>CM054138.1:69648497-69660997 GCA_028751875.1 Rapana venosa
TATGTATATATATATTAAGAGACAGACAGACAGACAGACAAGAGAAGACAAAACAGACAAACAGAGAGACAAAACAGACAGACACAAATTAAAACAAGACAGACACAGACACGACTGACAAACAAAAGAAAACAACGAAGAGGAGGAAGAAAAATAAACACTAACAACCCCAAAAAACCACAAACAACACCACACACACACACACACACACACCACACACACACACACACACACACACACACACACACAACACACACACATACACAACACAACAGACACACCACCACAAAACCCTAAAACAAAAACAAAACAAAACCACCAAAAAAACAAGCAATGTTCGTTCTCATCTCGCCCCTGAAAAATAAGGGAAGTAACTGACAAGTACACCTGTTTGCGTTCAAATGAATGAAGATCAAGGAACCGTAACGCGCGGTGCGAACACTACACCCACCCCCACCCACCCGCCACCCCCCCCCCCCCCCCCCCCCCCCCCCCCCCCCCCCCCCCCCCACCTCACCCACCACCCCCTACACCCCCACCTCTCCCCTGTCTTCCTATTCCAGCTCTCACTTCCCTCTCCCACCATCCACTGTTAATCTATCACATCCTTACCCTCCTCAACCCTCTTTCTCTTTCCACTAATATGTCTTCGTTTCTCACTATATAGCTGTTATTTTGGGGTAGTTTTTTTGTTTTTTGTTTGGGTTTTGTTTTGTTTGGGGGTTTTTTGGTGTGCTTTTTTGCAGGATGTTTTTAAGTGTGATGTTAGATCAATGGTGTCTTGTTTTTGTTTCACTTTTTTTGTTTGGTTTTAGTGGTTTTCTTTTTTTTTGCTTTTTTTTGTGGGGGGGGGGGGGGGGGGAGGTGGATGGTGGTGGTGGTGGGTGGTGGTGGGAGGGGGGTGGAGACGGGGTTGGGGGTTAGGGCGTATCTTGTTTCTTGTTGTTGATTGTCTTTTGCAATCTGTCATTGTTATTGTCGCCGTTACTGCTGCTGCTGCTGTTGCTGCTGCTGTTGTTGCCAGTGTTTCTGTCTCGTGTTAGAAGAAATATTGACTATAACATAGAAAGAAAGTTTCTTTTTGTATGTGTGTGTGTGTGTGCGTGGATAGAAAATGTTGTAGTGTGTGAAAAATTCTTTGTGTCTTTTTCTGAGGGGTGGGTTGTACTTGCTTCTGTTGTCTGTAATTAATCAATTATTTGTTTATTTATTCGTCTATTGATTGCATTTGTCTTTTCTATAGTATAGAACACTGACGGCTGATATTGGAATAAATGATGACCGAACATGACATTATGATGAAAATGATATTTTCTGGTTTATCTATTTATTTATACAGTTATTTATTCTTTTTTTATTTTTATGTTTTTTTCTATTCATTCATATATTGTTAATTCATTAATTCATATTTCTTTATTTTGTTTCTTGAGTTACGACGAGATAAAGCCAAAATGTGACCGAATTTGAAATAATACTACAATTCGCATCACTGCTCTCTCTCTCTCTCTCTCACACACACACACACACACACACACACAGAGACAGAGAGAGAGAGAGTACCAGCACAGTCATCAGCAAAGAACAAAAGAAAAGAAACAAAATAATACGAGCAAAACAAGTCCCCTCCCCATAAAAGAGAAATAATACTCTCTCCAAATATAAAAAAGTGGAAAAAAAAACAAAAAAAAGAACTTAAAAAAAAAGAAACACATATTACATAGAAAAAACAACCCAAACAAAAAAACCCACAATATAAGAACTAACAAAAAAAGATAAAAAAACAACACTCACAAAGAAAAAAACCACAAACAAAAAAGAACAAACAAAAACACAGTTAAACAAACACAACACACACACAAAACAAACACACACACACACACACACACAACCACACAGAACACACACACACACACACACACACAACACAACAAACACACACACACCAACACACACAACACACACACCACACCACAACACACACCAACACCACACCACAACACAAAACACACACACACAGAAACAAACACACAAAGAAACTACCAAAATAAAAAAATAATAAATAAAAGAAAGATAACAACAAATACACCAAAAAAAATAAACCCACACACACACAAAACGCCAAACTCACACACAACAAAACCCTTGAGGAGAAAGACAACGACTAGAGAACATCGTTCGCGGGGGGAAAACAAAAAGCCATTTATCGCTGATCTACGAAAGGGACGTAACTGACAGCTACACCTGCTCGCGTTCAAATGAATGAATAGCAGAGACCCGTGAAAGCGCGGTGCGAACATCTTGCTCTTTTCTGAATTTGACCCCCCACCTCCATCCCCCTCACCCTCTCCGTTTACCTTCCTGCTACCCCCACCCTCCCCTCTTCCTACCTCTGTCTCTGTTCTTGTGTATCCTTCGGATGAGACTAGAAACGGAGGCCCCGTGTGCGAACGCACGCAGAACACCTTGCGCACGCGTTAAGTCCTGTTCCGCTTTTCGTAAGAGTAGGAGGCCATTGTGTGCCGGTGGAAACAGATGAGAGAATTGACAAAACGGCATACACACGGGGACAGGATGTAAAAAAAAAAAGCACATTTTTTAATTTATTTTTTTATATCGAGGATAATTGAATAAGCACTTATGTGCTTTCTTGCATCCAGTTTCCGTGTGTTTGCGGTTTTTGTCAATTCTGTCATCTGTTCCCACCGGCACACAATGACCTACTCTTTCGAAAAGCGGAACAGGATTTAACGTGTGCGCAAGATGTTCTGCGTGCGTTCGCTAGTCTCATCCGAAGTACTTATTCCATTATCCTCGATATAAAAGAATTATATATATATATATATATATATATAATATATATATATATATATATATATATATATATATATATTATGGTAGGGAAGAAAAAAACCCGGTTGCATGCACACAAAATCTAATAATAATAAATGGAATTTATATAGCGCTATATCTTGCAGAGACAAATCAAACAACTCAACTCATTCTTACACAGTCATACTACCAGTAACAAGATATAGTTCCACCAAGTCCAAATGTGCACTTACTCACACACACACACACACACACAGGTCACATACAAAAAAATCTCACTAGTAGTAAACCTAGGGTCTGTAACTGAGAATTAAAAATTTAAAAAAAGCAAAAAAATATTTCTGCGTGTGTGCAAGTAAGTTCGAATTAAAGATGTTTGTTTTTGCGGTAGAGGTAGGTGTGTGTGTGTGTGTGTGTGTGTGTGTGTGTGTGTGTGTGTGTGTGTGGTGTGTGTGTGTGTGTGTGTGTGTGTTTAAAGTCATTGTTGTTGTTAGTAGTTGTATTGTTGTTCTTTCTTATTGATTTTTTTTTTTTAAAACTGTTATTTCAATCTTGTTTGTTCGCTGCTGCTGTTGTTGTTGTTCTTCTTCTTCTTGTTCTGTTACTTCTTTTTTGTTGTTATTGTTGTTGTGGTGGTTTTTCTTCTTCATCTTCACCAATAAAATGATTAATCTTCGACCAAGGTATTATTATGGTCATAAGGGAACGGGGGGGGAATAGGGGGGGGGGGGGGGGGGGTGGGGTGTTAGCAAAAAGAAAGAAATTACAAGATAATTTTTTTTTTTTTAAAAGCAAAAAACCAAAAATATATAATAATATATATATATATATATTATATATATATATATATATATATATATATATAAGAGAGAGAGGAGAGGAGAGAGGAGAGGAGAGAGAGAGGAGAGAGAGGAGAGAGGGAGAGAGAGAGAGAGGGAGAGAGAGGAGAGGAGAGAGAGAGAGAGAGAGAGGAGAGAGAGAGACTCGCGCGCCTTAAAGAAAAAAAACACCCTCAAACAAACCCAACGACAATTAAACATCGGAAAGAACAGGGAGGTTCCTCGCGACTTGTCCTGGCAAAAGTGGTAAGCTTAGTTCCCTACAATATCCCCGAAGTCGGAATGCGGCTACCTAAATTGTGGTGGTGGTGGTAGTGGTAGGGCAGAGGAGGGGGAGGGAGGTGTGTGTGTGTGTTCGTGTGTGTGTGTGTTCGTGTGTGTGTGTGTGTGTGTGTTCGTGTGTTGTGTGTGTGTGTGTGTGTGTGTTGTGTGTGTGTGTGTTTTGGTGTTGTGTGTGTTGTGTGTGTGTTGTGTGTGGTGTTCGTGTGTTGTGTGTGTGTGGTAGTGTGTGTGTGGTATGTGTGTGTGTGTGTGTGTGTGTGTGTTGTGTTGTGTGTGTGTGTGTGTGTGTGTGTGTTGTGTGTGTGTGTTGGTGTGTGTGTGTATGTGGTGTATGTTCGTGTGTGTGTGTGTGTGTATGTGTGTGTGTGTGTGTGTGTGTGTGTGTTGTGTGTGTGTGTGTGTGCGGTGTGTGTGTATGTGTGTGTGTGTGGTGTGTGGTGTGTGTGTGTGGGAGATTGCGTACGCAAAAATCTCACCATTGCTGAACCTCGGAGCTCTAGCCGAGGAACGAAACAAACAAACAAAAAAAAAGAATTAATCTGGATACACCCAAAAAATGCCTTTGTCTTGATCTATTTTCTTAAAATTTAATTATGTACTAACGTGTGTTTTTTTTCTGGGGAATATCATTTCGAGTGAACAGACGAAGAAGACCTGAAGACACACACTTTCCAGTTCTGTGGTGGATTTTAAGCCGCAAGAGTAGACTGAATGATAGTGCAGAAATTATAATTTTATATCGTTACACTCTGAAGTTTTCTAATTATGGCTCAGGGTGTGCCCGCGCGCGCGCGTGTCTCTATTTATTATTTATTATTTATTTATACCACTTTAAGTCACGAGATTTCTCTGCGTGAAATTCGGGCTGCTCTCCCCGGGGAGAGCACGTCGCCACAAGAGCAGCGCCACCCCCCCTTTTTTTTTTTGGTCTGCAACTGTATTTCTTTCCCTATCAGAGTGGCTTTTTTCTAAGAATTTTGCCAGGGACAACTCTCTTGTTGCCGTGGGTTCTTTTTCGTGCGCTGCATAATTTTCTGTAACACACGGGACCTCGGTTTATCGTCTCATCCGAAAGACTAGCGCCCAGACCACCACTCATGGTCTAATGGATGGGGGAAAAGTTTCGGGCCCAGACGGGATACGAACCACGCACACTTCCGACCCGGACTTTTCGCTTTCTAGACAGGCGCGTTACCTCTAGACCACCGATCCACTATGCGTGGGTAACAGTTAAGGGGAAGTAATCGTAAGTAGACTAGCCCCTGTTACTCATATGCAGTTGTTTCCCTTTCGTCATAACGTCGCCTAGTCTTCATGGCTTTGTCACTAGTTCTAAATGAACAAAGCCTGGCTATCATTCAGTTCCTGTGTTGTTCGTCTAGAGGTCAGAACGATCGATGATTGAGCCAGCTTGAATTATGTTACTGTTACTGTTACTGTTACTGGTCCCGTAACCCGCCAGGGTCGTAGGGGCGCTGCATGGTGGACGAACGGTGGACCAGCTGGCTCCACTTAGCGCGGTCGTGGGCGAGTGCCTGGGTGACATGAAGTCCTTCCCTGTCCAATCACGGATGTCGTCGGCCCACTTTCTCCTCTGTCTGCCCCGTCTTCTCTTCCCCTGGACTGTTCCTTGCAGATGGTCTTTGCAAGTCCTTCTGAGCGTGTTTCGTGCCATACCATCTGAGTTTCCTCTTTTTTCACCGTGGTCAGTAGGTCTTCATAGTCCCGCACTTGTTGAGTGATCTTTCTGCGGACTTCATTGTTGGTGACATGGTCCTTGTATGAGATGCCAAGGAGCCTTCTGAGGCATCTCATTTCTACTGCTTGGATCCTCCTTTGTAGGTCTGCGTTCAGTGTCCATGCCTCACATGCGTAAAGCATGATTGAGATGACCAGCGCGTTTAGTAACTTTACCTTGGTTCCGAGAGGGATTATGTACACTTTACCAAATACTGATCAATAGATGTAGTATGTCAATAGTATTAGAGTATTGGTTTTATGCAGCAGAGTGCGTCAAAAACATTTTTATTTATTTATTTTTGTGTTAATTTTTTTTTCATTCCTTGGCTAAAGCTCCCAGGTTCACCAATGGTGAGATTTTGAGTATGCGACCTTTTGTGCCCACCATGAAGGTAGCTGCATTTCGATTTCGGAGGTATAAGCTGGGCATGCTCGTGTTTCCGTTACCCACGGGACGCTAACATGAATTACGGGATTTTTAACGTGCATATTTGATCTTCTGCATGTGTAACTACACGAAGGGAATTAAGGCACTGTCAGGTCTGCGCTTTAAGTTGACCTAGGATATCGTCAAAATCCCCCATCCTTAATTCAACAGACAGACGTTGCCGAGATTCAATCCGATGACTGCATGGACCCGTGGGAGTTAAGTCGAACGGTCTTATTCTTTTTCTTCTTTTTAAAAACTTTTTATTTCGAGGATAATGGAATAAGGAATTGTGTCCTTTGTTTACATCCAGTCCCCGTGTGTATGGCTGGGGAAAGCCAATAACAACATACATAATGAAAAAAGGATTGAACATTTGAAAAAGCAACCGACTATCCAAACAAACAAACAAACAAACTAGCAAAACCGAAAAGTATTTCCTTACCACACACACACGCACGCACGCACGCACGCACACACCACACACACACACACACACACGCACGCACGCACGCACGCAAGCACGCACACACACACACACACACACACACACACACACGCACGCATACAGGGCCACACATCACACACTATTCAAAAGCAGCCAAAATCATCATGAAGAATAGTAAACAAAAGTTTATTATCAATCTTGTCACTATCGATGTACAAAACAGACAATAACAAAAAGACATCCAACTCACTTTATCAATGATGTATACAAGCTTAATAATACAGAGAACACAAATAAGCAAAAACAACAGAGAATAAAAGAAAATCAGTACAAAAAACCAACAACACAAGTTCATACAATATACAGAATGAAAAAACAACAACACAATAGCAAAAAAACGCAGCTTTGTCAAAGTATTTTAATAAATGGTATATATATTAACATTTTGCAAAAACAGCTTAGTCATACCAAAAAAAACTTGCGCTCCAAAAACATGGCATTTTGAAGAATAAAAGTAGAAGCTGCAGAGAAAATATTCTATTCAGGGAGATAACTGCTCAGAGCGGAAAAAAAAGCAAAACGGTGTGTGGGCAGAGTTTCCTACCTTGTTGCCTAAAGCCAACTTCATGTTACGTAGGCAACATGATTAGATGTGGCTGTTTTGCTTGTTTGATGATTTGTTTTGTTAGTAGAGGACAGTACCATTTTCTTGCTCAGATACTCTGTCCCCTTCTTACGTAGTAGTAATAACTGGTACTTGTGAAATAGCGACAGAAAAGACTGGATTTTATAGTGTACATGTAACAGAAATGATGAATCCCTTGTGGTTTAATTTTTCATTGAACGTGTGTAATAGAAAATTACACTTTCTATGCAGTTCCTTCTTTTTGCATGTAAGTAAACTGATATTTCTCATGATTATTGTTTGCGTTTCTTTTACTGGCTTTCTTTTTTCACGTTATATTTATTTATTATTTGTAATTAATTTCGCTTTCATTTATTGTTATTTTCTATCTTTAAAACTGAAATTGGATATTATACAGTACTGAGATTTGCTGGATGAGGCAGGGGACTTCAACAACTTGAGTTTGGCTGATCAAACCTAAACAACATCTAGAGATTCATGTGAAGGTTTGATGATGGTATTGATACTTGAAATCCCTTTTCTGTACGCTCTAGAAAACAGTGATCCAACACTTATTACATAACATAACACGCTTATATACAAAAAGGTCCTGGAAGGAATATTGGCAGTGTTTGAAATGATCACAGTTTTACCATTAATTTTTGTGGTGTAAGGTAAAAGCAGAAACTGCTTATAATGGTAACGATAGGGGGGGGGGGGGGGGGGGGGGGGGGGGGACGGTAGAGATTTTGAGAGAGAGCCTTAAAAATAGGGGTAAAAATAATAGGAGGGGGGAAGGGGTGCGAACAAAATCGGAGGAAAAGTAGGGAGGTGGAGGAGAACAAGGTTTGGAGTGGGGATATTTTGGTCTTTTTTTTTTTTTTTTTTAAAGGGGATGAACATAGGAGGTAGGGAAGGCCACTGAAGGAAAAGGGTAATGGGAGGAAAGGAGAGAGAACTGAATATAACCAACAAGGATATCACGTGGTAGACTGGCCTTGCATAAAGCGTTGTTAATTAAGCTGTGTTTTTGGAGATGCTTATGACGAACTTTTCGTCAAATGATTAAAGATCATATTTCTGAAATGATCATGATTTTTTTCTTTTTTTAGAAATCAGCTGTAAGGTAGGCACATACATTTGTTTTGTTTACATGCTCGTCATTTGCAGTATAAGTTTAAAAGCAAGGTGAAGAGTATCAGTAGTATTGATACTGTTTGTTAAACACTGCTACATAGAACCGTGATTTCGTTTAGGGATATTATCCAATGATTAATAATAAAAGCTGTTTGATGGCTTTGAGTCATTGGATTTTGTATTTTAAGAAGAATTACACTCAGCCAAGTTTTCTCAATTTCGGTGAATTACCAAGTTAAAGCATATTGAACCAGAACTATTATCCAAGCATAGAATCGACTGTGATTTTGAAATTTGATTCTGAGTGTGTTGCTTGGAC
This sequence comes from Rapana venosa, assembly GCA_028751875.1. Taxonomy (NCBI): domain Eukaryota; kingdom Metazoa; phylum Mollusca; class Gastropoda; order Neogastropoda; family Muricidae; genus Rapana; species Rapana venosa. The sequence continues at coordinate 69,657,144 of CM054138.1, forward strand.
ACTGTGATTGCTGGTGTTTGAAATACTGTTTTGGTGAGAATTCGAAATAAACCCACACAGCCGGTGAAAGGAAGAGACTCACCAAAATGCAGTAATGCATATTCATGTCCCCAAAAAGCTTGTCTGCCACACTGTTTTGCTATATAATCAAAAGAACAACAGTATAAAACAAAGAAGAAAACTAGGCCGAAGTGTAGGCCAGCTAACGTGTACATTACATTCAAAATCAAAGAAAAGCGTCCAATAAACAAGGTAAAGTAAAACATCTATGAACAAGGTGCTAACATTGAACGTGAAGTGAAAACAAAGAAAATAACACATCAACACGTTTACTGCAAACCCCCCCCAGAAATTATATCAATACGGTCGCTGTAAAAGCAAACACAAGCAGAGAGGGGAAAAAGAACAGTGAAAGGGGAAATAACTACTTTTTATCTTTAAAAAAAAAGTTTGAAAACAAGCACAAAGACGAGCTTGTTTTAAAAAAACAACAGGAAATAATTCTTGTAAACTACAAAGACAATAAACGATGCGCAGTTATACATTTTCACCAGTCATTTTGCAATACAGACACAGGTGTTGATTCAAAACTTAAGACATTTTTTTATTTTAAAAAGCATTTGTTCAGGTAGCAATCCACTCAGATACACGAATACCTACCAAGTCCAAGCTTTGCCTCGCCAAAAAGCAGGCTTTTTATGCTGTAAACAACTGTCTGAACTGCTGATCAGTCTGGGGGGATCTACATCTACCATGTACACATTGTCTTTTTAGGTATATAGCCGACTAGCTTGTCATAATACTTGTTCACAACAACATGGTGGTCTTGCATAAAGGATGATACTACAAATGAAACAGTCACGTGATCTCTGTAATACGTCTGTAAGTGATAGACATGGCTCAATCAGAATCTTTGGCCGTTATTTCCAACCAGCTCACGGGGAAGGTTATGGAAATATCTGGATTTCAAGCATTCTATCTAAACAGCAAGAAATAACTCTAAGTCTTCGCCTATAAGATGAAGCCTCGGTAGAGTAAAAGTAAAGTTATTGGCCAGTGTCAAAAGAAAGAAAACCCCCAAAACAAAGACGAATCCCTAAGCTAGATATGATACAGGATTACACTGTCTATCTATCTCTCCATAACACTGACAGTTTGACCAGCTGAATTTTGACTTTGTTCCACACGTGGAGTTAACTAATCAGTGTCTACATTAACCTATCACGAATGATTCATTTGCTTTCATGTACTTATTTTGTTTGACCACACAAACAAGAAATCAGCACTATGGAAGACATTATTTATCAGGATTTTTTTTTTTATATCTATAGTTATACATTGTATGTATAAGTAGGAAACACAGCTATACACAATACTACCATTTTGTTTAGTGTCAACTACCACAACAACAAAAAGAATATAAGATTTTTGTCAACAGAAATGAGAAACTATAGCTAGCAACAGAAAGAAAATTAAAAAAAAAACATACCCCAAAACGTCAGGACACAACAGATAAATCTGAAGAGAGATACCCTGCTTTTTATCTAACAGAAAGAAGTGACACCCTTCCTTACCAAGATAAACGTCCCAAAAACTGTTGGTTACAAAACGAATATTATACCTACCTGAACTCTAACCGCAACAGTAGCTAAAACGTTTTCATTTTTGATTAAAGTCAGTATCAGTATGGGGTAATCAGAACTTTTGGTGTCACTCTGAACCCAAACAAAATGTGTCTATGATGATGTTATATGTACACCAAACCGGACCATTAATCCCTAAACATAAAGCCATGGTAATAATAAAGCAATATTGACAACACAAAACCAAACCTGTGTGGTCTGTGGACAGTTGAGGTAAGGCTGTTATAATATCCAGGGGCCAAAATATAATAATAATAATAATAATAATAATGATAATGATAATAATAATAATAATAATAATAATAATAATAATAATAATAATAATAATAATAATACCGTGTCAAAAATCACTGGGCTAACTGAACTGCCATGGTATCAGGAGACAACACAAACAAGCAACATCGATTGTAAACAAGGAAAAATGTACATATAAACAACGCAATCACTACACAGGCTGTAGCTTGAAAATATACCAAGAATAACTAAAATATAAAAAAATTAAAATCAAACGAGAGACAATACTTCTCCCGCAAGAATATAGAATAGTGACTGTCTGGTCTCTAATGATTATTGACTTAGCGTGATTCTTAAATCTTAAAGATCCTGATGTAAAAAAAAATCTTTCAAAAAAACCAACAAACACCTGCATACAACTTCTATCAAGCTGAAATACTACAAAGTGTCAAGAATCGTTTTCACGTCACATAATATAACGAGTCAACAATAGTAATAATTAAAAAAAGATGTCACAAGCGGGTAATCATGAAACGAAATGACTTTTGCAACTTGTACATCATTAAAAACAGTGAAAAACCAAAAGCAAACAGTTGGAACGCTGATCTGTCAAAGCTGTGTAAAAACCAAAACAAAACAAAACAAAACAAAACAACAACAACAGCAACAACAACAACAGCAACAACAACAACAAAGGCAACAACAGAGAAAAACGGAACAGCAGAGTCAGCATACATATATATATACAACAACAACAAACCGAACAAATATTTATCTCTGTCGCCACCATCATCAAGCTATAAACAATGTACAGAGTACACAGGAGAGGTGATTAACAAAAGTTGAAGGGAAAGAGATGAACACAAGTATAACCAACACATCGACAGCGATAATTATATATATATATATATATTTCCAACAACAGCTAAAAATCTAACAGCTATGTCCACAATAACAAAGCCCCAAAACACGAAAGACCTCATGGAACACAGTGATCAACAGCGGAAAAGAGCGAAACATGTCAGAACAAACACATTATTATAAAAAACAACAAACACAAACAGTAACAAAAAACTCATTGATCATTAACGGCGTGACCTCCTCCATTCAGCACAATGATGCGAACAAATGCCCACAGAGCTCACGAACAAAAATGGTCGACTGCGCGTGAGCAGGAGTGAGGTCACTTCCGGCGCAGTAGCCCCGCCTGCTGGCAGGACAGGCAGCACTTCCGGGCAAACATCCGGTGTCCACACAGACGAGCCGACACGATCAGATGACACTTAATTTTGGGCATGGTGTTGACGCACTTGTCTCGATGACCTAAGAAGAAAATACACACACAAAAAAAACATTTCATCTGTGCAAAACGACATTAAGATTCTGTAACTGCTTATTAATCCGTTTAAAGTTTTGAAAAAAAAAATTAACCCAACAAAACAATAACAAACAACCCAAATTTGTAAGATATCAATTTGATGAAAATATTCAATTGAATTGAATTGAATATTTTCATCAAATCATGTTTTAGTTAATAAATTATCACAAGATAAGTTGATGAAAATATGTTTATTCTTCGTTGTACAACCACTACTGTTGTCTGTCATATGAGCGAAAATGTGCTGCTGCCATTAAGCACCCAACAAATCAGGCCCAGTGAAATACATTTCGGCATGGGAGAGAATTATTATATCTTTAGTCTTTCTGGAAAAAAAGGCAGAAGAATGGAGTAAGAAGGCAGAAAATAGACAAGAAGGAGGTGACTTGAAGAAAAGGGACAAGATAGAAACAAAGAGGGATAGGAAAGAGGGAATTCCTAGCACAGAATTTCAAGAGGGTGGGGATACTACTTAAATAGACAGGATTCCGACATCCCACGGAATAAAAAATATGTTTATTCAAAAACAAAAACCTCCATGTATTTCTTGAGTCTTCGACCCTATGCATCATTAACCTAGTAGCATGCATGTACATCAG
>CM054138.1:69663497-69678497 GCA_028751875.1 Rapana venosa
GTTTGTTGTGGTAAGCTTTCAAGCCCATTCACAAGGTGACAGTAGGGAAGGGGACTGGGCACAAACACATATACATATTTAACTAAGACACACACACACACACACACACACACACACACAACACAACACACACACACACAACAACACACACACACTCACCACACTATAAAACAAACCAAACAAAACAAAACAGTCCACCCACTTCACCCCCACCCCACAAACAAAAAATCAAACAAAAATCACAACATCCACCCCCCACCCTCCACACCCCCCAGGAAAACATCACAAAACAAACAAACAACCCCACCACCACCCCTTTCCCCAAAAACCCCCAACAACCACCAAAACCCAAAACAATTAACCCTCATCCCCCCCCCCCCCCCCCCCCCCCCCCCCCCCTCCCCCCTCCCGAAACCCTACCCACCCACCACCAAAAAAAACATCAAAAACTACAAACAAACAAACAAACAACCCCCACCCCCCTCCCAACCCCCAACCCCACCCCTCACCACCCCCCACCCACCACCAACCCCCAAAACAAAACCACCCCCCCCCCCCTTCCTTTCCCTCCAACCCCCAAACCCCAAAAAACAACACCAACTGATCTCTCTGGACCACACTCACGAGCGATGACCAGCTCCATGTTCCTGGAGACGGGACTATCCACGCCGTTCTGGGCAGAGCAGGTATAGGTGCCCACGTCCTGCTCCGACGCCCCCGAGATCATCAAGGTGCCGTTGTTGAACAGCACCGTCCGCCCTCCACTGCCACAGGACAGAAGTCAAGGTCAAGGTAAAGGTGTCCCATAACCTATAAGTCGTAGGGGATGACCCAAATCCAAAACAAAACAACAACAAAACCAAAACCAAAAAACAAGATGTACCATCTGAAAATAAATTTTTGACTTGATTTGACTTGACTAGGGGAGCGAGGCGTCAGAGACCTCACTTATCTAGGGGCCAGCATATTGAGGGCGGCGGCGCGCATCTCCTCTCTCCCTCGCTGCTTTTACCTTCCCTGACCCTAAAGAGGAGGGCAGGTAGTACCCATTTACGGCTGGGTGAACTGGGGGAACTGTACTGAAGCCAAGGCGGCGCAAACGGTCACCCATCCAACTGGTGGTAACCACGCTCGACGCTGCTTAACTTGGCTGGGGGAAAGCGAGTGCTCCGACCACTGAGCTATCCCGCCACAGGAGAGAACAAGATAACCCCCACCCGAACCCCCACACACAGGTTTGATGACCTTTCCACAGAACAGCATGCAGGACATCTTGCGCGCACACACGTTAAACCCTGTTCCGCTTTTTTTTTTGAAGAGTAGGCCATTGTGTGCCGGGTGACAAAATTTACAAAACTGCATACACACGGGGACTTGATGGGGAAAAAAGCGCATGAGTGCTTATTCCATTATCTTCGATATAAAAGAATATAAAAAAAATAAAAAAAATAAATAAATGCAGTCTTTACACAGGGGGACGGGATAGCCTGGTGGTTAAGAGTGATGTATTCGTGATCTGCTCACCCAGGGTTCGATTCTCGTTAAAGAGTTTTTTTTTCCTCTGGGAGTTCACATCAGTGCCGACTCCACTCTTCTCCTTCGGATGAGACTATAAACCGAAGTCCCGTGTGCGAACGTACGCAGAACATCTTGCGCACACGTTATAACCCGTTCCGCTTTTTTTTTGAAGAGTAGGCCATTGTGTACCGGTGGGAACGGGTGACAAAATTGACAAAACAGCATACACAAGGGGACTTGATGGAAAAAAAACACCACATGAGAGCTTATTCCATTATCCTCGGAAAAAAAAAATTCTCAGGGTGAGCTTTGTTTGCTAGGGAAACCAACAGTTTTGTTCTTAAATCAAAAGAAAATAAAAAATATTTTTCAATAGAAATTCACATCTCCCCCCCCTCCCCCCCCGTCTCCCTCCCGTGGGGCCTGCCAATAAAATTTAGCATCCCAATCTTCTGGAAATTCTGTCCTAAGAATTCCCTCTTTTCTATCCCTCTCTTTCTTTCTACCTTGTTCCTTTTCTTCCTGTCACATCCTTCTTGTGTCTGTTTTCTACCTTCTTGGTCCATTCTCCTGCCTTTTCTCTCCAAAAAGACTTAAAAAGATAAAAATTATCTCCCACACCGAAGCCAGATGCGCTGGGCCTGACTTGTCAGGCGCTTAACGGCAGCGTAACGCATGTTCGCTCCTATGACAGGCAACAACAGTTGCAGACCGAGCATTTGGCGACGACGCTGACGTCAAAAGATTTTTTCTCAAATCAAAAGAAAATGTGTATAAATGTTTCCATCATATTCCATTTCTCACAGTAACGAGGAACAGGCTATACCTCAAGACAAAAGCTGTAATGTGACCACCACACACACACACGCACACACACACACACACACACACACACACAAACACACAAACACACGCAAGAACACACACACACAAACACGCACACACACACACACACACACACACACACACACACACACACACACACACACACACACACACACACACACACACACACTCTCTCTCTCTCTCTCTCTCTCTCTCTCTCTCCTCTCCTCTCCTATCCTCTCCTTTCCTCTCCTCTCCTCATGCCCTTTGTCTTGTCTAATTCAATAGATTCTATCGTGGATGTTGTTTTTATTGCAGTTAGAGATGAGATTATTAGTACTATTATAAGCGATACTGTTTTAGTTTGATATTGTTTTAGTTTGATAGTCCAGTTGATTATGAGCTTTTGAATTCTGTATCGTATAGGGGTTCTACTTGTTTGAATAATTGTTGTTTGTTTTTTTAAATTATTAATTCTCTATTTGATTGAAGGTGTTTTTCCCCTTCCCCCTTGATACTCCTCCCCCACCCCCATCCTTTCCAATGCTTTTCTGTTATCATCGTTATGTTGTTGTCTCATGGTGATGGGGATCAATTGTTATATTGTTGTCTCATGGTGATGGGTGATTGTTGCTATTATTGTATCTCTTATAATAATCTTTATTATAATCTTATTTGACTTATCTTGCTTTGATAGTTATTGTGTGAATATATCATTTTTAAAAAGAGCTATTTGAAGAGTATGAGCGCATAAAAAGCACACGTTTGCTGGATGGAGGAGGAGAGGAGGGAGGTCATTGAAGGTAATATTGTCAGTAATGACGAATGCCTAGTATTTTCTAACGTTTTATTCCTGTACCTTTTTATTACCTAAAGTATAAACGTGTAAGAATGGATGAAACAGTAGGTGAAGTAATTTGTTTGTCCTGACGTTTTATGATTTTCTTTTTTTAATTTTTAAAACATTTTTTATTTAAATGTGTGTGTGGACGTGAGCGTGCACGCGCGCAGGTGTGCATGAGTATGTGTGTGCGTGTATATGTGGTAATTTGTATTTTCAATGTATTTCCTTATCGATTTTCCTTTTATTTACTGGTTTAATTCAATGGTAAATGATGCAATAATGTAGTATTTCAGTATAATCATTACGAAATTTGTTCTTAGATAGATGGCTTGATGAAAAAAAGCAAATGCATTGCTTATTCAATGTACCATCTGGAAATAAAATTTTGACTTGACTTGACACAACCCCCCCCTCCCCCCCCACACACACACACAGACACACACAAGGAAGCAGCAGACTCACCTGTAGAGAGCGTTTCCTCTGAAGTTCCAGGAGACAGTGGGGGTGGGGGTGCCGAAGGCTTGGCAGTGCAGGTAAGCGTTGACCCCTGGGGGCACAGTGATGGTGGGAGGGGTCTGCAGGATGCTCAGAGGCACTGGACACCAGAAAAATCAATCACTGACCAGGGGGTCAAATTTACCCTGAATTGTACCTTCTTCAATCAAGACTAGGTAACGGGTCGACAAAGGTTGCACGTTTGAAAAGAGGAAACCAATCTCAACTGGGTACTTCATGATCAAAGGTATCATGACTTTAATGGTAATAGATAAACTATACTCGGCTTGGAGTAAAGTTAATGGTGTTTTGTTAACAGAGACAAGGAATTGTCATTGTGTAGATAAAACCATAGAAAAAGGTGTGAATTCACGAAAATAAAATTAAAAAGTTTGTTTTACATCTCAACTCATCCAACATTTATGGGAAGGCTAAAAGAAAAACCAAACTCACTGACCAACTGTTAAAAGCAGGAAATATTATATATAAAAAAATGTGGACAAAGATTTAACAACTTGAATTTGCGAAAGATGAATGGTAAGACTTAGATCATCAACTTTGATGGCTAAAATAAAAATAACCAAACTGAACGTCCCTGTGAACGTTTTACAAGAACGTATCAACGCAACTTCCTTTGTATGACTTCATAAAGGCGTTTACGGCAAGGTCAGTCATAAATCAATTTTGATCAAACAGATTTTCAAACAGATGTGTGCGAACGCATGCAGAACATCTTGCGCACTTGTTAAATCCTGTTCCACTTTTCGAAAGAGTAGGCCATTGTGTGCCGGTGGGAACAGATGACAAAATTTACAAAACCTCATACACACGGGGACTAGATATAAAAAAAGCACATGAGTACTCATTCCATTATCCTCGATTAAAAAAAATCTGAGCGCTTTGATTTGTTGCTTTACAAGATTCAACGCTATATAAATTCCATACATTATTATTATTATTTGAAACGGATCGACCAGCAAGTACAGTTCAAAGATTTCATGAAACAAACATCACAATATCTACACTACTATACCCTTCAAATGTGAAAAGACCGAAGGATTACGTGAAACAAGCTTATTGCAACAAAATATAACACATCTATTGTGGATCTTCAGAATTTCTGACTGACTTTTGGATGAAGGATATTAACTTACATATTCCTTATTCTTTTTAGTATAATGATTTGGCATCATTAGCAAACATCAATGATCAATACCATTTATATCAGTTGCAAGTTATTCATCTTATGACAAAGATAAAAACAAGGGTGCCTACTGATGAATACTACACTTATGCAGAGCATCACCGAAACTACTTTGACTACCACCGTCAGGGCCTACGCATGTGTCCACACATAAACACGCACATGCATGCAAACACACACACACATACACACACACACGTAAACACACACACACACATACACGAACATGCACACGCGTGCGCCTGCATACGCCTAAAAAGACTGGAGGAATTTTCTATAGATAACAGAAGTCAGAGCCAGCATAATCGGAATAGCAAACACATGGATGAAAAAATTGAAAAGAAAGCTTATCATAATGAAGAAAGAGAAAGAATAAGAAGCTTGAAAATAACACAATAAGAAGCTTGAAAATAACACAACTTAAATACGAAAAGAAGAAAAAAACCGCTTAAAAATAAGCAACAAGCAACTATACAAACAGACGACAAAGAATTGCTCAGGCAAGAAAAAAGAAGAAATTAAAGGAGAAGAATTTGAAAGAGAAGAATTTGATATAGAAGAAGAATTTGACGGAGAAGAAGAAGAATTGCGCAGCAGAAGATTTGAAGAAAAAGAAGAATTGCAATGAAAGAGTATTTGCGTAGAAGAAGAAGATGAAGAAAAAGAAGAAGAAGAAGAAGAATTTGAAGAAGGAGAGAAGAAGAGAAGAAGAAGAAGAAGAAGAAGAAGAAGAAGAAGAAGAATAACAATAACAAGTAGAAGAACAAGAAGAAAAATTGCGAAGAATGCGAAGAATGCGAAGAATGCGAAGAATGCGAAGAAGAAGAAGAAGAAGAAGAGAAGAAGAAGAAGAAGAAGGACGAGGATGAGGACGAGGAGGAGGAGGAGGAGGTGGAGGACGAGGAGGAGAAGAAGAAGAAGAACAAAAAGAAGAAAAATTGTGAAGAAGAAAAAGAAGAAGTATTGCGAAGAATTGCAAAGAAGAATTGCGAAGAATTGCGAAGAAGAAGAATTGCAAAGAAGAATTGCGAAGAAAAAAGAATTGCAAAGAAGAAGATGAAGAAGAAGAATGTGAAAAATTGCGAAGAAGAAGAAATATATATATTATAAACCATAATATATACCGATACGATCATGAATAACTTTATCATCTCAAAAGCAAGATAGATTTATATGGGTAACAAGCATAACTGCCTTTAAAACAAAACCAAAAGAATCATTTCATTATACTGATAAATAACCAGGAATCAAGTATAGATATTCATATAATTATGCAGGAGCTGAGCATATCAATAAGCTGGGTTGAGGAGTTTTGAAAGCAAATCTTGCATGGGACGCGAAGAATGCTGCAAAGCAATAGGAACATGAGCAAAATACGAAAAGAAATGCTGCCAACTCTCTCTCTCTCTCTGTCTCTGTCTCTCTCTCTCTCTGTCTGTCTGTCTGTCTCTCTCTTGAATAGGCGCAAACACAGTCACAATCACCTACATAAGCGGGGACCAACAGCAAGCTTCCGATTGGATGCAAACCAGGCTATCATTAGTAAACTCCCGAACGAAGCACAAAAAAGCTTGAATCAGCTTAAAGCATTTGCCTTCCCAAAGTCGGAATGTGGCTACCTAAATATTGTGGGGGGGGGGGGGGGGGGGGGACCGGTTATGGACAATTCTCACCATTGATGAACCTCGGAGCTCTAGCCGAGGAACAAAACAAATAAATTGCCAAATGCATGCCACCTTTGGCATATCAAACTAGTTCTTTTTGCAGCATAAACACAGTTTGAAAAATCAAGGCAAAAACAACAACAGGAGACAAGACAAGAAGAAGAAGAAGAAAAAAAGCGTGATCATCTTTTTGTTTTATGAAAGTGGAAGAGGAATTGAATTTCTATATCTCCAAATAATTCAGATCCAATGAAGTATTGCACTTAATCTATTCATGTAGAGGAGCGAGGCGTCAGAGACTTCAGCTTCTCTAGAGTCCAGCATATTGAGGGTGGCTCCCATCTCCTCTCCCTCGCCGCTTTACCTTCCCTGACCCTAATGAGGGCAGGTACCCATTTACAGCTGGGTGAACTGGGGGAACTGTACTGAAGCCAAGGCGCGTAAACGGTCACTCATCCAAGTGGTGGTAACCACGCTCGATGCTGCTTAACATTGGCTGGGGGGAAAGCGAGTGAAACAACTTGACAAGCGACAGAAAAGCACATTGTACTCTGCCAAAAGCACCGACTGAAAATCTAAGTGGGAAGAAAGAAAAAATATCGAGAGGTGAAGCATAAAAAAGAGACATGGCAACAAGCTGAAGTCATGAAGAGAAAAAAACACAACAGCAAACAAACAAACAAAAACAAGGCAGCAGACATAAACTACTGTGCCGACAATATTTCTCAAGCAACAAACAAACAAACACGAAAATTTCTGCCAGCGTCTGAATAGTTCACGAAGCATTCCTTTTTTTTTCATCCACAAACTCTCTCTATCTCTCTCCTGGAACAAGCAAGGCGGTGAAGAGCAAGAAAGCTTTCTTTCCTAAAAGCAAGACAGGAAGAAAAAACAACAACCCCACAACACATGCCTAATGACATCACCATTACCTTGATTACCCTCAGGTTGGTACCCGTCTGAAATAGGGATGTAATGATCAAGATTTCAACATTCCAAAAAATTTAATGAGCGTGTGTCCCCTTGCTAGGGGTATGAAAGATTTCATGAAACAGAAGTAACTAACACATATCATCATTTGCATTAACCAAAACAACTTTCAACACTGAAATATGACAGAAATATCAGTGTTGTCAGCCTTTCTTATAATTCAAAAGTCTTATTAAAAGCAAGATATTACCCCACCCCCGATCTCTTTATTCACTACAAAAAAAATAATGTGTAAAAGTCAGCAAACGGGTACACTAATAGCTTCATAAAGACAGGAAATACTTATCCTTATATCTAAATACCAGTATCAATCTCGTAATAATATGGTCATCAAACTTGTCATTTCGCACCAGCCGCTATGGCACAGTGGTTATCACATTAGATTACTAGCTGGAAGGTCGTGAGTTCCAACCCCATAAAAGTCATAGAGACTTTGTTGGACTCCAGCTCCTATCCTCAGTGCGTTTGCTGTGGAGTCATTGGGAAGACAGCCGAGCTTCATCTCTTCTAAGGTCAAGGTGTCCCATGACCTATAAGGTCGTAAGGGAGCGAGGCATCAGAGACCTCACTTCTCTAGGGGCCAGCATATTGAGGGCGGCGCCCATCTCCTCTCCCTCGCTGCTTTACCTTCCCTGACCCTAAAGAGGTAGGTATCCATTTACAGCTAGGTGAACAGGAGGACTATACTGAAACCAAGGTGCGCAAACGGTGACCCATCTAACTGGTAACCACGCTCCACGCTGCTTAACCTTAGCTGGGAGAAAGCGAGTGCCCCGATCACTGAGCTATCCCGACCCCCTCTACAGATTCGAATTTGTGAGCGTTGCTCAAATTACTTCAGCAACACTGCAGGTGTCAGTATCTCTCGGGGCCTGGTCGACGCTGAGAGACTACTATTTTATGATAGGAAGCGACACAGTACAACTCTGTCAAGTAGTCTGAAAGCATGTGTACTTCCATAGCATCATTGCTACATCATCCTCATCACCATTGATCACCATTCAATAAAAACACCTGTTTCGGGTGATTTCTGCTGCTCTGGTCTCATGATAACCTCGGTTTTGGTTTCCGACACACTTCTGTGCCTGTGGTGAGTTATCATGAAGCCATCAGGGATTGCGAGGTGACAGCCCTGATATGGCCTCTGTGGTCGGCGGTGCTATACACAATAGGATTGGATTGGATTGGCCTTCAGGAATTGGAGGTTCATGGAAGATCACTGGAAGGGCTATCATCCCATGGTTATCACCCAACATGGTTATGATGGTTATCACCCCACATGTTTATGATTGTTATCACCCCACCTGGTTATGATGGCTATCACCCCACATGGTTATGATGGTTATCACCCCACATGTTTATGATGGCTAGCACCCCACATGGTTATGATGGCTATCACCCCACATGGTTATTATAGCTATCACCCCACGTGTTTATGATGGCTATCACCCCACATGGTTATGATGGTTATCACCCCACATGGTTATGATGGTTATCACCCCACATGGTTATGATTGGCTATCACCCCACATGGTTATGATGGCTATCACCCCACATGGTTATGATGGTTATCACCCCCACATGGGCATCTCAAGCCCTTCAGTTCTGCCATCGACCAAGCTATCATTGTCGTCAGTAGAGGGTCTAGTAGTACGTGGGTGGTGTCCTGCGTGTGTTGGCTCAAAACAGACACAACTGACCACCACTTCAGTGACCCAATAGCAGCAGTGCTGCAGGGCACGTCTCTTGCAGGTGGCATCACAGCGGCCTAACATGAATAAGCTTACCCGTGATACGTACTTCTGACCTCAACTGCAGATACCACACATAACGAACATGGGCGCAGCTGGGGCGGAGAGATGGAGATGGGGAGCGGTAGGGGGTGGGGGTGGGGGTTGGTGGGTGGGGGTGGGGGGGGGGGTGGGGGATGGGTGGGTTGGTGGAGAATGGTGGCGTGGAAACAGCAGAGACTGGAACGTCACTGAAGATGAGGCAGTAAAAACCAAACCAAACCCAAACCCAACCGAACCAAACCCAATCAAAACCAAACCAAACCAACCAAACCAAACCAAACCAAACCAAACCCAAACCCAAACCCAAACCAAACCCCAACCCAACCCATCCCAACCCAACCCAAATCAAACAAATCCAAACCCAACCCAACCAAACCCAAACCAAACCAAACCCACCCAACCAAACCAAACCCAACCCAAAATAAAACCCAAAACCCCAAACAAACCATATCCTTTCACTGGCCATTTTCTGTTTGATTTCTGGTTTTAAAAAAAAAATCACCTTTCTAGCGTCTAAAACCCCACACCCCCCGTGACACCGCAATGCATGTTGGACCATAGTGAGGGGAGAGAAGCCAAGTTTGCGCCCACCTGCCCACCCACCCACCCACCTTTGAGCTTGAGCTCGTAGCGCCACACTTGCGGGATGTTGTTGCCGTCCGAGATGCGACAGGCGTAGTGGCCGATGATGTCGTCGTTGATGTTGCGGATGACCAGGGTGCCGTTGCTGTAGATCTGGAAGCGGCTGTCCGAGGTCAGGAAATAGCTGCAGAAGGAATGAACATGGAACCGTGTAGACATTTATTTATTTATTTTATATATATTTTATTTATTTATTTATTATTTATTTTATTTATTTCTTCTTTTATTTTAGAGGATAATGGAATAAGCGTTCGTGTGCTTTTTTTTTTTACATCCACTTCCAGTCCTCGTGTGTATGCAGTTTTGTAAAGTTTGTCATCCATTCCCTACCGGCACACAATTGCATTACTCTTCCGAAAAGTAGATAGGTAGAAGAAGTAGCTATAAGTGAATGAATAGAGAGATAAAGAAATAGACACATTGAGAGGTACATTTATAGATAAGCTCATAGATGAAGTAGAACAACCGCAAAACACAAATAATAAGTAAAAAACCCAACAACTGTACACATAAATAACAAAGAGAGTATGTATCAGGTGTATGTTTCTTTTATCATTAAAAACACAAGTACTGTTTCGGAATAAATCAGTGTTGAGATAAAATTGTTATCATGAACTGGATCATCCATCCATCCATCCATCCATCCATCCATCCATCCATCCATCCACCCACCCATCCATCCATCCATCCATCCATCCATCCATCTCTCTCTCTCTCTCTCTCTCTCTTCTCTCTCTCTCTTTCTTTCCGCCCCCCCCCCCCCCCCCCTCAAGCGCTTGAAACTTGCTTACAATAAATTGTTGTCGAAGGAAGGGGGCAGGATGGTTAAGACGTTTGCGTGCCAACAAGTAAGCCGTGAGGTTCTGGGTTCGATTCCCAGCCTCGCCCTTTCTTCCCAGTTTGACAAAAAAAATATCTCTCTGTTATCTCTCTTATCCGGATCAGTCTTAGACCACGGTCCAGCCCTCACCGAGTTCGTACACTGGTGTGACGAGGCCTATCTGGAGCTAAATGTTTCTAAAACTAAAGACCTGCCTATCGACTTCAGAAGATCAGGGCATACTCCTAAGAATATTATTATCCATAATCAAGAGGTTGAAAACGTTTTGAACTATAAGTATCTGGGAACTGTTTTTGACCACAAGTTAAACTGGGACGTTAACACTGACGCTATTGTCAAAAAGGGACAACAATGTCTGTATTTTCTGAGGAAACTGAACTCATTTTTTGTAGACGAAAAGATTCTTTCCTTGTTTTACAAGTCTTACATAGTGTTCTAAGTTTTGCTTTCATTTGTTGGTACAATAACCTTAGTGTTAAAAACAAGAATGGCCTGCAGAGAATTGTAAGAATCTGCTCAAAAATAATTGGAAAAGAACAAAGAGATCTCATGTCGTTCTGCAATCAGCAGCTTGTACGCAAAGCCACAGCCATTTTGGCTGATCCTTCTCATGCTTTGTTTCCAGAATTTCAAATGTTGCCTTCGGAACGCCGTTTTCAGTGTCCCATCAGCAAAACTAACAGAAAAATAAATTCTTTTGTGCCAGTAAGCATTCGAATTCTGAATTCACAATGATGTTGACTACCTAGTTTTTACATTTCTCTGAATTACTTGCCTAATTGTCATTGTTACGAGTGTAGTCAATACATAATTATGTGTGTGTGTGTGGGTGGGTGCGAGGGTGTGTGAAATAAGTCTGTCTTCTAGTCAACGGTCTTAAAACATTGAATTCATATATTGGTGTTATGGTGTGGGTGTACGTGTGCGTGTTCGCACACACACGTACGTGCGTGTGTACGTGCTGCGTATATGCGTGCGTAAAAATAAGTTTTTATGTCTTCTAGTCAATGGGTTTAAAATTGTGTTCACAATTCATGTGTGTGCGTGCGTGCGTGCGGGTGTTTGCGTGTGTGTGCGCATGCGCGCGTGTGTGTTGGTGTGTGTGTGTGTGTTTGTGACATTTTATTTGAAAACCAATATGAAATATAGCTTTTGTGTCTTTGATATATTTGATGTGTATCAATCTGCCTGTCAGTATTGTAATTGCCCTTCATGGGATGATTAAAGTGTTTTTGACTTTGACTTGACTTGACTTGAAATCGAACTGAATGTCAAAGTCCTTCGGATGAGACTATAAACCGAGGCCCCGTGTGCGAACACATGCAGAACATCTTGCGCACACGTTAAATCCTGTTCCGCTGTTCGAAAGAGTAGGCCATTGAGTGCCGGTGGGAACAGATGACAAAATTTACAAAACCGCATACACACGGGGACTGGATGTAAAAAAGCACATGAGTGCTTATTCCATTATCCTCCTCCCCCTCTCTCCTCCCCCACTCCCTCCCCACTCCTTCCCCCCTCTCCCTCCCTCTCTCTCCCTCCCCTCTTCCTCCCTTCTCCCTCCCCCCTCTCTCTCCCCTCTCTCTCTCCCCCCTCCCTCTCCCTCCCCCACCCCCCTCCCTCTCTCCTCCTCCCCACTCCCTCCCCCCTCTCTCTACCCCCCTCCCCATCCCACTCCCTCCCTCACCCCCCCTCTCTCCTCTTCTCTCCTCTCCTCTCCTTTCACACGACAGCAGAATCAGGATGAGAATCAGAGACTGACCCATCGCGGTACCAGGAGATGGCGGCTCCAGGAGAGTTGCAGTGCAGGATGGCCATGCTGCCTCTGTTGGCCAGCACCTTGCTGCCGTCCCCTGACGGCCTCACCACCACGCTGTCGTCTGCAACACAGCACAGCAGCAAGCAAAGATCATCATCATTGTCATCGTCATTGTCATCGTCATCGGCATTGTCGTCTTCTTTGTCGTCATTGTCGTTGTCGTTATCGTTGTTATTGTCGTCATCATCGTCGTCATTATCATCATCATCATCGTCGTCGTTGTCATCGTCGTCATCATCTACATCGTCGTCGTCACCACCACCACCACCACCACCACCACCACCACCACCACCACCACCACCATCATCATCATCATCATCATCATCATCACTACACTGTTCGAACCTGCGGTTTTTGGTGTTGTTGTTATTGTTGTTTTTTTCTTTTTTAGCCCCTATGGGTTCTAGACGCATACGCAAAAACTTCACCATAATGAACATCGGAGCACTGACCCAGGAACGAAAAAGAAAAAAAGCCCCTGCCGTACCTACCAACCAACCAACCAAACAAAGCAACACACCTTGGCAATGGCATACGAAGCCATCAATGGCAAGTTCAATACCGCCCTGAGGTTATCAATCGTAACCAACCAATTAAACAACCAATCAACCGAGCAACCCACCCCTGCGCCAGCCTCCCAACCAACCAACCAACCAACCAACCAAATAACCAACAAACCAACCATCCTGCCTATCAACCATCCCACCACCAACCAACCAAACCACAAACCAGCCAACCAATCAACCAACCAACCAACCAACCAACCAACCAACCAACCAAATAACCAACAAACCAACCATCCTGCCTATCAACCATCCCACCCACCAACCAACCAAACCCAAACCAGCCAACCAATCAACCAACCAACCAACCAACTCACCAACCAACACCACCACCACCACCCCATCCACCCAACCCCCCACCTCTCCCCCCCCCCCCTACCAACCAACCACCCAACCAACCAAACCACAAACCAACCAACCACAAACCAGCCAACCCACCAACCAAACACCACCAACCCGCCACCCACCCAAACCCCACCTCACCCGCCCCCCCCCCCCCCACAACCAACCAACCCACCAACCCACCCAACCAACCAACCTACCAACCAGCCAACCAACCAACCCACCAACCAACCCACCCAACCAACCAACCCACCAACCAACCCACCCAACCAACTCAACCAAGCACCCACCAAAACACCCACCCAACCCTCCACCTCCTCCCTCCTACCCGCACATGCCCCCTCCCCAACCAACCAACCAACCAACCCCCCCTCACCAACTCACCAACCAACCCCCCTCACCAACCAACCAACCAACCCCCACCTCACCAACCAACCAACCCACCAGCCCACCAACCAACCCACCCAACCAACTCACCCAAACACCCACCCAACCCTCCACCTCCTCCCTCCTACCCCCACCTGCCCCCCCCTCCCAACCAACCACCTCACCAACTCACCAACCAACCAACCCCCCAACCCACCAACCAACCCACCAACAAACCCACCCACCAACCAGCCATCCCACCCAAACCCTCCACCTCTCCCCACCACCTCCTACCCCCCCCTCCACTTCCCCCCAACCAACCACCCCCCCTTCCCCCAACCCACCAACCAACCAACCAACCCACCAACCAACCCACCCCCCAACCCACCCACCATACCCTCTCTGAGCGCTTTGATTTGTTGCTTTACAAGATTCAGCGCTATATAAGTTCCATACATTGTTATTTAAAGCATCCTTCCATCCATCCATCCTTCCTTCCTACCTCCGCAGTTGGACCTGAAGGCGTCGATGGCGGCAGTGAAGCCGTCCTGGCAGCAGCCGTAGCGGCTGTAGGAGCAAGCGCGGCGCCTGGGCGCTTCGGTAGTGGGGATGTTGGAGCGCTCTGGAAATAGTGTGGGGTTTTTGTGTTGGTTAAAGGTAAAGGTAAAGGTGTCCCATAACCTATAAGGCCGTAGGGGAGCGAGGCGTCAGAGACCTCACTTCTCTAGGGGCCAGCATATTGAGGGCGGTGGCGCCCATCTCCTCTCCCTCGCTGCTTTACCTTCCCCTGACCCTAAAGAGGGCAGGTGCCCATTTATTTACAGCTGGGTGAACTTGGGGGAACTGTACTGAAGCCAAGGCGTGGCGCAAACGGTCGGTCACCCATCCAAGTGGTAATAACCACGCTCGACGCTGCTTAACTTGGCTGGGGGAAAGCGAGTGCTCCGACCACTGAGCTATCCCGTCCCCATGTGTTGGTTAGCATTAGTATATAGACACATCAGATCAGCAGCGGTGAAGAGTGGGGTATAGAACTTACTAGACGTGGGTGTATAATTATGTAGACAGAAATGCAGGCAAGTGTGTTTTGTATG
>CM054138.1:69680997-69685997 GCA_028751875.1 Rapana venosa
CCTTCTGCTGCTACTGGTACTAGTCTACCACGATATCTATCTATCTTTATCTATCTATCTATCTATCTATCTATCTATCTATCTATCTATCTATCTATCTATCTATCTATCTATCTATCTATCTATCTATCTATCTATCTATCTATCTATCTATCTATCTATCTATCTATCTGTCTGTCTGTCTGTCTATCTATCTATCTATCTTCTGTCTGTCTGTCTGTCTGTCTGTCTGTCTGTCTGTCTATCTATCTATCTATCTATCTATATATATCACACACATACACATACACACACACACACACACACACACACACACACACACACACACACACGCACGCATGCTCCAACAGCTACTTGTGCTACTACTTCTAAAAATTCCATTTCTGCTGCTTCTACTTCAGAGACTAGGCTACCACGATCACATACACATACACAAACACACACATTTTCACAGCCATTATTTTAAGCATATTTTCCTTCTCTTTTTATTTTTATATTTTTTCCTGGCTAGATGTGATAAGCCACAAGAAATATATTATTCTTAGGGCTTCCATACAAAACTTCTAAATGATGAAAAGGGACTTGCTGTTAGGTAATACAGAAGGTAAATGCTCAACCAGGAGCCAAAACTCGAGCTTTGGGGACAGCTTAAGTAGGCCGCAACATTGTCAACTTACTCCTGTAAAAGCAATGACATCTCCGGATGTTCAATTTTTGAGAAGTGTTTCTCCTTCAGGTACCATGGATGGTGGGGGACATGGTAACATCGCCGAAACCTTTAATTAACAATGGCTCATCCAGTAGCCGAAACTGATGAGTCAGGTTGGAACAAATCTAATGGTCCTTTCCCCAGTGAGCCCCAAATGCTGCTCCCCAAAAGTGATATATTGATAGTAACTGGCTTTTGTTGTTTTCTCTTGTTTTTTCTAAACGTTTTGCAAATCAGTTTTGAATTGATGAAGGTGTTGTAGGTGGTTTCTTCGTCGTTTACACACACACACCATATATATCTATGTCTATCTATATCTATCTATCTACCTAGCTATCTATCTATCTATATTGAATAGAGCCACGCTGGTTCACGCAAGAAAGGTGGTGGTGGTCGTCGTCATAGAAGTAATAGTATAAGTAATGATGCTGGTAGGGATGATGGTAGTAGCAGCAGTGGATCAGGAAGAAGTAAGAGAAGAAAGAAGATGATCAGCCACTGTTGCAGACGTTTTAGAAGTTCACGACAAAGTTAGCCGATCTACAGCATGCTATGTATATTTTTGCTGTAGCCAAAAAATATCAACAAAGCACATTCTTATATATATATTTTTTTACTAACATGCTCATAACATTGCGTCAAAGTTAACAGAAAAGTTGTGTTACATTTAAAGCTTGGTCAAGAATCAGCCATTCCACACTCACAACACACACAACGCACACACACACACACATAGTGCTGAACACTATTTGGCAAGCCCGATTTTCTGAATCTTGTCCAGCCTAGGGTCATTTGATCATGCACTCAATAGCAGTAGTCACATTCCATAACTGTACAACACTGAAATTCAACTACAACAGCAAAGACAATCAAACCCACAGCAAGAACACACAATAGTAGATCGGCGGTCTAGAGGTAATACACCTGCTTATAAATACTGAAAGTCCGGGTGCGAAGTGTGTGGTAGTTCGATCACCGTTTGGGCCTGAAACTTGTCACCCACCCACTAGACCACGAGTGGTGGTCTGGGTGGTGGTCTTGCCTTTCGGCTGAGACGGTAAACTGAGGTCTTGTGTGTAACAGGCATTAAGCGCACGTGAAAGAAGCCACGACAACAAGAGAGTTGTCCTCGGCAAAATTATGTGGAGAAAAGCCACTCTGATAGGAAAACAAAGACACCCTCAGACAGGGAAAAAAAGCACACACACACACAAAATGGGTGGCGCTGTCCTTGTGGCAACGCACTCTCCACGGGGAGAGCAGCCGGAATTTTACGCAGAGAACTCTGCCGTGACTTGCAGTGGTATACAATACAATTTAGCACAATACAATAAATACAATACAGTACAATACAATATAATAAGTACAGTTCAATACAAGAACAGATCTTATAACCATTCACATCTTCTTTCACAATCTCACAGTGGTGTACATGATAATTTTAAAAAAGGTAAAGGAGTCCCATAACCTATAAGGTCGTAGGGGAGCGAGGCGTCAGAGACTTCACTTCTCTAGAGCCAGCATATTGAGGGCGGCGCCCATCTCCTCTCCCTCGCTGCTTTACCTTCCCTGACCCTAAAGAGGGCAGGTACCCATTTACAGCTGGTGAACTGGGGGAACTGTACTGAAGCCAAGGCGCGCAAACGGTCACCCATCCAAGTGGTAACCACGCTCGACGCTGCTTAACTTGGCTGGGGGAAAGCGAGCGCTCTGACCACTGAGCTATCCCGTCCCCTTACATGATAATTTAAACAGCACTAAAATCAACATTAAGCTGAAAACAAGAAAACCAAGTTAACAAAACATTCACACACAAAATACCAACAAACACCGTTTGTGATTGCATGCAATTAATGTGAAAAGGGTTAAAACGTGCACCCCCCCAAAAAAGCATGCACCAACATGCATCTGTTAGTTTACATAGACATATTACTAATTTGACACAAGTATGGTACAGTTTAAGCCACAAAAGATGTACTTTCAAATTCACATACAGAAATTGAGAAAAAAAATCTGTCTTAAGAAAATCACACAAATTCATCAGAATGCTATTCACAATTTTACACGTAGCTTATGAAAAGCAATATCGAACAAATGTATATGTTTTGTTACTTTTAAAAGTTTGAAAGTGATTATTTGATTCATTAGATTGTTGAAACAACAGTTTATCACAAGTTGATCTCATCCAATAGTTATATTGCACGTCATAATACTACAAAAAGAAGGCTCTTCTACACTATCTCCCAAGACAAACTGTATGTATGCATAGAAATTTTAATACTATTTTATGTGAAATTTTATATCCCCCACAGAACTGCCAAAAAGTGTGTTGTGTATCTTTCGGTTTTGCACGTTAGATTCAGTACCGAACGCACATAATTTTATCCTACGTGGCGAAATTGGAATTCAACCCCCCCACCCCCACGTTTAACTTCCTACAACAAAACCCAAAAGTACATCTTTCAAGACTCAACCCCCACCATACCACTACCACAACAACACCATTCTGCATCTCAACACCACAAAACACACATGCCTCTGAAAAAAGAACAACTCAGACTTTCTATTACTAGTTCTAATTTCTCTCTCTCTCCGAGATCAAGAGAGACACTAGTACTAGAGAAGTCTCTCTCTCTCTATCTCTCCACATTGGGCAATGACAATAAATTGGTCAAAGTGTCAAAGCGTCTCTCTCTCCATATCTCTCCACCTCTCTTTCTCTCTCGCTGAACTCTCTCTTCCATCTCTCTCTCTCTCTTCGAATCTCTCTCTCTCAGAATCTCTCTCTCTCTCTCTCATCTCTCTCTCCTCTCTCTCTCTCTTCTCCATATCTCTCCATCTCTCTCTCTCTCTCTCTCCTCTCTCCCTCTCTCTCTCTCTCTCTGAATCTCTCTCTCTCTCATCTCTCCTATCTCTCCTCTCTCTCGATCTCTCTCTCTCTCTCACAGAATCTCTCTCTCTCTCATCTCTCCATCTCTCTGAATCTCTCTCTCCCTCTCTTCCATCTCTCTCTCTCTCCATCTCTCTCTCTTCCTCCCTCTCTCTACTCTCTCTCTCTCTCTCCATCTCTCTCCTCGCATCTCTCTCTCTCATCTCTCTCTCTCTTCTCAGTCCTTCTCTCCATCTATCTCTCTACCTGTAGGCGAGTGGGCGCATCGCGCGTCACACTCTTCCTGGGTACCGAAGCGGTTACCGTTGCCTTGACAACCGCCGTAGTAGAAGCGCGAGCAACGCCTCTGCTCCGTGTCATAGTACCACATGATCGCATAGTCAGAGCAGGGCCCACGCTCGCGAGCCAGTGAGCACACGTCTGCCACCACGTCAGCAAGGGGAGTTAAGTAAGGTTAGGTAAGGTAAGGTAAGGTAAGGTAAGGTAAGGTAAGTGTGGTGTGGGATTGGTAAGGTAGGTAAGGTGTGGGGTAGGGGTGGGGTGGTAGGTTGGTTGGTAGGTGGGTAGGTGTGGGGTGGGTGAGTGGGTGAGTGGGTGAGTTAGTGAGTCGCGCGCAGAGTGGATGTTAATGTTTTAAGGGCAGTTGAAATTAGTCATGATGAGGAAAAAGAAAAACACAACACAACGAACAAAACAGTCGAAATTTTAAAAAGTGAAGGACTAAAAACCCCTTCACACCCCTCCTCCCGACCCCCCCCCAAAAAAAAAAAAAAAACAAAAAAAAAAAAGTCAAGGAATAGTTGAAAAAAGGGTTTATAAGGAAAAATAGAAAAATATGAACAGATTAATTTGAAAGTTTGAAAACAAATAACCCCCTCCCCCCCCCCCCCAAACAAACAACAAAACAATAACAGAAAACAAAACAAAAAGACAACAAAAACCGAAACTAAGAACATGAACACTGACACAAATGATTGTCAATTGAAGACAATGAAGTAGAAATGAAAAAAAAAGTTAAACAAGTGCACTGATTTTAAAAGGCAATGCATTGATTTTAAAAGGCATGCTTTAGTGCAAATGGATGACTGCAACATGAAAGACGAAATAAAATATTAGTTTAAAAAAATCAGATAAAAAAATAGATAGAAAAACCCTTTTATATTCGTCAACAGAATAAAACAACAAAGTTGAAGTGAGCAATTAACAAAATAAAACCCCACAAAAGTTTCAGTTTCAGGAATAATGTGATGAGATAGATTAAAAACCCTTTCGCAGTTATCAACAGAATAAAACAACACAGTTGAAGTTAGAAATTCAAAACTGAAACACCCACAAAATAACAACCAAGAAACGACATTAGGTTGAATATATATTCACAACCTGTAAAAATTGCTATAGACA
>CM054138.1:69698497-69700997 GCA_028751875.1 Rapana venosa
TGAGGAAAGACATTAAATTGAAGAAAACTCACACACATACACACAAACACCACACGCACACATGCACACACACCACCACACACAACACACACACACACACACAACACACACAGAGTCATCTAATATCACTTATGAGGAAAGACATTAAATTGAAGAAAACTCACACACATACACACAACCAACACACACCACCACATGCACACACACACACACCACACAGAACACACACACACACACACACAAGTCTGACACACTTACCATCAGGATCTGCAGGTTCTCCTGATCTCTCTGGTTCCACTCCAGAAACTGGAAGAAAAAAATCAACAATATCATCAGCAAGCCATGAACATTATATGAATAATAAAAAAGTCACTTTGCATTTTGTGAAATCCACCTATTTGATATTGTTATACTTTTCTTTCCTCATAAGTATGTAACAGAGTCCAACAAGTCAAGTATTTGACCTGTCCTTAGAATTCTTGGGGTCAGTTCTTCCAATTGCAGTGATGCCACTTGTATGAAGAAAATATGCCTGCCTGCCTGCCTGCCTCCTGCTTGTGCTTGATTATGTTGTATGTTGTATGTATGTATGTTGTTGTAGTCTGTATGTATTGTTGTATGTTGTTGTTATGTATTATCTATCTATCTATCTATCTATCTATCTATCTATCTATCTATCTATCTATCTATCTATCTATCTATCTATCTATCTATCTATCTATCTCTCTCTCTCTCTCTACCTACCTATCTATCTATCTATCTATCTATCTATCTATCTATCTATCTATCTCTCTCTCTCTCTCTCTCTATCTACCTACCTATCTACCTATCTATCTATCTATCTATCTATCTAATCCCTCCTTCTTTCTCCCTCTCTCATCCCCCCCCCACTTTCCTTCCTCCCTCCCTCCCTCTCTCTCTCCCTCCCCTCTCTCTCTCTCCCTCCCCTCTCTCTCTCTCCCCATCCCGCTCTCTCTCTCTCTCACCGTCCTCCCTCTGGCAGTAGTCCAAGCAGTCCTGCTCGGTCTCGAAGTTGTTGCTGTTGCTGCTGCAGCCTCCGTAGACAAACTGCCGGCAGCTTCGGCTGTCCCAGTCATAGTGCCAGCGAGGGAAGTAGCCCCGGCAGTTGCCCGGCTCCTTGGGCATGCGACACACAGCTGCCAGAAGGAGAAACGAACACAGAGATGGCGTGTATACGTGATATCTATAACAGGTTATTGTTGCCAACAAAAAAACCGCACAAAAAGATGGCATGTATGTGGTATTGTTAACAAGTTGTCTTCACAAACAAAACGCGAAGATGGCATATATATGATATTGTTAACAGGTTGTCATCCAAAACAAAACCACAAAAATGGCAAATATGTGATATGGTTAAGATGTTTCCCTAGCAAACAAAAGGAGAGAAAAAAAAGAGATGGCATGAATGTGGTATCATCACGAACAAAACAAAAAAATGAGGGCACGTATGTGAAATCCTGAACAGGTTATCGCCTGAAATTAAAAGTAAAAGATAGCGTGTATGTGATATCGTTAACATGTTGTCTTCGCAAAGAAAAGAAAAAGATGGCATGTATGTGATATCGCTAACAGGTTATGGTCGCAAAGAAAACCAAAAGATGGCGTGAATGTGATGTCATTAACAAGTTATGGTTGCAAACAAAATAAAAAAAGAGATGGTATGTATGTGATATTGCTAACAGGTTCTTGTCGCAAACAAAACGTAAAGATGGCATGTATGTGATATCGTGAACAGGTTGTTTTCGCAAACTAAAAAAACCCCGATGGCATGTGTGTGGTATTGTAAACAAGGTATTTTCGAAAAAAAAATCCCACCCCAAAAGATGGCATGTATATGATATCGCTAACAGATTATCACCACAAACAAAACACAAAGATGGCATGTATGCTATATCGCTAACAGATTATCACCACAAACAAAGCACAAAGATGGCATGTATGCTATATCGCTAACAGGTTATCACCACAAACAAAACACAAAGATGGCATGTATGCTATATCGCTAACAGGTTATCACCACAAACAAAGCACAGAGATGGCATGTTTGCTATATCGCTAACAGGTTATCACCACAAACAAAACACAGAGATGGCATGTTTGCTATATCGCTAACAGGTTATCAGCACAAACAAAACACAGAGATGGCATGTTTGCTATATCGCTAACAGGTTATCACCACAAACAAAGCACAAAGATGGCATGTATGTGATATCGCTAACAGTTTTTTTTGTTTTTGTTTTTGTTTGCTGCCTCATCTTCTGTGACGTCCCCCGTCCTGCTTCTCCCACGCCGCTCATTCCAATCTCCCCGCCACAACCATACCCAGATTTGTTATGTCTCATACTCAGAGTCGGAGGTCCACAGGGAGTCAATCACTATCAGGCCGCCGTGGGGCCACCAGCCAGAGGGGCCCTGCACTGCTGCTGGGTCACTTTGGCGGTGTTCATTGGTGCCTGTTCTGAGCTAACATACGCAGGAC
>CM054138.1:69705997-69710997 GCA_028751875.1 Rapana venosa
TCAAAGAACACCATAAAAAACAACGTTAAAATGTCAGCACCGTCAATGTAAGTGAAGTAAATGACTTATCAGAGTTTGGAAAGAGAGAGAGGAGAGAAGAGAGAGAGAGAGAGAGAGAGAGAGAGAGAGAGAGAGAGAGAGAGAGGGAGAGAGAGAGAGAGAGAGGGAGAGAGAGAGAGAGAGAGAGAGAGAGAGGGGGAGAGAGAGAGAGAGAGAGAGAGAGAGAGACATCAGACAGAGACAGAGAGAGAGAGGGAGGGAGGGAGATGGAGACAGAGACAGAGAGAGAGAGACAGAGACAGAGGCACAGACAGACAAACAGAAACAGAGACAGACATATTATTATCACCATTCTTCTTCTTCTTCTTAATATCATCATCATCATCATCATCCCTATCACCATCCTCTTCCTCCTCCTCCTCCTCCACCTCCTCCTCTTCCTCCCCACCACTTCCACCTCCTCCTCCTCCTCACCACCACCACCACCACCACCACCACCGCCACCATCACCACCACCACCACCATCACCATCACCATCACCACCACCACCACCACCACCACCACTAACACCCCCCACCCCCCCACCACCACCACTATCACCACCACCACTATCACCACCATCTCCACCAACTTACACGAACTAGACACGGGCGGAGGGTTGAAGGTATAGGGAGCTGGTGTAGTAGTGGTGGTGGTGGTGGTGGTGGTGGTGGGGGCGGGGGCGGCAGTGGGGGCGACGCCCATGCACGTCAGCTGACACTCGCGCAGCGAGAGGAAGTTGTTCTCGTTGCCGGGGCAACCAGACCAGAAGAAGGTGCGGCACTGGCGATCGAGGGGGTCGTAGAACCAGCGAGAGATCTGCCCGGAGCACGGCCCTGCATCCTTGGGCATGTCGCAGATGCTGATGAAGTCTGGACAGATAGACACAGACAGTTATAGATGATAGACAGATGGACGCAGATAGAGAGATGGACACACAGACACACAGACAGACAGTTATAGATAGAGAGATAGACACAGATAGAGAGATGGACACACACAGAGTTAGGTAAAGGTAAAAAGGTAAAGGAGTCCCATAACCGATAAGGTCGTAGGGGAGCGAGGCGTCAGAAACCTCACTTCTCTAGGGCCAGCATATTGAGGGCAGTGGCGCCCATCTCCTCTCTCCCTCGCTGCTTTACCTTCCCTGACCCTAAAGAGGGCAGGTACCCATTTACAGCTCACACAGAGTTACAGACAGACAAATAGACACAGACAGAGAGGAACACACACAAGAGTTACAGACAGATAGACACAGATAGAAAGATGGACACAGACACAGACACACACAGACAGGGCGATGGACACAGACAGACACACACAGACAGACATACACAGACAGACACACACAGACAGGGAGATGGACACAGACACAGACACACACACAGACAGGGAGATGGACACAGACACAGACACACACAGAGACAGGGAGATGGACACAGACACAGACACACACATACAGACAGGGAGATGGACACAGACACAGACACACACAGACAGGGAGATGGACACACCCACCCAGACACACACAGACAAACACACACAGACAGAGAGATGGACACACCCACCCAGACACACACAGACAGACAGATAGACACAGACAGAGAGATGGACACACACACACAGTTATAGACAGATAGACACAGACAGAAAGATGGACACACACACACAGACACAGACACAGACAGACGCAGAGAGACACACAGACACAGAGACTCAGAGACACAGACAGACAGACACACACACACTCACACACACACACACCACGCACGCACGCACGCACATACCCACACGCACACACAGACACACACAAAGATGTACACACACAGACATACTCACCGACACAGACACACAGTGACAGACACAGACACACACACACGCACACACACACACACACACACACACGCGCGCGCGCGCCGACACACGCACCCACGAACGCACACACACAGTATGTAAGAATGCATGATCTTTATCTTTCAAATGTTAGAGATAAGCAGACACAGACTGTTCTTTCATCCGGCCCTTGCCCTGATTAAGGACTACCAAGCAAAAATAAGAACATCATCATTAACAAGAGAGAGAGAGAGAGAGAGAGAGAGAGAGAGAGAGAGAGAGAGAGAGAGAGAGAGAGAGAGAGAGAGAGAGAGAGAGTGAGAGAGAGAGAGAGAGAACTCTGAACTCTGAACAGGTTTAATGTACATTGGCCTTTGGCCACAATACATACAATGGGCAAGGCAAAAAGGCAAGTGAAGGAAACGAAAAGCAAAAAGAGATCGTCACATTTTCCATCTAAGCCAGCTCTCCTGGTGGCATCACACCAAGTACATCATCCAAATAAACAAAACAATAAGACGATAAACCTTGAAAGCAAAACACGAAGTCAATGCATATAAGATAATCAAAAGACCGGCACATCAAGCAGCCACAATGACTTATAATGGAAACAAGGAGTAGCCTACAAAAATCAGCACAATTACAAAATGCTTTTCTTTCGTCTGTTTATAGCATGAAAAACATACCTGGAGAGATTGTGTCGGTGATTTTCATTTGTTCCTTTCAGCAATCTGGATAGTGTCATGCATTTTGATTCTTTAAGAAATTTCGAGAGAGAGAGAGAGAGAGCGAGAGAGAAAGAGAGAGAGAGAGAGCGGAGGAAGGGAGAGAAAGAGAGAACTCTAATATCTCAAATGGTTTAATTAGCCTTAGGCCACAATACATTTTGAGGGGCAAAAATCTAACGTTTCATTTCATTTCATACCACTTTAAGTCACGGCAGATTTCTCTACGTGAAATTCGGGCTGTTCTCCCCGGAGAGAGCGCGTCGCCACAAGAGCAGCGCCACCAATTTCTTGTTGTTGCTGTTGTTTTCCTGTTTGCAACTGTATTTGGTTTTCCTATCAGAGTGGCTTTTTTTTCAATATAATTTTGCCAGGGACAACTGTCTTGTTGCCTTGGGTTATTTTTTGCGCGTTAAATATGTACCACACTCACGGCACCTCGGTTTATCGTCTCATCCGAAAGACTAGCACCCAGACCACCACTCACGGTCTAGGGCAGGTGCGTTACCTCTCGATCACCATTCCACTGAAGTGTACAGGACGGTGCAGTCTGTTTTTCGAGACAAAACGGAGCTACTACTACTACTGCTGCTGCTACTACTACTACTACTACTACTACTACTACTACTACTACTACTACTACTACTACTACTACTACTACTACTACCACCACCACTACCACCACCACCACCCCTACCCCTACCACTACCACTACTACTACTACTACTACTACTACTACTGCTGCTGCTGCTGCTACTAACACTACTACTACTACTACTACTACTACTACTAGTACTGCTGCTGCTGCTGCTACTACTTCTACTACTACCACTACCACCACCACCACAACCACTACTACTACTACTACCACCACCACTACCACCACCACCACCACCACCACTACCACCACCACCACAACCACTACTACTACTACTACTACTACCACCACTTCCACTGCCACCACCACCACTACTACCACTACTACTACCACCACTACCACTACCACCACCCCTACTACTATTACTGCTACAGCTACTACTACTACTACTACCACTGCTGCTGCTGCTGCTACTACTACTATACTACTACTACTACTACTACTACTACTACTACTACTACTACTACTACTACTAGTACTGCTTCTGCTACTTACTACTACTACTGCTACTACTACTACTACTACTACTACTGCTACTACTACTACTACTACTACTGCTGCTGCTGCTGCAGCTGCTGCTGCTACTACTACTAATACTACTACTACTACTACTACTACTACTACTACTACATACTACTATACTACTTCTACTACCACCAACCACCACCACCACCACAACCACTACTACTACTACTACCACTACCACCACTAACACCACCACCACCACTACCACTACTACTACCACCACTACCACCACCCCTACTATTATTACTACTACTACTACTACTACTACTACTGCTGCTGCTGCTGCTATTGCTACAACAACAACAACAACAACTACTACTACTACTACTACTACTACTACTACTACTACTACTACTACTACTACTACTGCTGCTGCTGCTGCTGCTGCTGCTGCTACTGCCACCACCATCCATACCACTACTACTACTACCACTACTACTACTATTATTACTACTAGTACTACTACTTCTACTACAACCACTACTACTACTACTACTACTACTACTACTACTACTACTACTACTACTACTACTACTACTACTACTACTACTACTTCTACTACTACCACTACTACTACTACTACTACTACTACTACTACCACTACTACTACTACCACCACCACTACCACCCCTACTACTACTACTACTACTATACCCCTACTACTACTACTACCACCACCACCACAACTACTACTACTACTACTACCCCCACTACTACTACTACTACTACTACGACCACCACCACCACCACCCCTACTACTACTACTACCACTACTACTACCACCACCACCCATACCACTACTACTACTACTACCACTACTACTATTATTACTACTACTACTACTTCTACTACTACTACTACTACTTCTACTACTACTACTACTACTACTACTACTACTACTACTACTACTACTACTACTACTACTACTACAACTACTACTACTACTTCTACTACTACTACAACTACTACTACTACTTCTACTACTAATGTATGGAATTTATACAGCGCTGAATCTTGTAAAGCAACAAATCAAACTACTACTATTTCTAGTACTACTACTACCACCACCACCACCCCTACTACTACTACTACTACTACCACCCGTACTACTACCATCACTACCACCCCCACCACCACCACCACCACCACTACTACTACTACCACCACTACTACTACCACCACCACCACCACCACTACCCCTACCACTACCCTTACCTACC
>CM054138.1:69730997-69733497 GCA_028751875.1 Rapana venosa
GCAACAGATAGACACAGACAGACAGACAGACACAGACAGTCAGATAGTCAGAATGAGGGAAACGAATTGCTACAAAACGCTTGCTGGAAGCATTTCAGAAAGAAGATATATGAGTCTGGCAATAGCTGTACAAGCGATGTGATTGATTTTCAAAATGCTTTCATTTCTAACAAAGTCTGTGGATGGTATAATCGCAGAAATATGTTATCCCTCATGTACAGGTGTAAGCTCAATTTAATGCTTTCAGGATAAATACGTGAAAGATGTAAACTGCATTTGTGGGGAGAAGATTACAAATCGTCATACCTGCTGTACCAAGTTTGTCACTGGATCAGATTTTGTCTGAACCAGCGTTACTGTTGGACGTTGTGTTAGGGTTGATAAATAAGAAGTCCGATAACTCAGCTTTTGTAGCATGTTAAAGATGGTTTTTATTCAGTACTGTTATCTAACATTTTTCAGGGTATTTTTTGCTTATTCTTGTTAGATTTTCCCCGTCTAAAATCACTAAATGCGAATAGACGTGAAACTGAAGGTATATATATAGTCAGAAGGAAAGACTCCCAAACAGAAAGAAAACCAGACATCTCTCTGTCTGTCTGGCTGTCTGGCTGTCAGTGTGTCTGTCTGTCTGTCTCTCTCTCTCTCGCCCCCCCCTCTCTCTCTCTCCCTCTCTCTCTCTCGCCCCCTTCTCCCTCTCTCTCTCTCTAAGACACATAACTAGAAAAGAAGAAATGGTAAAAAAAAGAAGGAAAGAGACAGAGAATGCAAAGAGAAAAAAGGCTAACTTGACAAGCAGACAGAAATAACATGATGGCAAATCGTCCGCATTGTTCTGCCATCCTCCTCAGAGTGCTGTTTCTCTGATCATGCTGTAATAGTCTGGCACAGAGAGAGAGAGAGAGAGAGAGAGAGAGAGAGAGAGAGAGAGAGAGAGAGAGAGAGAGAGAGAGAGAGAGAGAGAGAGAGAGAGAGAGAGAGAGAGAGAGAGAGAGATCGAGAGAGAGAGAGAGATCGAGAGAGAGAGAGAGGAGTGAGAGAATAATCTTTATTTTTCAAGGGTTACAAATAAACATTCACATACTCTTTTTTTCATCCTGCCCTTGCCCTGATTAGGGAATATCAAAACAAAACACAACAACAACAACAACAACAAACCAAACAAGAGAGAGAGAGAGGGGGAGAGAGAGAGGGGGAGGGAGAGAGAGAGAGAGAGAGAGAGAGAGAGAGAGGGGGTGGTGGTTAAAAAAGCAGCCACAACCTCTGGCAAAGAAGCTGATGTGTGTAACACATTGCATTGTATGGCAGGTTCGCTATCCTCTTCTTCTCTGATGTCTTCTAGTTACTGCTGTCTGTCTGCTTCTTCTCTTCCTCGTCTGTCTGTCTGGATATATGTCTGTCTGTCTGCCTATGTATCTCTCTCACAATCTATCCATGTCTCTCTGTCTCTCACTCACCCACTCACTCACTTACTCTTTCTCTATATCTCTCTAGTGCCGACTCCACTCTCCCCAACAGTCCTTGCGCACACGTTAAAACCCGTTGCGCTTTTCGGAAGAGTAGGCCATTGTGTGCCGGTGGGAGCGGATGAAAAAATGGACAAAAACTGCATACACACGGGGACTGGGTGAAAAAAAGCACATGAGTGTTTATTTTTTTTATCCTCGAAATAATAATAATAATAATAATAATAAGAAGAAGAAGAAGAAGAAGAAGAATCTATCCTTCTCTCGCCCTCCTCACCCCCCCCCCCTACCCCGTCTCTCTCTCTCTCTCTCCTCCCTCTCTCTCTCTCGTGCATCTTGAGCACGTGTTAAAACCTTTTCCGCTTCTCGGAAGAGTAGGCCATCGTGTGCCGGTGGGAACGGATGACAAAATTGACAAAACTTCATACATACAGGGAGTGACTGTTAAAAAGGTACACGATTGATTATTCCATTATCCTCCGAATGAAAGAATAAATGAATAAATCACTCAATAAATAAATTCTCTCTCTCTCTCTCTCTCTCTCTCTCTCTCTCTCTCTCTCTCTCTCTCTCTCTCTCCTCTCTCTCTCTCTCTCTCTCTCTCTCTCTGATTCTTGTACATAGTTGGTTGTTATTTTTACTGATTGCTTGATTCTGTTCGAGGAAGAAATGATTCTGTAACAAGGTAAGTCAGTAAGACATGTGTGCATGTATGTACGTATGTATGTGTTTATGTATGCATGTATGTATGTATGTATGTATGCATGTGTGTATGCATGTATGTTGTATGTATGTGTGTGTGTATGTATGTATGTATATATGTATATATGTATATGTGTGTCTCTCTCTGTATATATATATATATATATATATATATATATATATATATATATATATATATTATATATATGCATCTACTTAATTTAAAAGAAAGAAAGACAGACACAAAGGAAATGAAAATAAATTGAGGGAAAAAAGGAAGGAAGTAAAGAAAGAGGGAATAATCGAAAATGAGAGAGAGACAAAAAGATGGA
>CM054138.1:69745997-69765997 GCA_028751875.1 Rapana venosa
ATCTCAGGGCAGAGCAGCCCGAGTTTTACGCAGAGAAATCTGCCGTGACTTCAAGTGGTATACAATACAATACAATACAATACAACACAATACAACACAACACAACCACAACACAACACAAAACAATACAACACAACACAACACAAAAACGCACAACACAACACAAACACAACACAATACAACACAACAAAACACAACAAAACACAACACAACACAATACAACTCAACACAACACAAACACAACACAGCAAAACACAACACAAAACAACACAACACAACAAAACACAACACAACACAACACAACACAACACAACAAAACGCACACAATTCCACACAAACAAGAAAAAAAAACCCAACTTACCGGGACCAGTCACGTCGACGCATCCCAGCTTGCACTTCTCTTCCGAGTCGAAGACGTTTCCGTTTCCGCCACAGCCGCCATACCAGAAGCGCTTGCAGCTGCTCTCTTTGACATCATAGTACCACTTCACGCTGTAATCCGTGCATGTGCCACGGTCCTCCCCCTCCGCACATACCGCTACAGGGAAAACAAATGAATAGAAACTTAGGATTAATTTTAAAGAGATGCTAGAAGAATTCGAAGAGATAGTTTTAAGTAAGGAAGGAAGCAAGGAAGTAAGTAAGTAAAGTAAAGTAAAGTAAAGTAAAGTAAAGTAAAGTAAAGTAAGTAAGAAAGAAGTACGTAAGTAAGTAAATAAGTAAGTAAGTATGTAAGTAAGTAAGTAAAGTAAGAAAATTAAGTACATAAGTACGTAAATAAGTAAGTAAGTAAATAAGTAAGGTAAAGTATGTAAATAAAGTAAGTAAGTAAGTAAGTATGTAAGTAAGTACAGGTGTAAGTAAGAAAGAAAGTATGTAAGTAAGTAAGCAAGAAAGAAAGTATGTAAGTAAGTAAGTAAAGTAAGAAAAGTACGTACATAAGTACGTAAGTAAGGAAGTAAGTAAGTAAGTAAGTAAATAAGTAAAGTAAAGTATGTTAGTAAAGTAAGTAAGTAAGTAGGTAGGTTAAGTAAAGGTGTACCATAACCTATATGATCGTAGAGGATTCAGACTTCAACTTCTCAAGGGGCCAGCATATTGAGGGCGGCGTCCATCTCCTCTCCCTCGCTGCTTTACCTTTAAGTAAGTAAGTAAGTAAGTAAATAGGTTAGTAAGTAAGTAGGTGAGTGAGTGAGTGAGGGAATGAGGGAATGAGTAAGTAAGTAAGTAAGGACATTTTATGCGCGTAATCTTTCTTATGAGAGCTCTAAGCGCTTACAAACATGACACTTACACGAATGATTCAATTACTGAACAGAAAGACGAATGCATATAAAGCAGCACACACACACAACACACACACACACACACACACAACACACACACACATACACACACACACAACACACACACACACGCTCGCACACACACGCGCGCGCGCGCACACACGCCTTCACTCTGACCCATTCTCCTTACCAGCTACCCTTCAGATATACATATGAATGCAGGCTCCTGTGTGCATATGCACATGATCTCTCTCCCGGCTCCCCCCCCCCCCCCCCCCCCCCATCTCTTCTTTCTTTCTTTCCAGTCTCACAATTAGGTGTGTCTGTCATATTGACATATCGCAAATTGAAAGATAGTGGATGAAAAAGAACACGAACCCCTCCCCCAAACACAACACACACACACAACACAAAACACACACACACAAACACACCCCACACACACCACACACAAAACACACACACCACACACACACACACACCACAAAAAAACAAACAATAACCAACCCTTGGAACAGGGGCGTGGTTTGTGTGTGTTGTGTGTGTGTGTGTGTGTTGTAGGTTTATGCGTGCGTGCGTATTCGCGCGGGCGCTCGTGTGTGTGTGTGTGTGTGTCTGTGTGTGTGTGTGTGTGTCTCTGTGTGTATTAGTGTGTGTGTGTGTGTGGTGCGTGCGTGCGTGTGTGTGTGTGCAGACACTCAGAATGGTTATAATCATGGCTGTATGATAAGCAATCTCAGAAGTCATAGTGTGTGTGTGTGTTGTGTGTGTTGTTGTGTGTGTGTTGTGTGTGTGTGTGTGTGTGTGTGTTGCAGACACTCATAATGGTTATAATCATGGCTGTGTGATAAGCAATGTCAGAAGTCATAGATGTAGGCTACGTGCCACGTATGACACTTTCCTTGGTCTGTGTGGAACTAGTTTTCTCCGTTTTATAAACATAGCTGGGTTTTTTGGTGGAACATGTACAACTGAATGACTGTGTATGTGTTCATATTCATGTGCTTGAGAGCAATTCCTCTCTGTGTGTTTGTTTGTGCGTGTGTGTTTGTGTGTTGTGTGTATTTATGTGTGTGTGCGTTGTGTGTGTGTGTGTGTGTGTGCTTCTGTGTGTGTTTCTGTGTGTGTGAGAGAAAGAATTCAGGAACTCAGGATTTTAAATGTAAGGCCAAATGTCTGTATACAAGGGGGTATTCATTTTGACAAAAGAAACTTCAAACAAAACAGTTACCCCAAAAAACCAACTCAAAGATAATGTTGGCATTATCAATAGTGATTTCCCAAAGAAACATGAACTACTTCAACTTGTTGTACAGCAGTTACACCTAACAAAGTTCTCGGGCTTTCTAGAGCATAAAATATATACATATCCAAATGTTTTAACTGAGGAGAGAGAGAGAGAGAGAGAGAGAGAGAGAGAGAGATTTACAAGCACTTCATTGTATCATCTACATAACTAATAAAGAGGAAAAGCCCAGTAGATTCTATTTAAGTCTCTGTATAAATTCATTGTTGCAAGATAAAAATAGATAGATATATTGTATGTGTTTGTGTATGTGTTGCCTGTGTGTATGTGTGTATGTGTGCGTGTGTGCGTGCGTGTGCGTGTGTAAGCGTGTGAATGTGTGTGCGATAATGTGTGTGTGTGAGTGCAACTCCATAGTCTTACGAGACGGCAGGATGCATACTACTACTACTACTACTACTACTACTACTACTACTACTACTACTACTACTACTACTACTTCTACTACTACTACTACTTACTACTACTACTACTACTACGTCTACTACTACTACTACTACTACACTACTACTACTACTACACACCACCACCACCACCACCACAACCACTACTACTACTACTACCACTACTACTACTACCACCACTACCACTACTACTACTACTACAACTACTACTACTACTACTACTACCACTACTACTACCACTACTACTACTACCACCACCACCACCACCACCACCACCACTACTACTACTACCACTACTACTAGTACTACCACCACTACTACTACTACTACTACTGCTACCACCACTACCACTAATGCTACTACTATTACTACTACCACCACTACCATTTCCACTACTACTACTACTACTACAACACCACCACCACTACTACTACTACTACTACTTCCACCACCACCACCACTACCACTTACTACCACTACTATACTATACTACTACTACTACTACCACCACCACTACTACTACTACCAACACTACTACTACTACTACCACTACTACTTCTACCACACCACCACTACTACTATTACTTACTACTTCTACTTCTACCACCACCACTACCACCACCACCAACACCACCACTACTACTACTACTATCACCACCACTACCACCACTACTACTACTACTACTACTACTACTACTACTACTACCACTACCACCACTACTACTACTACTACCACCACCACCACACCACCACTACCACTACCACCACCACCACCACCACTACTACTATACTACTACTACTATTACTCCCTCCTCCTCCTCTCCTCCTCCTACTACTACTACTACTACACCACTTCTACCACCACCACTACTACTACTACTACTACTACTACTACTACTACTACCACCACTACCACTACTACTACTACCACTACCACCACCTCCACCACCACTACCACCACCACCACTACTACCACTATTACCACTACTACTCTATGTATAATTATGCGTTCGCGCTTGTCTGTACAATTATGCCTGCGTGCTGAATGCATACATGTGTACGTGTGAGCGAGTTTCCACACACACACACACACACACACACACACACACAACACACGCACACACACACACACACACACACACACCACGCACGCACACACACACACACACACACACACACACACACACACACACGTACACACGCACGCACGCACGCACGCACACACACACACACACACACACACTCCTTCGAATTTGAACCCACGCCTGTTGGATGCTTGCAATGAAGGCACAAACACGAACTGGGCCAGACAGTCCGCAGCGCCATATTGTGTGAGCGACATGGGGGAGTGTAGGTCTCAGTACTGCCCCATTTTCACATCGAAGTTATCTGCCCTTAGTGACACTAGCCGTGAAGGACCTCTCCACACGTTTTAGTATCCTCACCTCTGCCCCTGTCTGCTGTGTGTGTGTGTGTGTGTGTGTGTGTATCTGTACTGTCCGTCTGTCTAATGTCTGTTTAGCTCTTTTTTGGGGTGGGTGGGGGGGGGAGGGGGGGGGGGGGCTAAACGCAGAGGCCAGACAGACACAGGCGTCCGTACACATGTACGTGTGGATGCATGCTTCCTTTGTGCATAATTATGTTCATGAGATCTCTCTCTTTTGCTCTTCTATTCACTTTTTCGCGCGCGCGCGCGCATGCACGAGCGAGCACAGACACACCGACAGAGAGAGGGAGATAGAGAGAGAGAGAGAGAGAGAGAGAGAGAGAGAGATGCACAGACGGACACACACACACACACACACACACATGCGCGCACAGGAGGACAGATACACGGACACAGACATGGATACACAGACACAGACGACACACAAACACAGATACAGACATACAGACAGACACACACAGATACAGCCATACAGACAAACACACGCAGACATACAGACAGACACACACACAATAAATGCTGGACTGAATTAGAATGAGAACACGCGCGTGTCACATTTAGGGAGTAGTTTGCACACCAAGCCTTTATGCATACATTTAAAACCTAAATCTCTGCTTCTTGGAAAAGAAATACTTTTTTTAGAGGCATTTAAAAACTAATACAAAGCAAACGATGGGTAGATAAGCCTCCTTATCAGTATTGTTAGGTATGCATACATAAACAAACTATTATCGAAAGCCTTAAAATAGACTCGTGAAGCTACGTTCACAATGGCTTCTATGCACTCAACAAGATGCCATTAAAAATGCAAGTTAGTATTGAGGTGTACGTGAAGGCTTGTGCATCTTAAATGGCGTCACTACAACTTCCTCTCGGAATGCAAATGGTCACATTATAGCGATGTCAGCCTTAGATACGTGTAGACAACACCAGCAAACTAACCCCACCATCACACTAACAAAATTGAATTCAACACCTGCAGAATACACACACACACACACCCACACACACTCACGTAACACACACATACCCCCCACCCTCCCACACACACACACAACACACAACCTCAAACATAGGAAACAATCTGAGTGCGGTAAAGAATTCCAAAGCATCGGCACAGCGAGATCGACAAGGTCAAGTGAAAAAGTTTATAGCTTGTGCAACACCGAGACCTTTGTATTGCATCTCACAACCCTGAAAGCAATAAGGCTGGGGAGAGGGAGAGGAGGGAGAAAATGGTGGAGAGAGAGAGAGAGAGGGAGAACGTGATGAAGAGAAGATGGGGTGGAAGGTCAGGAAAGTGAAGGAGGATGGTAGGGAGTGAATTTTCAAAGTGTGGGTTCGTAAGCTGGAGTTTGTTGGTGGGAGATTTACAGTTAGGAACAAGACACATTTTGTTTCATCACTCCCCCCTACTCTGGCTAGCTTTTCTTTCAGAATTTGGAGAGGTAACCAACCACTCATTGAACTGAGTTTCTAGACTAAGTCAGAGTAATGTTGGAAAACATTCAAATTTGAAACAGAAAATATGGGTTTGAAATGCAGACTTTTAAACCTTTCAAGTATCAAGATGATAAATGATTTATTTTCTGGATTGATAAAAGATTGATTGAACGTTTCCGTGATACATACTTTGAATTTATTTTCCTAAATGATAAAAAGACAGAATCAAAATTTACGTGATACATATTTCATAATCCAGAATGTGTGCAAATTCAGCAGGAGAACACTGTTTCAGTAGCCATCAAGATTAAATTAGAATTATTTTTCGAAATGCCTTTAGCTTCATTGACAAAATACTTTCTCCATGGGCAAGATAACTTGAGGAACTTGGGGAAAAAAACACAAGAAAGCAAGCAAAGAAAAGTTCAAAGAATTCGAAAACAACGTGGCAGAAACAAAAAGAAAAACACTTTTTTTTTTAACTCTTTATTTACCTGGGTCAAAATCTAAAACGGCGGAGGCGGAAGAAGTGGGACATCCGGCGTGGTTAGGTCCCGTGGCAGCTACGTCACTTCCGGGACAACAGCCGTAGTAACTCTGCTCGCACTTCTTCTGGGGCTGCACAGTATTCCAGTGTGCGTGTGTATGTGTGTGCATTAGTTCATGAACGCACGAACGCGCACACACAAACACAAACAAGCGCGCGCTCACATGCGTAAATCTTTAGATGGCTCTAGTTTTGAAGAAATGACTTAGGGTAAGTTGATTTCACTTGATAAAAATAAAAACAACTTCACTATCTCAGCAAAAAATAAGAGAGAAAGCAAAAAGGGAGAAAGACGAAAAAGAAATGGTGATATGTGCAATATAATAAAAGACATATAATCAAAAGCACAAACCAGAACTTAAAAAAGAGCAAACCACCCTCTAACCACACACACCTTACACCACATCAATTAAAAATGAATTGTACATAATGAAGATTGCTGAGTACGGTCTTATTTAGGAGAGGGATAGGTTGATACACTCCTTTCTTTTACTTATTCATTCAACCATTCAGTTGTTTTATCTATGCATCCGGTAACAGATCAGATAACAACATACTTTGAGTTAGGATTGAGTGGGATCTGGTTGAATCAACAAAATATTAAATGCAGTTACAGTTGGTTTAAAACCAAAGTTAAGCAACGCTTATGTGACGCATTTATTCATGAGTGGTACACGGTAGTGAGTACAGAAGATATTTATACCAATTATAGAATTATTAAAACAAAACTTTTTGTTGAAAAGTATTTACTCTTATTGTCATCCAATGTTTCTATTCGATTTGCCTAATTTCGCACAAATAATAACAATCTGCCTGTTAATATTCTCCGATTTGTGGGAATTCAAAGAAATGAAAGATACTGTACAACATGTAATAGTGGTGATATTGGTGACGACTTTCATTACCTAATTATTTGTCCAATGTTTAACAAAACTTGTAAAAAATGTTTACCAGAATATTACGCTAAACATCCAAACACTTCGAAGTACGAACAACTCCTTTCTTCATCAAATAAGAAGACTTTACTTTATGTCGTTAAAATGATCAGTACTATCAGAAATAACATGTAAACTTTGTTCCAAGAGTTTGGTATGTGTAAACAGACAATTGTTGTTAAATAGTAATGTGTTCAAATATCCAGTTACATGATGCATGCATGATGTTCAGTTATGATTTTGTTCATTGATATCGTGTAAAAATCCTCCATATCCCGAAAGGGATGACAGGAAACAAAAGAATTTGAAATATGAAATGTCAGCCTCACACACACACTCTCACCTCCCGCTCTCGGCAACCTTCCTGACGAGGGCCCCGCGCTGCTGTCACCCCGTCGGCACAGCAGCCGTACTGGGAGCGTCGGCAGGCTGCCTCTCTGCTGTCGCTGTTGTCGCTGATTCGGTTGTCGTGGTCGTTGTCATTGATCTCGTTGTCGCTGACGCCGGGACAGCCTGCCTCGTTAGGTCCTGTGGCCTTGGTCACCCCGTCCGCGCAACAGCCGAATCTGGATCTGGGTTGGGATAGATGGATGGAGAGATGAATGGAGAGATGGATGGATGGATGGATGGATGGATGGATGGATAGATGGATGGATAGATGGATGGATAGATGGATGAATTGTATGGATGGATGGATGGATTGGACGGATGGATACATGAATGGGTGGATTGGATGGACGGATTGAATGGATGGATTGGGCGGATGGATAGATGAATAGATAGATGGATGGATTGGACGGATGGGATGGGTGGATGGATGGACGGGGTGGGATGGATAGATGGATGATGGATGGATGAATGGATTGGATGGATGGATGAATTGAATGGATGGATTGGACGGATGGATAGATGAATGGATAGATGGATTGATTGGATGGATGGGAGGATGGGATGGATGGATAGATGGATGAATGATGGAGAGAATGAGTGTTTGGTTGGTTGGTTGGTCTGTTTTGTTTTAAAGCAAATTGTTGTCTTAGAAAGTCTTACATATTAACATAGACGAGCAACAACAAGCCAACAAGTTATAGTGTGTTCTACAGCATTAGGCATCCATTATATTCTGCTTTTTTATTTAGCGGCTGGAAGACGTCAATGATGACGACTTTCAACTGAAACACTGTTAAGAATAAATGATTTCAAAATTATCTCTTTAAAAGTCTCTACATTTCTAGATATTCTTAACGAAAAACAAAGATAAGAATGAAATGTAATTTTTGGAGAGAAAAAAGCAAGTACACAATGAAGATGAAAGAAACGTACATACAGGAAAAGGAAGGAAAATAGACAAGGGGAGAAAACATCATTATCAACAACAAACAAATAATCAATCAACTAAACAATAAAGCAAAAACAGAAAGAAAGAAACAAACAAACACACAAAGAAACAAAGAAGCACACAAAAAAGAGACCCCCAAAAACCTCCACAAACAATCCAACACACAGGGCAGGATGCGAACCACCGACCTGTGACAGTGGTCCTCAGAGGAAGACGCCTCCACACTGGGGCACCCTTCGTTGTCAGGGCCTCGAGCCGCCGTCACTCCATCCGGGCAACAACCGTGCACACGTGACCTGCAGTCCCCGGATGATGATGAAGAATCGCCTGCCGCTTCGTCTGCACACCAAAAGACACATAACCAACAATCAAAATAAAGTCATTCTTTGGCATCTTCTGGAGTCTATAGGTAAAAAAAAAGAGGTAAAGGCGTCCCATAACCTATAAGGTCGTAGGGGAGCGAGGCGTCAGAGACCTCACTTCGTAGGGGCCAGTATATTGAAGGCGGCGCCCATCTCCTCTCCATCGCTGCTTTATCTTCCCTGACCCTAATGATACAGGTACCCATTTACAGCTATGGCATATAGGTGTTTTGACTTAAGTGAAAAAACGCAAACTGAAATGGTACGGACATGTCACACGAACATCTGGACTGGCCAAGACTGTCCTACTACAGGGAACAGTACAAGGAGGGAGACGAAGAGGCAGACAGAGAAAACGATGGGAAGACAACGTCAGAGAGTGGACTGGCCTTGAGTGGTACGACATGCTAAGGAAAACTGGAAACCGCGAGGGGTGGAGGAAGCTGGTTTCAAAATCTTCAGTAATGCCCTGACGGTTTAATAGATTAACGGGATAGGTGAGGGTGAAGGTGAAGAAGGGGTCCAGAGGATGTAAACTAGCGCTGCAAGGAAGTATGAAGTCATTGATATTCAGTTTGAGTAATTACTGACAAATACAAAATCAGGGATAAGCAAATCAACCTAATATTCATGTCGTCGTTTTTTCAAGTTTGACGGTTCTGTTTAAAACCCCTTCTCTCTGCCTTTTGACACGTCACATATTACTGCATGTATCAGCTCTACCTAATCCTTACCACCCCTGCAACTCCTACTGACTTTATATCAGAAGACTTTACCTCCACACACAGCATCTCTTAAGACAGCCCCATCACACAGACCATCCCACTGCTACTTCCTTAACAAAAATCATTTTATGTTTTATTGTGTTCCTTTGCTCATTCTAGACACTAACCCTTCTTCTCCCAGTCATTAATTCGGAAATATCCACTGGGACGTTAATATAACAACAACAACAAACTTTGATGAATCAACGGAACTTCAGACTTAACATATTACAATTCTCTCTTATGCCCACATCGGATGTGCTGGGCCTGACTTGTCACTCGCTTAACGGCAGCGTGACGCATTTTTGCTCATAATTACATCAGGCAACAATAGCTGCTGTCTCAGCGTTTGACGACGACCGAGAAGAAGAAGAAGAAGAAGAAGAAGAAGAAGAAGAAGAAGAAGAAGAAGAAGAAGAACAAGAACAAGAACAAGAACAAGAACAAGAAGAAGACGCCTCTCCTTCCCTATTTCAACATATTTCAGAACTTCAAACTTGATCATGGACTCCATGTTTTGGTGGTCAAAATCTTCTTTGAAGATCTTCAAGCATTGGGACATTCCATTACAAAATGAAAATCTCCTCCCATGATATGGGGGGACGGGACAGCCTGGTGGTCAGAACATTGCACTCGCAACCTGACCACCCGGGTTCGATTCCCGTTCAAGGGGAATATTTTCCCCTGGAGTTCACATCAGTGCAGACTCCACTCTCCCCAAAAAGTCCTTCGGATGAGATTATAAGCCGAG
The DNA here is from genome assembly GCA_028751875.1 of Rapana venosa. Classification (NCBI taxonomy): domain Eukaryota; kingdom Metazoa; phylum Mollusca; class Gastropoda; order Neogastropoda; family Muricidae; genus Rapana; species Rapana venosa. The sequence continues at coordinate 69,756,582 of CM054138.1, forward strand.
GTCCCGTGTGCGAACGCACGCAGAACATCTTGCGCGCACGTTAAATCCTGTTCCGCTTTTCGTAAGAGCAGGCCGTTGTGTGCCGGTGGGAACAGATGACAGAATTTACAAAACTGCAAACACACGGGGACTGGATGTAAAAAAGCACATAAGTGCTTATTCCCTTATCCTAGATATGAAAGAATAAATAAATACCCCTGTCACACTTTTGACAAAGAAGTAAATCTGGGCGATATTGTTTTGATTATCGACCAGTTTCAACAGGCGTCTTGTGACTGCTAGTAGCATTAAACTGCAATGTTGATGACACGTAAGCTTCTGGTAGGGAACAGGGGAAGCCCTTCTGAAATGTAGTTTGAGATTTATATACAATAAAAACAAAAAAGTGTTGCTGTTTTCTGGAGCGTTTCGCCTGATCATAAAATACAGTTACCTTGAAGTGCTTGTCTGACATTTCGACATAACGCGTTTATGTTTGAAAATGACTGCGATTCCCAACCACAGTCAAGTCCACACACACACACACACACCACACACACACAGCACACACACACACACACATCCACACACACACACATTCCACACACACACACCACACACACACATTCCACACACACATGCCACACACACACACATTACATGCACACACACATACACACACATACATACACACACATACACACACACACATACATACACACACATACACACCCACACACACACATTCCACACACACATGCCACACACACACACACATACATGCACACACACATACACATTCCACCACACACATACATTCCACACACACACACACACACAACACACCACACACACACACACCCCACACACACACACACACACACACACACACACACACACACACACAACACACACACTGCAACACACACCACACACACACACACCGTACGTGCACGCATCCAATCAGGAGGGCAAAGCGCAACGCTTTAACCACTAAGTTGCCCCGAGCGCGCATGCGTGCGTGCGTGTGTATGTAAGTATATTGTGAAGTATATTGTGTATGTTTGTGTGTGTGTGCGTGCGCTCGTGCGTGCGTGCGTGCGTGCGTGTCGTGTGTGTGTGTGTGTGTGGTGTGTGTATGTGATAGTTATGAGTTATGTGTGTGTGAGTGTGTGTGAATGTGTGTGTTTGTGTGTGTGTGTTTGCGAGCGTGGACGCTTGCGTGCGTGCATGAACGTGCAATTGTGCAGGTCCGTGCGTGCGTGCGCGTGCGTGTGTGTGCGCGTGTGTATGTGTGTATATGTGTGTATGTGTTTGTGCGCGTGCTAGCGCGTTTGGGTTTGTTTTAGGCCCTGGATGGGAAGCAAAATGTTTGATAAACAATCAGAGGGGGACTTTTCCTTAAAAAATTTTATTCATCACCCTTCCCCCAGTTTTCCCCCCTTTTATTATATATTTATGGGGTGTTTTTCTCCTTTTCTTTTTTTGCACTGAATTTGAAACCCTATTTCCCAACCCCTTGAAATTTCCCTCTTCTGTTTGTCTGTCTGTTTGTCTGTCTCTTCACTTCCCCCTCCCTAATCCCCCCCTCTGTCTGTCTGTCTTTTTTCTCCTCTCTGTCTTTTTGTTTGTCTCTCTCTTTTTTATCTCTGCTTCTGTGGCTGTCTCTTTCTACACAAACGCAAAAACCCCACCACATCTTCTTCTATCTATCTTCTGCTAGCTAGCTAGTTTGCTAGCTAGTACCTACCTCCCTATCATCATCTTCTGTCTATCTATCTTCTATTATCTATCTTCTCTCTGCCGCTCCCGTTGTCTGTCGTTCTCTTATCTGTCTCTCTCTGTGTCTCTTGCCTGTTGTCTGTCTCCCTGCGTGCCCCCCGCCTGTCTGTCTGTCTGTTTGTCTGCCTGTCCCAGCCTTTTTGTCTGTCTGTTGTCTGTCTGCCGTTGTCTGTCTTTCTGCCGTGTCTGTCTTTTTCTGTCGTCTCCCTGTCTGTCTGCCGTCTGTCTTCTTTGGCCTGGGCCCCTGACACTTGTCCCGGTTTTTCCCCTTACTAGGTACCCTTACCTGGTATAGGTCCCCCTGTCGCTTTTGGCCCCTGAATCTCTTCCCCTCTGTCTCTTCTCTGTCTTGCCCTCTCTCTCTCGCTCTCTCCTCCTATTTCACGTTTGTTTTTTTTTTAAGCTCGGTGTATACCGTTGTGTACGCAGAATGTTGGGGATACACGCACGCCGCATCGTGTTGCCCGTCTATCACCTACGGGCGCAAATCTTACACAACAACACCACACTTATATTTAAAATTTATTTTCTCTTTTTTGTTATTTATTATAAAATATTATACTCGGGCCCCACGAAAATACTAGCTTGCACCAAATTCACGCCAAACAAAAAGACAAGTTTAAAGCACACACACATACACAAAACCCCGCACTCCCGCGCACACCCCCACACACTATTTATAAAGGAAAGCGCCGCTCTCCTATTTTCCAAATAGTTTATGGTGCCTGCAACACACCAAAAAGAACATAACGACACACTACACAGTACACAAAAACCACCACCATCCGCCCCACACACACAAAACCCCAACACGTTTTTAAAATTCGGCTTTAAAAGGAGTTGTGCCCTTTTGAAGGAACAGAGGACAAAAATTAAAAAATTTTTTCTCGTGCATTTTTGATTAGGATGAGCCCTGAAAATTTTACGTTTCATTACGGCCAAAATTAAAAAAAACCCCTTAAATGAATGCTTCCCGAATCCTATTTTTTAACCCGAACCCCTTGGTGCCCAAGAGAGAGGGAGAGGAAAGAGGGAGAGAGGGGGAGGGGGGGGAAAAGGGAAGGAGGGGAAGGGGTGAAAGGGGGGGAGAGAGGGGGAAAGGGGAGAAAAGAGGGGGGGGGAGGGGGAGAGGGGCGAGAGAGGGGAGGGGGAGGGGGGAGAGGGGATAAGGGAGGAGAGAGAGTGTTTTTGGTGAAGAGGGGGGGAAAGGAGAGGGGGGGGGAAAACCCCGAGGGGAGAAGGAAGGGAGAGGAGGAGGGAGGGGAAGGGGGGGTGAGAGAGAGAGAAAAAAAAGAGGGAGGGGAGAGAGGAGGGGGAGGGGGAGGGGAGAGAGGGGAGGAAGGAAGAGAGGGAGGAGAGAGGAGAAAGAAAAGAGAGGGGGGGAAGAGAGAGGGAGGGAGAAAGAGAGGGAGGGCGAGAGAGAAAAAAGAGGAGAGGGGGAGAGGAAGGGGGAGAGAGGGAGGAGGGAGAGAAAAGAGAGGGGGGGGGAAAAAACGGGGGGAAGAGGGGGGACAAAAGGAATGGGGGAGGGAAGGAGGCGGGGGAGGAGAGGGAGAGGTGAGGGAAGGTTTGAGGGGGGAGGAGATAGAGAGAAAGGGAGAGCGAGAGAAGAGCGGGGAGAGAAGAGCGAGAGAGAGAGAGAGAGGGGAGGGGGGGAAAAAAGGGGGGAGGAAAAAATGGAAAGGGGGGAAAAAGGGGAGAGGGAAAGAGGGGGGGGTGAGAGGAAAAGGGGGAAAAAGGGAGAAGAAGGGGGGAAGAAAAAAGGGGGGTGGGGGAAAAAAAAAAGGGTGGGGGGGGGGAAAAAGGGAGGAGGAAAGGGGTGGGGGGGGGATGGAGGAAAAAACGGAGGGAAGAGGAGGGAGGGGGAAGGGGGAAAGGGGGAGGGGGGGAAAAAGGGGGGGGGGGGGGGGGGGGGGGGGGGGGGGGGGGGGGGGGGGGGGGGGGGGGGGGGGGGGGGGGGGGCGGGGGGGGGGGGGGGGGGGGGGGGGGGGGGTTGGGGGGGGGGGGGGGGGGGGGGGGGGGGGGGGGGGGGGCGGGGGGGGGGGGGGGGGGGGGGGGGGGGGGGGGGGGGGGGGGGGGGGGGGGGGGGGGGGGGGGGGGGGGGGGGGGGGGGGGGGGGGGGGGGGGGGGGGGCGAGGTTGGGGGTTTTGGGGGGGGGGGGGGGTTTAAAAAAGGGGGGGGGGGGGGGGGGAAAAAAGGGGGGGGGTTTTGGGGGGGGGGGGGGGGGGGGGTTTTTGGGGGGGGGGGGGCGGGAATAAGGGGGGATTTGGGGGGGCAGGGGGGGGGGGGGGGGAAGGGGGGGGGGGGTTTTTTTTTTTTTTGGGGGGGGGGGGGGGCCCAATTTTTTTTTTTAAAAACTTTTTTTTAAAAAAAAAAGTTAGGGGATTTTTAATATTACCGGGGTGGGGTTTGGGCCCCGGTTTTTTTTGGGGGGGTTTTATCCTCCTGGAAAACCTTTTTTAAAAAAAAAAAAAGGAAAAAAAATAAAACCAAAAAGGGGGAACCGGGAAAAAAAAATTTTTTTTCCCCCTTTTTAAATAAATAAATTAAAAAAAAAAAAAAAATACCCAAAAAAAACCTTTTTTCCCCCCCCCCCCCCCCCTTTTTTTTTTTTTAAAAAAAAAAATTAAAAAAACCCACCCCCAAAAAAAAAAAACCCCCCCCCCCCCCCCCCCCCCAAAAAACCCCCAAAAACCCCAAAAAAAACCCCCCCCCCCCCAAACCCCCCTTTTAAAAAAAAACATTTCCCAAAAAACCCCCCCCCAAAAAAGGGGGCCCCCCCAAAAAAAAAAATAAACCCCCCCCCACCCAAAACCCTTTTTAAAAAAACCAAAAAATTAAAAACCCCAAAAAAAAAATAAAAAAAAAACCCAAAAAAAAAAAAAAACCCCCAAAAAAGGGGGGGGGGGGGGTTTTTTTTTTTTTTTTTCCCCCCCCCCCCCCCCCCCCCCCCCCCCCCCCCCCCCCCCCCCCCCCCCCCCCCCCGCCCCTTAACAAAACCCTTGTTATAGACACGAAACATACCCAATCCCCACCCCCCCCAAAAAAGAAGAAAAAGAACAACAACAAAAAACAACAAATAAAACCCCTAACAAAAAAAAAAAAAAACAACAACAAAAAAAAAAATTAAAAGACCCCAAAAACAAAGCAACTAGAAAAAAAGAACCCGAAAAAGAAGGGGAAAAATAACCCCCAAAAAGCCCGGAAAGAGGGCACAAGGTTTCGAGGACTTTTTTGGGAGTTAACGTTGGATTAAGGCTTTACGTTGAAAAAAAGGAAGACACTTTCCGGGGACGTGAAAAACTGTTATCATTCGGCGTTTTGTGTGTGTTGTGTGTGTGTGTGTTTTGTGGTGTGTGTGTGGTGTGTGGGGTTTGGCGCGGTGTGCGTGTGTGTTTTGTGTGTGGTGTGTTTATTTATTTTATTTTTTCTTTTATATGAGGATAAGGGAAAATTAAGCACTTTGTGTTTTTTTTTAACATCGTCCCCTGTGTTGGGGTTTGTTAAATTCTTATCTGTTCCTACCGGCACATTTTGGCCTTTTTTCGAAAAAGGGAAAAAGGTTTTAAGTGTGCGCAAGTTTTCTGTGTTCTGTGTGTGGTGTGCGTGTGTGTGAGTGTGTGTGTTATTGTGTGTGGTGTGTTGTGTGTGTGTGCGTGCGTGTGGTAAAAATGTGTGCGGGCGGTGTGAATGTGGGTGTGTGAATGGGGGTTTTGTGTGAATTGGTGGTGTGTTTTTAAGAAAACCACACTTGTTCTAGGACAGGAAATCCTTGTAAGTCTTTTTTGTGCGTTGCAGGATCTGTGTGTGTGTGTGAGGAAGGATTTGGGGAAGAGTTAAAAAATGGGGGGGGGGGGGGGGGGGGGGGGGGGGGGCGGGGCAGAGTAGGGGGAAGACAGTTATAAGTGTGTGAGACAATTGCAAAATGCTTTAGATATCTCTGGCATTGCTTTTTTTCCCCTTTACAGCAATCAAATTTAGAAAAATTTGGTTCGAATTTCTTCATTTAAAGAAAAGGCCCCAGATGGTATTTTTTTTTCTTTTTTGGTTTGTATTTGTTTTCCTTGGTGTTTTTTTTTTTTTGTTTCCCCCTAAAGTCCCTAGCAATTTTAGTATAACTGGTGGCTTTTTAAAAAGCAAAATAGGTTGTCAAATCGTCTCGATTTTTGGGGACACAATTTTTGTGAAGATCGGTTTAAAGATTTTTGAGAAATCGAGTGTCAAGCAATTTCAATTTTCAGCAAAAAAGAGAAACAACAACAATAACAAACCCAACAACCAACAGCTGGTTGTCTCTTGGTTTCAGGGTTGTTTTTTTGGCTGTTGTTTCTTTGTTGTCTTGATTTTTTTGCTAGCTATATTGCTACTGTTGAACTAATGATCACCCATTGAAGTTGCATTGATATGATCATAAATATCAACTTGTTTTGATACGATAATAAATATAAACTTGTATTGATACGAACATGAATATAAACTTGTATTGATACAATCATGAAAATAAACTTGTATTGATACGATCATGAATACAAACTTGTATTGATGCGATCATACTTGTATTGATACGATCATAAATATAAACTTGTATTTAGACGATCATGAATATAAACTTAAATAGCACACCCTATAAAAACGGAGACACTTACACATAAACGACATTTAACCATCACGTATCCCCATTTTTGTCCAAACTGCAAGACCTATGCACTATAAAAGCCCATGCATAACATCCCCACCCCACCCATTCCCCACCCCTTCTGCAACCCCCCCCCCCCCCCCCCCCCACCCCACCACAAAAAACCAAACCAAACAAAAACCCCAACTTAACCTCACACAATTTATGTTTTTAAACTCGTGACGACGGCAACTTGCACTTTGAAGTAAGCTAAGTTGAGACGTAACAACTTGAGGGTGGTATGGAAAGAGAGAGAGAGAGAGAGAGAGAGAGGAGGGGAGAGTGATGAGAGGAGAGAGATGAGAGAGAGAGAGAGAGGGGGGGGGGGGAGAGAGAGGGAAAGAGAGAGAGAGAGAGGGAGAGAGAGGGATGAGAGTGAGTGAGTGAGAGAGAGAGAGAGAGACAGAGAGAGAGAGAGAGAGAGGAAAGAGAGAGAGAGAGAGAGAGAGAGAGAGAGAGGAGAGAGAGAGACAGAGAGAGAGACACACAGAGAGAGAGACAGAGAGAGAGAGACAGAGGAGGAGAGAGAGAGACAGAGAGAGAGAGAGAGAGAAAGAGAAAGAGAGAGAGACAGAGAGAGAGAGAGAGAGAGAGAGAGAGAGGGAGGGGAAAGGGGCGGAGGGGGGGGGGGGTGAGTGTTTTATACTCCTTGAATCAAACCTTCCCTGCGCCAGACGGGAACACGCCCTTTGTTTATTGATTTGAAGCACCGTCTGGGGGGTTGAAAACGGGTGTGTGTGTGTGTGTGTGTGGGGGGGGGGGGGGGTGAGGGGGGGGAGGGGGGTGTAGTGGGGGGGGGGGTGTGTGTAGTGGGGGGGGGAGGGGGGTGTGCGTGATAGGCTTGAGTCTTTGATACTGTTTGCTTATCATTTTGCAATGAACTCTCTTGCTTTTCAGGTCCTGTTTGTATTCATATTATTTTTTTGGGGGTGTATTGCTGTTAGGTTTAATCTCCTGTTCAATTTGTTTGTAATCCTCCATAACCCCAAAAGGGGTGAAAGGAATTAAATCATAAATCTTGAATCTTCTGTGTGTGTGTGTGTGTGTGTGTGTGTGTGTGTGTGTGTGTGTGTGTGTGTGTGTAGGTTGTGTAGTGTGTGTGTGGTGTAGTTGTCTGTGTCTGTGTCTTGTGCAGTACGTGTGTTATATTTATTTAGTTTTTATTTTATTATTTTATTTCGAGGATAATGGAATAAGCACCCATGTGCTTCTTTTTTTCATCCACTCCTTGTGTGTAAGCAGTTTTGTAAATGTTGCCATCTGTTCCCACCGGTACAAAAATTAATGGTCTACTCTTACGAAAAAGGAACAGGTTAACGTGTGCGCAAGATGTTCTGCGTGCGTTCGCACACGGGATCTCGGTTTTTAGTCTCATTGGGACTTGTATGTGTGTCAGTGTGTGTGTGTACATGTGCGCACATGTGTGTGTGTGTGTGTGTGTGTGTGTGTGTGTGTGTGCGCGCGCGCGCGCGCACATGTGTGTGTGTTTTATTTTTATTTTTAATTATTTTATTCTTTTATATCGAGGATAATGGAATAAGCACTTGTGCGCTTTTTTTTTTTACATCCAATCCCCGTGTTAATGCGGATTTGTGAATTCTGTCATCTGTTCCCACCGGCACACAATGGCCTACTCTTACGAAAAGCGGAACAGGATTTAACGTGTGCGCAAGATGTTCTGCGTGCGTTCGCACACGGGGCCTCGGTTTATAGTCTCATCCGAAGGACTTTTGGGGAAAGTGGAGTCTGCACTGATGTGAACTCCAGGGGAAAATATCCCCTTGAATGGGAATCGAACACGGGTTGTCAGATTGCGAACGTAATGTTCTAGCCACTAGGCTATCCCATGTGTGTGTGTGTGTGTATTTGTGTGTGTGCGCGCGCGCACATGTGTGTGTGTGTGCGTGTGTGTGTGTGAATCGAAAGTCACAGGTGTGAATGCATACGGGCGAAAAAGGAGACCAACACAGAGGCAAGCTGACAAAAAACACAGGAGAGTAGCAAGAACAAGGGTATTGTCACCGTGTGAACATCACAACAGTGTACTATATCACTGGTCTTGAATCAGTAGAAGATAGTAGTGAGAGAGAGAGAGAGGAGAGAGAGAGAGAGAGAGAGAGAGAGAGAGAGAGAGAGAGAGAGAGAGATGAGAGATGAGGAGAGAGAGAGAGAGAGAGAGAGTAGCGTGAGAGAGAGAGAGAGAGTGTGTGTGTGTGTGCGCGTGCTTGGGTGTGTTTTCTTTTCTTTTCTTTTTCTTTTATTCTTTTATATCGAGGATAATGGAATAAGCACACATGTGGGTTTTTTTTTATATCTAGTCCCCTTGTGTATGCGGCTTTGTCCATTTTGTTATCTGTTCCCACCGGCACACAATGGCCTACTCTTTCGAAAAGCGGAACAGGATTTAACGTCTGCGCAAGCTGTTCTGCATGCGTTCGCACACGGGGCCTCGGTTTATAGTCTCATCCGAAGGAGTGTGTGTGTGTGTGTGGAATCTCGTTTGTCAATCAAAACACACAGGTGCGAATGCATGCCTACCAACGAAACAGGAGACCAACACAGACACCAGCGTACAGAAACAAGAGGGACTTGCAAAGAACAAGGGCATCGTGGCCGTGTGAACTAGGCAAGGAGGTAATGTATCAGTGGTGGTGATGAACCCCCAGAAGATCTATGCACTCTCGTTCCTTTCTTGTTTTCACGCCTACATTATCTTAACCAGGGACTAACTAATTCATGGCTATGTTTGGAGGAGAGTTGCCCGGCACTTTGTCTGCCTGTCTCTGTGTCTCTGTATGTGTGTGTGCCTGTCTCTGTCTGCCTGTTTCTCTGTCTGTGTCTGTGTCTGTGTTTGTCTGCCTGTCTCTGTCTACCTGTTTGTGTGTCTGTGTCTGTGTCCGTCTGTTTGTCTGTTTGTTTGTCGGTCTGTCTGTGTCTGTCCGTCCCGCTGTCTCTGTCTTTTTCTGTGTCTCTCTTTGTG
>CM054138.1:69770997-69778497 GCA_028751875.1 Rapana venosa
GATTTGTTCCCACACTCCAGTGCAAAGACACATGGCTCTTGGAACAGCCCTGCCCTACCCTGCCCTGCCCTACCCTGCCCTATCCTGCCCTGCCCTATCCTGCCCTGCTCTACCCTGCCCTGCCCTGCTCTACCCTGTCCTGCCCTGCTCTGCCCTACCATTCCCTGCCCTGCTCTACCCTGCCCTGCCCTCCCTGCCCTGCCCTGCTCTACCCTGCCCTGCCCTACCCTGCCCTGCCCTACTCTGCCCTGCCCTACTCTGCCCTGCTCTACCCTGCCCTGCTCTACCCTGCCCTAACCTGCCCTACCCTGCCCTACCCTACCCTGCCCCGCCCTGCCCTATCCTGCTTTTCCCTGCTCTACCCTTCCCTGCCCTGCTGTACCCTGCCCTACCCTGCCCTCTCTACCCTTCCTGCCCTCCCCTTCCCTACCATTCCCTTCCCTGCTTACCCTTCCCTGCTCTACCCTGCCCTGCCCTGCCCTATCCTCCCCTTACCTTTCCCCTTTCCCCTGCTCTACCCTTCCCTGCTCTACCCTTCCTGCCCTTCCCCTACCCTTCCCTACCTTCCCTTCCCTGCTTACCCTTCCCTGCTCTACCCTGCCCTCCCCTTATCCTGCCCTACCTTTCCCCTTTCCCCTGCTCTACCCTGCTTACCTTCCCTGCCCTCCCTACCCTTCCCTACCATTCCCTCCTGCTCTACCCTTCCTGCTCTCCCCTGCCCTGCCCATTCCTGCCCTACCATTCCCTTCCTGCCCTATCCTGCCCTACCATTCCCTTTCCCCGGGCTCTCCCCTGCTCTCCCTTCCTGCCTCCCTCCCCTTTCCCCTTTACCTTTCCCCTTCCCTGCTCTACCCTTCCCTGCTTACCCTCCCCTGCCCTATCCTGCCCTACCATTCCCTTCCCTGCTCTACCCTGCTCTACCCTTCCCTGCCCCCCCCTCCCCTTCCTACCATTCCTTCCCTGCTCTACCCTTCCCTTGCTCTACCCTGCCCTGCCCTACCCTGCCCTACCTTTCCCTTCCCTGCCCTATCCTGCCCTACCTTCCCTTCCCTGCTCTACCCTTCCCTGCTCTACCCTGCCCTGCTCTACCCTGCCCTGCCCTACTCTGCCCTGCCCTACCCTGCCCTGTTCTACCCTGCCCTGCCCTACCCTGCCTTGCCATTACTCTCTCTTGTCAGAAGACACGGAGGGAACACAAAACAAACAAACCGCAGGGAATGGAAGAAAAAGAAAAAGAAAAAAACCAAACCAAGTCAGAAAAGCTACACACACACACACACACACACGCCACACGAAATTGCTCGCACGCACAGACCACACACACCGCACACACACACACAGAAAAGACAAAACAAAATCACGGAGAGGTTTCCCACACATGGTGACACATGACTCTTGTCAGACTCTCTCTGTCCCCCTCTCTGTCTGTCTCTCCCTGTCTGTCTGTTGTCTGTCTGTCTGTCTGTCTGTCTGTCTGTCTGTCTCTCTCTCTCTCTCTCTTCTCTTCTCTCCTCTCTTATCTGTCTCTCAATCCATATGCCTGAAATCTGTCTGTCTGTCTGTCTGTCTGTCTGTCTGGTCTGTCTCTCTCTTTCTCTCTCTCTCTCTCTCTCTCTTTTCTCTCTTCTTTTCCTTTCTCTTTCTCTCTTCTCGCGGGCATCTCGCTTATTACAATAAACCCTTTGTCATTGTCATTGTCATTGTCTCCTCGCACTCACGCATATTCTCCTTCTCTTTTTAGTCCCACCCGCCACCCCCGCCCCCTGGTGCCCCCCCCCTCCACCACCACCCCCCGCCCCCCGGGCGCTCCCATCCCACCCCAGCGCACGCACATAGACACACACACACACGCACGCAATAAAACAAACACCGTATTCCCCCCAAAAAAAACTTGTAGTTTAACCCCACCCCCACTGCCAAAAAAAAGCACACCCAAACAGAAACACTAACACGCTGTCAACACAATTTCACCCTGTCACCCTCTTTTCTGGGATCCCACTGCCAACTGAAGCTGAATGCAAAACCCTGGAGTATGCATATACAGGGAGGGGGGAGAGGGGGGGGGGGGGAGGGAGAGGGCCGGAGAGAAGGGGGAGGGGAGAGGGGATGGGGAGGTAGGAAGGGTGGGAAGGGGAGGGGTTGGTTGGTGGGGTGGGGGGTGGGGTGGGGGGTGACAGACCACATGGAAGAGAAGAAACCAAACAAAATGAAAGGAAAGACAAACTGAAAAAGGAAACGAACAAGAAAACTATTTAAAAAAAGTATCAGCAAGAAATATTGCTATATTGACATGCGTAGTTGAAATAAACACACAGGCAGGAGTGCAAAACTCGTGCGCGCTTGTGCTTACACACACACAGACACACACGGACGCATTTACGCATACACACACATTCATTCACGCACACACACGGACACATTCGCGCGCACACACACACACACACACACACACACACACGTGCGCACACATACATACATACATACATACATACATACATACATATATGCACAGATATACATACAGATGCACATACATGCATATAAAAACACAAGACTCGCGCGTATTAACATACACACAGATAAACACACAGACACACACACACACAGATATCTTGTCTTTTTTCTGTTTTTACTCCTTTTCTTTTCTCCTTTTTTGAGAAACAGGACAGAGACAGACAGACAGACATACAGAGATTAAGAGAGTCAGACAGACAGACACACAACACACACACACGTAAAAACACCACACACACACACACACACACACACACACACACAACACACGCACACACACAACACACGCACACACAACACACACACAACACACACTACACACACAACACACACTCACTACACACACACTACACACACAACACACACACAAACACACACACAGACACACAACACACTACACTCACACACATACACACACACAAACAAACTAACACTATAACACACACACACCCCTTAAGATGCTTGTCAAGAAAATGTTGCCTATCTTTTCTACTTGCTCATGCTCTGACACTGGGATGAAGGCTTACCCAAAGAGTTCTGAGAGCAAAGAACGACAATACAAACAAAGAAGAAAGAAGAAAGCAAAGGAACATAGAATATGAAAGCCAAGAAAAAAGACTAAAGTAAACACATTTTTATAAAAGAAAAGCCCAGAATATAAGGAATAAAAGATCAAGGCCTTGAAAATACAGACAGCATGCTGGGGTTGCTATTTTTCTCTTCCCTAGAAAGAAAAAAAAATGAGACAGTCAGGATAACACAGAGAGAGAAGGGAAGAGAAGAGAAGAGAAGAGCGAGAGAGAGAGAGAGAGAGAGAGAGAGAGAGAGAGAGAGAGAGAGAGAGAGAGAGAGAGAGAGACACAGAGAGAGACACAGAGAGACAGGCAGACAGATAGAAACTCGAAACTCGACAGAGAGAGAGGAGAGAGAGAGAGAGAGAGAGAGAGAGAGAGAGAGAGAGAGAGAGAGAGAGAGAGAGAGAGAGAGAGAGAGGAGACAGATAGACAGACAAAAAGAAAGACAGACAGACAGAGAGGGACAGGGAGAAATACATAGAGACAGAGAATGAGACAAAGAGAAAGACAGAGACAAAGAAAGGAAGAGAAAGAGACAGAGACATAGTTAGATAGACAGAGAGACAGAAAGAGACAGACTAAGGCAGAGACAGAGACCGACAGACCGACAGACACAAAAAGAGAAGGTCAACAAACAGCAGTACAGAAAATCCCCTCAAACAATTCAAACACGGACAGACAAAGGGACAACTCAACAACAACAAAATTTTAAAATCCCCCCAAAAAGAAACAATGTTGACAACAAACATGTCCACAGTGACATTCATTTAAACAAACAACAATCTTCTCTTTAGAACAGCTAAGCTTCAGCTGTTAGTTTATAGAAGAACTCACCAAGCATGATTCCTGATCTCTTTTTGCCTGGTTGTCTAATGCCATTTTTGGGGGGTAAAAAGCCAAGCTCTAGATGTCTACTTGTTGTTGTAAAGCAAGGAAAGAAACAAAGTGATAGACATAATTATTACAGATAGAGGGCAGAATTTGGGAAGGGGAGGGAGAGAGAGAGAGAGAGAGAGAAGAGAGAGAGAGAGAGAGAGAGAGAGAGAGAGAGAGAGAGAGAGATCTTCACCAAAGTTTACACCAAAAGGAATAAACTTTATACCTCGAAACTTGACACCCAACACAACAAGCTTTAAACCAAACTTAACACCAAATACAACAAACTTGACACCAAACACACCAAACTTTACACACAAAAAACAAACTTTACGCCAAATACAACAAACTTTATGCCAAACACAACAAACTTTACACCGAACATGACACCAAATGCAACAAACTTTGCACCAAATACAACAAACTTTACATCATGAAACTTGACACCAGATACAACAAACTTGACACCAAATAATGCAACAAACTTGACACCAAATACAACAAACTTGACACCAAATAGAAACTTGACCCCAAATGCAAACAAAACTGACACCACACGTTACAACTACCCAAAACAGAACACGTGCAATACAAACCAATTTCACCCCACCCAACCCAACTCAACCCAGCAATCCACCCAACCCCCCTTTTTTTCCCCTCGCCTGTCTCTCCCACACAGTGTGTCATGGTTTATCTAACCCAGAAAAGACACCAGCCAACACCAATAACATATTCTCCCACACTATCCACCCTGATATTTTGTTGTTGTTGTTGTTGTTCTTCTTCTTCTTGTTCTTGTTCTTGTTCTTGTTCTTCTTCTTCTTCTTCTTCTTCTTCTTCTTCTTCTTCTTCTTCTTCTTCTTCTTCGTGGATCCAATTCTGCACTGACTGTGGGCAAAACAAAACAAAAGAGAACAGAACAAAACAATACAAAACAATACAAAACAATAACATAGCTAGCAAGAAGTAGTTGATGTTGATGGAACCTTGTCTGATGGAACCCAAAAGATGAAAAGAGACAAAGGGCTAGAGTTGTGATCCACCAAAGCTTTCTTTGTAGACCCTTGGGGGGCTGCACGTGCAGATTTTGGATAGGGTGTGTGTGTGGGGGGGGGGGGGGGGGGGGGGGGATAGTGTGTGTTGTGGTGGTGGTGATGGTGGGGGTAGAGGTAGTGTGAGTGTGGGGGGTGTGGGGGGTGTGGGGGCGCTGCATGTGTGTGTGTGTTGGGAGAAAAGTGTGAGTAGTAGTAGTAGGAGTGGTAGTAGTAGTAGTAGTAGTAGTAGCAGTAGTAGTAGTAGAAGAAGTAGTAGCAGCAGTAGTAGTAGTGGTAGTAGATGTAGTAGTAGTAATAGCAGCAGCAGCAGCAGCAGCAACGGCTGAGGTAGTGGTGGTGGTGTTGGTGGTAGTAGTAGTATTAGTAGTAGTAGTAGTAGCACCAGCAGCAGCAGCAGCAGCAGCAGAAGCAGTTGTAGTTTATTGTGTTTTCATTATCATTGTGGATGTCATCATGTAATTGTTGTTGTGGTAGTGTAGTACGTATCTTGTATTCTTCCCCAATCCATCTCCACCCAACAATCTTCACCAAACTGTACACCAAATTTGACACAAAACTTCACACCAAATACAACAACAACCTTGACACCATGAAACTTGACACCAAATGCAAACAAAATTTACACCACATTTTACAACTACACAACACAGAACACGTGCAATACGAACCAATTCCACCCCACCCAGCATTCCACCCCACCCACCCCATTATTTTCCCCCAGCCTGTCTCTCCCACACAGTGTCATGGTTTATCTAACCCAGAAAAGACACCAGCCAACACCAATAATATATTCTCCCACAATATCCACCCTGATATTTTGTTGTTCTTCTTCTTCTTCGTGGATCCAATTCTGCCCTGACTGTGGGCAAAACAAAACAAAAGAGAACAGAACAATACAAAACAATACAAAACAAGAACAGAGCTAGCAAGAAGTAGGTGATGTTGATGGAACCTTGTCTGATGGAACCCCAAAAGATGAAAGGAGGGAAACCGCTAGAGTCGTGATCTACCAAAGCTTTCTTTGTAGAGCCTTGTGCTGCACGTGCAGATTTTGGATACTGTGTGTGTGTGTGAGGGGGGGGGGGGGGGGGGGGGGGGGGGGGGGGTAGGGGTGAAGGGGGAGGTTAAAGGGGGTAGGGGGATGTTTGAAATTAGGGGGGTAGTGTGTGTGTAGGGGGTGGAGGTAGGGGTAGTGTGTGTAGAAGTAGCAGTAGTAGTAGTAGTAGCAGCAGAAGTAGTAGTAGTAGTAGTAGCAGTAGTAGTAGTAGAAGTAGTAGTAGAAGTAGTAGTAGTAGTAGTAGAAGTAGTAGTAGTAGTAGTAGAAGTAGTAGTAGTAGTAGTAGTAGTAGTAGTAGTAGTAGTAGTAGTAGTAGTAGAAGTAGTAGTAGTAGTAGTAGTAGTAGTAGCAGTAGTAGTAGTAGTAGTAGTAATAGTAGTTGTAGTCTTCTAAATTACCTCTCTTCACACTCTGTGTGTGTGCATGCATGCATGCGTAGGGGCGTGCGTGCGCACGCTTATATATATATATATATATATATATATATATATATATATATATATGTGTGTGTGTGTGTGTGTGTAGGTGCGTTTCTAAGCGTACGCACTCTAAGCATATACGTAATCTCCTTCTCGTTGGTGAAATTAATTATGTAAGTCTCTATCAGATCTCACTATGCATTGCATTGTGTGTGTATATACACTCCTCTGCCAATACGTAAAAAAAGAGCTGACTAGGTGTTCTATATTACTGCTTGTCTCTGTTTGTGTGAGGGATGTGTGCGTATGTAGGTGTGCGTGCGCGCGCGTGCGCGCGCGCGTGCGTGCGCTTGTGTGTAATGGATGGATGTGTGTGCGGAATAATGGGAGATTCACATGACGGCCTTATCACAAACACACACCTCCTGAAATAAAACAGACACACAGGTGAAAGGAAATTTGAAAGGAGATTTGGGAGTAACAGGAAGGATTTGTACAGTACAGAGAAAGCAAGCTTATTGTCTGTGTAGGAGGGGTGTGGGTGTGTCGGGTGGTGAAGGTGGTGGTTGTGGTAGTGGTGGTGGTGGTGGGGGTGGTGGGGGAGGGGGTTGGCTTGCGGGAGGGTAATTATGGGAGGTGTAGGTGGGTGGGGGTGAGAGGAGTGGGGGTGGAAGTGGCTTGGGGGTGATGAGGTCTGTGGTGTGCATGCGTATGTATGTAGAGGTGTGTGTGTGTGTGTGCGTGCGTGCGTGCGTGCGTGTGTGTGTGTGTGTGTGTGTGTGTGTGAGAGAGAGAGAGAGAGAGAGAGAGAGAGAGACAGACAGACAGACAGACAGACAGACAGACAGAGACAGAGACAGAATGTGTGTGTGTACATGTGTGCTGTGTTTGCGTGTGTATGTTAGTGCGTGCGGATGTGCTTGCGTGCGTGTGGGCGCAAGCAAGTGTTTGCATGTGTGTGTGTATACGCGCGCGCCCACGTTCGCGTACGTGTACATGCACGC
>CM054138.1:69783497-69785997 GCA_028751875.1 Rapana venosa
TCTGTCCCCTATCTCTGTCCTGTCCCTCTATCTCTGTCTGTCCCTCTATCTTTGTCTGTCCCTCTATCTCTGTTGTCCCTCTATCTCTGTCTGTCCCTCTATCTTTGTCTGTCCCTCTATCTCTGTTTTGTCCCCTCTATCTCCGTCTGTCCCCCAAACTTTTCTGTCCCTTTATCTCTGTCTGTCCCTCTATCTCTGTCTGTCCCTCTATCTCTGTCTGTCCCTCTATCTCTGTCTGTCCCTCTATCTTTGTCTGTCCCTCTATCTCTGTCTGTCCCTCTATCTCTGTCTGTCCCTCTATCTCTGTCTGTCCCTCTATCTCTGTCTGTCTCTCTATCTTTGTCTGTCCCTCTAAACTCTCTCTGTCCCTCTATTTTTGTCTGTCCCCCCTATCTCTGCTGTCCCTCTATATTTGTCTGTCCCTCTATCTCTCCCCTGTCCCCCCCTCTCTCTCTGTCCCTCTATCTCTGGGCTTCCCTCTATATCTGTCTGTCCCTATATCTCTGCGGTCCCTCTATTTTCTGTCGGTCCCTCTATCTCTGTCTGCCCCTCTATCTCTCTCTGTCCCCTCTAACTCTGGCGGTCTCTCTATCTCCGCCTGTCCCTCTATCTTTGTCTGTCCCTCTTTCTCTCTCTGTCCCTCTATATTTGTCTGTCCCTCTATCTCTCTCTGTCCCTCTATCTCTCTCTGTCCCTCTATCTTTGTCCCTCTATCTCTGACTGTCCCTCTATCTCTGTCTGTCCCTCTGTCTCTGTCTGTCCTTCTGTCTGTCTCTCTGTCTGTTTCTCTTTGTCCTTTCTTTCTCCCTTCCCCTTCATCTGGAAACCTTTCCCTCCTTGCGCTTTTCCTTTACAGTCTATGAATAGAACAAAGAAATAAAACACAGAACATCATCATCATCATTAACCATTACACCCAGTGGTGTGTAGGGCAGCAACAAAGCGCTTCCACTCCTGCCTATCCTGGGCCAACCTAGTCACTGATCCCCAAGAGTGCTGCATGGCCTTCATCTCACTTTCTACAGTCCTCCTCCACGTTACTGTTGGTCTTCCTTTCTTTCTCCTTCCTTCTGGGGTCCAGTGCAATGCCGTTCTTGTGTTTGACTGTGGGTCTCACAGAACCTAACATAAACTGAACTGACCTAACCTTAACCGTAAGCGTGTCTGAGCCAACACAGAGACGCCCCCCGTTCCAGGGGATTTTTCTCTACTGGAGTAAATATTAGCACCGACTCCACTTCCCTAGAAAGTCCTTCGGATGAGACTATAAAACCGAGGTCCCGAGTACAAACGCAAGCAGAACATTTTGAGCACACGTTAAAACCTGTTCCACTTTGTTGGAAACGTAGGCCATTTGTAGCGTGACGGTAGGAATAGATGACAAAATTAAAAGAAATAACATCAACGGACATCGGAATGCGGCTACCTTAATGGTGGATAAATACGACCGCATAGCCGAGGACCAACTCCCTCCACCCCCCCAAAAAAAAAAAAAAAAATTACGTCTGCACACTGGTGTCTGTTTAGACCTCATCCATGAAGTTAGAAAAAGGTCACGGTGAAGGTGTCCCATAACATAAAAGATCGTAGAAGAGCGAGGCGTCAGAGACCTCAGCTTCTCAAGGGGGCCAGAATATTGAACCACTAAGGTAAAAGGCGTCCCATAACCTATAAGGTAGTATAGGGGAGCGAGGCATCAGAGACCTCACTTCTCCAGGGGCCAGCATATTGAGAGAGGCTTCCATCTCCTCTCCCTCGCTGCTCTACCTTCCCTGACCCTAAAAAAAAAAGGGCAAGGTACCTATTTACATACAGATGGGTGAACTGGGGGGATTGTACTGAAGCCAAGGCGCGCAAACGGTCACCCATCCAAGTGGTAACCACGCTCGATACTGCTTAATTAACATTGGCTTGAGGGGGAAAAAAACGAGTGCTCTGACCACTGAGCTATCGCGTCCGCCTGAAATTGGAAGGAGGCTACATAATTATAACTATGTATGTTGTATGTTTGTCCGTCGTGTCCGACGATGACCTCCAAACAGCAGAGGAGGCAGCTGCTGTTTTGGAAACTGGGCAGAAATTTGATTATAGTGGCGATGCCTTGCCCACAGCACATCCCCACTCTCTCGGCCAAGTGGGCATAAGGACAGTCAGCGTTGGAGATGTTCTCCAAAGGCCAACCAGCCCCCATACTGCTGGAGTAAACGGTTGCAGAGACAGTGTATATCTCCTACCACTGCCGAACGACACTTGCAGCTCTAGCCGAGGAACCCGTAACAAAACCCAAACCGGGATAGCCTAGTGGTTAGAACATTGCGCTAGCAATCTGACGCCCCGGGTTCGATTCCCGTTCAAGGGGATATTTTTTCCCCTGGAGTTCACATCAGTGCAGACTCCACTCTCCCCAAAAAGTCCTTCGGATGAGACTGTAAACCGAGGCCCCCGTGTGTGCGAACGCACGTCGAACATCTTGCGCTTACGTTAAATCCTGTTCCGCTTT
>CM054138.1:69793497-69798497 GCA_028751875.1 Rapana venosa
CTCTCCATTGTTGTTATTCTCTCTTTTGCCCTCTCTCCCTCTCCCATCCTCTCTCCTCCCTTTTCCCCCCCAAATCTCTTCTCCCCCCTCTCTCCTCTCCATCTCTCCCCCCTTTTCTCTCCCTCCTCCCTCTTTTGTTTTTTAAATTCATCCTCTTTTGTCCTTCCCCTCCTCTTCCATCCTCTTCTCTCTCTTCCCCCCCATCCCCCTCTCTTTCTCTCCCTCTCCTCCCCTCTTCCTTCCCTCTCCTCCCTCTCCCCCTCCCTTCTCTCTCTCCCTCCTTTTTGTTTTTTTCTTTCTCTCTTTCCCTCTCCTCCTCTTCCCACCTCTCCTCTCCCTCTTCCACCCCCACCCATCCCCCCTCTCTTTCTCTCTCTCTCCCCTTCCCCCCCTCCCTCCTCTCCTCTCTTCTCTCGTCTTTTCTCTCTCTCTCTCCCGTCCTCTCCCCCTCCTCTTCCTCTTCTCTCCCCCCTTCTCCCCTCTTTCTCTCTCTCTTCTCCCCCTCTTCTCTTCTCTCTTCCCTCCCTCTCTCTCCCCCTCTCCCTCTCTCTCTCTCCTCCCCTCTTTCTCCCACCCCTCTCCCCTCTCTCCCTCTTGTTTGTTATTCATCTCTCTTTGTCCTTCTCCTCCTCTTCCCATCCCTCTCTCTCCCCTCCCACCCCCATCCCCCTCTCTTTCTCTCCCTCTCCTCTCTCTCTCAATCCTCTCCCCCCTCCCCCCCCCCCCCGCTTTCTCTCCCCCTTTTCCTCCACCTCTCCATCCCCCCTCCCTTCCCACCCCTCCCCCCCCCCCCCCCTCCTCTCTCCTCCCCCCCCTCTCCTCTCCTCTCCCCCTCCACCCCCCCCCCCCTCTGCTGGCCTCACGGGTTCAAGGCTTTGGTCACGTCCCACCCGCATTCATCTGGTCACGCAGCCGACCCTTGCTTGGCCCAGGTAAATGTGACATCGTTTAGCTAGGACTTTCCCCATTTCTAAAAGCCTTAAGCTTAACGCGCTGAGAGAGAGAGAGGGGATGGGGGGGGAGGGTGGAGAAGGGGGAGGGAAAAAAGAAAGGGAAGGGGGAGGAGAGGGAGAGGGGGAAGGAGGAGGGGAGGGAGAAGAGGGGAGAGAGAGGAGGGGGAGGAGGGAAGAGGAGAGAGGAGAGGGAAGGAGGGGAGAGAGGAGCGAGGGGGGGGGGGGAAGAGGGAAAGAAGGGAGAGAGAGGAGAGAAGAGGGGGGGGGGGGGGGAGGGAAAGGGAGAAAAGAAAGGGAGAGGAGGGAGAAAAGCGAGAGAGAGAAAGGGGGGGGGGGGGGGGGGAGGGTGGGGGGGGAGAGAGAGGGATAGGAGAAGGAACAAACTACAAACCATTATTCAAGCCCAGGCCAGCCCCCATTTGCAGGGGTTTACCAAAATCCCCGCACATAATAAAAATTACCCTCCAAGCACAAAAAGAAATGCCCCATGGAAAAATCTGGCCGTAAATCATAAGTCCTTTAAAAGGAAAGAGAGGGAAAGGAGGGAGAGAGAGAGAGGGGAGAGAAGAGAGAGACGAGAGGAAGGGAGAGAAGAGAGAAAGAGAGAAGATGAGATGAGAAGAGAAGAGAGAGAGAGAGAGAAAGAGAGAGAGAGAGAGAGCGAGAGAGAAGGAAAAGAGATAAGAAAACACACAACACACACACACACATACACTCACCACGCACACACCCATCCACACATACGCGACACCACACACCACACACACCCACACACAAAACACCACACACCCACAAACACACCAACTACCCCCCCTTCCCCCCCCCCCCTCCCCCCCCCCCCCCCCCATCACACACACACACACACAAAGGATGGAAGCAGGTGAACAGCACTGAAGAAGCAGGTAGGGAGTGGGGGAGGGGGGTAGGGAATAACAACAGTCAGAAAACCCCCCAGTAAAAGCAAGAACGAATACAGGAAAAAAGCATTACAGATAACGAGCTAAATCCACCAAACCATCAACATGTGCCACCCAGCTGAGACAGGCTTAAAAAAGACATCCGTCAGGAAAATCCTTTTCCTGTTTGCTACAGATGTCCGTATTTCTCCAGAAATATACAACCATGAGTATAACTTATCTTTAGATAGAAACCCCAGCGAACAGGGAACAGGGAAAATGGAGAGCCTGACCCGTCGATGTCTGCAGGACCCAACCGAACACTTGAAGAAGAGTAACCCAGCGGGGACTGAATGGATAGCTCAGTGCTCAGAGCCCGCCCCCCCTAAAGTTAAGCAGCATCGAGCGTGTTACCATTGGATGGGTGCCGTTTGCGCGCCTTGGCTTCAGTACAGTTTTTCCCCCCTTAAACCTAATGTAAATGGGTACCTCCTGCCCTCTTTAGGGTCAGGGAAGGTAAAGCAGCGAGGGAGAGGAGATGGGCGCCGCCCTCAATATGCTGGCCCCTTGAGAAGTTGAGGTCTCTGATGCCTTGCTCCCCTACGACCGCATAAGTTATGGGACACCTTTACCTTTTTGTTTTTTGTTTGTTTTTAGTAACCAGCGGATGATGAGTGGGGTAGAAGGGTGTAAGAAATCTTGATAGATGATTCGAAAGAAGAATAGCAGACTGATGAAGAAAACAAGGCGATGTCAATGCTGTTCTTGAGAATTTTGCGTGGAAGACAAAACTATGCTGGCTGAATGAGTCCTTCGGATGAGACTATAAACTGAGGCTCCGTGTGCGAACGCACGCAGAACATCTTGCGCGCACGTTAAATCCTGTTCCGCTTTTCGTAAGCGTAGAACATTGTGTGCCGGTGGGAACAGATGACAGCATTTACAAAACCGCATACACACGGGGACTGGATGTAAAATAAAAGCACATAAGTACTTATTCCATTATCCTCGATATACAAAAATAAAATTATAAAAAATTGAAATAAAAATGACGCCGTTTTGAATAATACTTGACCATTAAGTCCCAGATGGTGGCTGATGCTGGAAAGATAGGGTATACTATCTTTACACATAAACAAGAGGAAAGAGAAAAGGAGATCCTTATGTGCTGCAGCCCTGGGGGCTAGTTGGCCTTTGGGAACCTCTCCAACGCTGACTGTCCTTATGCCCACTTGGCCGAGAGAGTGGGGATGTACTGTGGGCAAGGCATCTCCACTATAATCAAATTTCTGCCCAGTTTCCAAAACAGCAGCTGCCTCCTCTGCTGTTTTGGAGGTCATCGTGGAACAGGACGGACAAACAAACTTCTTCAAATTAATTATGTGGCAGAATTATAAGAATTCGTGTTTCGGTCTTCTTGTTCTTGTTCTTCTTGTTATTTTTTCTCTTTCTTCTTCTTCTTCTTCTTCTCTTCTTCTTCTTCTTCTTCTTCTTCTTCTTCTTCTTCTTCTTCTTCTTCTTCTTCTTCTTCTTCTTTTCTTCTTCTTCTTCTTCTTCTTCTTCGTCGTCGTCGTCGTCTTTAACTACTTCTTCTTCTTTTCTTCTTCTTCTTCTTCTTCTTCTTCTTCTTCATACGTTGTTTGGTTTGATGTTTTGCTCTGCTTTGTGCTTGTTTCTGTTTGTTGGTAACAGGCAGCCAACAAAGGGCATAATGAGAACAATGAAATACAAAGGATGATACAGAAACAAGATTACGCGCTCGCGTGCTTGCGCACAACAAACACACAGACAGGCAGGCAGACACACACACACACACACACACACACACCAAATCCTCCCCCCCCCCCTCACACACACATAGAGTGGAGGCAGGTGCGCAGCTTTAAGGGGTTAGGGAATTGCTGAGGTAGGAAAACGGTGAAAAGCGAGAATGCAGATGGAGAGGAATCACAGATCAATAGCAAGACAACCTACCCACCCCCCACCCCGACCACACACACAAAAACACACACACACAAACACACACATACACAAACACACACATACACACACATCACCACACACACACACACACACACACACACACACACACACACACAACAGATCAGGGAAAGGTGGTCTGGCCTGCTTACTTTCAGACCCTGAAAAGACATCCGCCACAGCAGTAAAATCCCCTCCTGCTGCCAAGGTGTACGTACTTACATACACACTGACAGACAGACAGACAGACAGACAGACAGACAGATAGACACACACACACACACACACAGACTGACAAATGCACACGTACGCACTCACAAACATAATGTGCGCGCACACACACACTGACACAGACACACTCACAAACACACACATGTACAAACACACACACACAAACACACACACACTAACACACACACACACAAACACACACACACACACAAACACACACACACATACACACACATACACACAGATACACACATACACACATACACACACACATACACACACACACATACACACACACGCACAAACACACACACACATACACACGCACACACACAAACAAACACACACACACACACACACGCACCCACACACACACACACTAATCATTCCCTTCTACATGCCTCCAAACCGCCGTATATTTTACTGCTGTCTGTCTGTCTTCCTGTCTGCCTGCCTGTCTATATGTCTGTCCGTCTGTCTGTCTGTATGTCTGTCTGTTTGTCTGTCTGCCTGCCTGCCTGTCCGTCTGTCTGCCTGTCTGTCCGTCTGTCTGTCTCTGTCTCCTTGTCTGTCTTTCTTTATGTCAGTCTGCCAGCATGCCTGCCTGCCTGTTTGTCTATCTCTCTGTCAGTCAGTCTGCCTGTCTGTCTGTCTGTCTGTCTCTGTCTCACTCGCTCTCTCTCTCTCTCTCTCTCTCTCTCTCTCTCTCTCTCTCTCTCTCTCTCTCTCTCTCTCTCCTGCCCGCTTTGGTGCACTCATACGCGCGTGTGTGTGCTTGCATGTATGCACACGCGCCGGATGAATGCGCTGTAATGCACGTGACTGCGTGAATCTTGCAATGCGACTGCCGCGAATGTTGGGGGCGGGATAGCCTAGTGGTTAGAACATTGCACTCGCAATCTGACGACCCGGGTTCGATTCCCATTCAAGGGGATATTTT
>CM054138.1:69803497-69823497 GCA_028751875.1 Rapana venosa
CCAACAATCCAGCCAGCTAGTCAGCCAGCCAGCCAGCCAGCCAACCAATAAAAGTCTTTCAAAAAGTAGGAAGAAAAAGTAAGCACATAAAACTGCCAGTACTGAAAAATCCATTCGCCACTAATTGTTTGGCATAATATGTCTTGGGAACTCTTTGAGTTCTGTCCTACCTGCCAGTTTTACTACCGGCTCTGTGTGTGTGTGTGTGTGTGTGTGTGTGTGTGTGTGTGTGTGTGTGTGTGTGTGTATGTATGTGTGTGTGTAAGTGTGTGTGTGGATGTGGTGTATGTGTGTGTGTGTGTGAATGTGTGTGTGGATGCGTGTGTGTGTAAATGTGTGTGTGGATGTGTGTGTGTAAATGTGTGTGTGAGTGTGTAGATGTGTGTGTGTGTAGATGTGTGTGTGTGTGTGTGTGTTTGTGTGTGTGTGTGTGTGGAGTGTGTGTAGCCTTATGTGAGAGAGAGAGAGACTGCCCTCTTCTGTGTGCGCGCGCACAAACACAAACACGCACACCACACACACATACACAAACACACGCACGCACACACACAAACACGCAAGCACGCACGCACACACACACTTACACAAATTATGCGTTCTTGCCTCGTGTGTATTTGTGTCAGGCAAGTGATACCATGAAACACTCTTCATTAAATGAAACAACAACATTCAATGAATCATTCACAAATTAAACGACAACACACACACACACACACGCAAACACACGCATCAGGCACGCACCCACGCATCAGGCACGCACACACGCCCCCCCCCTCCCCCGCCCCCCCCCCCCCCCCCTTCCCCACACATAGAGTTCGTTACGATATGAAAGCTTATAATGTGAGTTACTGAAAAGAATAGACATGGATAATGCATGATGAAGGAAGGAAGAAAGGAAATCAGGAAGGAAGAGTGGGATGAAGGAAGGAGGGGAAGACGGAATTAATGAATAAAGGAATGACAGGAGGGAAAAAAAAAATTAAAAAATAATAAAAGAAATTAACAATGAATAAAAGAATAAACGATAGACTGACTGACTGACTGACTGACTGACTGAATGAATGGATCAATGAAAAAAAACCCTGAACGATTGGATGGCTGAACGAATTGTACGGTGCACAAACAGTCTCCAAAACCTGTGAGTGTTATTAGAGAGCACCAGAAGAAAAACAGTTGACTGAGAATCAATCGATAAAAAAAGGATAGAACAAGTGGACGAGGACGAAGTGGAACAGGTTTATAACATAAACACCAAACCCAAACAACAGTTACTGTACTTCTCGAAAACGTGGGTTAGTTTGTGTCAATCTTTTTTTTCCCCCCACAGTGAGTTAGATATTGAACATTTGTACACACAAAGTATGAGAATTTTTTTTTATTTTTGCTTCAGAGGCTGGTATTTTATTTTATTTTATTTTTTGAAATCGTGTATTATTTGTTTTTTAAAGAGCCCACTATATTCTTCCAAATTTTCACAGGACTTTATACGTCGTAAATTTCACTCTACAGCTTACAGTTTGAAAGTTAATGTTCCCTCTCTATACTTCCAACATTGCTTCATGCATGTTTTTATCTAGTCATTCTTTGTATATCATACACTTTATCTGGGAATTGCTTGATTAACTGTTCACATCCCTCCCAGACTTTACCCCCATCAAACTTTTACTTGCTTCTTCTCCAAAAGTTGGTATTGAAAGAAAGTTATCATGGTGTGATTTCTTTACAAAAAGGTATTTTGCCTTAGTTTCATTTATCATTTTTGGGGGTGAATTTTAGGAATTAAAAAAAAATCCATATACTCCCTCCAGCCCTCCCCCCTATTTTTACTCTCAGTAAGTTTTAATTTGTCATTCCGAGATATTTTCTTCTTCTACTTCGAATGCTCAGACAGTAACAATTGTCTGTCTTATGAGCGAAAATGCGTTACGCTGATCTCCAAGAAAATAACATGTAATTGGCTCTTGACATTTTTCTTTCCAAACTTTTACTTTGACACAAAAACAGCATAGTGCTTCCTTCGCCAAAAAAATTCACCTTAATTCCATACAGTTTTAGCCTTTGAAAACGATTAATAGAAGAATGATAGATCGTGAAATGTCATGATGACAGTTAAAGACTCCCAAAGCCATCTGTCAAATTTAACATCTTTAGGACAGGTTATTCCGTCTTGAACTCAGTGACAAACTGCACCCTGTGATAGACAGTGCAGTAATGACACTTACCTTGCATTAACAAGTCTGGGCTATCTGGAATGGACACACAAACAAGGTATCAAGGGCTCATGCATAAATAAACACATCCACAAGATAATAAAAATATAAAAATACAAAGTAAAAATTTTAAAAGAATTACAAGACACATTAGCGAAATAAAGTGAACATAATGTAGCACAGCATAGAAATGAAATGTAATTTTTTTTTTAAAAAGCAAACAAAATAACTGGGAGCCTAACAACACTTAGTGACGAAATGAAATCAGACAGAATTCAATTCGTGTAATCTCTGTTGTCCATGGTGGTAGGGCTATCATCCCCATCTACTGCTATTCCATTCCCGTGTCTTCCCTTTTTTGCTTTCTTTTTGGTTCTGCTTTGTTCTGTTTCAATGAACAAATCGACACAGGTGCGCCAAGTTACCTTGTAAAGCGCTGACATCAGCCAATGTTAAGAATATCAAAGCAAAAGGAGAGAGAGGAGAGAGAGAGAAGAGAGAGAGAGAGAGAGAGAGAGAGAGAGAGAGAGAGAGAGAGAGAGAGAGAGAGAGAGAGAGAGAGAGAGAGAGAGAGAGAGAGAGAGAGAGAGAGAGAGAGAGAGAGAGAGAGGAAGAGAGAGAGAGAGAGAGAGAGAGACTGACAGATTCGAAATGATGTCCACTTGTCAATAAAAATAACATCATGACCAATGCATAGCCGTGAAAAAAAAGAATAAAAAGTACACAGACACAATTATACACACGATGCTCTGAAACATTTATACTCATAGGCACACCCCTGCGTGTGTTGGGTACGCGTGCGCGCGCGTGCACGCACACACATACACACACGATCGTGTGCACGTGCACACACCCACCCACACACACAGTCACAACTAAGAGGTTCTGATGATGAAATTTCTTTCTTGTAACAATTTCACCAAAGACAGTGGCTAACAGGAACAACAGCAATAATAATAATAATAATTATAATAATAATAATAATAATAATAATAATGATAATAACAACAACAAGGATAATAATAATAATAATAATAATAATAATAATAATAATAATAATAATAATAATAATAATAATAATAACAACAACAATAATAACTATAAATAGAAATGAATTGATCTTTATAAAGATAAAAATATAAAAAATACACAAAAATATAGATATCAATGATACTTTTAAAAATACACAAAAATAAACAATAACCATTATAATGATTACGACAATATTGATAAAGATAATAATACTAATATGAATGAAAATAACAAAATTAATGCAAAGGAACAAAAAGGAATTCAGAAGGGGTTAGTGTATGGTGTGACATTTTTTTAAAGGGACGAACTAGGAACAGTTTGAAGATTTGAACTCAGGGTGCCTGATAAGAAAAGATCAAAGAGACCTACAAAACACCGCCATCATCCTCCTCCCCTCCTCTTCCTCCTCCCATGCCTCCTCTACCTCCTCTTATGTTGGCCACCCAGACAACAACACAGTACTAACAGGGTACTCGCGCAGGGCTGACAAACTTATCACCTTGTCAGCCCACACTGCTTTTGCCCCTCAATGATCTGCTTGATATGCAAAAGGGGCCAAGATGTATGTACCTATATGTGTGTTCTGTAAATGAGTATGGCTGTCTCTGCTTATGGACAGACTTTTGTTTGTTTTTTATATCAGCTGCCATTCTAGTGCAGTATGGTTTTGCTGGGAAATCATTGTTTTAATCAACTTTGAAGACAAACAAAATGTTAGTGGAGTTTGTTGATGTTGAAGTCTATTGGACACTGTGGTCCTCCTAAAAATGCTTTTGGTTTTAATGTGTCTTTAACATTACAGAAAACGATCAGACACTGTAATCCTTTGAATAGTGCCTTTGGAGTTAATATGTCCTTAACATTTACAGAAAACTATCAAACACCGTAATCCTTTTGAAAAATGCCTTTGATGTTAATGTGTCCTTAACATAACAGAAAACTATCAGACACCATAGTCCTTTTAAAAATTGCCTTTGGAGTTAATATGTCCTTAACATTGCAGAAATCTATCAGATACTGTATTCCCTGAAAATTGCTTTTGGTTTTAATGCATCCTTAAGTTTTTCTTTTTTCATCTTGTGCTTGTCAGCAACAATAACCTTACGTTGACACTTTTGTTTTTCACTTAATGCCTGGCAATACCTTTCAGGCTTACACATTCACAAGAGACTGTAGCTGCAAGAAATGAAAAGTTACCACTTTGATCCCACCCACTCACTCAGTTTGGTTACACAACGATGGTATTGCCATCCTCACCTTAGGGGCCTTCTAAGCTCTTACGTATTCGCTAGATCATCAGAGGCGCCATTGAATGTCTCTGAAATGATCCAGAGCTGCAGGCCACCTTTCAGAGGGTGGCCTCAAGGGAACCTGACTTTGAAAGGCCTTGATTGGGGTTTCTGACAGGGAGCAGGACACATGGATGTGTGGGTGTGTGGAGTGGAGGGGGTGAAATACCTGGCAATGTGAGAAGCAGTTTGGCATAGTGCTAGAACTGGGCTACCATCCATTCCCTATAGAATGACTAAAGGCAACATTTTCTGATGACTAGCTTGTGATGGCTTTTTCTTTTCGATACAGTTTGCCGAATTGGCTTGTAATATTGAAAGGTGTGCTTTACCAGGGCACTGTTTCTTCCTCGCCACATAGAATTAAATGCATGAGTCACTTTCTGTTTTTGTTTTTAACAATACACATCACATTACTCCACTGTGTAGGCCCTGAAGACATCCAATTTTGACACCAAAAAATTCGCAGAAAAGGCAAAATTTAGGAATAACGTCTTACATTATAAAGTAGAGTACAATATTTTTGTCTTTTTAAAAATGTAAGCTTTATAAGTAAAAACTATGACTTTAAAAGTTTTATTTCAATCAGCCTGTTGCAAAGACGCAGCACATAGCAAAATGGTGTGCCATCCCTTGCAAGCATACACGCAACATGTATTGAAAAAATTTAACATTTGAAAGAAAGTAAATAAACATTAGGAGCATGCTAGTGTACCTTCCAAAATATATAAATGTTACAAGAAAAAAAATCTTTGTGTTATGAACAGTAAAACACTTTATTTTCAATCACAGAAAATACCTTTTAATTTACAAAAAAAATCATACGTTATTTATATTATTTTACGGTTCTGTATAGTTGTGTATATTTGTGATAGCCACATAACGAAACAAAACAGCAGACTTATGACTGAAGTAGTTTACAAGAACATCAAATCTTTAAACTTTAGACAAAGTTGCAAGCACGCCAGCACACACACACACACACGCACACACACTCACACACACACACACACACACACACACATACGCACTTACACGTTTTCCCTACATAATTTTCTTTCAAGCAGAGCCCTATCAGCCCTATCACCTCACTGCACTCTTATTTCTTTCTTTTTTTTTACAGCTCTTACTGCTTGTCAAGACATGAAACCTGATAGAAGAATCAACTTTGTTCAATGCTCATAGCCCTTTTTTCAGCAAACCAGCGATTCTTTACCCAGCAAATAACCCCCTAAAGAGACGATAGGCAGGAGAGAAATTTTCTATGTAAAAAGTAAGGAAAGAAAAAGAGGGCCACGTATTTATATCAATGTTAGCAAAGGAATTATGTTACATGCCTACTCTGTATATCAGAGCATGTTTGCACAAACACACACACACTCACGCGCACAACACACACACACACACACACACACACATACATATACACACCACACCACACACCCACGGTCGCGCACGCGAGTGCACACACACACACATACACACAAGGTCAGACGCACGCACGCAAGGTCAGACGCACGCACGCACGCACACACACCTACACACTCACACAAAGACACACACGCACACACAACTCAAAGGTCACCTTGCATCCCAGTTCCCAGCATTGGCTTTGCACATTTAACAACTCACAAAAACCAACTTTGCTTTATACAGCCAGTCTTTCACAATTGTTCAACCTGACACAGGATAGTGAGAATTTAGTATATAATATATATAAATATAGCATATAGCACTATAAAAAATTCCATACATTAATATTATTATTAGGATCATTTTGATTACAGAAAACAACTGGCAATAACGCATGTAAAAGAACCTACAACAACATGTAGGTTATTTATGGCAGATAAATTTTGTACCTATATACCCATCATTATGAGCAAACACACACATACACACACACAGACACGCACGCACGCACACACACTTAAGAAGTAATACGTACACACACTTACACACTTATGGGATAGCCTAGTGGTTAGAACATTGCGCTCGCAATCTGACAACCTGGGTTCGATTCCCGTTGAAGGGAATATTTTCCCCTGGAGTTAACATCAGTGCAGACTCCACTCTCCCTAAAGTCCTTCGGAGGAAACTATAAACCGAGCCCCTTGTGCGAACGCATGCAGAACATCTTGCGCACACGTTAAAATCCTGTTCCGCTTTTCGTAAGAGTAGGCCATTGTGTGCCAGTGGGAACAAATGGCAATTTACAAAACCGCATACACACGGGGACTGGATGTAAAAAAGCACATGAGTGCCTATTCCATTATCCTTGGCATAAAAGAAAAAAAGAATAAAAAAATAGCCATACATTTTTTAAGAACACTAACACAATTTGCACACAGAGAAATATTTTGTTACCTTATGATAAGATACATTGTAAAACAAAACAGTATTATATAATATAAAAAAATAAACGTTACAAAAGATAGACAACAAACATCATTGAGAGTGAACAGAGGCTAAATTGAAAAACAAGAGATACATTTGTTATAAAATCTGTGAAGGAACCAGAGATGTTGATGAGAGAAGGATAGTTATCTCTTGTTTATTCCCCACTGTTCACCTGCAGTGGTTTTAACAATTAAGTCAGTTATTCCCATTGCCTTTGATGTGACAGCAAAAATGAAGAAGATAGAGATGCAACAGGTGAAAGGGTTCTTTCATTCTGTTCACGTTTCTTTCAATTCGCTGATAATTATGATTATTATGTCTTCCTCATCTCTCTTTCAATTCTTGCATATGCACAATTTTTTTCGGTATGTTTTACTTTCGATTCAATAAAAAAAACCAAAAAAAAAAACTTTACTTGAATTTTTTTCCCTTCTGGACATAGAATAGTTCTGTAATGTCGTACTATTCTTCCTCTCTGTTTCTTTTCTTTTTTTCAAACAGTTTGTTTGTACATTACTACTTGGCACTGTCCTTTACTATAACATGTTATGGCTGTGTTAAGCTGCTTTGGTGTAAAACTGACTAAACAGTTTACTTCTTGGTTAATGCTTCGTTTTGTTTCGTATTTCACAGTTTTGTGTCGTACTGAGCTATTTCGGGTTGCATGTGTGAGGTTGCTCTACACTATATTGTAGAGAAGTGGAGTGGAGTGTAGTGCAGTGGAATGGAGTGTAGTGCAGTGTAGTGTAGTGGATGCAGTGGAGTGCGGTAGAGAGGAGAGCAGTGGAGTGGAGTGGAGTTGATGCAGTGGAGTGGAGTGCAGTGCAGTGTAGTGCAGTGCAATACAGTGCAATACAGTGCAATACAGTGCAGTACAGTGTATTGTAGTTTAGTGGGGTGTAGTGTAGTGTAGTGTAGTGTAGTGTAGTGTGGTGTGGTGTGATGTACTGTACTGTACTGTACTGTACTGTAGTGAACTGTAGTGTGGTGTAGTACATGGAAGGCTATGCAATTCACTTTATTGTCACCTATTCTTATAATAACGGAACATATCTTACAAGTCATCTTCCTAAGGAACTTACTCTCATAAGAAGAACAAAACCGAGTATCTTTTGCTTCTGTATAATATTCTGCTTCCCTCCTTCATAGACATGCAAGCTGAACTTTCTATATTCTAACAAGCTGATATCTTAATGGCCCTGCTCGCCAACAATCACTGAGACTACAAGTCTGCTGACTGAACAAAATAATTTCCTTTACACCTTCATTCTCAAAAATAAAGAAGAAAAAAGCACCACTTGTCTCTTTTACATTACTTCAACAACAGTGCCAAGTAGTAATGTACAACTGTGATAAGATTATTAACATTTTTCCTGGCTTTAGACAAAAAAACATCTTAACACTTTAACCATCCGAGAAATAAACAAAGTTTCTGAGGCAGATGGTACCCCCCCCCCCCCACCTTCTCCTCAAACCCTCCCTCCATAACAGACAAAGATCTTGATCACCCAATTACTTTTTTTTCGTCCAAACACACCTTCCAAACTACCTGGCTTTTTTTTCTTTTCAAAACTCTGGATGGCCCCCCCCTCTCCCCCAACCCTCCCTCCATAACAGACAAAGATCTTGACCACCCAATTACTTTTTTTTCCCGTCCAAACACACCTTCCAAACTACCTGGCTCTTTTTCTTTTTTAAAACTCTAAATGACTTTAAGTGACATCTTAACAGCTGTCTTCAGCTTGACAATACATGGTAACAAAGGCATTGGCAATGAATGATACTGAGCAGTAGATCACGTGACACGGCCAGGTGGTGAACACGGAAGGCCTTGTTCCCTACGAGCAATCAAATCTGGCAGAATCACAGACCCATAGGACACAGCTCCCAAAGTTGTCAAAATCCCTTTAGGTCACTTGGACACAGCTCCCAAAGTTGTCAAAATCCCTTTAGGTCACTTACCCTCCTCACACCTCCATTTCAATAAAGGAGGGAGAGGGGGGGGGGGGGAGAGGTGTGGAGGGTCTCGGGGGGGTGATGGGGTACATACAGAAAGAGGGCTGGGGAAGGGTGAAGGGAAGGGAGAGATACTGTGTGGTTGTGGCCAGAAATCTGACCCTGGGTTTAGGTGACTGTGACATTGTTTGGTCAGTAGGGTAGAAGGGAGTTTGAGAAAACAAGAGGGTTTGTTGTTATTGTACCTTCCCTCTCTCTCTCTCTCTTAACCCCCCCCCCCCCCCCCACCCATACCCCCCTCCCCCTCCCACACACACAGACACACACACACAGAGGTTGGTTAAGTGCTGTAAGTTTTCGCAGCCATTTAATGTGGGTTAGTTTTTCTTTTGGAAATCCACTTAACCCCTTCCACAAAGTGAGTTAGTGTTCGTGAGGGGTTGGGTTTTTTTGTGTGTGTTTTTTATTTCTCTCCCAATGTGCTTTTTTCTTTCTTTGTTAGGGTGTTTTCACTCCAAACACGTTTTTGTGTGTGCGTAAATGTCAGTCTTTAAAGTGATTTTTGAATTCTAGACTTTTAAGTCAATTAGTAATATGTTTCAGATTCTACTTTCACATTAATTTTTGTTCTCTATCGATTGGTTGTTCCTTTGTAAAGGCTATACAAATCATAGCTGAAAAAGATTCATTTCTTTCATGCATTTCTCTCTCTCTCTCCCATATGTTTATAGAAAAGATAAAGGCTTTCCCTAATATCGTTATCCCTGCGTGTATGACACTCGTTCATTCATTCATTCATACATACACACATTCATTTATTCCTTTTACCCATTCAGTGAATCTCTCTCTCTCCTTCTGTGTGTGTGTGTGTGTGTGTGTGTGTGTGTGTGTGTGTATGTGTGCGTGTGCATGTGTGTGTATGCGTGTTAAGTGTGTATAAACGTGTGTGTGGCTGTGTGTCTGCGAGTCTCTGTCTATGTCTGTGTTTGCATGCCTGCCCCCCCCCCCCCTACCCCCCCAAGGTCTTATTACCAGTTCATACCACCATTTTCAAAGGTTAATTTTGAAACAAAAAAGACTCAAGTTAAATTTTCGTTACCCATGTCAAAATGTTTTAAATTACACTTTGTGTTAAAATAAACCTCCAAAATACCACCACCTCTGTACAAAAAAATCCACATTAATCAGAAAATGAAGTGCCACATTACTGCAATGTGTCGCCACACATTAAAAGAAACCACAGCAACTTACCTTGCAAAAACAGTACATCTGTAATAAACACATCAACATATATCAATATGTATACAAGCACATCATTTTTGGCTCAATCACACATTTAAAAGGATAGCTAGGTAGTCAGATTGTCAAAGCACTACAGAGAGAGAGAGAGAGAGAGAGAGAGAGAGAGAGAGAGAGAGAGAGAGAAGAGAGAGAGAGAGAGAGAGAGAGAGATGAAGGTGAGAGAGAGAGAGAGCGAGAGAGACAGAGACTAAAATACAGAGGGAAAAGGGAATAACATAACATAATATAAAGAAAATGAGAGAGAGAGAGACAGGCAGAGAAAGAGAGAGAGAGAGAGAGAGAGAGAGAGAGAGAGAGAGAGAGAGAGATTGGAGTGAGAGAGATAGAGAGAGAAACAGAAACAGAGATAGACAGAGAGAGAAAGAGACAGACAGACAGACGAACACACACACACACACAGAGCCAAACTGAAACTGATACAGACAGAATAACTATCGCTGATGACCTGAACTCAAGGGGTATACCTGATAAGGAAAAGATCAAAGAGACCTACAAAACACCACCGCCACCACCATCCTCCTCCTTCCTCCTTCCTCTGCCTCTGCCTCCTCCTCCTCTGCCTCCCTCTCTAGGAGGCTACAGGCCACCCAGACAACAGCGCCAACAGTCATGGATCACCAGTACTCACACTGGGCTGACAAACCTATCACCTTGTCAACCTACTCTACTTTTGCTCCCCTACCTCCCCTATGCTAGGTATGCAAAACTGACAAAAGACCGTTTTGTGTACCCCCAGTATCATGCATTGTCTGTACCTGAACACTAAGCCCCCCCTTTCCTCCTCGCCCCTCCACAACAATGTTCCATTCAGGCTGGTAAAGGAAAAAAGAAAGAGAAGGTATTTATAGTATCAATGACTCAGTGTGCTTTTGTGTGTGTCATTCCTAATTTGCATGACAAAGTGGGGAAAAAAGAAGAAGAAAAAAGGGCAGTTTTCATACTGTTATCAATGACTGAGTGTGTTTGGTGTTTGTGTTGTGTTAATTTGCATGACAAAGTTGTTTTTGTTTTCATGTTTCTAGAACCTAGAAATGACTCGTCATCTGTTGAATAAGCTTTTCTTGTCCATGTCAGTCTGGGTTTTTAAATTTTTATTTCATATGTCAAGATGTTCTGTGTGTGTGTGTGCACGCGTGTGTTTGTGTGTGTGTGTGTGTGTACATGGGGCCTAGGTTCAAAGTCTCAACAGAAGGACTTTCAGGAGAGAAGTGGAGTCAGTGCTGATGTTAACTCAAGGGGATATCTGACGACCCGGGTTCGATTCTCGTTCAAGGGATTTTTTTCCCCTGGAGTTAACATCAGTGCAGACATCCACTCTCTCCACAGTCCTTTGGATGAAACTATAAACCGAGGCCCCGTGTGCGAACGAATGCAGAACATCTTGCACACACGTTAAAATCCTGTTTCGCTCTTCATAAGAGTAGGCCATTGTGTGCCGATGGGAACAGATGACAAATTACAAAACTGCATACACACGGGGAATGGATCTAAAAAAACACACATAAGTGCTTATTCGATTAACCTCAATATAGAAGAATAAAATAAAATAAAATATTTTTTTAATCCCTTTAAACAGGAGTCTTGCTGGTGGTTCGAGCCTAGTCCTGAACCTGGGCTGACAGATTGCAAACCCAACGCTCTAACCACCATGCTATCCCCTATAACCTCACCAGAAGGACTTTCGGGAGAGTGCAGTCAGTACTGATGTTAACTCCAGAGGGGAAAAAACAAATCCCATTGAACGGGTGTCTCAATGGCAGCTTGAACCTAGGCTCCATCCCTGGCTGTAAAATTCGCGAGTGCAACGTTCTAACCACTATAGGCCATGCCGCCTCCTACCTAGTCAGAAACACCCCCCCAATGCTCTGAACTTTTTATCTCCAGAGGAATTAACTCCACAAGGCTCAACTTGACAACACCACACTGCCTAGGAATGTTCCGTGCAATAACTCAGCCAGTCCCTGATGAGTCATCATCATGGAAGAAGGTATGGAAGTCAAGGCAAGTCAAGTCAAGTCAAGTCATCATGGTCCTCTATGGTTTGATTTTTTTAAAACCACACAGCTAGATCATAACTGACCAATGTCTATTGAAATGTTGACAGGTTTGTAGTATTGTATTTATTCAGATCAGTCTTTGCAGTTGGTTTATAGAAAAAACATCAACAACAAAAATCCCTTGGCTGTCAAGGCAAGATTTGTTTGTTTGTTAGTTTGGGTTGGGTTTTTTTTGTGGGGGTGGGGGGGGGGGAGTGGGGGGGGTGGATGGAGGTTGTTCCTTTTTTTTTTTTTTACGAATTGATAGCAAAAGTGTGGTACTTGATAAAAAAGCAAACAACCAACAAACAAAATGTATAAGACTACACAAGTACGTTTCAAAATTCAGTTGTAAGATACATACAAAATTAACTTAGTTATGGAAGTGATACTGTCATGATTAATCACAACTCTTGTTCAGTTAAAACGAAATTTAAAATTCACATGAATATCAGAGATTTTTTTTTTCCTGATCAAGACATAAAAGAATACAGAGAATGGGAAAGAAAAAACTCAAAGGATAAAGGAAAGAAAGAAAGAAAGAAAGACAGACAGACAGACAGAAAGAAGAAAGACAAAAAAAAGAAAGAAAGAAAGAAAATAAGAAAAAAAGAAAGAATAGAACAAAAAACAAAATGAAGAAAAAGATAGGGGAGGGAGGACAAGAAGAAAACAAAAAGAAACAATGAAAAACAGACACACACACACAGACAAACAAACAAACAAAACAGAAACAGCAGACCCAAAACTAACAGTGCTAATCCACTTCACACATGTGTCCCAGACATACAGTTCAAATTTGCTAGGCCAGTAATGTCACAGCCAAAGGTCACTTTGTAGCCCAGCTAACTTCCCCAGTGTATCCACCAACTGTCAATAGCATGCATGCTCAAAACCAGCCCTCCCCTGGGAGGGCCCCTCCTCCCATTTTCCGTGGAGTGTTCGGCTTGTAGGAATGTAAGAATAGGCTCCCTGTGCTTTACCATTGTTAGCATCTACGCTCCATGTTAGCAGTAGATCCATGGCCAAAAAAAAAAAAGAAGAAAAAAATGATGATGGTTGTGGGTTTTTTGACTTATCAATGGATGGACCAGAGATATAGAATGAAGTAGGATAGTTGTCGCTGGTGGGCGTATTTTGTGTTTTTATTTGTTGTGTTCTCCGTGAAGACAAAATATTTCTTGTCAATCTGTCATTTCCATATATCGTACCCCCAAAATAAAATAAGACAAGACAAACGATAAACAAAAGAGAAAAAAACAAAATCATGAAAAAAACACAGTATTAACGTAGTTTTGTGCGTTCTTCTGCGTCAGTGTGTACATGTGGGTCAGTGTGTGCATGTGGTTTTTTTCCGTTAAACTTTTACTTGTTTCTCACCTCCCCCCCCCCCCCCCCCCCACCTCACCCCACCCGCCCCCTCCTTCCCATCATTTTGGTAACTCTCTCTCTCTGTCTGTCTGTCTCTCTCTCGCGCGCTCTCTCTCCTATCTTTCGGTTCTGGCTATTTAGCGTCTGTTAGCCTTACATGCCTCACAACCTACAACGGCACATTCGTCATGCATACGCAAGATGAACAATTTTCTCCACAGCTAACCCGACACAGAAAAAAACATGCCTTGCATTTTATCGTCGTCTATCACACACTATCACTTTCTTGAGAAGACAAATAGTACGGAGAAGGATTTAATACGCTGAGGCAGAGCGCCTTGCCTTTAACACAGCAAGATGACGGAAGGAAGGTGGCAGGATGGTTAAGACGTTTGCCTGCCAACAAGTACACCGTGAGGTTCTGGGTTCGATTCCTAGCCTCGCCCTTTCTTCCCAGTTTGATAAAAAATCGAAGTGAATGTCAAAGTCCTTCGGATGAGACTATAAACCGAGGCCCCGTGTGCGAACGCGTGCAGAACATCTTGCGCATATGTTAATTCCTGTTCCGCTTTTCGAAAGAGAAGGCCATTTTGTGCCGGTGGGAACAGATGACAAAATTTACAAAACCGCAAACACACGGGGACTGGATGTAAAAAAGCACACGAGTGCTTATTCCATTGTCCTCGATATAAAAAAAAAGTAATCTGAGCGTTTTGATTTGTAACTTTACAAGATTCAGCGCTATATAAATTCCATACATTCTTCTTCTTCTTCTTCTTCTTCTTCTTCTTCTTCTTCTTCTTCTTATTATTATTATTATGACGAAAAAGGGGTAAGAAGAGTAGAGAAGGGAGAGGTGAAATTCTTCGGTTGGAGTGGGAATTTTGTCTTCTTTTTTGTTTCTTTCTTACATTCTTCTGGGTCAAAATAAGGTACATACTTGCATGTCCATTATTACTTTTCTTCGTACAGGGACCTTGGTTTAGTGTTCCATCTAAAAGAAAAAAATCTGTATAGTTGATGCATTTAAACGATTATGCATGCTAACACTGCATGCTTGCATATATGCTCGCGTTCGTGCACACACACATACGCACACATACACATACACACACGCACACACGTGTGCG
This sequence comes from Rapana venosa, assembly GCA_028751875.1. Classification (NCBI taxonomy): domain Eukaryota; kingdom Metazoa; phylum Mollusca; class Gastropoda; order Neogastropoda; family Muricidae; genus Rapana; species Rapana venosa. Next base: position 69,818,224 of record CM054138.1, read on the forward strand.
CGCACACACACACGCACGCACGCACGCAAGCACGCACGCATGGCTTATTTTTTAAAAGTTTTTTTCCCTTATAATATATGCATATATGTTATTTTTAGAGGGATTGCTTGATGATAACAACAAAGCTATTAAATTGCTTATTCAAAGTATCATCTGAAAATAAAAGCTTGACTTTGACCTCACCCTACACACACACACGTGTGCATTTTTGTTTTAAGTCTATGTTATATATTTACCAAATCAACATTACAGGACAAGAACTCACACACAGAAAAAAATCAACCACCTGTCTTTCCAATATCTCCAAAGTAAGATCTGAATATCATACCCCCCAAAAAGAAACAAAAAAGACTAGCCTCTTTGCAATCATAGTCACACTGACCAGTAGGCTAGTAGCCAACCTTCCAACACAGACTGGTCACTAATTAAATTACAGGTGGTCAAAATCTAGAAGGTGTGTGGGCGCGTGTGTGTGTGTGTGTGTGCGCGCTTGCTTGCTTTTGTGTGTGAGAGAGAGAGAGAGAGAGAGAGAGAGAGAGAGAGAGAGAGAGAGAGAGAGAGAGAAGAGAGAGAGAGAGAGAGAGAGAGAGAGCGGTTTTGTGTGTGTGTGTGTTTGTGTGTGTGTGCCTTTGTGTGCGTGCGTGCGTGCGTGTGTTAGCGTGTGCGTGTCAATCAATCAATCAATCAATCGATCAATCAATCAATCATATTTATTCAGTGTGTGTGTGTGTGTGTTGTGTTTGCTTTTGTGTGTGCGGGCGTACGCGAGTGAGCGAGTGCGTGTGTGTGTGTGTTTGTGTATTTTTACGCGTGCGTGTGTGCGTGTGTGTATGTGTGTACTGTGTGTGTGCTTTGAGTGTGTGTGTGTCTGCGCGTGCGTGCGTGCGTGCGTTCATGCGTTCGTTCATGCGTGCGTGCGTACGTATGCGTGCCTGTGTGTGTGTGTGAAGAAAAGGTGGGAGGGATAGGCGTGAGGAGTGTGGAGGAATGTTAGAAGGACTATGGACAAAGGCGCAAGGAGGAGGGTAGGGGTGGGGGTGAGGGTGGATGGGGAGGGAGGGAGGCAAACCTTGAACAATAGGGAGCTCATAAAGCCTATCATCAGTCTGTTTGCAGTCTGGACACTGGCACAAGGGCAGAGTGGACATAGAGAGGAGTTGATTTAGCTGACGGACGAAGATGATTTATTAGCTGATAGGGGGGATGAGAAGCTACAAGGCGGGGGAGGGGGGAGGTGAAGAAGGAGAGAGAGTGAGGGAGAGTGAGGGAGAGAGAGAGAGGGGGGTAGGATGGAGAGGAGGGGGGAGGGATAGAGAGAAAAAGAGAGAGGGGAGAGGAGAGGAGAGGAGGAGGAGGAGGAGGAGGATGAGAGAGAGAGAGAGAGAGAGAGAGAGAGAGAGAGAGAGAGAGAGAGAGAGAGAGAGAGAGAGAGAGAGAGAGAGAGAGAGAGAGAGAGAGAGAGAGAGAGAGAGAGAGAACTCGAACTCGAACTCGAAAGATTTATTCACAAAAAGGCCATTGGCCCATACATGAAGGGGGGGTTGCCGAGCTGCTTAGTATTTTAGTGAGAAAAATAAGGAAGCACAAAATACCCCAAAATGTTATTGTATAACCACAACCACCACATTAAAAATCAGTTCACTAAAAAATGACTTCAGAAACCAAAAGAGAGAGAGAGAGAGAGAGAGAGAGAGAGAGAGAGAGAGAGAGAGAGAGAGAGAGAGAGAGAGAGAGAGAGGAGGAGAGGAGTAGAGCAGAGTAGGGGGTGATGATTGTGGGGAAAAGGGTGGGTGTGGATAGGTGGGGGGGGTTTAAAGGGAGAAGAGAAGGTTAAGGGGGAGAAGGGCGAGATTGGGTGGGGTGGGGTATGGGGGTGGGGGTGGGGGGGGGGGGAGGGGTGGAAGGGGTGTTGATGAAGGGAGAGGTTAGGAAGAGAAAGAGGTGATGATGATGATGAAAATGAGGATGGCAAAAATGGTAATGATTATAATGGCATTGATAATGATGATAATCATAATGATGATGATGATTATTACAATGATAATAACAATGATATCAATGATAATGATACCACTGTTGATGCTGTTACTACAACGATCATAATGACTACATTTTTACTACTACATCTACTACTATTACTACTATTACTGCTACTGCTGCTGCTGCTGCTGCTGCTACAAGTACTACTACTAATGATGCTCCTGCTAGTAGTGGTAGTATTAGTAGTCGCAGAGCAACAACAACAACAATAATAATGAATATTCATAAAAGATATTATAGGCCTTCACTCAGATAAACAGGGGCTCGAGAAGTAAGAGTGGGGGCGGGGGGGGGGGGGGGGGGATGATGAGAAGTAAGGAGGGTGGAAGTGAGAGGGGGGGGGGGGTGTTGAGGGAGGGACAGAGGGGGTAGGGGAACGCAGGGGTGGGGGTGGGGGAGGGGGGAGTTCAAACACCGGGGCTGCAGTGTGTGTTTATAATGTGGACACAGAGGATTTGACAATGACCGTTATGCAACATAGTCAAGTGTGTTCTCTCCTACGCCCACCCCCCCTCCCCTCCTTCCCCTTCTCTCCTCCCCTCCCCTCACCTATCCTCTCTCCTCTTTAAACTGGATTCTGACCCAGAGATCCAGTTATATATTAGATGTGTTTATGCCGCCAGGTCAGTCTCTTTTGTTTGGGTATCTACACACGTCTAGACTGGATAATTGGATGTTAGGGGGGGGGGGGGAGAGAGAGAGAGAGAGAGAGAGAGAGAGAGAGAGAGAGAGAGAGAGAGAGAGAGAGAGAGACAGATATAGATAGATAGATAGATAAATAGAGAGAGAGAGAGTGTGTGTGTAACCAGTAACTTAGAAGCTAACTATCCCACTGATCGACAATCTAACTTCATTAACCAACTGATGTCGATATTGACTTCGTTACTAATCAGTCTGCGCTGAATGTACCCTAAAACGATTGATGCGCCTTTGATTTGTTGCTTTACAAGATTCAGCGATATATAAATTCCATACATTATTATTATAATAGACCAGATTATCACGCCAATAAAAAAGTTTATGTTACTATCATCAACAAATTCAGTGTTTAGTACATATTTCAGTCGAACAGTGACAAAAGCCTTGGTTGTTTAGAATAAAGAAACAGAAATCAAAACCACACCGAAGCACAAAGAGAGAGAGAGAGAGAGGAGAGAGAGAGAGAGAGAGAGAGAGAGAGAGAGAGAGAGAGAGAGAGAGAGAGAGAGAGAGAACACCCTGAATAATAAAACAAAAACAACAATACCCCCTCACCCCACCCCAACCCACTCGCACCCCCACCCCCCAAAAAAAGATCTAAACACAGAAAATCTACGGAGCAACAAAAATGATAATGATAAAACACACTATAAGCGATCACCATGTTTTTGTTGCAAAATGATTGTGTGAGGTGTGTTTCTTCCTCTGCTCAATCATTTGTTTAAAAAAGAAAATGAGAAAGCGACTAAAAGCCAGATATCACATGATATCAATAACGAATTGTACCTACAGACACATACACACACCATTATTATCTTTCAAGATAGCATCTTTAAAAATAAAATAAAAAACACTGTTCCAAGGGGACGACCAATTAATTCATCGGCAAGACCTTTAGTTTACCACAGAATGGATTTGTTCTTGTTCTTCTTCTTCCTGTTTTTAGGATTTAAAATGGGTTTTTTTATGTTAACCCTTTGTTTGCCTGATTTGATGACTTTGTATTGGTTTATTCATAATTATCTCCTTGTATCTTCTAAGTCTGTATTTCATATTTCATAATCTTTGCAGGAATCTCTCTCTGTCTGTCTTTCTTGGGCTCTCTCTGTCTGCTAGTCTGTCTGTCTCTGTCTCTGTCTCTGTCTGTCTCTCTCTCTCTCTCTCTCTCCTCCCCCCCCCCCTCATTCCCTCCTTTCCCCTCCAGACCCCCCTCTCTCTCTTCCTCCATCCCTCCCTCCTCCGTCCCTCCCTAACCACCTTTTCCACACTTTTTCCCCCCTCAAAATGCCAGACTTGTTCCCAATCTTCACGCCCCCACCCTGAAAATGCGAAGCTCTCAAAGCATGAGCTAACAAGACAGGGCGGGCACCAACCAACCAACCACCCAACGAACCATCCATCCAACCAGCCAGCCAGCCAGTCAGCCAGTCTGCCAGCCAACCATCCAGCCAACCAGCCAACCAACCAACCATGCAGCCTGCCAGACAACCAACCAGCCAACCATCCATCCATCCATCCATCCATCATCCAACCAGCCAGTCAGCCAATCAGCCAGCCATCCATCCATCCATCCATCCATCTATCCATCATCCAACCAGAAAGCCAACCAGCCAGCCAGCCAGCCAGTCAGCCAGCCAACCAACTAGCCAGCCAACCGATGAATCGACAGGTGGCCTGCACCCCCCAAGTGCTTCAGACACTAGGCCCCAGAATCATGAGGTGCATCAGGTAGAAGTAGCCTACCAATGTGTCTATAGGATGATGGTGGTGACGATGGGATTCTTTGAGGGAGAGAGGGAGGAGAGAGAGAGGGGGGGGGAGAGTGAGGGGTGAGGGAGGAGAGGGAGGGAGAGAGTGGGGGAGGGAGGGAGGGAGAGAGAGAGGGGAGGGAGGGGGAGAGGGAGGGAGGGAGGGAGAGGGAGAGAGAGGGAGGGAGGGAGAGAGGGGGAGAGGGAGGGAGAGAGGGGGACAGAGAGGGAGGAGAGAGGGAGAGAGGATGATAGAGGGGAGAGAGGGAGGGGGAGAGGGGAGAGAGAGGAGAGAGAGAGGGGAGAGAGAGAGAGAGAGAGAGAGAGAGAGAGAGAGAGAGAGAGAGAGAGAGAGAGAGAGAGAAGAGAGAGAGAGAGAGAGAGAGGAGAGAGAGAGAGAGAGAGAGAGAGAGAGAGAGAGAGAGAGAGAGAGGAGTAGAGAGATCAAGTCAAACCGAATGAAATCGAGTTCTTTTATTTTGAGGATAATGAATAAGCATCCATGTGCTTTTTACATGTCGAACCAGCCAGTCAGCCAGACAGCCAGCCAGTCAGCCAGACAACCATCCAGCCATCCAACCAGCCAACCAACCAGCCAGCCAACCAACCATCCATTTAGCCAGCCAGCCAGCCAGCCAACTAGCCAACCGCTGAATCGACAGGTGGCATGCACCCCTGGCTTTTTCAGTCCCTGAGAGAGGGAGAGAGGAGAAGAGAGGGAGAGCTAGAGGAGAGAGAGAGAGAGAGAAAGAGAGCGAGAGAGAGAGAGAGAGAGAGAGAGAGAGAG
>CM054138.1:69830997-69850997 GCA_028751875.1 Rapana venosa
GAGAGTGGAGTCTGTACTGATGTTAACTCCAGAGGAAAATATCCCCTTGAACGGGAATCGAACCCGGGTCGTCAGATTGCGAACGCAATGTTGTAACCACTAAGCTATCCCGTCCACCCGTGTGAGTGAGATAGAGTGCATAGTTCTGAGAGACCCCTCAGATGTTTAAGCTGCGAAATGCTTAACAAGATTTATTCCATGATGAGAGAGAAAAAGCATTATTTTATTTTGTGGTTGTTTGGTTGATGGGTTGGTTATTTATTCTTCATCGTATGTTCTAGAGCATGGTTTAACTTCAAGTTCATGGCAAAAACAACTGTTTTCTTTGTTGTTGTTGTTGTTGTTCTGATTGTTTTCTTTTCTACACTGTAATGCAGCAAACTCAATTTGAAAATGGATAGTGATAATTATTTGGTATGCTGTTTAAAAAAAAAAACCTCATGAAAAGTATATTTCGTTCTGAAGTGACAACACTTTTATCTTGACAATTTGTTTACATGACTGAATTTTTTTTATTAAATGGATGATTAGGTTCAACTTCATTGGCAAACTTACTTTGCAAACAAGCAAACAATAAATCAATAAAGGTAAAGATGTCCCATAACCTATGTGGCCGTAGGGGAGCGAGGCATCAGAGACCTCAACTTCTCTAGAGGCCAGCATATTGAGGGCGGCGCCCATCTCCTCTCCCTCACTGCTTTACCTTCCCTGACCCTAAAGAGGGCAGGTTCCCATTTACAGCTGGGGGAACTGGGGGAACTGTACTGAAGCCAAGGCGCGCAAACGGTCACCCATCCAAGTGGTAACCACGCTCGATGCTGCTTAACCTTAGCTGGGGGAAAGCGAGTGCTCTGACCACTGAGCTATCCCTATCAATACAAACAAGTTTAATGATGTTTTTCTACGTCCACTGGATGCAAAAGAAAATCGACACAAGAAAATCTCACTACATTATACAACTAAACTTTATCATTTGAACACACACTGTAGTGAGCTGTATTGTCATAATCCCATCACATTGTGTCCTGTCTTGATACTGTAGTATATTGTACGGCTCTTAAACTTGCATGTTATGTGAAAGCTGCTACCATCGACAGCGGCGGTGAACAGGTGCACACATGAAACTTGCAACAGATTTCTTTACACGAAATATGGATTCGTCTGCACTGGGAGAGTGCAAATCCACATTTTGACACCGTTTATTTCTTACTCTGTGTGTGTGTGTGTGTGTGTGTGTGTGTGTGTGTGTGTGTGTGTATGTGTGTGTGTGTGTGTGTGTGTGTAAGAATGGACGTTTATTGAAGAACTGAACCCAGAAAAAACAACTGGGTTTTCCATTTTGCACCGTTCAACAGGGGCGTTCTCGTTAAATACAGGGTGGCTATTTAGGAGAGAACTGCGTGTCCATAAATTGAAACACCTGTGCATTATGGCAGTGCACTCAGTGTCAGTGTGTGTAAGGTGTGTGTGTGTGTGTGTGTGTGTGTGTGTGTGTGTGTGTTACAGAGAGAGAAAAAGAGTGCGAGCAAGCGAGGGAAGGTGGGAGGAGGGAGGAGAGAGAGAGAGAGAGAGAGAGAGAGAGAGAGAGAGAGAGAGAGAGAGAGAGAGAGAGAGAGAGAGAGAGAGAGAGAGACAGACAGACAGACAGACAGACAGACAGACAGACAGACAGACAGAGAAACAGAGAAACAGAGACAGAGAGAGAGATATATAGTCGGATGCCAGTTGTCCACAGAAAATGCTTTTGATTATTCGTAATAGTCTGGTAACTGATGCATCACTATGGCTTTCCACCAAAGTTCATCACCATCATCCAGCAGCTATATGAAGATGCCACCTGTCAAGTCATCCATGAAGGGAAACTGACGGAAGCCTTCTCCGTACAGACCGGTGTTCGTCAGGGCTGTCTGTTGTCGCCAACCATCTTCCTGTTGGTGGTTGACTGGATAATGCGGCAGGCCACAGCAGGCAGGAGAACCGGCATACAGTGGACCCTCATGAAGCAGCTGGAAGACCTGGACTTCGCAGACGACATCAGCCTTCTCTCCCACAGGCAACAAGACGCACAAGAGAAGCTTTGTCGTGTTGCTGACGAAGCTGAAAAGACTGGCCTCCAAATCAACATCGGGAAGACGGAGTTCATGAGGGTGAACAACAAAACACATGACCCAGTGCGACTGCAGCAAGAAACCATCAAAGAAGTCAGCAAGTTTATTTACCTGGGCAGTGTCGTCAGTAAAGATGGGGGAAAAGATGAAGACATCAAGTGCCGAATCAACAAAGCCCGTCACGCCTTCAACACCCTTCGGCCAATTTGGAGGTCAACAGCCCTCTCATTTCAAAATAAGCTTCGGATCTACAACACCAATGTCAAATCGGTCCTACTTTATGGCTCAGAAACCTGGCGGGTAACAAAAACCAACACCCACAAACTCCAGTCTTTTACCAACAAATGCCTCAGGTACATCCTCAACATCAGGTGGCCGGAAGTCATATCCAACAAACAACTGTGGGACAGGACCAGACAAACCCCAATCGAGTCCATCATTAAACAAAGGAAGTGGGGATGGATCGGCCATACACTCCGCAAGCCTGCGTCAAATGTCACCAGACAGGCCCTTGACTGGAATCCACAAGGGAAGCGGAAAGTTGGTCGACCAAAGCAGACCTGGCGCAGAAGTGTTGACTAAGAAACGAAGGCAGCCGGAATGACATGGGCCGAGCTGAAGAGGATCTCCCAAAACCGTGTTCGTTGGAGGGGTGTTGTTGCAGCCCTATGTTCCCCAAGGAACCAAGAGGCATAAGTCAAGTCAAGTAAGTCAATAGTCTGGTGACTGCAGTGAGTGTATGCATGCACTGGGTCAGTGATGATACAGAAACATTACTATGCTTAGTGCTCTACCTGATCCTCGTTTCCTGCAAACAGAAAGACTATGATTATACAGCAATCGTAAAAATAATGACGAGCAATTCCCACCATGGGTATGCCCGGGTTAAGGCTTAACGTCCTCCCAGGTCACTCCATGTCGGGCATTAATTTGTTGATCAAATGCCCGGTGGGGGTGGAGGAGTGGGGGGGACTTTTAGAATAAAATAATAGCATCCCCACCTTCTGTGCCATGAATTCCATCTGTTCTTTTCCTCTCTTTGTTTATAATGCCCTTGTTCCTTTTCTTTATTTCACCTTCTTTTGTCTATTTTCTGCCTGTTTTGGTCCATTCTCTTGTATTTTCTCGAGAGCGAGAAAGAGAGAGAGAGAGAGAGAGAGAGAGAGAGAGAGAGAGAGAGAGAGAGAGAGAGAGAGAGAGAGAGAGAGAAGAGGAGAGAGAGAGAGAGAGAGAGAATGAGAGAGAGAGGGGAGAGAGACTTAAAATATTTCTCCCGCGCGGAATTCGGATGCGCTGGGCCTGACCTGTCAGGCGCTTAACGGCAGCACAACCTCCTTTTTGTTGCTCATTATGACATATAACAACAAGAAGGAGAACAAAAGAACAGGACACTGAAACATGAGAGATGACATCGCTGTATAAGCTCGAGAGAAGTGGCAACATTTGAACGACAGAGGTGTATTAAAGTGGGGTTTTGTTGGTTTTGGTTTTGTTTCAGTGTTGTATGTATTTTTCAGGGAAGGGGGGGGGGGGTGGTTGATGGTTGTTCTGGGTTGGGTTTTTGTTGTTGATAATTTTTTTTTAACACCTAAACCTTACACTGGGAAGAATTTGCTCTCTATTGTATAGCTCTTGACATTCCTGATCTATACGAACTACAGTTGTGCTAGAGTAAGGGAATGTCTAGTACCCCCCCCCCCCCCCCCCCCCCCCCCCCCCCCCCCCCCCCCCCCCCTCCTCCGCCTCCCCACCCCACCCAAAAACAGAAAGTTCAGAAGCTGCGGAAAATGTCTGTTAACGCCCATGTGTTGCCATCTCCGATTTAGCGATGCTCTTCTCTCCAAGAGCGCTGTTACGTATGAACTTATAGGTAAAGAGATGTGTTGAATAAGTGAGTGAGTGCTTTAGACAGAAAGTTCAGAATGAACTGGGGGAAAAAAAAGGTGTGGCCTGCCTGTGTGTGGCCGTATTCGATTTAGCAGTGTGTTTTTTTGCTTAGAAAGAGAGTGTTTAGTCTCATTGTCAAGTCTTGATGCATGTGTATACACGAACGCACGCGCGCACGCATGCACGAACGCACGCACACACACATTCGCACAGAGTAAACCATACACACACAACACACGCACGCACACGCTCGCGCGCACACACACACACACACACACACGCACGCATGCACGCACGCACGCACATACACACAAACACACACAAGTCCCCAAAAGCCCTTCGGATGAGACTGTAAACCGAGGTCCCGTGTGCGAACGCACGTAGAACATCTTGCGCATACGTTAAAACCCGTTCCGCTTTTCGGAAGAGTAGGCCATTGGGTGCCGGTGGGAAGGGATGACAAACATTTACAAAAGTGCACACACACGGAGACTGGATGAAAAATGGTTTTTCCATTATCCTCGAAATAAAATAAAAGAATAAAGAATATCCCACCTGCCTCAGCCGGTCTATTCTTCCGTGACAAGTGGATGAGATTTTAACGTGTCTGCAACTCATCCACACACACACGCACACACAGAGACACACAGACACACACACGCGCACAAGCGCACACACGCATACGCACACACACACGCACCCAAACTCACTCACTCCAACACACACACACACACACACACACACGCACACATGCACGCACAAGCGCGCACTCGGGCACACACATACCCAAACTCACTCACTCCAACACACACACACTCATTCCAACACACACGTATACACACGCACTAACTAGCGCGCACACGCACACACCCACCCAAACTCACTCACTCCAACACACACACACACACTCTAATACACACACACAGACACACATACACATACACAGACACACAAACACAGACACACACAGCACACACACACACAGTCACACACACAGACACACACCAGACACGCACACACGCACAGACACGCACACAACTACACACAGACACACACACCCATGACTCACTCACTCCAACACACACACAGCACGCACGCACTCACACACACACATAGACACACACACAGACACGCACCACGCACAGACACGCACAACACTACTAACACTCAGTCACTCAACTCACACACACGCACACACCTCAATCACTCACTCCAACACACACACACTCACTCCAACACCACACACACACACTCACTCCAACACACACACACACTTTCACTTCAACACACACACTTTCACTCCAACACGCACACACACACTCACTCCAACCACACACAACACACCACTCCAACACCACACCACACACACAATCACCTCACTCCAACAACAACCACACACAAAGACCATACACACACTCACTCCAACACACACACATTCACACACCACACACCCACAACACACACACACACCCTTCACAGACAGATACCATGCTGGAGAAAGAATAATACCTACTCAGGTGTGTTTGTGCCATCTATCTCACCTGCCTCAGCCCGCCTACTCTTCCGTGACAAGTGGATGGAATTTTAACGTGTCTGCATCTCATCCAAAAGATTTTTCCGGAAAGTGGAGTCAACTTCAGAGAGAGAAAAAACCACTACTACCTCTCTGCAGGGATTCAAACCCACAGTCCCAGCTACTTACCGAACCAGTGGGGTAAAGCGCTCTAACCACTGGGCAATTTGGCTTCCGTACCATACCTGTGTCAGAACCTCCAAGATCTAACCCAGCATCTGTCTGTGTTTCAGTCTGTCTTTCAGTCCGTCTGTCTGTCTATCTGTCTGTCTGCCTCTGTCTGTCTGTCTGTCTGCCTCTGTCTCTGTCTGTCTGTCTGTCTCTCTCTCTCTCTCTGACATAGTCTGTCTGTCTGTCTGTACTTCTCTCTCTCTCTCTCTCTCCTCTCTCTCCTCTCTCTCTCTCTCTCCTCTCTCTCTCTCTCTCTCTCTCTCTCTCTCTCTCTCTCTCTCTTCTCTCTCTCTCTCTCTCTCTCTCTCTTTCTTTTCTCTCTCTCTCTCTCTCTCTCTCTCTCTTCTCTTCTCTCTCTCTCTCTCTCTCTCTCTCTCTCTCTCTCTCTCTCTCTCTCTCTCTCTCTCTCTCTCTCTCTGTGACTTAGTCTGTCTGTCTCTCTCTGAGTCTCAGTCTCTCTATAGGACGGGGTAGCCTGGCGGTCAGAGTGATGTATTCGTGACCTGCTGACCCGGGTTCGATTCTCGTTCAAGGGGATATTTTCCGCTGGAGTTAACATCAGTGCCGACTCCACTCCCCCCCAAAAGTCCTTCGGATGAGACTATAAACCGAGGTGCCGTTTGCGAACGCACGCAGAACATCTTGCGCATACGTTAAAAACCCGTTCTTCTTTTCGGGAGAGTAGGCCATTGTGTGCCGGTGGCAACGGGTGGAAACATTGACAAAACTGCATACGTACGGGGACTGGATGAAAAAAAAGCACACGAGTGCTTCTTTCATTATCTTCGAAATAAAAGTATAAAGTAAATATGTATGTTAGTCTGTCATTCTTTCTCTACCTCTGTTTCTCTGTCTCAGTCTTTGTCTCTCTCTTTGTCTGTCTGTCTCTTGTCTCAGTCTCTCTCTGACTTTCTCTGTGTGTCTGTATCTGTCTGTCTGTTTCTGTCTGTCTATCTTTGTCTGTCTGTCCGTCTGTCTGTATCTGTCTGTCTCTCTCCCTCACCCCCCCCCCCCCCCTCTCTCTCTCTCTCTCTCTCTCAACTCTCCGAGGAGTTGTTAGGGGTACTGCACTGAATTTCTCAGAACAGTTGAACTTTTCAGAATACGTTTCTTGCACAAGTAAAACCTGACAGCGCCCCCCCCCCTCCCCTCACACTCCCTCTTCAATGTACTTAACCCAACATATCTATGCAGAAATCTTCTCTTTTTTTTGAGTTGTAGCAAAATTGCACTCAATAGACGCGCAAAGAGGAACACAAATGGGTGCAGGTAAATAACCAGTATCTGTCATTTAAAATATGGAAGAAAAAAACGGCCTGGGGTGGGGTGGGGTGGGGGAGGGGGAAGAGAGGATACCGAAATATTTGAAAAGCGATTTTTCAATGACAACAACCACGCAGGGAGGTGCTGCCTGCACCCTCTAGATGTAGTCAGGTTGTGTGTGTGTGTGTGTGTGTGTGTGTGTGTGTGGTGTGTGTGTGTGTGTGTGTGTGTGTGTGTGTGTGTGTGTGTGTGTGTGTGTGTAGTGTAGTGTAGTGTAGTGTAGTGTAGTGTAGTGTAGTGTAGTGTAGTGTAGTGTAGTGTAGTGTAGTGTAGTGTGTGTGTGTGGTGTGGTGTGGTGTGGTGTGTGTGTAGTGTAGTGTAGTGTGTGTGTGTAGTGTGGTGTGGTGTGGTGTGGTGTAGTGTAGTGTAGTGTGTGTAATGTGTGTGTGCGTAAGTGTGTGTATGTGTCAAACTTTCAAATTCAAACTTTTATTTTCAGAGGGTACATTTCGTACGTGCGCCTGCGTGTGTGTGAGTTGCTAAAGGATAAGAGGTGATGCAGGAATAAAACAAAATCTCTTCGTATACAACATTTCCTTATGTATATACTGTTATGTTTGTCCGTCGTGTTCGACGATGACTTCCAAAACAGCAGAGGAGGCAGCTGCTGTTTCGAAAATTAGGCAGAAATTTGATTATAGTGGAAATGCCTTGCCCACAGCCCTACTCTCTCGGCAAAGAGGACATAAGAACAGTCAGAGTTGGAGATGTTCTCCAAAGGCCAAACTAACGCCAAGGGCTGCAGCACATATTAAGGACTGTGCAAGTCAAGCCTCCTAGTCAGAGAGTCATAGTCGATCACTAAAATCTAGACTGTAAAGCGGATTTCCATGAGTGGGAAAGTCAACGATCATAACTCCCTCTCCCTTAGCTGTTGCCCCCAGCATCATTGGTTTGATGAAGAACTGTGATAAAGCCCAGACGCTGAAGGCACATCTCTCCCAAATGTCACTGCAGTCAAACAGTCTTCTTTTGGTATAAAAAGGCTTCTCTTTTTCTTGCGTATATACACAGGATCCCAGTTCTTGCACGGAAACCCCACGCCGTGCGGATAGGAGGAATAAATACACTCCGCCAGAAAGGCCACACCAGCAGTTCTAGCGCCCCCATCCCCCCCCAACCCCCCACCCTCCATCCCATCTGCAAGCGTCTGGAACACACAGGCACGGAGTTCAATAACAATGTCTTTGCCAAGTTTGCCAGCGGCAAAAATAACAAGTTTTCTCGCCACAGGTTGGATCATGGGGAAATGAAACAAGATGGCTTATATCACTCATGGATTTCTAATTGTCCGGGAAGGGAAGATCATGATCGTTTACACTTGGCGTATGTCCTTAAAACACAGGATCTTGATTCGCAGGAGGGTAGATCTGGCTCATAGCCCTGACATACATTGGGTTTGTTGTTGTCGTTATTGTTGGTGCGCGTTCCCCAGCTTGACACTTTAGAGGAACATTCAGAACAAGCACTCTGATTCACTGTCTGTGAAATTTCAATGTGCACAGTGGATGAGAAGTGTGTGTGTATGATTGTTTTCAAATACGCTGCCTCATAGATGCAGCCATACTCCGACATCATAATTTCTTTCTTTTTTCCCTGTAAAGGATACCTTTTATGCACAGAGCTTGTCATGACTGTAGACAGACTCCGCGAGTGTATATTGTAAAACAATGTTTTAACATAGGTTTTGACAAGAAGCTAACATTAATAATGGCTAAACTTTTTTTTGCCTAGGCTAATGACAATCAATGAAAAAATACTTGATGATGAATCAACTTGACTTTCATTCCAGAAAATCTGATTGAGCTGACTTTGTTAACATCAACTATCCTAACCGAATATTCAAGATTTAATTCCTTTCACCCCTTTTGGGGTATGGAGGATTACAAACAAATTGAACAGGAGAACAAACCTAACAGCAATACACCCCAAAATAATATGAATACTAACAGGAACTGTTATACTTGGTCTGCAAAATCCGTTATCCTTGTGTTTGTTTTTGTTTCTTTCTTTCTAAAATGGACAATCTTGTCCTTTCAGTTCGTGTTCTCGTCGACAGGAACGTAATTGCTCTCTGTAATGGACAAGCGAGTTGTTTGGTGGTTTCATTTGTCGATTAGATTTTGACGAAAATTCAGACACGAACTTGCAAGTTTTGTGGAATATTACGCCTTTGCAATAATAACCCAGACTTCATCACGTAACTGATGCGGAAAATAAACCCCTCAGCAAAGTGCTACAATATTGCTGAGGCCATTTGCTGCTTGGTTGGTTGGTTGGCTGGTTGGTTGGTTGGCTGGTTGGTTGGTTTGTTGGCTGGCTGGTTTGTTAGTTGGTTGGTTGGCTAGTTGGTTGGTTTGTTGGCTGGTTGGCTGGTTGGTTGGTTAGCTTTGTTGTGCATTGTGGGACTGGTGTTAGCTTGTCATAAATTGTTGATGGCGTTTTTGCTAGTTTAGAACTTGTTGTTGCTGGTTGGTTAACTTTGTTGCATGTGATGGTTTGCTTGTATGTGGTGTGTGTGTAGTTGTGCTGTTGTGTGTGTGTGTGTGTGTGTGTGTGTGTGTGTGTTGTGTGTGTGGTGTGTTTGTGTGGTGTGTGTTGTGTGGTGTGTGTGTGTAGGTGCGTATATTTGAATTTTTTTTAAGCTTTTAATAGTTATTGGCTGCATGACTCTGTAAGAATATGTTGAATGCACGCGCTCTAATTTGTCTTTGCAAGATATAGCGCTATACAAATTCAATTTATGATGATGTGATGATGATGATGATGATGATGATGATGATGATGATAACTATTACTCAGTAGTGCAAGAGTTAAAAGTGGGCTCTCTTTTAATTTGTGGCTGTTTCTTCTGTTATTACCTTGGTGTGTGTGTGTGTGTGGTGTGTGTGTGTGTGTGTGTGTGTGTGTGTGTGTGTGTGTGTGTGTGTGTGTGTGTGTGTGTGCGCGCGTGTGTGTGTGTGTGTGTTTGCACAGATAAAACAGCGAGGTTAGGACTTCATCATACACCGTATACTAGTCCAGAAAGCTGAACACAAACCATAAACTGCTTTGGCTTGTCTTGTACGGTATGCATAGCGATAGTTTATTTCTGTCTTGTGTGTGCAGTCGTACCCTTCTGAAGACGATAACTATGCCAACGCAGCAACAAACTTTATATGGCATTGTACTGTACTGTATTGTATTGTATTTAACTGTATTGTATTGAAATGAGTATATCTTCTTGTAGGGTATACCACTTTCAAACACAGAAGATTTATCTGCCTGAAGTTCGGGGTTTTCTCCTTGAGGAGAGTGCGTCGCCACCACCCCTACATTCTGACAATTATCTCATTTGAATTTCCTCTTTTCTATCCCCTCTTTGTTTCTGTTTTGTTCATTTTTATTTTCTTCCTGTTACTCCCTTCTTGTAGATTCTCTTGCCTTTTTGTACATGGTCCATTCTCCTGCCTTTTTATTCCCAAGAAAGACTTACAAGATGACAATTCTCTCCCACGCCGAAGGCGAGTGAGGTAGACAGGATTTACTGGCGTTTAACGGCACGCAACACATACGCATTTTGCTCATTTAAAGCAAAGACGACGTTTGTTGACGCTTTCAGACACGAGCGACGACGAGTTACCAAGAAGAGAAGACGAAGAAGAAAAGAAGAGATGAAGAGAAAGAAGAAAACGAAGAGTAAGAGAGAAGAAGAAGATTAGAAGAAGAAAAGACAGACGACGCGACGCAGACGACGAGGAAGAAGAACGAAGACAGAAGAAGAAGAAGAAGAAGAAGAAGAAAAGAAGAGAAGAGAAGAAAGAGAAGAAGACGAGAGAGAAGAGAAGAGAACGACGAACGACGAGCGAAGAAGAAGAAGAAAAGAAGAAGAAGAAGAAGACGAAGAAGACGAAGACGACGACGACGACGACGACGAAGAAGAAGAAGAAGAAGAAGAAGAAGAAGCGAAAAAGAAGAAGGAATGCGAAGAAGAATGCAAAGAAGAAGAAGAAGAAGAAGAAGAGAAGAAGACGAAGAAGAAGAAGAAGACGACGACGACGACGACGACGACGAAAGAAGAAGAAGAGAAGAAAAACGAGAGACGACGAACGACGACGACGACGACGACAAACGAGACGAAGAAGAAGAAGAAGAAGAAGAAGAAGAAGAAAGAAGAAGAAGAAGACAGAAGAGAGAGAAGAAGAAGAAGAGAAGAAGAAGAAGAAGAAGAAGAAGAAGAAGAACGACGACGAAGAAGAGAAGAAGAAGAAGAAGAAAGAAGAAGAAGAAGAGAGAAGAAGAAGAAGAAGAAGAAAGAAGAAGAAGAAGAAAGGACAGACGACGACGACGACGACGAAGAAAGAAGAGAAGAAGAAGAGAAGAAGAGAAGAAGAAGAAGAGAAGAAGAGAAGAAGAGGAGAAGAAGAAAGAAGAAGAAGAAGAAAGAAGAAGAAAAGAAGAAGAAGAAGAAGAGAACGAAGAAGAAGAAGAAGAAGACGACGAAGAAGAGACTTGCTGATACGATTTTTTGTGTTTTGTAGTCAGGAAGTCAAGAGGGTCAGGAATGGAGAAAAAAAAAGGGACGTGTGTGTCTCTGTGTGTGTGTGTGTGTATGTGTGTGTGTGTGTCTGTGTGTGTGACTCTGTGGTGTGTGACTCTGTGTGTATGTCTGTGTGTGTGTGTGACTCTGTATGTGTGACTGTGTGTGTGTTGTGTGTGTGACTCTGTGTGTGTGTGTGTCTGTGTGTGACTCTGTGTGTGTGTGTGACTCTGTGTGTGTGTCTGTGTGTGTGACTCTGTGTGTGTGTGTGTGACTCTGTATGTGTGACTGTGTGTGTGTGTTGTGTGTGTGACTCTGTGTGTGTGTGTGTCTGTGTGTGACTCTGTGTGTGTGTGTGTGTGACTCTCTGTGTGTGTGTCTGTGTGTGTGACTCTGTGTGTGTGTGTGTGACTCTGTGTGTGACTGTGTGTGTGTGTGTTGTGTGTGTGACTCTGTGTGTGTGTGTCTGTGTGTGACTCTGTGTGTGTCTCTGTGTGTGCGTGTGTGTGTGTCTGTGTGTGTGTCTGTGTGTGTGTGACTCTGTGTGTGTCTCTGTGTGTGTGTCTGCGTGTGTGTTTCTGTGTGTGTCTGCGTGTGTGTTTCTCTGTGTGTCTGCGTGTGTGTGTATATCTGTGTGTGTCTGTCTGTGTGTTTGTGTGTGTCTGTATATGTCTGTATATCTCTCTGTCTCTCTCTGTTTCTGTCTGTCTCTGTGTGTGTAGTGTGTGTGTGTCTGTCTGTCTGTAGTGTGTGTGTCTCTGTATGTCTGTATGTATGTGTGTGTATGTGTGTTGGGGCTTCGGCGAAGGGGAAGGGGGGGGGGGTATTGGGATGGGGGGATACAATTTTACCGGCTGTCCTCATCACGTGAAGAGCTCTTAGTCTCCTACCGAAGAACACCCAGCCTCCCTTAACTGATCGAACAAGCACTGGGTAAGTGAGGGAATGTCTAGTTTGTAAAAAAAAAAAAAAAGTTGAAAAAGATTGGAAATGAGGGAACCCATGAGAAAGAGCGAGAGCGAGAGCGAGAGAGAGAGAGAGAGAGAGAGAGAGAGAGAGAGAGAGAGAGAGAGAGAGAGAGAGAGAGAGAGAGGTGTTACTTCAATACGTTCTCGACTATAACCGATTTTGTGTATAAAAAAGTAAGGGTTTATTTACTGAGGCTGTTTCGTTTGATATGAATTTCTGATTTGACACATGTGTGTATACATGTACAGAGATAGACAGACAGACAGACAGACAGACAGAGAGACAGACAGACACACACACACACACAGATACAAAGACAAACAGACACACACAGAGAGTGTGTGTGTGTGTGTGTGTGTGTGTGAGTGTGAGTGTGTGTGTCTCTGTGTATATGAGATTGTTTATTTGTTTGTGTCTGTTTCTAACTGTGTGCACGTGCATGCGCGTTCATGCGTGCGTGTATGCGTGTGTGTGTGTAAGTGTGTGTGTGTGTGTGTGTATGTGTGTGTGTGTGTGTGTGAGAGAGAGAGAGAGAGAGAGAGAGAGAGAGAGAGAGAGAGAGAGAGAGAGAGAGAGAGAGAGAGAGAGAGAGAGAGAGAGAGAGGAGAAGAGAGAGAGAGAGAGAGAGAGAGAGAGAGAGATCGACAGACAGAAACACAGAGACAGAATTGTTGTACGCAGTGTCATGCAAAAGTTAAAACCACCAAGCAAAGAGAAAATTCATTCATAGAGCAAAGAATGACCTCCATAAAAGAAGTCACTGAATGCAGGCAATAGTCAATACTTCTCATTTACATATAGAACGTGTCATTAGCTTACAATACTTGATTATTCACCACACTAAACTACCTTCTTGCAAAGGAAATAATAAGTTAGCCTTGGTTTAAAAACACAAAAAGCCAAACAAATATTTCCATCATTCCCCCAAGGTTTCAGATATGGGGACGGGATAGCTCAGTGGTCAGAGCACTCGCTTTCCCCCAAGCTAAGGTTAAGCAGCATCCAGCGTGGTTACCACTAGGATGGGTGACCGTTTGCGTGCCTTGGCTTCAGTACAGTTTCCCCAGTTCACCCAGCTGTGAATGGGTGCCTGCCCTCTTTAGGGTCAGGGAAGGTAAAGCAGCGAGGGAGAGGAGATGGGTGCCGCCCTCCATATGCTGGCCCCTTGAGAAGTGAGGTCTCTGACGCCTCGCTGCCCTACGACCTTATAGGTTATGGGACACCTGTACCTTCTACCTTTTGCGATTTACATAAGAAGACATTCTGGATTTTGTTTTGTTTGGTTTTGCTTTGAATGCTTTTTTTTTGGGGGGGGGGGGGGGTGGCGGGGGTGGGAGGGGGCGACATAAGTGTCAGGACTGAGGATAAACACAGGTACGCGCACACATACACACAAAAACACATACACAAGCATGAACACATACACACACATACGCGCGCGCGCACACACATACGCCATTACACATATATACACAAGCATGAACGCGCACGCACATACACACACACCATTACACACACACCATCACACACACGCACACACACACGCACACACACACACACACACACACACACACACGGGCGCACACGCACACACACACACACACACACACGCACCATCTCTCTCTCTCTCTCACACACACACACACACAAACACACACACACACACGCACGCACACACACACGCCATTACACATATATACACAAGCATGAACGCGCACGCGCACACACACACACTATTACACACACACCATCACACACACGCGCGCACACACACACACACACGGGCGAGAGCACACACAAACACACACACGCACCATCTATTTCTCTCTCACACACACAACACACACACACACAACACCTTCCTACACGCACACGCGCACACACGCACGAACGCACTCCACCCCTCAACCCCCCTCAACCCCCCCGCCCCTCAAACCCCTCCCCAACACCCCTCCCTCCCGTACACCCCCCCACCCCCACCACGCACGCATGCACCCCTCCCCCCCCCCCCCCCGACACACCACACCACCACCACCACCCACCACCACCACCACCACATCTTTCCATGACTATCTCACCTACAGTTATTGCAGCATCTCCAGTTTCCTTGTGACATCCTCTTGCACTCTCTCGCTATCGGCCAATAGTACTACACAGCTCCTTGTTCTATGCTACTGAGACCCTACTGTTTTAAATAACCAGCTAAAATGTAAGAATCCTCTGTTTGGTTTAGCATCTTTTGGTGGTAGTGTGGGGGTTAGAGTGGCGTTTATTTTGGGTATTTAGTACGATGTAGTGTGTGTGTGTGTGTGTGTGTGTGTGTGGTGTGTGTGTGTGGTGGTGTGTGGTGGGGGTGCGTGTGTGGGGGGGGAGGAGGGAGAGGAAGAGGTGGGGGGGGTGGGGGGGCGTTGTGTGGTGGGGTGGGTGACATGGGGTAGGGGTGGGAGTAATAGTGTGTGTGGTGTAGGTGTGGGTGGTGGGGTGGGGAGCTAGAGGTGTAGCGCGCGCGCGCTCGTGCGGGGCACGGGCAAGTGTGTGTGTGTGTGTGTGTGTGTAGAGAGGTTGGGTAATATGTGTGTGTGCGTGTGTCGAAGGAAGGTGGTAGTGTGTGTGCATGTGTGTATGTGTGTGTATGTGTGTGTGAAAAGAAGAAAGAGAGAGAGAGAGAGAGAGAGAGAGAGAGAGAGAGAGAGAGAGAGAGAGAGAGAGAGAGAGAGAGAGAGAGAGAGAGCATTATACCCTTGACAGAGATAATTAAATTAACCTATCCTTTTTCCTTATCAGAAAAACAGACAAACAGATAGAGAGACAGGCAGACAGAGGACACACACAACACACACACACACACACACACACACTCAAAACACCAAACCACACATACACCACACCTCAAGTTAACAGCCCGACTCCCAGTAGTGAAGCTCTCAGACAAAAACCAGCTCCACGAGTTACTCGCCAGATAAATAAACACACACACACACACACACACCCAGAGATACAAACACACACACACACATACACACACCCACACACATACACACACACGCACACACACACACAACACACACAACACACACACACACACACATACACACTACATACACACTCACACACACTAATGGAAAACGCACACAAAAGTATAAATACACACACTTATAGAGACACACAAAAGTGCACGACCGCACAAGCAAGCAAACACAGCTCCCCTAACACCTTACAACACACACATACAGTCCCTCACAAGCTAACGAATGCGCACCACCCATATACACACGTGCATGCATGCATAGGAAAAATAGAAAGTCTAAAAAGCAAAAAAAAAAGTCAGGTGGTTCGAACCCCGTTTGGGTCTGTGGGAATGCCAGGGTCCAGTCCGTATAAATAGCATCCCTACCTTCTGGAAATTCTGTGCTAGGAATTCCCCCTTTTTCCCCCTTACCCCTCTCTATCTTTCTGCTTTGTTCCTTTTTCTTCCTGTCACCTCCTTGCTGTGTATTCTCTGCCTTCTTGGTCCATTATTCTGCCTTTTTTTTTAATCCCCAGATAGTCTTAAAAGATAATAATTCCCATCCACGCTGAAGCTCGATGTTGCTGGGCCTGACTTGTCAGGCGCTTAATGGCAGCGCGCTGTAATTTTGTTCATAAAACACACTGATCGTTCGATGACGACGACGAAGAAGAAAACTGTCAGTTATCATCAAAGCATAAGTTTAAACCAGGAAGCTACCCCCCCCCCCCACCCCTACACTCATTTACTCCTTCAACTAGCTCAAAACACAACAGACTACAAACGAAACAAGCAACACAAAAAAACGCAGGAACAAAAATGATGCAAGGAAATGACTCATATAACAAACAGTGTTGCTTGTTGCTGTTGTAGTTGTTCTTTTTTCTTCTTCTTCATCTTGTTGTTGTTCTTCTTTCTTCTTCGCAATTCTTCTTCTTCTTGTTTGTTGTTTTTCTTCTTCGTCTTGTTGTCGTTGTGTTTTGTTGTTCTTCTTCTTGTTGTTCTCTTCTTTTCTTCTTTTTTCTTCTTTTCTTCTTGTTTTTCTCTTCTTCTTCTTCTTCTTCTTCTTCTTCTTCGCTTCTTCTTCTTCGCAATTCTTATTCTCTTCTTCGCAATTCTTATTTCTTCTTGTTCTTCTTCTTCTTCTGTTCTTCTTCTTCTGTTCTTCTTCTTCTTCTTCTTCTTCTTCTTCTTCTTCTTCTTCGCAATTCTTTTAAATTGTTCTTCTTCTTAGCAATTTTCGTCTTCATCATCATCTTCTTCTTCTTCAGAATTCTTCGTCTTCTCCTCCTCCTTCTTCTGCAATGATTGCTGTCTGTCCTAATTATCACAAACGAAAATCTGTTGTATTTAAACGACTGACAAGCTAGTACCCAACCCAGCGCATCCGTTTTAACCCAACAAAAAAAAGGCTGTGGGTTTTTTTTTGGGGGGGGAGGAGGGTTAAGGGACGTGTCAAGATTTGGTAGGGTGACAATGGGCGTGGGCTGGGGAGAGGGAGTAGGGAGTGCGGGTGGGAGGGGGGGGGGGAGGGGATTTAACCGACTGACCTCATCACATGAAGAGCTCTTGGTTCTTCTCTTGTAGCACACTCAGCATCCATTAAGTGATGACAAGCACTGGGTAAGTGGGGGAATGTCTAAGTGCAAATAAAAAAAACCCCACCAAAAGTTGGAAATAGAAAAAAAAATAAGAAAGAAAGAAAGGAAGGGAAGAAGAAGGCGAAATGATGGATACTGCAAAAAAGTGTGGTACACCCATGTGTTCTCTGTCGACGACTGCTACGTTTTGTTTCCGTCTCGTTTTGTCAAGAAAGTGTTTAGAATTTGACGTCAAGCTTTGATGGATGCACTGTGTGGGCACAGACGCCGTTGGTTAGGTAGGCATGCAGACGGACAGACAGACAAACAGACAGACATGCATAGAGAAAGAGAGATACACACTCACACACCAACACACACGCACACTCTCTCTCTCACAGACAGGCAGACAGACAGACAAACAGACAGATATGCATAGAGAAAGAGAGACACACAATCACACACTAATGCACACACACACACACGCACGCAAGCACGCACACATAATTTGATTTAAGTTGATCTCTCTCTCTCACTGACACGCACGCGCACAAGCACACACACACACACACACATAAACACACACATACATACATACATGCATACATACATAGATACATACATACATGCTTACATACATGCATACATACATACATACATACATACATACATACATACATACATACATACATACATGCATGCATGCATACATACATATATACATATATACATACATACATACATATAATAATAATAATAATGTATGGAATTTATATAGCGCTGAATCTTGTAAAGCAACAAATCAAAGCGCTCAGATTTTATTTCATACCACTTTAAGTCACGGCAGATTTCTCTCCGTGAAATTCGGGCTGCTCTCCCCGGGGAGAGCGGGAGAACGCGTCGCCACTTAGCGCTGCGCCACCCTTTCACCCTTTTTTTTTTTTTCTGCAGCTGTATTTGTTTCCCTATCAGAGTGGCTTTTTTCTAAGAATTTTGCCAGGGACAACTCTCTTGTTGCCGTGGGTTTTTTTACGTGCGCTAAATAATTACGTGTAACACACGGGACCTCGGTTTATCGTCTCATCCGAAAGACTAGCGCCCAGACCACCACTCATGGTCTAATGGATGGGGGAAAAATTTCCGGTCCAAACGGGGTACGAACCGCCGCACACTTCAGACCCGGACTTTTCGCTTTCTAGACAGGCGCGTTACCTCTAGACCACCGATACCACCATATATACATACCTACATACATACATGCATACATACATACATACATACATACATACATACATACATACATACATGCATGCATACATACATACATACATACATACATACATACATACATACATACATACATACATACATACATACATACATACATACATACATACATACATACATACATACATACATACATACGTACATACATACATACATACATACATACATGCATGCATGCATACATATATACATACATATATACATACATACATACATACATACATACATACATACATACATACGTACGTACGTACGTACGTACGTACGTACGTACATGCATGCATGCATGCATGCATGCATGCATGCATACATACATACATACATACATACATACATACATACGTACGTACGTACGTACGTACGTACGTACGTACGTACGTACGTACATACATACATACATACATACATACGTACATACATGCACACATACATACATACATACATGCATGCATGCATACATACATGCATACATACATACACACGTACATACATACATACATACATACATACATACATACATACATACATGCATGCATGCATACATACATACATACACACATACGTACATACATACATACATACATACATACATACATACATACATACATACATACATACACACATACATACATACATACATGCATGCATGCATGCATACATACATACATACATACATACATACATGCGTACGTACGTAGGTACGTACATACATACATACACAAAACACACCACACACACACGCACCCCCCCCCCCCCTCCCCCGTCTCCCAGACACACACATAGCAACCTCCCCCACCCCACCCTCGCACCCACCCTCTCTCTCTTCTCACTCACACACACACACACACACACACACACACACACACACACACACACACACACACACACACACAAACACACATACTTGGCTGCTTTGGTGTCAACAAAAGTTTAAGCGAAGAGCAATCCAGAGAAGAAGAAAAAAAGTCTCCATAAATTATGCACTGTTTTGCATCAACAAATTTGTACCACATTCTGTTTACATATCAAATATTTGAAGGAATATCCAAACTTTAAAAAAAAACACCAACCCACCCCATCTTTTAAAGTGAATCTCCAAAAATGTGATTATGCATCAAATCAAATGCAAAAACTCACGAAAGAAAATTTGTTACTTTTGGAAATATACTTTTTTTTTTTTAAACCCAACCCGCGATTAGTTAGATTAGAAAACAAATTTCTTTCAGCCCTCTAGGGAGCATTCAACAAATCATTTGAAGGACTCTTTCAGGAACGGTGTTTATTCATCACACTACACTACACTACCTTACCAAACATGCTAGGATACAGCGGATCGTATATTTTCATATCCCCGAAGTCCGAGTGCGGGTACCTAAGTGATGGTGGTGGTGGTGGCGGTTGGTGGGGGGGGGGGGGGGGGGGGGGAGGGGGGAGGTGGGAGGGGGAGGTAATCGGTCGCATACACAACATCTCACCTTTGGTGAACCTTTATTTATCCTTTTCTTTTTATTTTATTCTTTCATGTCGAGGATAATGGACTAAGCACTTACGTGCTTTTTTTTTACATCCAGTCCCC
>CM054138.1:69855997-69858497 GCA_028751875.1 Rapana venosa
TATTTTAGTGGGTGATGTTTGATTGTAGTCTTCTTTCTGGGTTGGAAGTTCATGCTGAATGAATGGAGGAAGGAAGGAAGGATGGATGGAGAGAAGGAAGGACAGAAAGAAGAAATGAAAAAGACATGGAATTATTTCATTTCATTTTTTAAAATAAATGAAATGAAATGAATGATGGAAGGAAGGAAAAAATCATTTGAAAGAATGAATACAGCAAAACAATTACGAATCTGACGCAAAAAAAACACAAACAGAACATCCAACAATGACAAATAGCTACCTAAACAATGAAGTAGACATCGCATTGCGAATCTGAACAACACAGTTGTCTCTTTCAAAGACAAGCCAAAACACAGAACAGTCCTTGTTCTGTAGTTAGATGGATCTAGGGCATAACACCTTTTTTGGAATGACCCGAAAGCTTGCAATTTTGCATCATCGAAGACTATGTTTGTTATAGTACATTACGAGCATGCATTCTCACGCATATAAACGTACGCTGGCGCATCTGTGCGCAAATACAAACACAAATACACACACACACGCGCGCGCGCGAATGTGCACACATGCACATATGCACACAGACACAGACACACACACAGACACAGACACACACACCCTACACACTCCTCTTTCCTTTTATTATTGTTTTATTATGAACGTCTGCCTGTCTTCATCACCTACTAGGGACTAGACATTACACCACCGTGAAAAAAACAGATACATAGCGCACAAGACCATAAAACAGTCAGCATGAAAGGCAAGTGGTTAAACGTTGTGTTCTAATTCCAAAACTTCAAGACGGGTACGGTTTGAATCCCGACAGCACCTTCCGAATAAAAAGGCAGAGATTCATGATAGGATTATCCGTCCCAACAAAGTCTTCAGATCCATTCACAAGTAAAAATCCTTCCGTGTGAACACGCACAAAAAATTTCAACCATGCACGTTATAGATCCTACTGTCTGTTGTAAATGTTCTATTTAGCCCACGCAAAAAGAATCCACAACAAGAAGAGACTTTTTTTCCCAGGCAAAATGCCTTTGAAAACAGAACTCTCATAAGAAAACAAATGTAAAAGCACTTCTTCTTCTTCATGTGCCAGGTCTGTTGCGGAGATCGGCGATCATGGCCTTCCATTCCTCTCTGTTGTCAGTTCTCCTGATGAGTTCACTGTTGGGGGATTCTTTCCTCGTTGTGTAGCTATTCAGACTGTCTGTGTATTATGTGCGTTGTCTTCCTCTGTCTTTGGTACCACACATCTTTCCACACAATATTTGCTTTTCTATTCCATCAGCTCTGTTTATGTGCCCCCCCAAAAAGCACAAATGGAAAAAAAGAAGACAGCACACTGCTCGTGTAGGGAAGTGATACCATTTCCCCAGGAGTGTGGCGTAGGCACAGAAATGACATTTTTAGGCCATGTTTCTCGGGCAAGTTAAAACTGGCAGCCATATTCCGCCTTCCGGAATGATGTCTACGCACGACGTTAGTGGACATGCGGTTTTTTTTCTTCAGATATAATATTATGTTGTTATTATCCGTTATTCCTGGTATAATCAATGTTCTACTCTTCCATACAGCAGACCGGGTTTAAACGTGTGCGCAAGATGTTATTCGTGCGTTCGTTGTTCGTTGTTCGTTGTTCAC
Source organism: Rapana venosa (assembly GCA_028751875.1). NCBI lineage: Eukaryota > Metazoa > Mollusca > Gastropoda > Neogastropoda > Muricidae > Rapana > Rapana venosa. Next base: position 69,857,648 of record CM054138.1, read on the forward strand.
ACACGTGGCCTGTGTTTATAGTCTCATCCAAAGGACATTCGGGGGAGTGGAGTCAGTACTGATGTGTTAAACCCAGGGAATTTTTAAAAATATTCTTTTATCCTTTTATATTGAGGATAATGGAATAAGCACTCATATGCTTGTATACATCCAGTCCCCGTGTGAATGCATTTTGTAAATGTCATCATCTTTTCCCACCGGCACACAGTGGCCTACTTTTACGACAAGCGGAACAGGATTTAGTGCGCAAGATGTTCTGCGTGCGTACGCACACGGGGCCTCGGTGTATAGTCTCATCCTAAGGACTTTTGCGGAGAGTGGAGTCTGCACTGATGTTAACTCCAGGGGAAAATATCCCCTTGAGCGGGGATCGAACCCGGGTCGTCAGATTGCGAGCGCAATGTTCTAACCACTAGGTTATCCCCGTCCCCAGGAATAAATTAATTCTCCTAAATGGGTGTTCTGTTTGGGTGGTGGCCCCAGAAACCTAGGCTCGATCCCGGGTTGTCGAATTGCTTGTTCAACGCACTAACTAACCACTAGGCTATCCTGCACCCCCAGCTTGTAGTGTCTGCTTTCCCTAAAGAACGTATTGCAGGATAATAGTCCACTTTCCAACAGAACTGAAAGACTGTCCTCATTGTGCGTGGCTTAGTTTAGGAATAGATCGTTCTCTGACAGTGTTGGCGATGGCTGTTCAGTATTGATGGTTCTGCACATGTTGAATTTCTCCTGCAGCCTTGCATCTTAATCAGCTCGCCTAGGTTTTGTCTATATAAGATGTTCATCAGTTTTGGGTCAATATTTTTGCCTGTAAGCTTTGTCGTGGAAAGAAACATTAAGAGTAATA
>CM054138.1:69863497-69873497 GCA_028751875.1 Rapana venosa
GTGTGTGTGTGGTGTTGTGTGTGTGTGTGTGTATGTGTGTGTGTGTGTATGTGTGTGTGTGTATTCGTGTGTTTATGTGTGTGTGTGTGTGTGTGTGTGTTTGTTCGTGTGTGTTTATATGTGTTTTTTGTGTGTGTGTGTGTGTTTGTGCGTGTATGTGTGAGTGTTTAGTGTGTGTGTGTTTGTGTGTTTTCGTGCGTGTTTATGTGTGTGTTAGTGTGTGTGTTCGTGTGTGTGTGTATGTGTGTGTGCGTGAGAGAGAGACAGATAGACAGTCACAGACAGAGAGTCAGACAGACAGACAGACAGAAGAAGACACAGAGAAACAGAAAAAGAGACAGAAGGCGAAATAAAATATTAGAGAGAGAGACAAAAACAGACAGACAGAAATTAAACAGACAGACAGAACGAAAAGAGATAGACAGACAGAAACAGACATATAATACAGATATAGACATACATACAGACACAGACATACAGACATATAATACAGACACAGACATACAGACATATAATACAGACACATACAGACAGACATACAGACACAGCCATACAGACATATAATACAGACACAGACAGACACACATACACAGACATGCATACAGACACAGACATACAGACAGAAACAGACAGACAGACAGAAAGATAGAGGGGGTTTTGCCTTCAAGTTTTCATCCGTCAAATCCCACTGAAACTGAACCCCCTTGTCTGATGCTTGTGTGTGGTTTGGATGTGTGAATGAAGCATTGGAAAACAGAAAGGACAGTGTGTGTGTGTGTGTGTGTGGAGGGGGGAGGGAGGGGGGGAAGGGGGTTGGAGGGTAGACAGGAAGGGGTCGACTGGGATGTGGTTGGGGGTGGGGGGTGGGGGGTTGAGGAAGGGAGGTAGAGAGGAAGGGAGTGGAAGTGAGGGAGAGAGGGTGGTATTGTTCTCAACTTTTTCGTCAGGGTTTGCGCTGTGTTGTTGTTTGGTGTTGTGTGAAATTGTGTGTGAGATTGTGAGTGCGTGCGTGCGTGCGTGCGTGCGTGCGTGCGTGTGTGTGTGTGTGTGCGTGCGTGTGTGTGTGTGTTGTGGTGTGTGTGTGTGTTTGTGTTGTGGTGGGGTGTGTGTTGTTGTTTGTGTTTAAACATTTTTAATTTTTTTTTCTTTTATTTGGAGGATGATGGAGAAAGTACATGACTGCTTTTCTTTTGACATCTAGTCCCCGTGTCTATGCAGTTTTGTAAATGTTGTCATCCAGTTCCAACCAGCGCGCGCGCGAGCACGCACGCACGCACGCACACACACACACACAAACACACACACGCATACACACACAAGGAAAAGAAAAAGAAAATTTACAAACACACACACATACACATACACATACGCACACATACATACACACACACACACACACATACACACACACACACGAAAACACACAGACACACACACCCCGAAGGAAAAGAAAAAAGAACAATAGGTCAGAAAGAGAAGAAAGGAAGGAAGAAAAAAAGAAAAGAAAGAGCAGACCAAGAGAAATGAGGAACTGTGCAATTAAGCACCTAACAAACGAGGTCCCTAATCCATCCATTCATGACGCGCTTGACCCCTGTGACACATGTCCTTGACCTCGACAATAGGTCATTCTTGGAGATTACTTTCCTCCTCCCCTTCCCCCCCCCCCCCCCCCCTCCCACCACCCCTTTCTGCTTATCCCTGCTTCCACCTCCACTTCACTCAGACACACATACTGAAACACCGCGCACACATGCACGCGCACGCGCTTGCACGCACAGAGACTTATCTGCATGTTATTAACAATAAGATGGCTCCTAAACTGCATTTTAATAAGGTAGTTTTTAAAAAAAAATGATTATGAGGCTCATTCATTTCTTCACAACTTCTTGGGTTATGACAACTCTCCCTAAATAGATCATTCACTAGATTATAACTGATTGAACTTGGTTGTTGTCAAGATTGTATGGTTCTTTTTATTTGAAGTGATCTTGGAATGTTTAAACCAGGATAAAATGTAGCTTTGTCGTGTCTTTTTGAGATTACGATTCGTATCAATGTGTCTGTCAGTATTGTAATTGCCCTTCATGAGATGACTGAAGGTTTTGTTGTTGTTGGGTTTTTCGTTTGTTTTTTTAAAACTTGATTTGACTTTATTGTTTTCATAGTTTCGTATGAAAATACGTAAGTTTTGTAAACATTTGCATGCATGCACGCACGCATACTCATAAATACACTTGTGCTTAAGATATATAAAATAATCAGAAGAAAAAAAAACATCACTGCCAGAATCACCCCTTCTACACCAACCCCTTTCCAAAAAGCCATGCAAATACAAACCTTCAAGCAATGTTCTCAATCTCTTCTATTGATCAAGAAATGTTTGAAATATTCAGCGGAACAAGGGTCAAACTTTAGCTTAGATCGTACTTCTTCCTGTTGTTATAAAATAGTCATGGGTGCACGTGAAGATTTCTCCATGGAAACTTAACCAACAAACCCTCAAACACAAACCCAGCCCACTATCATCCTGACCTCATCATGACCCCCCTACCCCCACCTCACAGTCATCACTTCACTTCCTGAACTCTCTAAAAAACCAAGTCACCCTCCCCTGCTCTTTATTTTCTCCTTCCCCCATTTACCTACCGGAAGTGGAACCCTACAAACCCATTCTCTCCCCTCCCCCACCACAAACAAGAGCTTAACCCACAAACTACCACACTAACAGATTAGTTCTGGATTTACTATTACACACCAACCATAATAACCTCCACTGCTGGAGAAAGAGAAAGAAAGAAAAGAAACAAGGCGGCACAAGTCTTTCAGGTGTGATCAGTCAAAAGCTCTTTTGAAGTCAAGGGCGCAGCTTTGCCAACCTTGCTTCCGCGCTGGTTTCTGCCGCGGTTTCTGTGGTAGGGTTTCTGATCTCTGGGAAATAAGGGGCCTGAGGAAGTTCTCGCTCGGATGATCAAAGCTACAGAGGTCTTGCCCTCGCGAGTGCAACCCTGAGGTAGGTAGGTGTGTAGCCAGAGTATTGTGAGGACCAGGACCAGATGCCGTGATTGCCGTGGTGGTGGTGATTGTCACAGTCAACTTGGTCATCATAGCTTAGGTGACAGAGGGGTAGACGTTTGGGTTTTTGAAAGTGATATGGTTGTGAGGTGAAAGTAGTTGGATTGTAAATGAAAAGGTGGGGGTGTGGGTGGGGATGTGTGTGTGTGTGTGTGTGGGGGGGGGGGGGTAGGAGGTATGGGATGAGGAAACTAATTAGGCTTTTTTGGTGGTGTGTTGTGTTGTTATGATGTTGATGCAGTTCTTGTTGCTGCTGGTGTTAGTTTTTTTAAAAACTTGTTATTGTTGTTGCTGTTTTTGTTGTTGTTGCTACTGCTGTTGTTTTGGAGCTTCGTTATTGTTGCTTTCTTTATTCTTAGAGCTCCATGTTGTCTGCGGGTAGTCAACATTTGTTCAGCCACAAATGGAGCAAGGTTGTGTGGTTGATAAGTTCATCAAGCACTGTAGCTATTTTATCTTAAAAGTGTAACATCAAAATTGAAAAAAGGGTGAAAGTCCAGCAATCGATTTTTTTTTAAATCTCGGGAGGTTCAGTTTCTGAGAGTGAAGTTACAAGAATTTAGATGCTTTCCCATCTGACACTGTTGCACATTTTAAGACATTCATTCAGTTTTATTGTACCTTTTACCAAAACATCTTTTTCTCCTGGTTTCCACATGACTTTCAAAATCTCCATTTCCACACTGCTGTTTATCCTACTATTAGCATGATAAAATCAGTCTTCTTCAGGACACCCTATAACATTTTCATCTGTTTTATTTACCTTGATATTTGTGCGTGTGCTTCGGGATATCTTGCGTAATCTAGCTTAAAATTATATTATTCAGCCCCAAACCCTTACCTGCTCTCTCTCTCTCTCTCTCTCTCTCTCTCTCTCTCTCTCTCTCTCTCTCTCTCTGTCTGTCAGTACGTCTGTCCGTCTGCCTCTCTCTCTGTATCTTCCAGAAGTGTAATCAACCCAGTTCCAAATTGACAACTTACACATGACACAAGGCATTTTTTGGCGGACAAACACTTATCTTCCTTCCCCTCTGCCCCACCATCATCATCATCCATCCTTCAACAACAAAAACACACAAACACACACCAAAGACACCAGTAGTCTTCCAGGTGCGATGGTTTAAAAAAAAGCCTCTATTTATTTTTTTGAGAGATAAAGGTACAGCTTACCTGCCTTAATTTTTCTTCACAGCAAAGTAAGGTTTCTGCTTCCTAGGGGATTAAGGTCCTTAGGGATTCGCTTCGTCGATCAAAAGAGCCGTTATCCCAAAACGAGTACCACAGGGTACTCATAGCAGATTGATAGGGTCTGTTCCCATGCTGTGACCTGTGGGGATTGTGGCAGACAGCTCATTTCTGGCTGTGGGGTAGTTTTGGTTGGTTTGTTTACAGCTTGGCTGACCGAGATTGCAGTGGACAGGAAAATGACCGGCTGTCCATGAAGCCATAGTGTCAAATAATGGGTTGTTTTAAGGGTCTGGGTTCTGGGTGTCCTATAAGGTGCTCATTTGAGGGGATTCTTTGGGTTTTGTTTTTTGGGACTGAAGTGAACTTTGGTTCTTTGTTGTTGCTGTTGTTGTGGGTGTTGCTGCTGCTGTAGTTGTTACTGCTGTGGGTATTGTTGTTGTGCGTGTTGTTGTTGCGCGTTTCCCAGATTAACATTCTCACCCAGAATGCGCACTCTGACTCACTCAACACACCTGGGTATCGCATTGTGAGATTGAAAGTTTACACTGGATGGGAGTTTGCGTGCATATGTCTTTTTCAAGTACATAGCCACGTAGGCAGAGATATTCTGACTTCAGAGGAAACTTGTGACCTCATCGCAAGGAATGTGCAGGCTGTTGTGCTAAGAGCTTATCATGGCTGAAGACAATCTCTACACAACATTTTCATAACACAGAAGCTTTTGTAATGTAGTCCTCAGCACTTAATCTATATCAATAACTTTCCCTGTGGGGATACTGGGGCCCTGTCAGTATAAAGTAATGGCATCCCCACTTTCTGGAAATTATGCGCTATGACTTCTCTCTTTTCTATCCCTCTCTTTGTTTCTGTCTTGTTCCTTTTCTTCCTGTCACTTCCTTCTTGTCTGTTTTATATCATCTTGGACTATTCACCGGCCTTTTTTGTAGAAAGACTGTAAACAATACCGATTCTCTTCCACACTGAAGAAAGATACGCTGGGCATGACGTGTCAGGCACTTAATGGCAGTGTAACACATTTTAGCCCATATGACAGACGATTACGATGAAGATGAAGAAGAACAAGAAATAGAAGAAGAAGAAGAAGAAGAAGAAACAACAACAACAACAACAACCACAACAGCTACAAGAACGAGCAGGTTTGAACTATCTCCTCACCTAATAAATGAATCTGCATCCAAATCTGTTTTAGTAGTGTTGTTAATTGCTTTTTGACAGATGCACATCAAAAAGGGCAGAGCAAGAAAAACATGTAAGGATGTTGATCTATCTATCTATCTATCTATCTCTCTCACTCTCTCTCTCTCTCTCTCTCTCTCTCTCTCTCTCTCTCTAATAATATATATATATATATATATATATATATATAATATATATATATAGATATATGAAAAAAGTGGGAAAAGAAAACACAAAGGAAGGAGATTAAAAGCTTGTATTTTTCATACACAAGAATCTCATGAGACACAACCGAACAAAGACACAGCCCAACCCTATACCAACAAAGACACAACACAAACCCTATGCCAACAAAGACACAGCCAACCCTATACCAACAAAGACACAACACAACCCTATACCAACAAAGACACAGCCCAACCCTATACCAACAAAGACACAACCAACCCTATACCAACAAAGACACAACCCAACCCTATACCAACAAAGACACAACCCAACCCATACCAATGAAAGACACAACCCAACCCTATGCCCAATGAAGACACAACCCAACCTATGCCAACAAAGACACAACCCACCCTCTACCAACAAAGACACATACCAACCCTATACCAATGAAAGACACAACCCAACCCTACGCCCAATGAAATAACAACCCAACCCTTCACAACAAGAACACAACAACCTACACCAACAAAGACACAACCCAACACCTATACCAACAAAGACACAACCCAACCCTATACCAACAAAGACACAACCCAACCCTACGCATACAAAGACACAACCCAACCCTAAGCCCAATGACCCAGCAGTAATGCGCCACCAAGGCGTCCCTTGGCCCTCCTACAGTTGCATCATACTGAGAGCTTCTGGTGGACTCACACAGCTATTCTGGGTGTGTGATTGTTAGTGGAGAGGCAACAACGAACCCTACGCTCTAAGAACAGCCAAAGGGAACACTGAAGCAACGTGAGTCATACGAATTTAAAAGTACATCTCTTTTAGAAGGTTTGTTTCGGTTTGTTCCTGGGCTACAGCCCCCCGAGGTTCACCAATGGTGAGAGTTTGCGTATGCGACCGTTTTTAGCCCACCATTGAAGAGGGTGTATTGGGGGATGAATTGTTACATAAAACAAGATCTCACAGATTGTCAACAAGTTGAGAAGAAGAAGAAAAAAGACACAACCCTCTAGCTTTTGGGACGACCACAGTCATCAACCTTTAGTGAATGTAAGAAGAAACTGATAGGCCTTACACACTCCTCAACAACCACAACAAGAGGAGAAGAAGGAGAAGAAGGAGGAGGAAAGGGAGGAGGAGAAGAAGAAGAAAAGAAGGGAAAACAAGAAAAGAAGAAGAAGAAGAAGAAGAACAACAACAACAACAACAAGAACAAGGAGAACAAGAAGAAGAAAAAGAAAACAAGAAGAAGAAGAAAAAAAGAAGAAAAGAAGAACAACAAGAAGAAGAAAAAAACAAGAAGAGAAAAAAACAACTAATCCCCCTTTAACTCCTCACAAAAGACCTAGGTAAACTCCTTCTTGTTACACTCTGCTGTCCCCCTGTAACACCAACACCAACAAGCACGATCTTTACTGACCACCAGGCTACCACAACAAAAGACCTCAGCCACCCCACCCCCCCGCCACCCCGCCCCCCTCCCCACACTCCACCCCACCCACCCCCACCCCACACCCCCAAAAAAGGACATGAAGGAGCGATGAGTCGATAGCTGACCACCCCAATGAGCGTCAACAGACCTCCTCAAACAAGACAACAATAGCAGTTGAAGAGTGTGGGTGGTTCCCTTTTGGGTCCTGGTTCAAAAGTCTCGCAGACAAAGGCCACAATTAGGGGTCAAACGCCCGGAAAGAAACACAGGAAAAAGGGGGGGGGGGGGGGGGGGGGGGGGGGGGTGGGGGTGAGGAACAAGGGGAAGGAAGGCGGTTTAAAGGGAAACAGAAGGACTGAGGTGAACTGTAGATACAGCAGGGGGAGGTTGAGCCTGTCATCATGGGTGGGTGTGAAGGATGTGTGTGTTGTGTTGTGTGTTGTGTGTTGTGTGTGTGTTGTGTGTGTGTGTGTGTGTGTGTGTGTGTGTGGTGTGTATGTGTGTGTTGTGTGTGTGTGTGATGTGTTGTGTGTGTTGTTGTGTGTTGTGTGTGTGTGTGTGTGGTGTGTGTGTTGTGTGTGTGTGTGTGTGTGTGTGTTGTGGTGTGTGTGTGTGTGTACCGTGTGTGAGTGAGTGTGTGTGGTCGTGTGAGTGTGTGTGTGTGTGTGAGTGTGTGTGTTTGTGTGTGTGTGTGTGTGTGTGTTGTGTGTGTGTGGTGTGTGTGTGTGTGTGTGTGTGGTTGTGTGGTCCTCGTTCTCTTTTGCTGTTACCTTTCTCCTCCTCCTCCTCTCTCTCCCTCCCTCTCTCTCTCTCTCTCTCGCTCTCTCTCTCTTTCTATTCCACTTGAACCCACTTCTCTGTCAGAGAGATTATTACGTTGTGTCCTCTTTTTTTTCTGTGTGTGTGTGTGTGCGAGCGCGTGTGTCTTGTGTGTACTTTGCTACTAGGGATGGTGGCGGTTAAGTTGGGATGTTATAGAATTTCATTCAGTTTTTTTAGATTTAGCAGACACTTCCTTTTTTTCTGATTTTGTAGTAGTATCTTTTGTCTCGAAAATCTCTGGAGACATGGTAGGAGATTGGTGAGACACGGTAGGAGATTGGTGAGACACGGTAGAAGATTGGTGAGACACGGTAGAAGATTGGTGAGACACGTGAGACACGGTAGAAGATTGGTGAGACACGTGAGACACGGTAGAAGATTGGTGAGACACGTGAGACACGGTAGGAGATTGGTGAGACACGGTAGGAGATTGGTGAGACACGGTAGAAAATTGGTGAGGCACGGTAGGAGATTGGTGGAAGATTGGCGAGACACGGTAGGAGATTGGTGAGACAAGGCAGAAGATTGGTGAGACACGGTAGAAGATTGGTGAGACACGGTAGAAGATTGGTGAGACACGGTAGAAGATTGGTGAGACACGGTAGAAGATTGGTGAGACATGGTAGAAGATAGGTGAGACACGGTAGAAGATTGGTGAGACACGGTAGAAGATTGGTGAGACACGGTAGAAGATTGGTGAGATATGGTAGAAGATAGGTGAGACACGGTAGAAGATAGGTGAGACACGGTAGAAGATTGGTGAGACACGGTAGAAGATTGGTGAGACACGGTAGAAGATTGGTGAGACATTGTAGAAGATTGGTGAGACACGGTAGAAGATTGTCGGTAGAAGATTGGTGAGACACGGTAGAAGATTGGTGAGACACGGTAGGAGATTGGTGGAAGATTGGTGAGACACGGTAGGAGATTGGTGGAAGATTGGTGAGACACGGTAGGAGATTGGTGAGACACGGTAGAAGATTGGTGAGCCACGGTAAAAGATTGGTGAGCCACGGTAGGAGATTGGTATCAGTATAGTGTATTTCGGATCTTTTTCTTTTATCATACTGGTTTTTGCCTCATCTTCTTTTTCTTCTTTCCTTAAAGAAGGCTTTTAAAGTCTTGTGAACGTAAACTAGTAACTGTTGCTGTTGTTGTTGAGAGAGTGTTGAATTTGAGCATCCTGGTGGTCATCCGGAATATGCCCTCTGTGTGATCTGTATCACTCACTAATAATAATAATAATAATAATAATAATAATGATGATGATGATGATGATAATAATAATAAAATTAATAATAATAATAATAATAATAATAATAATAATAATAATAATAATAATAATAATGTATGGAATTTATATAGCGCTGAATCTTGTAAAGCAACAAATCAAAGCGCTCAGACGACTTTTTTTTATCGAGGATAATGGAATAAGCACTCATGTGCTTTTTTTTTACATCCAGTCCCCGTGTGTATGCGGTTTTGTAACTTTTGTCATCTGTTCCCACCGGCACACAATGGCCTACTCTTTCGAAAAGCGGAACAGGATTTAACGTGTGCGCAAGATGTTCTGCATGCGTTGGAACACGGGGCCTCGGTTTATAGTCTCATCCAAAGGACTTTATAGCCGAGAATCACCATGTCTGCAAGTACCCGCTGGAAGAAGAGAAGCGTGCAAGCGTAGCTGTCTTTAAGAAGCTTTTTTCTGGGGAATACAGGTTGCCATTCTAGGAGTTATTCATGGAGGATGACAATCTCAACATAAGAGTTCTAAGCATAATGCCATTTTGATACGGGGGGGTTACTTTAATTACCTCAATAACTGATGAAGCTTTTGGCCTAGGCTGGAGGCTTGTAACTCAGATACAGTCAATTTTTCATCAGTGGTGTAACCTTCTGATTAAATGAAACACAGCTTTTAACTCAGATACAGTCAATTATTTCATCAGCGGTGTACCCTTCTGATAAAAACACAGTTTTTAACTCAAATACAGTCAGTGATTTCATCTGTAGGACACGCTTCTGATTAAAATACACTTTTAACAGAAAAAAAACATTTTAATACTTTGAAAAGAGAAATAGAAAATAGCATGATGTATA
>CM054138.1:69878497-69880997 GCA_028751875.1 Rapana venosa
TAGTTTGATTGTAGATCAAATCTTGCAGTGTTCCTTCCTCCCCATTTCACTAAAAGTAAAGAAAACTACTGGATCTTAGTCTTACGTACAAACCAAGATACTAAGTCTTCTTCTTCTTCTTCTTCTTCATCGAACGCTCAGACAGCAACTACTGTTGTCTGTGATATGAGCGAAAATGCGTCGCGCTGCCGTTAAGATGCGAAGTAAAACAAGCATTCTGCCAGACAGGAAAGAGTACACAATTCAACTAGCTCCAGCTTCAGCAACCACAAAACAATATAACACAAAAATGTGTAGTGCCTCTTTTCAAGTACTTAATCCACTATAAATCCTTCGGATGAAACTATAAACCGAGGCCACGTGTGCGAACGCGCGCAGAACATCTTGCGCACACGTTAAATCCTGTTCCGCTTTTCGGAAGAGTAGGCCATTGTGTGCCGGTGGGAACAGATGACAGAATTGACAAAACCGCATACACAGGTTGGGGGGAATTGGATGTAAAAAAAAACCCACATAAGTACTTATTCCATTATCCTCGATATAAAAAAGTAACATAAAATAGAATAAATCACTTACTGCTTTTTTCTTTCTCTCGTTCAGATGAGGTGCAGACAGACAGACAGACAGGGCAGACAGACGACACACACACACCACACACACACACACCCCCACACACACACACAACACACACACAACACACACAAATTAAAGGGCTGGAAAAACATGAAAAGGGAAGGATGGATGAATCTAGCTGGATGTGGAGGGAGGAGGAGGGAGGGGGAAAGAGAGGGAGAATTTAAATAGTACTATATCTTCCAGCCCAAGGAGGAGCTGACACCGCTTCAAAGCAGAAGGAAAAAAGTCAATGTAATGTCCTTGGTCCTTTCACTCTCCTCCGCCTCCCCCCATCCCCCCATGCCCCCTCCCCCTCCCCTCCTACCGCTCCTCCCTTACTGCTCGTGTTACCGTCATGTGATGTGACAGCTCTCCTGGGGTGTTTGTGATCGCTTGGGATTCTCAAACAATATGGAATTGAATTGAATTGAAGTAACAGTGTGTGGCTGCGCAAGAGGGGGGTGAGGTGGGGTTGGGGTTGGGGTGGGGGGTGAAACAGATACCATCCCTTTTAAATGGAGCAGTCTTTTTGACAAATCCAACTCTGTCTGTCTGTCTCTCTGTCTCTGTATGTCTGTCTCTGTCTCTATCTTTCTGTCTATCTGTCTTTCTCTCTAGTCCTTCGGATGAGACTATGAACTGAGGCCCCATGTGTGAACGCACGCAGAACATCTTGTGCACATGTTTAAAACCTGTTCTGTATTTCAAAAGAGTAGGCCACTGTGTGCTGGTTGTTGCATCCTGCATTTTATTTTGGTTTTGTTTGCAGTGTCTGTGGGAGGAGGGGGGGAAGGGGCAAAGTTGGTTCGTTGTGTGTGTGTGTGTGTGTGTGTGTGGTGTGTGGTGTGTGTGTGTGTGTGTGTGTATGTGTGTGAGTCAAAGTCAAAGTCAAACTTTGATTTTCAGATGGTACATTGGGTACGCAGTGCATTTGCTTTTTTTCCCCATCAAAACCATCTATCTTTAAAAAAAAAGTGTGTGTATGTGTGTGCATGCGTGCGAGCGTATGCTTATACATCTAAGTACGATTGCGAATGCTCGTGCGTTTTTGTATGCGCTCAAACTATGATATTGTCTGAATGTCTGTCTCTGTGTGTCTGCGTGTCCGTCTGTCTGTCTGTCTATCTGTTGTCTGTCTGTCACTCTCTTCTTCTCTTTCTCTCTCTCTCTCTCTCTCTTTTCTCTCTCTCTCTCTCTCTCTTCTTTTGTCTATCCTTTTGTTTCTTGCAAAGATGACAGTTCCAAGAACCATGACGAATGAGCATAAGGAAAAAAAGACAGCCCCCAAACCCCCTCCCCCGCCCTGAAAAAAAAAGACCCAGACCAACACACACACACACACAAAAGAAAAGCAGACGTTGATTGTTTAGTCTAAGCACGCAGCAGGCAGACAAGTCATTAATGGCTTCTAAATGAAGATAACGCTGACTCTGCACGTATATCATCATAGTGGCATACATTTCTCTCCGACTTCTTCTTCTTCTTCTTCTTCTTCTTCTCTCTTCTTCTACATCTTCTTCTTCTTCTTCTTCTTCTTCTTCTTCTTCTTCTTCTTCTTCTTCTTCTTCTTTTCTTCTTCCTCTTCTACATCTTCTTCTTCTTCTGCATCTTCTTCGGATTTTGGAAGTGGGGCCGAGGGTGGGGTGGTAAGTGTGGATGGGGGAGGGGGGGAGGGGGGGAGGGGGGTGGTAAGGGTGGGGTGGGGGGGGGGGGGGGAAGCTGGTCGAGGTGGGGTAGGGGTGTGGTGGGAGATGTGTGGGGGTGTGGGGACGTTTGATATGCTCTGACTGATTTTTTTTCCCTACGATTTGTGGTATTCTACTGCTGCTCAAGGACTCAAGAATATTTAAATGTCTCAACTAGAGCTGCTGCTTTGCTGCTGCTA
>CM054138.1:69898497-69918497 GCA_028751875.1 Rapana venosa
TTTTTGTTGGTGTGTTTTTTTCCCCGTTGTTGTTTGTCTGGGTGAGTTTTTCTCTCTCTCTCTCTGTCTGTCTTTCTGTCTCTGTCCGTCTTTGTCTGTCTGTCTGTCTGACTGACTGTTAGTTGCTCTCTGTCTGTTTTTCTTTCTGTCTGTCTGTCTGTCTGTCTGCCGGCCTGTCTATCTGTCTGTCTGATTGACTGTTAGTTGCTCTCTGTCTGTCTTTCTGTCTTTATTTCTGTCCGTCTGTCTGTCTGCCTGCCTGTCTGTCTGTCTGTTAGTCTCTCTCTCTCTCTGTCTCTCTCTGTTGTTTGTCTGGTTGAGTTTTGTCTCTCTCTGTCTTTCTGTTTCTTCCCGTCTTTGTCTGTCTGTCTGCCTTCCTGCCTGTCTGTCTGTCTGTCTATCTGTCTGTCTGACTGACTGTTAGTTGCTCTCTGTCTGTCTTTCTGTCTGTCTTTATTTCTGTCCGTCTGTCTGTCTGCCTGCATGTCTGTCTGTCTGCTAGTCTCTCTCTATGTCTCTCTCTGTTTGTTGTTTGTCTGGTTGAGTTTTGTCTCTCTATATTTCTGCCTTTCTGTATCTGTCCGTCTTTGTCTGTCTGTCTGCCTGCCTGTAGTCTGTCTGTCTGCCTGTCCGCCTGTATGTCTGTCTGTATGTCTGACGAGGACCTGATCAAGTCATCCAGGCGCTGTATGACAGCTCCCACAGTGCAGTCCTCATGGGTGGAAAAATCGGGGAGTTCTTCCGGATTTCAGTTGGAGTTCGACAAGGCTGCCCGCTATCCCCCGTTCTTTTCAACGTGTTCCTGGAGAACATCATGCAGGAGGCCCTCCTTGACTTCAAGACTACAATCACAATAGGAGGAAGGCCAGTCTGCAATCTTCGATTCGCAGACGATATTGATCTCATGGGCCGCAGTGAAGAAGAACTCCAGGATCTCACCACCAGACTGGAAACATCAGCCAATGCCCACGGTATGGAGATCAGCACGGAAAAGAGCAAAATCCTAGTGAACAGTACCACACCGACCACTCCCACCAGCATCAAGATGAGTGGCGAGACACTAGAGGAGGTGGAAACTTTCAAGTACCTTGGAGCAGTCATCACCAAAGAAGGTACGAGCACACAAGAGGTGAAGATCAGACTTGCTGTGGCACTCTCCTCCATGACTAAGCTGGCGAAAGTGTGGAGAAACCATAACATCAGAACCCACACTAAGGTCAGACTCTACAAGGCACTCGTCACATCCATTGCCTTGTACAGCTGTGAAGCATGGACACTCACTGCCGATTTAGAACGTCGCATTCAAGCCTTTGAGATGAAGTGCCTCAGGCGGATCCTGAACATCACCTACAGAGACCGTAAAACCAACGACTACGTCTGGCAGCAGATCGAGGCACTGGCTGGCAAACAAGAACCATTGCTAGATACAGTCAAACGGAGGAAATTGAAATGGTTTGGCCACACAACAAGGCATAACAGCCTGTCAAAGACAGTCCTGCAGGGAATGGTGGAAGGAGCAAGGAGGCAGGGACGACCACGCAAAAGCTGGATATCCAACATCAAGGAGTGGACCAGCCTCACTGTACCAAACCTCCTGAAAGCAGCCCAGGACAGAACCATTTGGCGGTCCACTTGCAGCGTCCGTGCGGGTACCCCAACGGTCGTCCCGACCAAGGGATGATGATGATGATGATGATGATGATGTCTGACTGACTGTTAGTTGCTCTCTGTCTGTCTTTCTTCTGTCTTTCTCTGTCTTTATTTCTGTCCGTGTGTCTGTCTGCCTGCCTGCCTGTCTGTCTGTTAGTCTCTCTCTCTCTCTGGGTTATTGTCGTTATCAAGGTAAGGCTGGCCCATTGACTGGGTACAAGGTTAATTTAAAGATCTCCCTTGCATTTTTTGTGTGTGCATAAAATGGATCCCCGAACATAATGCACAAAGCTTTACTACCTTTTTCATTTCTAGAAATACATTTTTACAACAATTATTTTAAGCATGTGTTCCGTCTCATTTTTTTGTCATCTTTTGATTTCAGCCGTGGGAGGCCACAAGAATATATGTTCTTTCTGCAGGCGGCAATAGACACCTCTAACTTACGAAAAGTGTCTTGTTGTGAGGTATCAACAGAGAGTACTACATCAATTTTTGGCGAGGTTATTGAAAAAAAGCCTAAATATAAGCGTAAAGTTAATTCAGGTCATGGTTCCAATTTTTGGACCTTTCCTCATAAAGTCTGAAGTGCTGTTTCAAAGTATTTATTTCAAAAGGGAAACGCTTTGGGTCTAAGACAATAATCGTTTTAATGAGGAGAATAAAACCATAAATGGTTTACATACTTGTTCATATCAGAAAAAGACGCACCAATCTGTAAAACTTGAAATAATGACCATCACATCTCCGTACTCAACATTTTATCTTGCCGCTTACACAAACTTATGCAAGTGTGAAAGTCTTAATTTAATTCATGAAGATGAATCGGCAGTGTTAAGAGAATTGCCCCGATCTTTTGGGGGCCTCTTCTTTACAACTGCAGTTGTGGTTGGGAAAGTATGAAAAACCCTAAATATCAAAAGGTGTGTTCCCACCTGTCTTTAGAGCAAACGTCAGATTATCAAGTTCTTCATAAAGAAAGACTCCAGCACCAAAAACGGGAAACAAATACACAAAACAAACGAGTTTGCAGTCGAAGCACATGAATGAGCGTTTGAATTTCAATACTGTGCATCTTAATCTGACAAGCACTTCGCCATCACCACCACTATTCCCGCAAAATAAAATTATTTTATTTTATTCTTTATTTTATACCCCTTTAAGTCACGAGATTTCTCTGCGTGAAATTCGGGCTGCTCTCCCCGGGGAGAGCGCGTCGCCACAAGAGCAGCGCCACCCTTTTTTTCTTCTTTTTTTTTCTTTTTTTTTTCTAAAAATTTTAAAATAAAAAAATATTTTTAAATAAAAATCAAACCCAACAAAAACAATCAAATAAATCAAATCCAACGGCAACAAACACACTAACACATTCAAACAGCACTCCTTACCAAAAAAATATAGTCAACCCTTTTATTTTGTTCAAACATCTCTTTCCTGAATAAAAGCATTCTCGTGTAGCACTTGTATTAAAGTGCCTTGCCTTTTTATTCAGTTAGATTTGGTAACTAAAAAGTTAGGATACAGGAAAGTGGTGTGACTGATGATCTAAGAGATGTGTGGATAATCAAAGAGATGGAGTGTGTATGAAGTCAAAATGATCTTTATATAACTAAGCTTACAAGCTTGCTTTTATCCTGCGTCTCTCTCTCACACACACACACACACATTTTCACAATAAGCCAAACAAGCCTCACAAAGCACCAGAAAACAACTTAAGCAAATTATATGTATATCAGAACAGAAGAAGGAAGCAACACAAATGCTTGTGTGCGTGTGTGTGCTTAGGGCATACCTGGGAAGAAGAAAAACAACCACAACAAAGACAGAAATGAATACGGTTGAGGTGACAAAGAGATCTTTTTTGTTGTTTGGCGATGAAAAGGACGTTTTAAAAAATCTCTCTCTCTCTCTCTCTCTCTCTCTCTCTCTCTCTCTCTCTCTCTCTCCTTTTGCTTTACATTTTTTCCCAGGGTTTAAACAGCAATGGCCAACCTAAGAATAAATTAGCTGCCTATCTCTCTCGCTCTCTCTCTCTCTCGCTCCTTCTCTCTCTCCCTCTCTCTCTCTCTCTCTCTTTCTCTTCTCTCTCTCTCTCTCTCTCTCTCTCTCTCTCTCTCTCTCTCTCTCTCTCTCTCTCTCTCTCTCTCTCTCTCTCTCTCTCTCTCTCCTTTGGGGGTAGGGCAAGGTTCCCTATGTGAATACATTATCACCTATCAGTATCTGCCTTCTTCTCAATTCTCCCCTACGGTTGTCCCACCCTCCCCCAACCTCCCAACCCCTCAACCCCACCCGCTCAGTACGTTTTTGTATCTGTCCGCCTGCCTGTCTGTCCGCATGTCTGTCTGTGTGTGTGTGTGTGTGTGTATGTGTGTGTGCCTGTCTGTCTCTCCCTCCCTCTGTCTCTGTCTCTCTGACAACACTTAGGACCTCTGTCTTTTAATGCTGAGTGATAATCTTGATTAGAGGGATTATAACAGAGAAAGAAGCACGTAAATGAGAGATAGATGTATTAGAGAGAGAGAGGGAGGGAGAGATTCAAGTCAGGTCAAATCAAAATTCTTTAATTTCAGTGATAATGAATAACCACTCATGTGTTTTTTTTAACATCAAGTCCCCGCCCTTATCAAGAAAACATCATGAAATAAACAAACAAACAAACAAACAAAAACAACAACAACAAAGCAAACAAAAAAACAAAGGCTAAAAAAAATCAACAACTAATCAGCCAAGTACTACTTCAGCAGCCAGATAGACAGACAGATAAAACAACAGCCACAGCCAACAACAACAACAACAACAACAAACAACCCCAACACCATCCAAGCCATCAAACAAGCCAACAAACAAGAGGAAAGAAAAAAAGAAGAAAGGAAAGGGGGTGGAGAGAGAAAGAGAGAGAGAGAGAGAGAGAGAGAGAGAGAGAGAGAGAAGAGAGAGAGAGAGACAGAGAGAGAGAGAGACAGAGAGAGAGAGAGAGACAGAGACAGAGAGACAGAGAGAAAGAGACAGAGAGACAAAGAGACGAAGAGGCAAGTACACAAGAAGAGAAGAAGCAGACTGAAGAGAAGCAGAGACAGAAACGCAGACCACATCAGAGGAAATGAGCCACCGGGGGGAGTTAAAGACAGACTGAGACAGAAACGCAGACCCCCAAAAAACCAAAACAAAACAAAGCACAGACGTGTGAAACAGAGAGAAAAATAAGACAGTCACCGATAAATCTAACTACCTAATACATCATCATCAATCAACATCTCTCTGTCTCTGTGCCTGCCTATGTCTGCTTGTCTGTTTTTCTGTCTGTCTGTCTGTCTGTCTGTTTGTCTTTCTGCCTTTCTCCCCCCACCCCCTCTCTCTCTCTCACTCTCTTTCCCTTACACACACATACACACACAAATACACACACAAACACTAAAACACACAAACACAACAAACACACACACACAAACACACACACACACAAACACAAAACATACAAACACACTCACACAACACACACAGAGCACACACACATCCTCACCACTGCCACACCCCCATTCATTCATCATCAGCTCGCAAGTAAATGCAAGACATAAAACCTGACATAGATCATCTGACCGGAAAAAAACCCTCCAAGTAAAAAACCCAAACAAAAACCACCTATGGTGCCAAATCCAGTATTATACCCTCAATAACCTCCAACACGGTCATTTTTTTGTCTGTTTTTTGGTAAAGGCATAGCCTTTATTGTTTTTCTTTTATTTCGAGGATAACGTAATAAGCACTCATGTGCTGTTTTTCATCCAGTTCCAGTGAGTATGCAGTTTCGAAAATTTTGTTCCCACTGGCACACAATGGCCTACTCTTCCCCCCCAAAAAGCGAAACAGGTTTTAACGTGTGCGTAAGATGTTCTGCACGCAGGATCTCGGTTTATTGTCTCATCAAAAGGACTTTTTGTGGGAAGTGGAGTCGGCACCGATGTTAACTCCAGGGGAAAATAGCCCCCTTGAACGGGATTCGAACCCGGGTCAGCAGATCACAAGCACAACGCGCAACGCTCTAACCAACCAGGCTATCCCGTCTGCCTTTGGTTAATGAAACGCAGCCGCCCTTGCAAATCATACACAGCTCATTAAATGGGATGATGGACGTGGGTGCTGGTGATGCTGATGATGATAAAACACCCACTGCACGTGATGTTCGTATCTATAGATATCAGACCAACACAGTAAGGCATTGGCAAGTTTACACTTATTTTTACACTGTACTGGTCTTGCTAAGCGCAAGATGTTTCATTGTGTTGTAATGCACTGTGTTGTATTGTGTTATACTGTATTGTATTGTACTGGAGCGGATGACAAAGTAAAAAAAAAACAAACCCAACCAAACCCAGCATGCACACAGGTGCTATGTTTAGACACAATCCCGGAGGTCGGTCGGATCTTAAGAGCTTGTAAACAGCATCGTTCTGGCAACTCCTGCGACGGCACTGGAACCATGTGTGTCGGCGATTGCCTTTCTAATGGACCATTCCAGCAACCTGGAGAGAGAGAGAGAGAGAGAGAGAGAGAGAGAGAGAGAGAGAGAGAGAGAGAGAGAGAGAGAGAGAGAGAGAGAAAGGTCTGCTGCATGGGTAACAGCTTGCCCTCCAAACTTACTTACCCAGGCTTTGCGCTCTGCAGTATAAACACCTAGAGCGCAACTCCATCGTCTTACGAGACTGATGGATGCCCACCACTATCAGTATGTGTTGTGTTGTGTTGTATTGTATTGTATTGTATTGTATTGCGCTGTATACCGTTTTCAGTCATGGCAAATTTCTATGTGGTAAATTTGGACTGTATAATAATAATAATAATAATAATAATGTATGGAATTTATATAGCACTGAATCTTGTAAAGCAACAAATCAAAGCGCTCAGATGACTTTTTTTGCGTGTGTATGCGGTTTTTAAAAAAAAAATGTCTTCTGTTCCCACCCGCCTACACTTTCGTACAGCGGAACAGGATTTAACGAGTGCGCAAGATGTTCTGCATGCGTTCGCACACGGGGGCTCGGTTTATAGTCTCATCCGAAGGATTATGAGGGACACCGCATCTCAACATGTTTGCATGTATAAACATACATATATACTTGAGTACACATGATAACACAATCATGCTATTTCTCTCTCTCTCTGTGTCTCTGTGTCCATCTCTGTCTGTCTGTCTGTCTGTCTGTCTGTCTGTCGTCTCTCTCTCTCTCTCTCTCTCTCTCTCTCTCTCTCTCTCTCTCTCTTACACACGACACACACACACACACACACACACACCACACACACACACACACACACACACACACACACACACACTATCAACCATTTCAGACATAATACACGCAAAACCCCCATAAAGCGGCGAGGACAAAAGACATTCACGCAATGTTCAACAACAACAATAATAACAACAACAGTAACACATACACACACCATAAACACAACACACAAACACACACACACAACACACACACACACAAAACACAACACAAACACACACACACACAACACAACACACACAACACACACAACACAACAAACACACACACAAAACACAACACACACACACACACAAAACACAACACACACCAAACACAACACAAATACACATAACATCAACACAAACACAACAAACACAAAACACAAACACAACAAAACACAACACATACAACACAACACAACATGTTATTGGTTTTTTTGTTTGATTTGTATAGTTTACCATAGATTAGGTTTTTTATTCTATGTCTGTATATGCATTATCTTTTTTTTTCTCGCTTTTTTTTCTTTCTTTAGATAGATGGCTCGATGAAAAAAAGAAAATGCACTGCTTATTCAATGTACCATCTGAAAATAAAAGTTTGACTTTGACTTTGACTTTGACACAACACCCACACACCCACCCACACACACACCAAACTAGCTCCATATAACCAACCACGAAGGTCTCTTCGACCCAGCCCCAGAGAACAAGATAAGTACCCTGAATGCCAAACTGATCCAAGCTGTGGGGATGTGTAATTAACTAACCTGTGTCAGCAATGTTTACACCTTCAGCTCCCAGTCTGGCCTGGAGTGGAAATGTGCAGGTAAAAGTAGGCAGGTAATAATGATTATTATAAGGGAGCTGGTAGGCCAAATCTGCAGTGGTAGGTGAAGGCGAATTTTGGGGGGGTTGATATATTTATGCAGCAGCTTGGATAATTATTGTGTTCCTGTATTCTGAAAGCCCAGGGCATGTTTTGTCCCCCTTTCTTTTTCTCTTTGGATGTGTGTGTGTGTCAAGTCAAGTCAAATTTTTATTTCCAGATGGTACATTGAACAAGCAATGCATTTGCTTTTTTTCCCATCAAGCCATCTATCTAAGAACAATTTGTTTTAATGATTATACTGAAATACTACATTATTGCAACCTTTACCAATAAATTAAACCAGTATGTGAATGATTTGAATGCAAGCACTATGATGTGTCTTCTTCACAAGATTCAGCACTGTAGACATTCCATAAGTTTATTAAATACATACGTACATACATAGATACATGGATACATATATACAAATATACATACATACATACATACATACATACATACACACACATACATACATATATACATATATACATACATACATACATACATACATACACACACATACATACATAATATACATACATACATACACACATACATACACACACATACATACATACATACATACATACATACATACATACATACATACATACATATATACATACATACATACATAGACATGGTCACAAGACTTCACAATCTCTGTCTGTCTGTCTGTCTGTCTGTCTGTCTGTCTGTCTCTCTCTCTCTCTCTCTCTCTGTACCACACACACATATACACACACAAAACACCACCACCACCAACAACAACTAGCCTATCAACCATAATACCCACGAACATAATTTCTTTTCTTTTTTTTACAACGGAAGAAAAAACAAACAGACAGAAACTGCCACTGTCATCAATAAATAAACACACACACATAAATAAATAGATAAATAAACAAATAAATAAATAAATAAATAATAAATAAGACTCCACATAATTCTGAAGGTCTCTTTAACCCAGAACAAGATGATATTATTATCCTGAATGCCAGACTGATGTGTGTGTAAGCTGTGGGGATGTTTAACCTGTGTCAAGATGTTTACATGTTCACATATCATTAGTTTAGTCTCAGGGCATTGGTGGGGGAGGGGGGAGGAGGGGGGTGTAGTGTACATATGGTAGGTTTGGTTCGTTTATAATACTTCAAGATTTTCAAACCGAAAGGTGATTTTGTGTGTATGTGTTGTGTTGAGAGGTTTGATAATTTGTTATTGAATTAATACGAATTCTGGGAGTCTATCAGTGTGTTTCAGGTTTGTGTATCTATGCAGCCTCTTTATTTAGGCACTAAGGAATTGTCATATTGATAATAATAATAATAAATGGAATTTATATAGCGCTATATCTTGCAGAGACAAATCAAAGCGCTTCATTTTAGTTAGGCACTAAGAAATTGTCATATTCAGTTTATTCAAGTACTAAGGAATTATCGTATTCAGTCTACCAACTGTACATTCAGAGTGTCTGTTTGCCTGACACTGTATGTCTTCCTCTCCACCCTTCTATGTCTGTCTGTCTGTCTGTCTGTCTGTCTGTCTGTCTGTCTCTCTAACTTTCTCTTTCTCTTTCTCTCTCATACACAAATTTATGACATGAACAATCTCTTCAAACTATTCTGAATAGTGAAAATGTCTATCAATTAAGATATTTGGGTACATACATATTTTATGCTCTGAAAGCCTGAGACCTTTGTTAGGTATATTTGGTGTACAAAAAGTAGTTCATGTTTCTTTGGGAAATCACTCTTGATAATGCTGACATTATCTGTTTGTGTACTGTTTTGTTTGACGTTTCTTTTTGTCAAAATGAATACCCCCTTGTATACAGGCTGGTGGCCTTACAATTAAAATCCTGAGTTCCTGAGTTCTCTCTCTCTCCCCACCCCTCCCATCCCACTCTCTCCCCTTTCCTCTTCCTGCATGCATCCAAGGCCATCAACAACCTAATCCCAAAACCAAACTGTTTACTACACTCCCCGTTCTCCTTCTTGGCACTGTTCCAACACAACCAGCAGCACTGCCACTGTAAGGAAGGATACCTGCAGCTTCTGCTGCTGCTATTGCCGCTGCTTGGCTAACTGATAGCCATCTTTCCACACAAGATGCTGATTCCCACACTGTACTGGTGCAGACAGAGGGTGGAGTTACTGCTGGGGGGTATACTGCATTACATCAATGTGTTGTATTGGATGCCTTATATATACTACAGGGGATAGGACAGTGTGTGTGTGTGTGGGAGGGGGGGGGGAGGGGAGGGGTTATGCTTGGCTGGGTGCAAGTCTGTCAAGTTTGACAAGTAGACTATATCCCCTTTGGGATGAAAGTGCAATGAAGGTTCTGTCACTCACTTTTTCTTGTGGAGGATTTGGGAGAGACTGTGTGAATTTGCTTGCATAAGGGATTTGAGACCATAAACAGGTTAGACACACGCACACAAACATATGCGTCCTTGCTCTCTCTCTCTCTCTCTCTCTCTCTCTCTCTCTCTCTCCTCTCTCTCTCTCTCTCTCTTCTCGCTCGCTCGCTCTCTCGCTCGCTCGCTCTCTCGCAGATGAACACCATTTTCAGTGTGTGTGTCCTGCATATTCTGACTGAAGAACCCAGTTTCTGGGGTGTTCAGCTACAACCCAAACCACATGTAATTACAAGTGTCTAATATTTATATAAAAAAAAGCTCAGTGTCTCAAGGTAATTTTTCACTCAGTGAAAAAGAAAGAAAGAACTGACTGGAATGCAATGTTGGCATTGATTTTTTTTGTCAATTTTATGTCAGGGTAAAGGTGTCTCC
The DNA here is from genome assembly GCA_028751875.1 of Rapana venosa. Taxonomy (NCBI): domain Eukaryota; kingdom Metazoa; phylum Mollusca; class Gastropoda; order Neogastropoda; family Muricidae; genus Rapana; species Rapana venosa. The sequence goes on from CM054138.1 coordinate 69,909,091, forward strand.
ATGCTATTTGTCACTGGGTTTTTGTTGAAATGATTAAAAGTTGTGTGTGTGTGTGTGTGTGTGTGTGTGTGTGTGTGTGTTATTGCATCGACAAAGCAATTAATGCTGAAAAGCTGCATATTATGTCTATACTGATGTTAACTTAAGAAGCAACTGAGATTTCACTGCAATGGATGTTAATTAACAGCATAAACAATGATGTTGAAGGTGATGAAGATAATGGTGATGTGTGTCTGGATTGTAATCACTGATAGTGACATTGAGAGCGCTCTTAACCATGACTGTGTTGAAGATGATAATAACGATCATGCCCTTAGTGGTATGTTTTGTATTTGAACATGTTGAATTTCTATACAACTGATGGAAATTTTTTCGTTTACTTATTACCACTCTCCTTCATCCCTTTCACTTGTATTGTGACCCAAGGCTGAAGTACAATTAAACTGTTCAGAGTTCTCTCTCTTGTCTGTCTGTCTGTCTGTCTGTCTCTCTCTGTGCCAAAGTCTTTATATTTATACAAAATATCAACCTATATTTACAAGTTAGTTTCTCCTCCAAGTGAACTTTGATACATCAAAGCAGTTCTCTTTGTGTACCTGCATATTGAGCTATATCTTTTAATTGCAAAAATATTCCTTGATTAATGGATTGATCTTTTTCTCCTTCCATCTCTCCCCTCCTCTGCTCTCTCTCTCTCCCCTCTCTCTCTCTCCCTCCCTCCCCCCCTCTCTCTCTCTCTCCCTCCCTCCTCTCCTCTCTCTCTCTCCATACTCTCCATCTACCTCTTCCTGTATACATCCAAGGCCATCAACAACCAAATCCCAAAACCAAACTGTTTACTACACTCCCCGTTCTCCTTCCTGGCACTGTTCCAACACTACCACCAGCACTGCCACTGTAAGGAAGGATACCTGCAGCTTCTGCTGCTGCAGCTGCTGCTATTGCCGCTGCTTGGCTAACTGATAGCCATCTTTCCACACAAGATGCTGATTCCCACATTATACTGCAGCAGAGAGAGGGTGGAGTTACTTGGGGGGTGGGGGGTATACTGCATGACATCAATGTGTTGTATTGGATGCGTTCTGTATACTACAGGGGATAGGGCAGTGGGGGGGGGGGGGGGAGATATGCTTGGCTGGGTGCAAGTCTGTCAAGTTTGACAAGTAGACTATATCCCCTTTGGGATGAAAGTGCAATGAAGGTTCTGTCACTCACTTTTTCTTGTGGAGGATTTGGGAGAGACTGTGTGAATTTGCTTGCATAAGGGATTTGAGACCATAAACAGGTTAGACACACGCACACAAACATATGCGTCCTTGCTCTCTCTCTCTCTCTCTCTCTCTCTCTCTCTCTCTCTCTCTCTCTCTCTCTCTCTCTCTCTCTCTCTCTCTCTTGCTCGCTCTCTCGCTCGCTCGCTCTCTCGCATGTATGAACACCATTTTCAGTGTGTGTGTCCTGCATATTCTGACTGAAGAACCCAGTTTCTGGGGTGTTCAGCTACAACCCAAACCACATGTAATTACAAGTGTCTAATATTTTTAAAAAAATGCTCAGTGTCTCAAGGTAATTTTTCACTCAGTGAAAAAGAAAGAAAGAACTGACTGGAATGTAATGTTGGCATTGATGTTTTTTTGTCAATTTTATGTCAGGGTAAAGGTGTCTCCATGGTATTTGTCACTGGGTTTTTGTTGAAATGATTAAAAGGTGTGTGTGTGTGTGTGTGTATGTGTGTGTTATTGCATTGACAAAGCAATTAATGCTGAAAAGCTGCATATTATGTCTATACTGATGTTAACTTAAGAAGCAACTGAGATTTCACTGCAATGGATGTTAATTAACAGCATAAACAATGATGTTGAAGGTGATGAAGATAATGGTGATGTGTGTCTGGATTGTAATCACTGATAGTGACATTGAGAGCGCTCTTAACCATGACTGTGTTGAAGATGATAATAACGATCATGCCCTTAGTGGTATGTTTTGTATTTGAACATGTTGTATGTCTAGACAACTGATGGAAATTTTTTCGTTTACTTATTACCACTCCCCTTCATCCCTTTCACTTGTATTGTGACCCAAGGCTGAAGTACAATTAAACTGTTCAGAGTTCTCTCTCTTGTCTGTCTGTCTGTCTGTCTCTCTCTGTGCCAAAGTCTTTATATTTATACAAAATATCAACCTATATTTACAAGTTAGTTTCTCCTCCAAGTGAACTTTGATACATCAAAGCAGTTCTCTTTGTGTACCTGCATATTGAGCTATATCTTTTAATTGCAAAAATATTCATTGATTAATGGATTGATCTTTTTCTCCTTCCCTCTATCTCCTCCTCTGCACTTCCTCTCCCCACCCTCTCTCTCCCTCCCTCTCCCTCTCTCTCTCCCTACTCTCCATCTACCTCTTCCTCTTCCTGCATACATCCAAGGCCATCAACAACCAAATCCCAAAACCAAACTGTTTACCTCACTCTATGTTCTCCTTCTTGGCACTGTTCCAACACTACCACCAGCACTGCCACTGTAAGGAAGGATACCTACAGCTTCTGCTGCTGCTGCTGTTGCCGCTGCTTGGCTAACTGATAGCCATCTTTCCACACAAGATGCTGATTCCCACACTGTACTAGAGCAGACACAGGGTGGAGTTACTGTTGGGGGGCATACTGCATTACATGACTGTTGTATTGGATGCCTTCTGTATACTACAGGGGATAGGGCAGAGGGAAGGGGTATGCTTGGCTGGGTGCAAGTCTGTCAAGTTTGACAAGTAGACTATATCCCCTTTGGGATGAAAGTGTAATGAAGGTTCTGTCACTCACTTTTTCTTGTGGAGGATATGGGAGAGACTGTGTGAATTTGCTTGCATAAGGGACTTTAGATCATAAGCATGCTAGACACAGGACACAAACATATGCGTCCTTGCTTTCTCTCTCTCTCTCTCTCTCTCTCTCTCTCTCTCTCTCTCTCTCTCTCTCTCTCTCTCTCTCTCTCTCTCTCTCTCTCTCTCTCTCTCTCTCTCTCTTGTTGGGGAGGTACCATTGTATATCAATTCTTATGTAGCATGTTTAAGATATTGGTTGAAAGTGTTGCGGATGGATGTTGAAAGGTTGCCTCATATGGCGTACAAAATGTTATTTAATTTAGACATAGCTGGCAAAAGCTGTTGGGTTTCAAAGGTAAGAGCAATTCTGTGTGGGGCAGGTTTTAACATTGTATGGATGCAGCAAGGTGTTGGAGATGAAAATATGTTTCTACGTTTGTTTAAACAACGACTAATTGATATGTTTATCAAATAATGGGATGGAACAAACAGAGAACGTGAAAGGTATAGCATTTATAGGTCTTTTAAAACAATTTTTCAAAAGGAGAAGTACATTTATGATATGGAGATGTATTGTTTTCATGTGGCTATTACGCAATTAAGACTTAATGTGCTTCCTATCAATAATAATGTCAACAGATATAGCGAATCTATAAGAGACAAAAGCTGTCCTTTCTGTGTGAACAAAATAGAAAATGAATGTCACTTCATATTTGATTGCAGTTTGTATACAGATTAAAGAGATAAATTTCTTAAAGAATCAAAATGCATGGCACTATCCAGATTGCTGGAAGGAACAAACGAAAATCACCGACACAATCTCTCCAGGTATGTTTTTCATGATATGAACAGACGAAAGAAAAGCATTTTGTAATTGTGCTGTTGTTTGTAGGCTACTCCTTGTTTCCATTATAAGTCATTGTGGCTGCTTGATGTGCCGATCTTTTGATTATGTTATATGCATTGACTTCGTGTTTTGCTTTCAAGGTTTATCGTCTTATTGTTTTGGTTAATTGGATAATGTACTTGGTGTGATGCCACCAGGAGAGCTGGCTTAGATGGAAAATGTGACGATCTCTTTTTGCATTTTGTTTCCTTCACTTGCCTTTTTGCCTTGCCCACTGTATGTATTGTGGCCAAAGGCCAATGTACATTAAACCTGTTCAGTGTTCAGTGTTCTCTCTCTCTCTAGCAATGTTCCACAGAAGAAATCCTGTCCTTTTTGTAACTCAGAAAAGGAAGATGAACACCATGTTCTGTTTGTGTGTCCTGCATATTCTGAGTTAAGAACCAAGTTTCTGGGGTATTCAGCTACAACCCAATCCACATGTTATTACAAGTGTCTAATACCAAACAAATGCTCAGTGTCTCAAGGTACATTTTTCACTCAGTGAAAAAGAAAGAAAAAACTGACTGGAATGTAATGTTGGCATTGATGTGTTTTGTGAATGTTATTTCAGGGTAAAGGTGTCTCCATGGTATTTGACACTGGGTTTTTGTTGAAATGATTAAAAGGTGTGTGTGTGTGTGTTATTGCCGTGTGAGAGACAGAGCTAGACAGATTGTGAGTGATGACACACATGTGCTTGCAAAATATTTTGAACTCCTGCCTTCTCAAAAGCGCTACAGAGTACCCAAGTCTAGAACCCTGCGATTTAAAAATAGTTTTATTCCAATTCAATTCTGCTAATTAATAAATGTATGACAATAAATCTGAATTGAATTAAAGCCCACGACAGAGAGAGAGAGAGAGAGAGAGAGGGGAGAGAGAGAGAGAGAGAGAGAGAGAGAGACAGAGAGAGAGAGAGGGGGGGGGAGGGAGAGAGAGAGAGAGAGAGAGAGAGAGAGAGAGAGAGAGACTAAAGGCTACCTTTTATTAGAGTAAACTGTGTTCAGTTTCTAATAGAATAGAGTATTAACTTTACTGATATTTGTCTTATCATACATGTTATACAAATGATTTTTTTTTAAAAATACGTGCGCGTGTTATTATTTTAGACTGTTCAATATCTTAAAAGAACATAGTATTAATTTAATTAATATTTGTCTTATACAACATGTTATAACAATTTGACTTATATTATTAAAATGCGTGGGCATGGGTACGAATGTTTACAATGTGCGAGCGTGCGTGCGCGTGCGCGAGTGACTGTGTATGTGCGGACGTACGGGTTTACTTGTGCGCACATGAGTAAAGTGATTTTTGTTGGGGTGGGTTTGTGGCTGGCTGAGATATTGCTGATTTGTGGATGCTTTTTATCTCATGATGGGTGCGTGCTGATGTTGGACAGTGTGTGTGTTTTAAATATTATGTTTAAATGTTTATTGTTTTTATGTATGGCGAGTAACCCGCCGGAATTTCTCTGTCTTTGAGATAATAAAGTTTTTGAATTTGAATTTGAATTTGAATTTGAATTTTGATTAAAGTGTTTTTGACTTGACTTGACTTGACTTGCATTGACAAAGCAATTAATGCTGAAAAGCTGCAAGGCCAACAACAACCAAATCCAAAAACCAATTATGTATATTATGCCTATACTGATGTTAACTTGAGAAGTAGCTGAGATTTCACTGCAATGGATGTTAACTGATAGCATAAACAATGATGTTGAAGGTGATGAAGATAATGGTGATGTGTGTTTGGATTGTAATCACTGATAGTGACGATGCTCTTAGTCATGAATGTGTAGAGGATGATGGTAACGATAACGCACTTAGTGGTATGTTTTGTATTTGAACATGTTGTATGTCTAGACAATTGATTGACATTTTTTCGCTTACTTGTTACCACTCCCCTTTGTCCTTTTCACTTGTATCGTGGTCCAAGGCTGAAGTACAATTAAACTGTTCAGAGTTCTCTCTCTTGTCTGTCTGTCTGTCTGTCTGTCTCATTCTGACAAAGTCTTTATATTTATACAAAATATCAAGCTATATTTTCAAGTTAGTTTCTCCTCCAAGAGAACTTTGATACATCAAAGCAGTTCTCTTTGTGCATCTGCATATTGAGCTATATCTTTTAATTGCAAAAATATTCATTGATTAAAGGATTGATCTTTTTCTCCTTCCCTCTCTCTCCTCCTCTGCACTTCCTCTCCCCCTCTCTCTCTCCCTCCCTCTCCCTCTCTCTCTCCCTACTCTCCATCTACCTCTTCCTCTTCCTACATACATCCAAGGCCATCAACAACCAAATCCCAAAACCAAACTGTTTACTACACTCCCCATTCTCCTTCTTGGCACTGTTCCAACACTACCACCAGCACTGCCACTGTAAGGAAGGATACCGGCAGCTTCTGCTGCTGCTGCTGTTATTGCCGCTGCTTGGCTAACTGATAGCCATCTTTCCACACAAGATGCTGATTCCCACACTGTACTGGAGCAGACAAAGGGTGGAGCTGCTTGGGGGGGGGGGGGGGGGGGTTATACTGCATTACATCAATGTGTTGTATTGGATGCGTTCTGTATACTACAGGGGGAAGGGGTGGGGGGAGAGGGGGATGCGGTCTGGTTGCAAGTCTTGTCAAGTCTGACAAGTAGACTATGTATCTCCCCTTGGGATGAAACTGACATGTGAGGCGATCAGGGTTTCTGGCACTCACATTTTTTGTTGTTGTGAAGGGTTTTGGGAGAAGGTGTAGGAAGTTGCTTGCATAAGGGTATTAGATCATCAAACTTTTAGACACACACAAAAGTGCATGTCCCTCACTCCTTCTGAGAAAGTCTGCAGGCACATTTATCCAAAACAACACCCTGTATTTACAAATTACTATCTTCTCCAATGGAACGTTCATATCTTAAACATTTCATCACAAAAACACTGTAAAGAGAGGTTTGATCTTTCTCTCCTTCCCTCCCTTCCCTCCTCTCCTCTTCCTTCCCTCTTCTCTCTCTCTCTCTCTCTCTCTCTCTCTCTCTCTCTCTCTCTCTCTCTCCTCTCTCTCTCTCTCTTTCTCTCTCTCTTTTCTCAAGGCCATCAACAACCAAATCCCAAAACCAAACTGTTTACTACACTCCCCCTTCTCCTTCTTGGCACTGTTCCAACACTACCACCAGCACTGCCACTGTAAGGAAGGATACCTGCAGCTTCTGCTGCTGCTGCTGCTGTTATTGCCGCTGCTTGGCTAACTGATAGCCATCTTTCCACACAAGATGCTGATTCCCACACTGTACTGGTGCAGACAGAGGGTGGAGTTACTGCTGGGGGGTATACTGCATTACATCAATGTGTTGTATGGGATGCGTTCTGTATACTACAGGGGATAGGGCAGAGGATGGGGGAGGGGGGTATGCTTGGCTGGGAGCAAGTCTCCTCAAGTTTGACAAGTAGACTATATCCCTTTTGGGATGAAAGTGGAATGAAGGTTCTGTCACTAACATTTTCTTGTGGAGGATTTTGGAGAGACTGTGTGAATTTGCTTGCATAAGGGATTTTTAGATCATAATCATTTTAGGCACATGGACACAAACATATGCATCCTTGCTCTCTCTCTCTCTCTCTCTCTCTCTCTCTCTCTCTCTCTCTCTCCTCTTCTCTCTCTCTCTCTCTCTCTCATCTCTCTCTCCTCTCTCTCTCTCTCGCAATGTTCCACAGAAGAGATCCTGTCTATTTTGTAAATCAAAAAATGAAGATGAACAGCATTTTCTGTTTGTGTGTCCTGCATATTCTGACTTAAGAACCAAGTTTCTGGGGGGTTCAGCTACAACCCAACCCACATGTTATCACAAGTGTCTGATACCACACAAACAAAGGCACAGTGTCTCAAGGTAATTTTTCACTCAGTGAGAAAGAAAGAAAGAACTGACTGGAATTTAATGTTGGCATTGATGTGTTTTGACAATTTTATTTCAGGGTAAAGGTGTATCTATGGTGTTTAACACTGTGTTTTTGTTGAAATAATTGAAAGGTGTGTGTGTGTGTGTTATTGCACTGACAAAGCAATTAATGCTGAAAAGCTGCACATTATGTCTATACTGATGTTAACTTAAGAAGCAACTGAGATTTCCCTGCAATGGATGTTAACTTAAAGCATAAACAATGATGTTGAAGGTGATGAAGATAATGGTGATGTGTGTCTGGATTGTAATCACCGATAGTGACAGTGACGACGCTCTTAGTGATGACTGTGTTGAAGATGATAATAACGAGAACACACTTAGTGGTATGTTTTGTATTTGAACATGTTGAATTTCTAGACAACTGATGGAAATTTTTTTGTTTACTTGTTACCACTCCCCTTCATCCCTTTCACTTGTATTGTGACCCAAGGCTGAAGTACTATTAAACTGTTCAGAGTTCTCTTGTCTGTCTGTCTGTCTCTCTCTGCCAAAATCTTTATATTTATACAAAATATCAAGCTATATTTACAAGTTAGTTTCTCCTCCATGAGAACTTTGATACATCAAAGCAGTTCTCTTTGTGCACCTGCATATTGAACTGGATCTTTTAATTGCAAAAATACACCTTGATTAAAGGTTTGATCATTTTCTCCTTTCCCTCTCTCCCCTCCTCTGCTCTCTCTCTCTCTCTCCCTCTCTCTCTCTCTCCCTCCCTCTCCCCCCCCCTCTCTCTCCCTACTCTCCATCTACCTCTTCCTCTTCCTACATACATCCAAGGCCATCAACAACCAAATCCCAAAACCAAACTGTTTACTACACTCCCCCTTCTCCTTCTTGGCACTGTTCCAACACTACCACCAGCACTGCCACTGTAAGGAAGGATACCTGCAGCTGCTGCTGCTGCTGCTATTGCCGCTGCTTGGCTAACTGATAGCCATCTTTCCACACAAGATGCTGATTCCCACACTGTACTGGAGCAGACAAAGGGTGGAGCTGCTTGGGGGGGGGGGGGGGGTATACTGCATTACATCAATGTGTTGTATTGGATGCGTTCTGTATACTACAGGGGGAAGGGGTGGGGGGGGGGGGGGAGGGGGGGATGTGGTCTGGTTGCAAGTCTTGTCAAGTCTGACAAGTAGACTATGTATCTCCCCTTGGGATGAAACTGACATGTGAGGCGATCAGGGTTTCTGTCACTCACATTTTTTGTTGTTGTGAAGGGTTTTGGGAGAAGGTGTAGGAAGTTGCTTGCATAAGGGTATTAGATCATCAAACTTTTAGACACACACAAAAGTGCATGTCCCATCCCTCCCTCTGAGAAAGTCTGCAGGCACATTTATCCAAACTAACACCCTGTATTTACAAAATACTATCTTCTCCAATGGAGATTTGATATGTTACAGAGGAGGGGAGGGGGGTGGTCTGGGTGCAAGTCTTGTCAAGTCTGACAAGTCAACTTTTTTCTTCCTTTGGGAAGAAACTGGCATGTGAGGTAATGAGGGTTCTGTTTCTTACTTTTTTTTGTATCTTGTGAAGGGTTTTGGGAGAGAGGGTGTGTGACTTTGTTTGTGGCAATGTTTATCGCATTTTAGTTTAGGAATATGCACACACATATATACACTCTGCCTCTCTATCTATCTATCTATCTATCTATCTATCTATCTATCTATCTATCTATCTATCTATCTATCTATCTATCTATCTATCTATCAATCATATATCTATCATCTATCTATCTATCTGCCTGTCTGTCTGTC
>CM054138.1:69923497-69928497 GCA_028751875.1 Rapana venosa
GCACACACAAGGCTTTCTACCTTGGTTTAATTTAATGGTAAACGATGCAATAATGTAGTGTCTTAGTATAATCATTACGAAATTTGTTCCTAGATAGATGGCTTGATGAAAAAAAGCAAATGCATTGCTTATTCAATGTACCATCTGGAAATAAAATTTTGACTTGACTTGACTTGACTTGACACACACACACACACACACACACACACACACACACACACACACACACATGTATATATATATATATATATATATATATATATATATATATATATATATATATATATATATATATATATATATATATATATGTGTGTGTGTGTGTGTGTGTGTGTGTGTGTGTGTGTACTTTTTTTGTTTAAATCGCTTTCTACCTAATCATACAAATACCCTTACACGGACGGAATATCTCAGTGGTCGGAGCACTTGCTTTCCTCCAGCCAAGTTAATTTTTATTTATTTTATTTAATTTTATTCTTTTATATCGAGGATGATGGAATAAGCTCTTATGTGCTTTTTCACATCCAGTCCCCGTATGTATGCGGTTTTGTGAATTCTGTCATCTGTTCCCATCGGCACATAATGGCCTACTCTTACGAAAAGCGGAACAGGATTTAACGTGTGCGCAAGATGTTCTGCGTGCGTTTGCACTGGGTTGTGTGTGTGTATTTTTGGTTACACTTTTTCTTTTACTTCAACTTGGTAGTGGTTTTATACTTTTATTCTGTTTTGGTGTAAGGGTTAAGGTAAAGGTGTCCCATAACCTATAAGGTCGTAGGGGAGCGAGGCGTCAGAGACTTCGCTTCTCTAGGGGCCGGCATTTTGATAAGTTAAGCAGCGTCGAGCGTGGTTACCACTTGGATAGGTGACCCATTTGTGCGCCTTGGCTTCAGTACAGTTCCCCCCAGCTGTAAATGGGTACCTGCCTTCTTTAGGGTCAGGGAAGGTAAAGCAGCGAGGGAGAGGAGATGGGCGCCGCCCTCAATATGCTGGCCCCTAGAGAAGTTAGGTCTCTGACGCCTCGCTCCCCTACGACCTTATAGGTTATGGGACACCTTTACCTTTACCCTTACACCTAAACAGAATAAAAGTATAAAACCACTACCAAGTTGAAGTAAAAGAAAAAGTGTAACCAAAAATACACACACACACACAAATCCGCTAGAAAGCAATGAGACCAAGGGAAGAAACTGTGTATACAGCACAGCCCAATTCGAATTGATGTTCTTAACACACAGGAAGAAACGGCGATCCATCACAGAACTGTTCACACTATTTGTCATTTATGTTCTAAAATCGTTGGGATTTCATCAATGAACTCACGTACTGTTTTCATGCTCTTAATCTCATTCATGAAGTCTTAGATGTGTGTCGATATTAAGATACAGTGTTTACATTCTTATAGAGTATCGATTGTTTCACATCGAACAGTTAAATAATGGGGACAGTGAAAAAAGAAATGTTCAACTATTTCGTTCGAGTGACCACAAGCACAAGACGAATCGTCCAATTAAAGTCAAAGACAAAAAAATCAGACAGACAAAGGGACAGACAGACATACAGACAGGTTTTTTAAAAAGTGTTTTTATTTTAATTTTATTCGTTTATATCGAGGATAATGGAATAAGCACTAATGTGTTTTTTTACATCCAGTCCCCCTGTGTATGCGGGTTTGTAAATTCTATCATCTGTTCCCACCGGCACACAATAGCCTACTCTTACGAAAAGCTGAACAGGATTTAACGTGCGCGCAAGATGTTCTGCATGCGTTCGCACACGGGACCTTGATTTATAGTCTCATCCGAAGGACTTTTGGGGAGAGTGGAGAGTCTGCACTGATGTTAATTCGTCAGATTGCGGGCGCAATGTTCTAACCACTAGGCTATCCCGTCCCCCCAGTCTGACAGATAGACAGACAGAAAGGCAAACAGACAGGTAGACGAACAGAGCACACAGTGACAGCGCTCCCAGACAGGTCAGACAGAGCCTGTTGCAAAATATCCAAATGGGATTGTTGTTGACTGTGTGTTTAACATGACAGACAAGATGACATTGTCACTGTAACAACAACCCAACTGTCAACACACCCTTACTGCAGGCTGTAGGCCTGTGTGTGTGGGTGTGTGGGTGTGTTTGTTTGTTTGTCTGTCTGTGTATGGATGGATGGATGATTGTATGGATGTTTGTTTGTCTGTCTATGGATGGATGGATGGATGGATGATTGTATGTATGTATGCATGTGAATGTACTACATATATTAGTACGTATGTCTGTCTGTCTGTCTGTGTGTGTATGTATGGATGGATGTGTGGATGGATGGATGATTGTATGTAATAATAATAATAATAATTAATAATAATAATAATAATAATAATAATAATAATAATAATAATAATAACAATGTATGGAATTTATATAGCGCTGAATCTTGTAAAGGAACAAGTCAAAGCGCTCACATGTATGCATGTATGTATGTATGTATGTATGTATGTATGTATGTATGTATGTATGTATGTGAATGTACTACATATATATGTACGGATTGATGATGTATGTATGTATGTATGTATGATGTATGTATGATGTATGTATGTATGTCTGTCCGTCTGTGTATGTATGTATGGATAAGTGGATGGATGGATGATTGTATGTATATATACATGTATGCATGTATGTATGTATGAATGCATGCATGAGAATGAGAGAGACAGACAATCAGACAGAGAGGGAGAGAGAGAGAGAGAGAAGAGAGAGAAGAGAGAGAGAGAGAGAGAGAGGAGAGAGAGAGAGAGATCAGACAGACAAACAGACAGACAGAGATGTGGGAGGGGGGGGGGTGGAGGTAATGAACGTGCTAAGATTGAATCAACCTTTTTCATAACTCCTTACTGACATGACACTGATAACCCTTGCAGGGAAGATAAGGGACCTCAAAAGGTGTGCTTCTGTTGCAGAATATTGGAAAGGAGAGTAAAGACGGCATTGCAAATGCTATCAACATCAACAGGGGGAAAATATGATAACAAAACCCCATAAAAAGCCGTAAATAAGTGGGGAAAGTACTACTACTGCTGCCACTACTACTACTACTACTACTACTACTACTACTACTACTACTACTACTACTACTACTACTACTCTACATGGAAAAAAAGAGTCGTTGCATTTAAAACCATAGAGCAAAACGATAATATAACACGTATGTATATGCACACATATGCACATGCTTGTACATACCTGCCCGTGCGCACTAACACACAAACACACACACACACACACACACAACATACACACACACACACACACACACACACACACACACACACACCCTTGCTTCTCCCCAAAAGTCCTTCAGATGAGACTATAAACCAAGGCCCGCGTGCAAACGCAATCAGAACATCTTGCGCACACGTTAAACCATGTCCCGCTTTTTGCAAGAGTAGGCCATTGTGTGCCGGTGGGAACAGATGACAGAATTTTTAAAACCGCATACACACGGGAACTAGATGTAAAATAGCACATAAGTGCTTATTTCATTATCCTCAATATAAAAATAAAAATAAAAACACACACACACGCACGCACGCACTTGTGCGCGCTTGATGTACGTGTTCCATCCTCTCTCTCTCTCTCTCTCTCTCTCTCTCCCCCTCTCTCCTCATCACCTCTCTCTCTCTCTCTCTCTCTCTCTCTCTCTCTCTCTCTCCACACAAACACACACACACACCACTCTTTCTCTCTCTCTACGTATAAATTATTATATGTATGCATGCATGTATGTATATATATATATATATATATATATATATATATATATATATATATAAAATATATATATATATATATATATATATATATATGTGTGTGTGTGTGTGTGTGTATGTGTGTGTGTGTCTATGCCTGTGTCAACATGTAAAGTGGTCTGGCAATGTTTGGGGTTTATCATTTTTATCCAGCCAAGACAGACCCATTGCCTGGGTACAGACTTGTATGATCGCCCTTGCGTTCCTTATTTATATATATAAAATAGATATATATATCTATATATATCTATCTATCTATCAATATCTATATATATATAATATTATATATATATATATATAATATATATATATAATAATATATATATATATATATATAAAGGATCTCCGAACACAAGGCACAACAGTTTCTCTAGCCATTTATTTTCGTCTAAATATACATTTTTTTCACAACTATTATTTCAATGTTTTCTTTCTCTTTCTATATTCCATCTTTTGCTGGCAGTGGTGGTAGGCCACAAGAATAGCTATCTATTCTTAGGGTGGCAATAGACACTTCTAAATAATGGAAAGTGTCTTGCTGTTAGGTATCACACAGGATGAGTGAGGATTCAATCACTGCCCGGACCCCTGAAGAGTGCTCAACCAAGGGCCGAAACTCTAGTCAGGTCAGGCCGAAAGTGCAGAACTTACTGAATTAGTCAATGTTCCTCGAGTGTTGCCTTCAAAGATTTATCTTATAGTTAATTTTTTTCTTCACAAATTTAATTTAAAGTGATTTTTTTTGTCCCTTTCGAATCTCGACATAAATCATTATTACGATGAGAATGAAGCTAAAACTGCACTTGGTTTTCCTTACTATAATTATTCTCTCTCTCTCTCTCTCTCTCTCTCTCTCTATATATATATATATATATATATATAGATATATATATATATATATACTTGCGCATATCAGCGGCATAATATCAATAACCCCAGGAACGGAAAGAAAACGCCCGAATCTATGCAACACATATTAATGCTTGTATCAAAGGGAGCATAGCTGAAACAACAAACCACCAGATCCTATCAATAGGAGGAAACACGAATGTATGTAAACACTGGCTGCGGTACTGGGACCTTATGACACGGACAGACGCGATGAAATTCAAATCCCGCTCTTGTGTTTGAGTGCGCGAACGTGTGCTGGTGTAGGGAGTGTGTACGTAGGGGTATGAATGCGATTATGCACACATG
>CM054138.1:69933497-69940997 GCA_028751875.1 Rapana venosa
ATTCTTCTTCTTCATTCTCTCTAGCAATGACAGTATGTTTGTACTCAGTAGCCAAATGGAACATGGTTAATACATCAACCTCTGGTGCTGCCAATATAATTATCGCATAAACATTTTCTTTAGATACTCGAACAGCAAAACGAAAAGGTAAGAGAGAGAGAGAGAGAGAGAGAGAGAGAGAGAGAGAGAGAGAGAGAGAGAGAGAGAGAGAGAGACAGAGACAGAGACAGAGACAGAGACAGACAGACAGAGAGACAGAGTTAGAGACAGAGAGACAGACAGAGACAGATACGGATACAGAGAGATAGAGAGAGAGACAGAGAGACAGAGAGAGACACAGAGAGAGAGACAGATAGAGAGAAAGTAAATGACTGAATGAATGATCGAGTTAAAGAATGACTTATTCAACGAACGAACGAACGAACGAACAAACGAACGAACGAACGAATGAATAAATGAATAAATGAATAAATGAATGAATGAATGAAAGGACGAGAGAGAGAGAGCAAACACTTCTATAACTACTACTACTACTACTACTACTACTACTACAACTACAATACTACAGAGGAACGCGCGCGCGCACACACACACACACACACACACACACACACACACACACACACACACACACACACGCGCGCGCACACACACACGCACGCACGCACGCACGCGCACACACGCACACACACACCTAAAACACACAAAACACCAAACACCACACACATAGAGAAAGATAGCACTACAAAGACAGCTTATGTTCTGTTTTGAAAATAGACAGTCAGTCCTAGTGTTGTATGGAGTGTAGGCAGTGAATTACAGATAGTCTCGTCTCCTTATTGGGTCGCTAACAGGGCCTTGTTCATTAACAGGTGTGACCTTCGGAGGGCCTTCAGCGCACGGCAGCATTTGTCAGGGCCTCAGGAGTTGCTGTCTAAGCGTTCGATAACGACGACAACAACGACGACCACGACGACCACGACGACGACGACGAAGAAGAAGAAGAAGAAGGAGAAGGAGAAGAAGAAGAAGGAGAAGAAAAAGAAGGAGAAGGAGAAGAAGAAGAAGAAGAAAAAGAAGAAGAAGAAGAAGAAGAAGAAGAAGAAGATGATGATGATGATGATGATGATGATGATGATGATGATGATGATGATGATGATGATGATGATGTGTGCAAGTGAAAGACAAAACAATACGCAGTCAGATACGTATGCAGTATAGCTTGCTTGCAATAGCATGAAGTTCCGGCCTGTTACAGACATCACAAAAGTCAGAGAAAAGAAGAAGAACACACACACACACACACACACACACACACACACACACACACACACACACACACACACACACACAGCTGGAAAGAGAGACGGTGAAACAAGCAGCAGCAGAGACAGAATAAGAGATAGGACAGAGAGACAGAGAGGAAGGGATGACAATTAAAAAAAAAAGTTGTTGTGTTTAAAGTCTGTAAACAGTGAGATATTACCTACATTGGAGCTTTGATTTCCCATCTCTTCTAAAAGAAAACAACAACAAATAAACAAAACAACACATAGACCAAAACAGACACACTCACAGACAAGTTGACATACATAATGGCAGACTCACTAACGGAAGTCTATTTCTCCCTTTTTGGTCCATTCTCCTGCCTTTTTTCCCCAGAAAGACTTAAAAGATAACAATTCTCTCCCACACCAAAGTCGGATGTGCGGGGCCTGACTTGTCAGGGGCTTAACGGCAGTTCAACGCAAATTTCGCTCCTATGACAGACAACAATAATTGCTGTCTGAGGTGTTCAACGATGACAAAGAAGAAGAAGAAGACTTACAGACACCCACCCACACACACTCTGACAGATACAGAAACAGACAAGCTGACATAACATAGACTCTCTCAGACAGACTCACTGACAGACACACCAACCCACCCACCACACCCATCCGCCCCCACCCCCCCCCCCCCTCACCCCCCTCCCACACATACACACAAACACACACACGCACACACTTTTGTCCAATATCACTTTTGTGAAGAGAGGTAAAATTGAAGACCAACACACACACACACAGACACACACACTCACACAACAAAACACACACACAAACACACACAACACCCCCCTCCCCCCCCCCCCCCCCCCCCCCCCCCCACCACGCACACACTGAATCAAACAGGACTGGCAGGCAGGCAGACAGGCAGGCAGGAAGGAAGACAGGCAGACGATCAGATAATGGACAGAAGACACCAAATGCAGGCAAGAGGAAGGGAAACAGACGAAAGTGAAAGCTGAGATTTCAGAGAGACTCCTTGTTGGCAGAGAGAAGATTGCAGGTGTGCGCTCCCACGCAAGCACGTCCACGTACGTGCAGCTGTGTACAACCCTATAGTTGTGTGTGTGCTTGTGCAGCGCGCGAGAGCACGCACACACACACACACACGCACGCGCGCGCGCGCGCGCACACACACACACACACTAACACGCACACACACACATACACACACAAGCACGCACTAACACGTACACACACACACATACACAAGCACGCACGCACGCGTACCCACACACACACACACACACACACACACACACACACACACACACACACACACTAACACAGGGGGACGGGATAACCTAGTGGTTAGAACATTGCGCTGGTAATCTGACGACCCGGGTTCGAATCCCGTTCAAGGGGGATATTTTCCCCTGGAGTTAATATCAGTGCAGACTCCACTCTCCCCAACAGTCTTCCGGATGAGACTATAAACCGAGGCCCCCGTGTGCGAACGCACGCAGAACATCTTGCGCACACGTTAAATCCTGTTCCGCTTTTCGTAAGAGTAGGCCATTGTGTGGCGGTGGGAACAGGTGACAAAATTTACAAAACCGCATACACACGGGGACTGGATGTAAAAAAGCACATAAGTGCTTATTCCATTATCCTGGATATAAGAGAATAAAATTAAAATTAAAATAAAAAACACACATACACACAGAGAGGCAGACACACAGTACAACACACACACACACACACACTCTCTCTCTCTCTCTCTCTCTCTCTCTCTCTCTCTCTCTCTCTCTCTCTCACACACACACACACACATACACATGAAGGTTTTTGTTCCTAGATAGATGGCTTGATGAAAAAAAGCAAATGCATTGTTTATTCAATGTACCATCTGGAAATTAAAATAAAAAATTGACCTGACTTGACTTGACTTGACACTCACACACACACACACACACCTACACACACACACACACACACTCTCTCTCTCTCTCTCATCCATACACACACACACACACACACACATACAAACCCCTCCCTCCCTTCCTACCTCTCGTCCTCCCCTACCTCACATCCATGCAACTCTTTCACCAGACATGAGAACAAAACAAACAAACAAACTAAAAACAAAAAATATAAAAAGAAAAGAAATGAAGAGTGTTGCTAGCATTGGGTCAGATTCTAGGACAGCAATAGAAAGGAACACACCCTACCCCCCCCCCCCCCCAGCCCCCACCCCACCCCCACCCGCCTCTTGCGAGCATGCCGGGGTCCTGTCAGTATAAATAGTATCCCCACCTTCTAGAAACTCTATGCTAGGAATTCCCTCTTTTCTGTCCTTCTCTTTGTTTCTGCCTTGTTCCTGTTCTTCCTGTCACCTCCTTCCTTCTCGTCTATTTTCTGCCTCCTTGGTCCATTCTCCTGCCAACTTTTTTTTTTCCCAAGAAAGACTGAAAAGATGATAACTCTCTCCTACTAAAGAAGTCGGATGCACTGGGCCTGACTTGTAAGACGCTTAATTAACGGCAACGCAACGCATTTTCGCTCATTTGATAGATAATAACAGTTGCTGTCTAAGCATTCGACGGCGACGACGACGACGACGACGACGACGAAGAAGAAGAAGAAGGAGGAGGAGGCGGAGGAAGAGGAGGAGGAGGAAGAGGTGGAGGAGGAGGAGGAGAAGAAGAAGAAGAAGAAAAAGAAGAAGAAGAAGAAGAAGAACAAGAAGAACAAGAAGAACAAGAAGAACAAAGAAAGAACAAAGAAAGAAAGAAAGAAAGAAAGTCAGAAAGAAAGAAAAAGAAGAAGAAAACACACAGAAAAGAACCCACGGCACCGACATTGAGAGAAGCTGAATGACCTTTACTCCCTCCCAGCCACAAGAATGCATTGTTGCTCTTTTCTCCCTTCCCCTTCCTCCATCCATCCTACCATTCCCTCTAACCATCCAACCCCATCCCCTCCCCCACCCCAACCACACCCACTCTCCACCTACATCTTGTTCTTCCTCCTCCTCCTCCTCCTTCTCATACCTTTAGGTGTGTGTGTGTGTGTGTGTGTGTGTGTGTGTGTGTGTGTGTGTGTGTGTGGTGTGTGTGTGTGTGTGTGTGTGAGATTCAGATTCAGATTCAGATTCAGAATATTTTATTGCCATTTAAGTCAAGCAGACTTATTTGACATAACAACAAAACAAGCAAACATCAGTGTGTGTGTGTGTGTGTGTGTGTGTGTGTGTGTGTGTGTGTGTGTTTTCGTGTGCGTGCGCGCGCGCGCTGCACGCCTCTGTGTGTGTGCGTGCGCGTGTGTGTGTGCGTGTGTGCGTGCGTGTGTGTACGTGCGTGTGTGTGCGTGTGTGTGTGCGCGCGCGCGTGTGTGTGTCTGACCTTTAGCGGGGTGGGGGGGGGGGGGTCTTTGACAGACTGACAATAGATACAGGTGGCTGAACCTTGGCCTAAAAACAATACATCCTGCAACCTTCTTCCTACCTAACCGACTTCACGCCAGAAACGGGTACATTTCTATTATCATCATCATCACCATCGCCGTCGTCGTCGTCATCATGGTCGTCGTCATCATGGTCGTCGTCATCGTCGTCGTTATCATCGTCGTCGTCGTCGTTATCATCGTCGTCGTTATCATCATCGTTGTCATCGTCATCGTCGTCGTTGTCATCATCATCAACATCACAGTCATTCATCATCACCGCCATCATCGCTACCACCATCATCATCATTATCATAGACGTTGTCATCATCATCAACACCATCATCATCATCATCATCATCATCATCATCATCATCATCATCATCATCATCATCATTATCATCATCTCCTAGTATATTGTGAAAGAACAAACACGAAGTCTGAGAAGAGAGAACAAACACCATGATGATGATGATGATGATGATGATGATGATGATGATGATGATGGTGGTGGTTGTGGTGATGATGATGACGACAACGACGACGACGACGATGATGATGATGTAACAGTGCTGCTATGGACGTGTATGCGCTTTGAGACTTCGTGACAGGGCTTCCTCTTCGTCGTCGTCGTCGGACGCTCAGACAGCAACTACTGTTATCTTGCATGAGTGAAAAAAAATGTGTTGCGCTGCCGTTAAGCGCCTGACAAATCAGGCCCAGCGCACCCGACTTCGGCATGGGAGAGAATGGCTTTTTTTTAAAAGAAAAGTTCTTCTGGTAAAAAAAATAAGGGCAGGAGAATGGACCAAGAAGGCAGAAAATCAGACAAGAAGGAGGTGACAGGAAGAAAAAGAACAAGGCAGAAACAAAGAGAGGGATAGAAAAGAGGGAATTCCTAGCACAGAATTTCCAGAAGGTGGAGGTGCTATTTATACTGACAGGCTCCCGGCATCGCAAACGGGAGTCGTGACAGGGCTGTACTCTTCGCGTTCTATCAGGATATTTCCCGACGTCAACCGGGCCCGAGCGCGAGAGATACAGACACCTGCAGTGTTGTTGGTCAGGTATATTTTGAGCAACACATTCCTAATCCAGAGCAGCTCATTTTGATTGTACAAGTTGCATGCTAGGTATGTTTGTGTTTCCATAAACTCTACCGAATACTGACATAAGTTTCGGGATCTTTAGCGTGTATATTTAATCTTCTGCATGTGTGTATATATACACAAAAGCAATGACGGCACTGGCTGGTTGACTTGTTGACCTGGGGTTCGTAAAATATCCCTACCCTTAAATCCTCAGATGCTGCTGCCTAGATTTGAACGCACGACTTCATGGACCAACCCACGGGATTGAAGTCAAATGGTCTTAACCACTCAACTCAATCGCCTGTAATATTCTTTTTAGTACAGTCAAGTCTCTCGTGTCTCCGTTTTTTTAATTTTTATTCTGTTTTTTTTTAGAATAATGTGGGTGGGTTTTTTTTTACACCCAGTCCCCATGTGTATACAGTTTTGTCAATTTTGTCATCCATTCCTAGCGGCAAACAGTGGCCTACTCTTCCGAAAAAGCGGAACGGGTTTTAACGTGTGTGCAAGATGTTATGCGTGCGTTCGCACAGGGGACCTTTGTTTATAGTCTCATCCGAAGGACTTAGTTCAAGTTGAAGTATACCGTGTTGTTGTTTGCTTATGATATATGTATATTGAATAAACAATGTTTAAACCAAATTAACACCAAGTATAAGAAGAGAAAACAACCAACCAACCAACTAACCAACCAATCAACTAACCAACCAACCAACCAACCAACCATCCATCCATCCATCCATCCAACCAACCAACCAACCAGCCACCCATCCATCCAACCAACAAGCCAGCCAGCCAGCCAACCAACCAGCCACCCATCCATCCAACCAGCCAGCCACCCATCCATCCAAGCAACCAACAAACCAACCAACTAGCCAACCAACAAGCCAGCCAACCGAACAGTCAACAAACCAACCAACCAACCAACCAACAAAACAACCCAACCACCCAACCAGCCAACCAACCAGCCAACCATCCAACCAAAAAACCAACCAGCCAACCAACCAACCAGCCAACCAGTCATCCAACCAACCAACCAACCAGCCACCCAACCAACCACCCAGCCAGCCAACCATCCATCCATCCATCCAACCAAACCAACCAGCCAACCAACCAACCGACCGACCGACCAACCAAAACCAACAGTAACAGAAGTAGTCTTTGTGTAGGCCAACACTGAAATGCTATACTAGGCACAGTGAGAGCCGAGAGGTGAGAAACGATGGCACCGACATTGAGAGAAGTTGTATGACCTTTAATCTCTGCTAGTCACAGACACGTTTTGTTGTCTAAGTCTTTCCTCCCACCTCCCACCTCCCTCCTCCCCCCCCTCGGGGCTCCACCCCCTCACCCCACCCCCACACCCCCCTTCCAACTACCTTACCCCCCATTCACCAAGCTCTTCTCTTTACACGTGCACATAGCAGGCGTGATAGCACGCACACACATATCACAGAAAACACACAGAGAAACACACTCACATACACATATACACTCACAAACACACACACACACACATACACACACATATACACACATATATATACACACACAAACACACACACACATACATACACACACGCACACGCACGCACGCACACAAACACACACAGACACGCACGCGCGCGCGCACACACACACACACACACACACACACACACACACACACACACATACTGAACTCCACTTCTACGACT
>CM054138.1:69943497-69955997 GCA_028751875.1 Rapana venosa
CAAGTATTCTTCTCGTAGTTGCATAGTGATGAACATGCTACTTTCTCCCAAATTCATGTCCCTGCAATTTTGCAGCAAGCTCAGTTTATTCACCTAGTCATACACCATTTTCAAAACCTTGTGTTTTCGTAATATTCTGTTGGTCTTTTTGTTTCTTAACGAGATGGGAGGTGTTGCTTCTTTTCTCTTCCTTTATTTATTTATTCATTCATTTGGTGGTGTTTTTTTAATTCTTCCTTTCATAGCCATAATTATCAAACTTCAAAATTAAAGAGATCAACCATCAAAAGCAACAGAGACAAAGTTATTTTCACTGGACTGAAGTGTTTATAAAACAGATAAAGACAAATCTGGCATTAGGACAGCACTCTTTTATATGGAACGTATTTTTCAACACCTTTATGTGTGTGCGTGTGTGTGTGTTGAGAGAGAGAGAGAGTGTGTGTGTGTGTATGTGTGTGGTGCGTGCGTGCGTGCGTGTGTGTGTGTAGTGTGTGTGTGTGTGTGTGTGTGTTGTGTGTGTGTGTGTGTGTGTGGTGTGTGTGTGTGTGTGTGTGTGTGTGTGTGTGTGTGTGTGCATGCGTGCGTGTTCGTATGTATGTGTGTGTAGGTGGGTCTGTGTCTGTTAATATTGCGTAGGAATGCTTGACTCTATGTGCATGCGTGCGTGCGTGCGTGAATGGGTGGGTGCGTGCATGCATGCATGAGTGCATGTATGTGTGCGTGCGTGTGTCAGTGCATGTGTGTGCGTGTGTGAATGCATGAGTGTGTACGGGCGTGTGTGAGTGTATGTGTATGTTGTCTCTTGTGTGTGCGCGTGCGCGTGCGCGCTTGCGTGTGTGTCTGCGTGTGTGTGCATGCGTGTACATATGAGCGTTATATTTCTCGTTATGTTTGTGTTACATTATAAAATCCTATGATATTATTCATATACATGTGAACCTGACGTCCCAAATCTAGAACGGATACAACTGACGCTTATTCGGATTATCATGATCATCATTTTATTTATATTTGTTTGCATCGAGACATATGCCGAGTTTTAACAAAAATCCCGCCCCCCCCCCCCTCCCACTCCCAGTTTTTCTTTCTTTATTATTTTATTTATTTATTCTTTTATTTCGAAGCAAATGGAATAAGCACTTGTGAGTTGTTTTACAACGAGTCCCCGTTTGTATGCAGTTTTGTAAATTTTGTCATCCGTTCCCACCGGAACACAACGGCTACTCTTCCGAAAAGCGGAACGGGATTCTAACTTGTGCGCAAGACGTTCTACGTGCGTTCGCACACGGGACTTCGTTTATAGTCTCATCCGAAGGACTTTTGGGGGGAGTGGAGTCGGCACTGATGTTAACTCCAGAGGAAAAAATCCTCTTGAACGAGATTCGAACCCGGGTCAACTGATCACGAGCGCAATGCGCATCATTATAGTCACCAACTTATTTCCACCCTCCCTCCCCCCCCCCCCCCCCGCCCCCACTTCACCCCCTCCCCCCTCCCCCCCCCCCCCCCCACCAACACATACACACCTTCACTAATACAATCACACTACCCAAATCCCCCATCCCACCCCCACTACCCCCTTCCCTCTTCATCCTCCCATTTTCCTTCAGCCAGACAGATAAACTGACACTTCACGTCTCGTAGGCGTATGCTCCATGAAATGGCCGACTTCTCTTACCAAAAAACCTAAATCGGGTAGGCTAGAGGGCGTGGGGGTGTAAGGGGGTGTAGGGGGTGTGGTGTGTGTGTATATGCGCGGCAAAAACCAAACGTCAAGCGATGACAGTGAAGACTCATTGCAGACACAACATAAAAGAGCCAGCACTGCAGAAAATCTGCTGGGTATTGGGATATAGGCAGGGCAGGGATGGAGAGGATAAAAAAAAAGAAAAAGGAATGATGGATGTGTGTGCTGTGTCCTTAACTATACATACTGGCATTAACGAGAATGTATATGCGTATCTCCAGTTTAACGCCTATTGATATTATTACGATTGTGATTTTAGACCATAGAAAACGACACAACCAAAGAAATAGCAAGGCAGTTTTCAAGCAAAGGAAGGACTATTTTTGTAAATGTGTGTTGGGTGGGTTTTTTAAAAATTGTATTTTCTGTTTAATAAGATTTTATGTTCTTAATATCACTTGTACATAATAATAATAATAATAATGTATGGAATTTATATAGCGCTGAATCTTGTAAAGCAACAAATCAAAGCGCTCAGATTTTATTTCATACCACTTTAAGTTGAAATTCGGGCTATCGTGACTTAAACCAGTGCGGGTTTTGTCACCGTGGAAGTAAGTACTCGTGTAGTTGTTACTGTCATTTGGAAACTTTAAGTGGGGTTTTCTCAAATCCACCATATTGGAGATTAGATAGTCTGGTTTGGTTCTAATGTAGCGAATTAATATACATAGTAAAGTACCTGCAATTTCATGCCAGCTTTCGGTTGATCGTGGAAACATAAACATACCCAGCATGCAACCTGCACTTGAGGAGGAATTAGCTCCGTCAGATTCATCTCATTCAAGAAAAACAACTTGAAAAACAACTTGAAGAAGAAGAAGAAGAAGAACAACAACAACAACAACAAGAAGGAGAACAAGAACAAAAAGGAGGAGGAGGACAACGACGACGATGACGACAAGGACAACGACGACAACAAGAGCAGCAGCAGCAACACCAATAACAATATAAACAACAAAATCCAGACAAAAGTTGACTGACACAAAGCAAACGAACACACCAACATCCTTCGGATGAGACTATAAACCGAGGCCCCGTGTGCGAACGCACGCAGAACATCTTGCGCACACGTTAAATCCTGTTCCGCTTTTCGTAAGAGTAGGCCATTGTGTGCCGGTGGGAACAGGTGACAGAATTCACAAATCTGCATACACACGGGCACTGGATGTAAAAAAAAAAAAGCACATCAATGCTTATTCCATTATCCTCAATATAAAAGAATAAACAAACAAATAAATAAATAAACAGACAGACAGACAGAGAAGAAGACAGACAAGAATACAGACAGACAGACAAGAAGACAGAACGGTTACACCAACAGAGAGACAAACAAGCAGACAGACAGACAGGCAAACAAACAAGCAGACGGACGGACAGACAGACAGACAGACATACGAACAAGTAGACGGACGGACGGACAGACAGACAGACATACAAACAAGCAGACAGACGGTCAGATAGACAGACAGACATACAAACAAGCAGACAGACGAACAGATAGACAGACAGACATACAAATAAGTAGACGGACGGACAGATAAACAGACAGACAAACAAGCAGACGGACGGACAGACAGACAGAGACATGCAAACAAGTAACAGACAGACAGACAAACAAGTAGACAGACAGACAGACAAACAAGTAACAGACAGACAGACAGACAGACGGACAGATAGACAGACAGACAGACAAACAAGTAACAGACAGACACAGACAGACAGACAAACAAACAAGTAACAGACAGACAGACAGACAGACAGACAGACAGACAGACGGACAGACGGACAGACAGACGGACAGACAGACAGACAGACAGACAGACAAACAGACAGACAGACAGACTTACTGTAGGCCGGCGCTTTGGAGGGACACCCCGCCCCGGAAGGACCGGAAGCGAAGGTGACGCCATCTTCACAGCAACCGTACTCCGAGTTCTCGCAGTCTTTGTCATCCTGAAACAATGACGTCATCACAGAGTGACGTCAGCAAAGGTCGCAGCTACTCTCTGTGTGTGTATGTGTGTGTGCGTACGTACGTTTTTATTTATTTATTTATTTTATTTTATTTTTGTATTCTATATCGAGGATAATGGAATAAGCACTCATGTGCTTTTTTTTTTACATCCAGTCCCCTGTGTGTATGCGGTTTGGGTAAATGTTGTCATCTGTTCCCACCGGCACACAATGGCCTACTCTTTCGAAAAGCGGAACAGGATTTAACGTGTGCGCAAGATGTTCTGCATGCGTTCGCACACGGGGCCTCGGTTTATAGTCTCATCCGAAGGACTTACGTGCGTACGTGTGTGTGTGTGTGTGTGTGTGTGTGTGTGTGTGTGTGCGTGCGTGCGTGCGTGCGTGCGTGCGTGCGTGCGTGCGTGTGTGTGTGTGCGTGTGTGTGAATTCAAATTCTTTTATTTTGAGGATATATGCATAAACATTATGTCCTTTTGATACACATCCAGTCCCTGTGCGCATGCGGTTTTGTAAATGTTGTCATCTGTTCCCAAAGGTGCAATGGCATATTCCTCTGAAACAGGCGGAACAGAATTAAGGTGTGTACAAGACGTTCTACGAGTGTGCACGCGGAACCTCGGTTTAGGTGTGTGTGTGTGTGTGTGTGTGTGTGTGTGTGTGTGTGTGTGTGTGTGTGTGTGTGTGTGTGTGATTTAAACAAATATTCAAAAGGAGGGAAACAATTTAATGTTGTGGTGTTTCTATGTAATGCTTATAACCCACTTGAATTAGGATTGAAGATAATTATATTTATCCCATCTTCATATTCATAGCTCAGTATCACCATTATCGTGACTGCTATTGAACTATATATATATATATATATATATATATATATATATATATATATATATATATATATATATATATATATATATATATATATATACCAGTATGTGTGTGTGTGTATATAAAGGTCATCCATCTCATAACTTTAGGTACTGCGGGCTATGTATTCTATACATATTTGTATTAAAAAAAAAGTAGTATCGTTCTATCCAGTGAAACGATAAACTAGACACACACACAAAAGAAGAAAAAAGAACAGTCCCGAAAGCAGAACAAAATAGATATTCAAATAATGTTTACACGCTTCTAACTAATAATTTTTTAAAAAGACAAAATATTTATATCTAATATTTCCTATTAAAATCTAATATTTGTGTTAAAAATGTCGGGGGGGGTTTGGTTTTTTTCAAAGCCGGATCTAGACTGTCTGAATATCTGTCTTCAAAACGTGACATCTTTTCCCCCCGCCCCTATTATAACAAGATTAAAGGTAAGAAAAGGTTCATGTCGATGATTTGCTATTGTTGTTGTTGTTGTTGTTTAAATAAAAAACATATCAACCCCTCTTCCCCACTCTCGTGCAAAATACCACAACAAAAAAGGTGCCGGAAACACAATATCATTCTACGCAATCATAACTCTTTAATGACACCTAGTATGCAAGTTTCAAATGTCGAACTCTTCACATGTTCTCTCTCCCTCCCTCTCTCTCTCCCTCTCTCTCCCTCCCTCCCTCCCTCCCACTCTCTCTCCCCCCCCCCTCTCCCCCCCCCCCATCTATCTCTCTCTCTCTCCCTCTCCCTCAAAAAACCCAAACCAAAACACAATAGAGTAAAGAGGAAAGAAAAAATGACCTGGCAATTGGAAATACATTTTCCCGGAAAAGCTTTACACCAAATTGCATGTAATTTCTCTGGGCCACCACTTTAAAAGCATTCGTTCAACTTGTCAACCAATCTACAAATAAATTCTCTCCGTCTCTGCCTGCCTGCCTGCCTGCCTGCCTGTTTGTCTGTCTGTCTGTCTGTCTGTCCGTCTCTCTTTCTCTCTCTCTCTCCCTTTTTTTCTCCCATCTGACGTACTGCCAGGCACCCCGTCCCCAATTAAAATTGTGTCTACATCTCCGCTAAAAACATGCATATAAACATACACAAAATAAATGCAAACATGAAACCGACCGAAAAATGGGATAATAAGCACTGCAATCATGTCATTTTCCTGCAAGTGAACACAAAGACAGATTAGAAGACTACACACGCACGCACGCACGCACACACACACACACACACACACACACACACACACACACACACACACACACACACACACGCACGCACACACGCACATACACACACATACATACACATACATACACACGCATACAAGCAAGCTGGCAGGCAGACAGAAAATGTATACAGACAGACATACAGACATACAGACAGACAGACAGACAAACAGGTATACAGACAGAAAGAAATACAGACGAGCAGAGAGACAGACATGCAGAAATACAGACAAGCAAGCAGGCAGACAGAAAATAAATACAGACAAGCAGGCAGACAGACATACATGCAGACAAGCAGACAGACAGACAGAAATGCAGACGAGCAGGCAGACAAACAGAAAAACAGACAAGTAGGCAAACCAACAGAAATACAGAAAAGCAGGCAGAAATACAGAAATACGGACAAGCAGACATATAGACATACAAAAATACAGACAAGCAGGCAGACAGACAGAAAATGAATAGACAAGCAGGCAGACGGACACAAATACAGACAAGAAAGCAAGCATACAGAAAATTACTACAGACAAGCAGGCAGACAGACATACAGAAATACAGACAAACATACAGACATGCAGAAATATAGACAAGCAGGCAGACATGCAGAAATACAGACAAACATACAGACATGCAGAAATATAGACAAGCAGGCAGACATGCAGAAATACAGACAAGCAGGCAGACATGCAGAAATACAGACAGACAGGCAGACCGACAGACAGACAGACAGACAAACAGGTATACAGACAGGCAGAAATACAAACAAGCAGAGAGACAGAAATGCAGAAATACTGAAAAGCAAGCAGGCAGACAGAAAATTAATACAGACAAACAGGCAGACAGACATGCATACAGACAAACAGGCATATAAACATAAATACAGACAAGCAGACATATAGACATACAAAAATACAGACAAACAGGCAGACAGCATAAATACAGACAAGCATACAAGACGAACATAAATACAGAATACAGACAAGCAGGCAGACAGACATAAAGTTAATACAGACAAGCTAGCAGACCAACAGAAACGCAGACAAGCAGACAGAAATACAGAGAAGCAGGCTGACAGACATACAGAAATACAGACAAGCAGACAGCCAGCCAAATGCAGACAAGCAGGTAGACAGATTGACAGAAATACAGACAAGCAGGCAAACAGACAGAAAGTTAATAGACAAGCAGGCAGACGGACACAAATACAGACAAGCAGACAGACAGCAGAAATACAGAAAAGCAGGTAGACAGATGGACAGAAATACAGATAAGCACGCAGACATAAAGTTAATGCAGACAAGCAGGCAGACTGACAGAAATGCAGACAAGCAGGCAGACAAGCATGAATACCAACAAGCAAGCAAGCAAGCATACAGAAAATTACTACAGACAAGCAGACAGACAGAAATACAGAGAAGCAGGCAGACAGACATTCAGAAATACAGACAAACATACAGACATGCAGAAATACAGTCAAACAGGCAGACCGACAGAAATACAGACAACCAAGTAGACAGACGGACAGAAATACAGACAAGCAAATAGACAGACGGACAGAAATACAGACAAGCACACATACAGGCAGACAGATAGACAGAAATACAGGCAAGTAAGAAGACAAACAGAATATTAATAAAGACAAGCAGACAGAAACACCAATATACAAAAAGCAGGAATACATACAGAAATACAGACAAGCAGACAGGCAGACAGACAGACAGAAAGACAGACAAGTAGGCAGAATGCCAGAAAACACACACACACACACACACACACACAGAGGCAGGCAGGCAGGTAGATTGGCTCCTATAAATATCCCTCTCTCACTGTACCACTAACCAGCAGAGAACTAGGTGTAGCCATGTTCCAGGTAGATAAATACACCCATAAAAGAGCCCTTCGTGCGCCGTCTGAGCTTTAAAGTAGGTGTTTAAGAGAGAGAGAGAGAGAGAGAGAGGGGGGGGGGGGGGAGAGAAAGAGAGAAAGAGAGAGAGGGAGAGAGGGAGAGAGACAGACAGAGAGACAGAGAGAAGGAGATTGAATCTTAATACGAAAACACGGTAGGGGTAATTGGGCCTGCCAAGATAGAACATGGAAAAGCTTGGCCTACAGACAGACAAAAACAGATCTACGGACAGTCACACACACGTACATACTTACACACATACATACATACATACATCCATTCACCCACCCATTTATCCATCTATCTCTCCACCCATCTATCCATCCGATCCAATCATCCTCTATTACTCACCCACCCATCCTTCCACCCATCCTCCCACCCACCCACCCAACCCACTCACCCATCTATCACTATCCCACCCACCTATTTATCACCCACCCACCCAACCCACCCACCCACTCACTCACTCACTCACCTACCCAACCGTCTATAACCAACCCACCCATCCAAACCATCCCAAACCCCTATCTTGTCATCCCACCTAACCCACCCAATCCATCCATTCCACCCAATCCACCTTTCCACCCACTCACCCATCCACCTCCATCCGACCATGCATCCACCCCACCCACTAAACTCAGCCACCAGACCCAGCCACTCACCAACATGTCTAATCCACCCAACCGCCCAACCCATTCAACCTACTCACCCACCTCCACCCAACCCAACCTTTACACCCAACCCGCCAAACCCATCCAGCCCCTCACTCACCCACCTCCATACATCCTTCGGATGAGACTAGAAACCGAGGCCCCGTGTGCGAACGCACGCAGAACATCTTGCCCACACGTTAAATCCTGTTCCGCTTTTCGTAAGAGTAGGCCATTGTGTGCCGGTGGGAACAGATGACAAAATTTACAAAACCACATACACACGGGGACTGGATGTAAAAAAAAAAGCACATAAGTGCTTATTCCATTATCCTCGATAAAAAAAATAAAACAATAAATAATAAACCTCCTCCCATCCACATACTCAACCAAACCATCCAACCAACCCACCCACTCCCACCCCGCCTCCATCCAACTCACCCATCCAACTCACCCATCCAACTCACCCATCCAACTCACCCATCCAACCCACCCATCCCACTCATTCACTCACACACACACACGCACACACACACCCAAGCCACCTCCATCCAACCCAACACAAACTCACCCTCCCCACTCACTCACCCACTCACCAAACCAACCCAACCCAACCAACCCAACCCACCCACCCACCACCAACCCAACCCAACCCTCCCCACCCACCCACAATACCCATCCAACCCACCCACCAAACCCATCCAACCCAACACCAACCCAACCCTCCTCCCCACTCACTCACCCAACCCAACACACACACACCCATCCTCACCCACCCAACCCACCCAACCCAACCCTCTTTACTCACCTACCCACCCACCAAACCAAACCAAACCCAACCTCACCCACCAAACCCAACCCAAACCCAACCCATTCACCAACCCAACCCAACCCCAACCCCAACCCAACCCCACCTCAACCCAACCCAACCCCAACCCCACCCCAACCCCACCCACCCACCAACCCAACACCAACCCCAACCCACCCCACTCACCAAACCCAACCCAACCCAACCCAACCCAACCCCAACCCTAAACCCCACCCCACTCCACTCACCTCCACCTCCACCATGCCGTGGGCGTTGCTGCCGTCAGGGCAGGGGTCCAGCACACAGGCCCTGTGGGTTTCGGGGCGCTCCTGAGTGCACTGGGACTCCTCCACCACCTCAGGGTCCTTGCTGGGGTTGGTGGGGTCACGCTGACACAGCACCTGCCGGCTCTGGGTCCCGTGGCCGCAGGTCACACTGCACTGTTAGGGGCAGAGGCAGGGATGGAGGAAGGAATGGAGGGAGGAAGGGAGGGAGGGTAGGAGGGAAGGAGGGAGGAAGGGAGGGAGGGAGGAAGGAGGGAAGGGAGGAAGGGAAGGAGGGAGGGAGGGAGGAAGGGAGGGAGGGAGGGAGAGAGGGAGGGAGAAGGGAGGGAGGGAGAGATGGAGGGAGGAAGGGAAGGAGGGTGGGAGGGAGGGAGGGAGGGAGGAAGGAAGGGAGGGAGGAAGGGAGGGAGGGAGGAAGGGAGGGAGAGATGGAGGGAGGAAGGGAAGGAGGGAGGGAGGGAGGGAGGGAGGAAGGGAGAGAGGGAGGGAGGGAGGAAGGGAGGGAGAGATGGAGGGAGAGAAGGGAAGGAGGGTGGAGGGAGGGAGGGAGGGAGGAAGGAGGGAGGAGGAAGAGAGGAGGAGGAAGGGAGGGAGGGAGAGATGGGGGAGGAAGGGAAGGAGGGTGGGCGGGGGAGTGGAGGGTAGGATGGGAGGGAGGGAGGAAGAAGGGAGGAAGGGAAGGAGGGAGGGAGGGGAAGGTGAGAGTAAGACATGACAATGACAATGACAATGACAAATTCTTTTATTTCGAGGATAATGAATAAGCACCCATGTGCTTTTTTTTACAATCAGTCCCCGCTCTTAAGGATATATATGATAATAAAATAAAGTAAAGCCCATAGCAATACACTTACACAGTATACGGAAAAAAATATCTACACACAAAAATCCCCACAAAAATCACCGAGAGAGAGAGAAAAAAAAGAGAGAGAGAGAGAGAGAGAGAGAGAGAGAGAGAGAGATGAGAGAGAGAGAGGAGAGAGAGAGAGAGAGAGAGAACACTGGACTATGAAATTGTTTCATGTACATCGGCTTTAGGCCACAATACATTTTGACGGGGGGGGGGGGGGGGGGGGGGGGGGAGGGGGGGGGGGGAGAGAGATGGAAGAGACAAAGAAAAAGAAGTATAATTTCTCGTAAACTTTGGTAGGTAGAACTTTGGCACAATACCATGGTATGCACTCAAAACTGGATGCTCTTGAATATGTATATTCCAAAATGAAAACTAAATAGAGACTGACGTAGACCCAAAATCAAAACAAAGCATAGCTAGAAACGGAAAGGCCTGTTAAGAAAAATTTTGACGAAGTTATAAATTATTTGATATGTCAATACCTTGTCACATACAAACTACAAACATCAAGCACGGCGTTAAGTCATGACAATTCAGATTATTAATAGACCTACTCACTACCTTTTGCATTTTCAAAATAGTTACCGTGCTCACACACTATTGCATTCTAAAAAACACATTCACCACATCAGAAGAGAGAGAGAGAGAGGAGAGAGGAGAGAGAGAGAGAGAGAGAGAGGAGAGAGAGAGAGAGGAGAGAGAGAGAATGTAGGATGGGTTTATTTGGCTTAAATAGATTTTTTTCTTCAGAAAACATGAATATCATATATATTTATTCAATTCTTTATTTATTTTATTTTATTCTTTTATATCAATACACGAATTGAGAGAAATAACAAGTTAATAGCATATGGAGTGTTGGAAACAATAATTATTGACTCATTTAATTTGGCAGCTAATGAGCATAAGTAAATCAGCGTAGCACCAAGATTTTGCTTTCCAAACACCATTTTGTGGATCAAGCAATTGAGAATGTTAACGTTGAGTTTATTTCGAACATGGTTTTTGTTTGGTTTTGATGTTGGGGTGAGGGTGGGGGTGTGGGGTGGGGGTTCGGTGAAAAGTAAGTTTGGGTGGTTTGTTTGTTCTGAAATGTCCATGTGTTTACTTCGGTCTAAGTAAGGGCGCATTATTTTCTTTAAGTGTGTTGTATTGTTTTGATCTTTGATTGATATTTCATTTTGATTATTGATTGATTGATTGAGTGATTGATTGATTGATCGTTATTTCAGTTTGATTATTGATTGACTGATTTATTATTTGATTGATTGATTGACATTTCATTTTGATTATTGATTGATTTGACTGTTATTTCATTTTGATTATGGATTGATTTGGCTGTTATTTCATTTTGATTATGGATTGATTTCACTTGACTGTTATTTCATTTCGATTATGGATTGCTTGGTAATTCATTTGGATCATTGACTGACTGACTGACTAACGGACTGAATGACTGACTGAATGATTGATTGATTAATTTATTGATTAATTGACATAACTTTTTTCTAGCACCGTTTAATTGATTGATTGTTATTTCTTCCCTTGTAGTGATTGATTGAGTGACTGATTGAGTTGATTGATTGCATGACAACATCCCCCCCCCACCCCGACACACACACACCAATCTGATCCACCCACACAACTCCTCCCCCTAATCTCCCCACCTCCCCAACCCCCCAACCCTCCCCCAACCCCCACCCACCCCACAAACCACCCCCACCCCCGTTTCACAACCCCCCCACCTCCACAACCCCCCCACCTCCCCACCCCCCCCCCACTCCCCCCCCCCCACCCTCCCACCTCCCAACCTCCCCCATACCCCCCAACCCTCACTCCCCCACCCAACCCAACCACACCCTCACCTCACTCCCCCACCCCCACCACCCCTCCCACCCCCCCAACCCTCCCACTCCCACCCCCCTCACCTCCCCCATCCCCCCCTCAATCCCCCCTCCCCCCCACCCATCCACCACCCACCCCCCACTCCCACCCCCTCCACCCCCTCCCACCCACACCCCCCCCCCCTCCACCCCACCCCCAACCCACACACTGTACTAACCATCGCCCAAGCGGTGGTGGCCCAGTAAGGAAACTCCTCGCCATCCCCCTCCCCCCCATCCCCACCATCCCCCCACCCAACCCTCCCCCCAGCCCAC
>CM054138.1:69960997-69975997 GCA_028751875.1 Rapana venosa
AATCAAGAGCACACCATATCACCTGCATGTTTACATCTCTCTCTCTCTGTCTCTCTCTGTCTCTCATTCTCTCTCTCAAGACTGATAGAAAGACAGACAGTCACACAGCCACACAGACACACACAGACACACACGCACACACTACAACACACATCCACCCACCCACCCACACACAACACACGCCACCCTCACACACACACTACACACACACTACACACCTTACCACACATCACCCCCATCCCCACCCCCACCCCCACACACAACACACACAACACCAACACACAAACACACCCAGAAGATATTTTAAAATATTAATTTGGCATTTCGTATAACAAAATCTTTAATGAACAGTCCTATAGGACATTTGTTATAGTTATAAGTCGAATTAGCATGTCTTATGTATTTATTTGTTGCTATCATTGCTTAGCCTTTTTCTGTATACTGCCTAGGATATTTAGCAACAGACACCAATCTCACAGCACACAACCATCAACATCAATGTCCCCTCCCCTCCCCTTCCCATCGTCTAATATCACTTTGAGTGAACAGACGTAAAA
The DNA here is from genome assembly GCA_028751875.1 of Rapana venosa. Classification (NCBI taxonomy): domain Eukaryota; kingdom Metazoa; phylum Mollusca; class Gastropoda; order Neogastropoda; family Muricidae; genus Rapana; species Rapana venosa. The sequence continues at coordinate 69,961,555 of CM054138.1, forward strand.
TCGAAGCAACAACAAAACACACCACACACATACCTACACAACACACACATACAACCCCCCCCCCCCACCAACGCCCCCCCCCCACACACACACACCCCCACACACCCACCCACCCAACACAGATCTTTTACACGACTCTTTCCATACGTCTTCTACACGTCCTTCCCACCTCCCACCCCCACCTCACCCCTATCCCCCAACCCCCACCCCGTCTACTATCACTGATAGTGAGCAGACGTCAAGTACAAGAACGGAGGAACCTTGGACCCACCATCCCCCAACACCCACCCACCACACACACCTACCTACCCAACCACCCAACACAGATCTTTTACAGGACTCTTTCCATACATCTTCTACACGTCCTCTCACACCCAACCCCAATCCTCCCATCCTCCCAACCCCCCACCCGGTCTACTATCACTGATAGTGAGCAGACGTCAAGTACAAGAAGGGAGGAACCTCGGACCCACCATCCCCGCACTCCTGGGAGCAGCTGGTCCAGGCCCCGAAGATCCAGCTGTAGGGCTGGTTGGGGTTCGATTCCAGCAGGCGGTTCTTGGGGATGTAATACTGGTAGTCCACGGCCGTCTTCTCTCGCCCGTAGTCACGAAGCTGGAAAGAGACAGAGAGAGAGAGAGGGTGGTGGTGAGGGTGGTGGTGGTGGTGTGTGGTAGGGGGGGGGGGGGGTTGTGGTGTGGGGGGTTGTGGGGGTGGTGGGGGTATTGGTGGTGGTGGTGTGTGGTGAGGGGGGGGGGGGTTGTGAGGGTGGTGGTGGTGGTGGTGGTGTGGTGGTGGGGTATTGGTGATGGTGGTGGTGGTGGTGGTTATGGTGGTGGTGTGTGGTGGTGGTGGTGGTGGGGGTTGTGAGGGTGTGAGGGTGGTGGTGGTGTGATGGTGAGAGTGGTGAAGATGTGAGGGTGTGTGGTGGTGGTGGTGGTGGTGGGGTATTGGTGGTGGTGGTGGTGGTGGTGTATTGGTGGTGGTGGTGATGGTGGCGGTGGGGTATTGAGGGTGGTGGTGATGGTGGTGTGGTGGAGGAAGGGTATTGGTGGTGGTGGTGGTGGTGAGGGTGGTGGTAGTGGTGGTGGTGGTGAGGGTGATCGTGGTGATGTTGGTGGTGGTGGTGAAGGTGGTGGTGGTGGTGGTGGTTATGGTGGTGGTGTGGTGGTGGTGGTGGTGGTGAATGTGGTGGTGGTGGTCGTGGTGGTGGTGGTGGGGGGTGGTGGTTTATGGTGGTGGTGGTGTTGGTTGTGGTGGTAGGGTATTGGTGGTGGTGGTGGTGGTGGTGGTTATTTATTTATTTATTTATTTATTTATTTATACCACTTTAAGTCACGAGATTTCTCTGCGTGAAATTCGGGCTGCTCTCCCCGGGGAGAGCACGTCGCCACAAGAGCAGCGCCACCCTTTTTTTTTTGTTTTTTGTTTTTGGTCTGCAACTGTATTTCTTTCCCTATCAGAGTGGCTTTTTTCTAAGAATTTTGCCAAGGACAACTCTCTTGTTGCCGTTGGTTCTTTTTCGTGCGCTGCATAATTTTCTGTAACACACGGGACCTCGGTTTATCGTCTCATCCGAAAGACTAGCGCCCAGACCACCACTCATGGTCTAATGGATGGGGGAAAAGTTTCGAGCCCAGACGGGATACGAACCACGCACACTTCCGACCCGGACTTTTCGCTTTCTAGACAGGCGCGTTACCTCTAGACCACCGATCCATGGTGGTGGGGTATTGAGGGTGGTGGTAGTGGTGGTGGTGGTGGGGTATTGAGGGTGGTGGTGGTGGTGGTGATGGTGGTGGTGGTGAGATTGGTGGTGGTGGTGGTGGTGGTGATGGTGGTTGTGGTGGTGGTGGTGGTGAGGGTAGTGGTGGTGGTGGTGAGGGTGGTGGTGGTGGTGGTGGTTATTACTATTGGTGGTTGTGACTGTTGTGGTGAAGTGATGTTGTTAGTATCTGCGATGCTGTTGTGGTGGTTGTGGATGGTGGCGGTTTTAAGTCCTAGTGGGAGTGATAGTGGTGGTGGTTGTGGTGATGGTGATGGTAAGAGTTGATGATGGTGTCGTCTATGTTGATCTGTAAGTTGTTATTGGTGTTGGTGTGACTGAAAGAAGAAGAAGAAGAAGAAGAAGAAGAAGAAGAAGAAGAAGAACAAGAACAAGAAGAACAAGAAGAACAAGAACAAGAACAAGAAGAATTCCGAAGAAGAAGAAGTCACACTCACACACAAGCCCCCCACTTCACACACACACACACATACACATCTCCACCCCACTCACACACATACCCACCACACCCCCACACCCCCATCTACCCCCCACCCACCCACTCTCGTGCCCACCATCCCCCACCCCTCCACACACACACCTTTCACCCCCTCCCTACCCCCTCTCCCACCCCACCACAACCCCAACCCAACACACACACACACACACACACACACCCAAACACACACACACTCACTCACTCACTTCCTGTACCTTTTTTATTATCTAAAGTTATAAACGTGAAAAAATGGATGAAACAGTAAGTGAAGGAATTTGTTTGTCCTGTCGTTTTATGATTTTCTTTTTTTAATTCTTAAACCATTTTTATTTAATATGTGTTTTGGACGTGAGCGCGCACGCGCTCAGGTGTGCATGAGTATGTGTGTGCGTGTATATGTATATGTGGTAATTTGTATTTTCAATGTATTTCCTTATCGATTTTTTCCTTTTTTTTTTTTTTTTTTTTTATGGTTTAATTTAATGGAAAAGGATGAAAAAATGTAGGGTTTTAGTATAATCTTTACAAAAATTTGTTCTTAGATAGATGGCTTAAAAAAAAAAAAAGGAAAATTTCCCTTGGGGCTTATTCAATGTACCACCCGGAAAAAAAAATTTTGACTTAAAATTTTGTTTGGATTTCACACACACCCCAAACAACCCACCCTCCCCCCCAACACCCCAACCAAAAAACCTTTAAACGATCAGAAAACTTTGGGTTTCCCCCCTTTCCCCTTTTTGCAGCTCGTGTCGTGGCTGCCCTGGGGCAGGGTCTTGTGTCAGGTAGAGGGGGGGACGCCCCCCCGACCCCCCCCGCACCGTCCCGTTGGGGGGGGCCTTCTGTGTCCGGTCCACACGCCACCCCGAAAAGTCAGCCCCTTGTGAGAGAGAGAGAGAGAGGAGATGTGTGTGAGAGAGAGAGGGACACAGAGAGAGAGAGGGAGAGAGGAGATGTGTGTGAGAGAGAGAGGGACACAGAGAGAGAGAGGAGAGAGGAGATGTGTGTGAGAGAGAGAGGGACACAGAGAGAGAGAGGGAGAGAGGGAGATGTGTGTGAGAGAGAGAGGGACACAGAGAGAGAGGGACACAGAGAGAGGAGATGTGTGAGAGAGAGAGAGAGGGACAGAGAGAGAGAGGAGATGTGTGGTGAGATGAGAGAGGGGACAGAGAGAGAGAGGAGATGTGTGAGAGAGAGAGAGGAGATGTGAGAGAGAGAGGGAGAGAGGAGATGTGTGAGAGAGAGAGAGGGACACAGAGAGAGAGAGGGACACAGAGAGAGAGAGGGAGAGAGGAGATGTGTGTGAGAGAGAGAGGGACACAGAGAGAGGAGATGTGCGAGAGAGAGAGAGGGACAGAGAGAGAGAGGAGATGTGTGAGAGAGAGAGAGAGAGAGGGACAGAGAGAGAGAGGAGATGTGTGATAGAGAGAGAGGGACAGAGAGAGAGAGGAGATGTGTGATAGAGAGAGAGGGACAGAGAGAGAGAGAGAGATGTGTGATAGAGAGAGAGAGAGGAGATGTGAGAGAGAGAGGAGATGTTGTGAGAGAGAGGGACAGAGAGAGAGAGGAGATGTGAGAGAGAGAGGAGATGTGTGAGAGAGAGGGACAGGAGAGAGAGAGGAGATGTCTGGAGAGGAGAGAGAGAGAGGAGATGGAGGAGAGAGAGGAGAGAGAGAGAGAGAGGAGATGTGAGAGAGAGAGGAGACGTGAGAGAGAGAGGAGACGTGAGAGAGAGAGAGGGACAGAGAGAGAGGAGATGTGAGAGAGAGAGAGAGGGACAGAGGAGAGGAGATGTGAGAGAGGAGAGAGAGGGACAGAGAGAGAGAGATAGGGACAGAGAGAGAGGAGATGTGAGAGAGAGAGAGAGAGGGACAGAGGAGAGAGAGGAGATGTGTGAGAGAGAGAGAGGGACAGAGAGAGAGAGGAGATGTGTGTGAGAGAGAGAGAGAGGGACAGAGAGAGAGAGATAGGGACAGAGAGAGAGAGGAGATGTGAGAGAGAGAGAGAGGGACAGAGAGAGAGAGGAGATGTGTGAGAGAGAGAGAGAGGGACAGAGAGAGAGAGGGGACGTGAAAGAGAGAGAGGGACAGAGAGAGAGAGAGGGACAGAGAGAGAGGAGACGTGAGAGAGAGAGAGGGACAGAGAGAGAGAGAGAGAGGGGCAGAGAGAGAGGAGACGTGAGAGAGAGAGAGGGACAGAGAGAGAGAGGGACAGAGAGAGAGAGGGACAGAGAGAGAGAGGAGGGAAGAGAGAGAGAGAGGAGCGTGAGGAGAGAGAGAGGGACAGAGAGAGAGAGAGAGGAGACGTGAGAGAGAGAGAGGAGACGTGAGAGAGAGAGGGACAGAGAGAGAGAGGAGACGTGAGAGAGAGGGACAGAGAGAGAGGAGAGGGATAGAGAGAGAGAGAGGGACAAAGAGAGAGAGGAGACGTGAGAGAGAGAGAGGAGACGTGAGAGAGAGAGGAGAGTGTGTGAGACAGAGAGAGGAGACGTAGGAGAGAGAAGACGTGAGAGAGGGTTTTTTTGGAATCATAGGTTAGTGAGGTGGTAGGGTAGGAGTTGTAGTGGTGGATAGAGAGGGATAGAGTAGGGTTGAAGAGGGAGTCAGGTCAGGTCGGGTCATGGTCAGGGTCAGGGTCAAGGTCAGATCAGGGTCATGGTCAAGTTCACGCCTGGTCTGGTCGGGTTGGGTCAGGTCGGGTCGGGATCAGGTCAAGGTCAGGGTCAAGGTCAGGTCAAGCCAAGCCAAGCCAAGTCAAGCCAGGTGAGACCAGGTCAGGTCAGGTGAAGTCAAATCAAAAATACTTTAATTATCCCATGAAGGGCAAGTTACAACAGAAGGAAAACTGTAGAGATGGAGATACAACGATAAAATGCATGATTGGATTTAAACTGTGTACGAGTGTACGGGTGTACGACTGTATGCGCATGTGTGTAAACACAGACAGACAGTGACAGAGAGGAGAGAGAGAGAGATGAGATGAGAGAGAGGTGAGGAGAGAGAGAGAGAGGAGAGAGAGAGAGAGTGACAGACAGACAGACAGACAGACAGACAGACAGACAGACACACATGCACGCATGAATGTCATACACCACTACACACGCACACGCGCACGCACACACGCACGCACACACACACACACACACACACACACCACGCACGCACGCACGCACGCATTCAAGCAAACCGTACACACATACATACACACACACATTGGCCATTACTGACCCAAGCTTGGAAAGGCAGAGACTTCTTGGAGGAGGATGCTGGTGGCGCCCAGCGGAATGATCGCGATATCATTGTCACCTGGAACACACAGTCATGAATGACGAAATGGCACACACACACACACACACACACAAAACACACGCACACAATCACACAATACGAGAGAGAGAGAGAGAGGAGAGGAGAGGAGAGGAGAGGAGTAGAGAGAGGAGAGAGAGAGGACGCTTAACGCTTTAACGCTTTAACAGTTTATTGTCATTGCCCAACTAGGCCTTTTGACAAGGGGGGTAACACAAATATGTTTGTGAAACAGTAATAAAAAATTGAAATACGTGATCAGTACAATTAAGTTTGGCAAAAAGAAAAGTTCCATCACGTATACGAACTAATTATAATGATAACATTGGCGTATATACATTTACAGTAATAAAAAGTGAAATACGTGATTAGTACAATTAAGTTTGGCAAAAGGAACGGGTCCATCCACGTATAGCAAACTATATATAATGATAACATTGGCGTATATACATTTACAAATCACTAGTTTATACAAAGAAAAGAAAAAGGAAAATCAAAACGAAATGCGAAAACAACATTCGAATCGACCATCCATTCAAATTACAAGTGATATATGTCAGACTTTTTAACTCTGCTTACTTGAGAATACATTGCTCTTTAAGGTGACTATATCATTACATGTTTAAATAGTTGGTGCTGACATGCTTTGTCTTAATTTTGTGCTTCTGCAATAAACTTAGCTACAGATTTAATTACATGTTCGTTTTCAGACGACAAAATAGAAATAATATCTGGACTTTCTGTTTCTTGTAGACTTAGGAAATTATGTTTCTTTCGTATACTTTCATATGCTTTACATTGAAACAAAAAATGAATTTCATCGTCAACAGTATGACCACATAATGGACATGGTAATTGCATGGCTGTCTCAGTCTGGAACCATCTTTTGTTTGCATTAAAACCCAGTGTTCTTAACCTGAATCGAGCATAATTAAGCCTGTGCCATTTATCAGTAACTATTGATAGATATTTTTCTGTCTGGAATACAGATTTGAACGAAAAGAACCAGCTATATTTATTTTTACTTTCCAAATCTGAGTGCCAGTTTTGTTTAAAAGAGCAAATAAGCCTATCTTTAAAATTCCGAAGAAACTGGCGCTCATTACCTTACCCCTGAGACATCCATACAATCCCAAAGCCATGCTCTGACAAAACTCTTTTAACTTGATATACCAGTTCTTTTTACCCAATTCCATCTGTATAATTACATATCGTAAGACTGTCTAATAAACGTGTTTGTGGGAGTTTCAATAGTTTTAACCAATATCTAATGCATTTCACAAAAGGTTCTTATATATAACGGATATCTTCCTGTCTCTCCATATAGTATAGTATTAGATGAATGTATTGGCACATTTAAAAAACGTTTCATTGCAAATGTGTGAACTTTTTCCATGTGCGTATTTAATATAATCCCCTATTTCTGAAGCGTAGGTAAGCATCGGTTCTATCTGTGTGTCAATAATTTCCAGAATAGGGAACAGTCTATTGAGTTCAGCTTTCGTTATGTTTTTAGGATTTCTTTTACACCTTTTTTCCCTTCCTACAGTTCTTGCCATGCAAAATTTAGACTTAGCTTTGTTGAAAACATCATCCTAAATATTTATACGAATTCATTATTTTTACTTCAACATTTCCATAAAACCATTTTTCATGAACTGATAATGACCACCCATTCTAAAAACAATAATGTTTGTTTTTTCCATATTTACTGACAAATCAAAATTATCTGCCTCCTCTTTTAATATATTTAACTGATGTTGCAAAACGATAACAGTCTCAGACAAAGAATAATATCGTCAGCAAAAAGTAGTAAGAACACCTCGATTGCACCAGGAATTATTTTGAATGCCATGTTTTCCTTTTCTTGATAACTCTATAGCTAGCTCATTTATAAAGAACGGAAAACATCTGTGGGCTCAAAATAACAACCTGCTTCACTCCCTTGGGGCATTCAAAGAAATCTGAATATTCATTTCTTGCACGCACACACGCTAGTACTGAATTATAAATAGCTCTGAGGGCCATATATAATTTACCATTTACCCATTTTTTCGTAGTACATTCCACAATATATTTCTATTCACAGAATCGAAGGCCTTTCTAAAATCAACAAAAGCAACATATAATTTTTTACTGGACAGCAAATGTTTTTGAACAAGAGAGTAGAGAGTAAATATTGATCTACAGTGCTGTACTTCGCTCTAAATCCCGCTTGCTCTTCAATTAATTTTTCTTCGTTATCTGCCACTGAGTTAATCTCTTATTCAAAATGAAAGTATAAAGTTTACTTAATACACTAGTGAGAGCTACTCCGCGATAGTTATCAGCATTATTAACGTCTCCTTTTTTATGTATCGGAATTATTACTGATTTGGCCCACTGCAAAGGGAAATCACTCTTTTCAACAGAAGGTTAAATAACTGAACAAGAAAAGTAATTACAGCTGAGTTTGCATATTTCAGCATTTCTCCAATTATTTTATCAGGACCAGCACTTTTTCTGTTTTTAAATGTTTAATAGACATCAATAATCTCATTCTGAGTTATAGGATTGTTTAAACAATGGTTCAAACATATTTTCATCTTCTTGTAGTACTTCCACATTATCTTGTGTTTCTGAACAATTAAAGTCATTAAAAACCTTCAAAAAATGATCATTACCATTGTTGAATAGTGATGTTATTATATACTAGTGACTTACGACTAACGGATCTGATGACGGACCAGAACGTTTTTGAGTCCTTAGACGAATCTTTAAGTTTCTCTAATCTCTTTTCGTCAAAATCTTTTTCTTTTGTTTTTCTTAGACTGATGTATTCTTTTCGTGCGGTAGTGTACATTTGTCTTTTTTTGGTTTATCTACATTCGTTTTACAAACGTTGAAATCGTTTTAATAGTCTCTTAACTTTTGTTTCTTTTTCTCACATTCAGCATCGAACAGTCGTTACATTTTTTTCTACCTTTTCTAACTGTTCTGACCATGCATGCAGCAGCCCACATAAGGCCTTCACAAGTGATCTACACTGTTATTCACATCCGTTTTCAATAGCTGAGAGGCTGTTTCTATGCTTTCTTGAAATTCTGCACTATCTAATTCATGTTTATTACCTCTACAAAATCTTCTGACCATATAATCTTTTCTACAACTCTCTTCTTCTCTACTTTCGATACTAACACAGTCATTATCTATTTTCCATGTTATTTCAACGGGGAGGTGCCACGAATAAACACACTCCCAATACACAGATCAAAAACATGATAAAAATTGACTAGGTACAAGACATAATCAATAACGCTGCATCCATTAGGAGACACAAAGGTATAATCCCCCTCCTATCCCCTCACAACAACCATCAGAATCCTCATATCAAACATAAAACATAAATCTAGCAAGGACCTGCCAAAATTGTTCATCGTTTATCCTTAGAGGCACGCACACAAAGTTCATCATTTACATCATCATACTCCCATCATCCAAGTAATTTGACATCACCTCGAGGTCGGCTTGTTCCTGACCAGTCCTGGCATTCAAGTCTCTACAATCATGAAATGAAAGTCATCTATTTGAAAATATTGCAATAATGTTTCCTCTAATAATACAACACCATCTTTAATTAGTTTTTCATTGTAAAGAGGACCACCTTCTGGCACAATATAGCACGCTATCAAAATAACATCTTTATCTAAATATAAAAAAACTTTTGTTTATTTCTAATGGCAATTGTGTTGTCACACTCTATTTCAATTTCTTTTACGTGTTTTTCTAAAGACTTTCTTACTAATAGAAGCACTCCTCCAGAATTCCTTCCATGATGGGACAGTTTTTGAGCGGGACATGAAACTTTATATAATCTAGAAAAACACCACTGTAATCAAAATTAGAGTCAAGAAAGGTTTCAGTGAGGCACACAAAATCGAACTTATTTACATAGTTTATAAAGGAGACATCTTTTAATTTGCTGTACAAATTTTCAACATTTTAATTTAAAAATGTCCATTGACTTGGATGGCGGGCCTGTCCTAGCTCTTTCTTAAGTTGCTAGGCGCTGACTCCTGCGACTGTCTTTGCTGTCGCTGGCTGCTTTGCCGCGAGCAGACGACTTGCGCGGCGGGTTACGCAGGAAATCCCGCATCCCTGTCTGCTGGTTAGGACAGAGTCCCGTCACGTGCTGCACGCCCTCACTGGCAGTAGGACACGCCACGTCACAGCGAGGGGAATTCCCCGCAACCGTCGCTGAGCTGTGACGCTCACCTCGTGGAGTCGCCGCTGGTTGCACGGTAACGCCCGCCCGCACTGCCTCGGTGACGTCACCCCGTGCTGGTTCCGTGTTGCCCGTGCCACAGAGGGAGAGGAGGAAGGAGAAGGGGGCCCGCCGTTCCTGTTCTTCTGTCGGCTGCCAGGAGTGGTGCCACCCTCTGACGTCACGCCCCCTCTGCCGGCGAGGAAAGGGGAATCCCCTTGTTGACGGGACTGTGAGGGGGGGACAGGGGTGGAGGACTGCTGCGCACCCCCACTCTCCACCACCTCTGCGTAGGATCGGGGGTCTGGAAGCCTGGGCCCCATCACCATCTGCCCCCTGTGGAAGTAGGCTCTCCTGCCCTCCCTGCGTGCTGCAGCCACCATCTGCGCCTGGGCCCTGGTCAGGTCGTTGGCCACCCTGACACCGCTGTCCTGCAGCTTCTGCCTCAGGTCTTTGTCCGTTAAAATAGACATTTTGTCTCGCCACCTGCTGAACTTGGCGATCATAGGCCTGGGCTGTCCTTCTCGTGCCTGTCCTGTTCGGTGTGCCGTGCTATGTCGTCCAGTGTCAAGACTTCTGATCATCCACACTATTTAGCATGGTCGATGACAGACTGAGCACAGGTTTCATTTGATTCCTTGTCAGTTTGCTGAGGTATACCAAACAGCCTCAAGTTATCTCTTCTGAGAATTTTCAGCTGTCCGTGTCTGCTTTTAACTGTCCAATTTCTGTCTTCAGATCACTGATGGTATCGGACAGTTTTTGTACATTTCTCTGTCTTCGTTTCTTTCTTCAAACAACTGGTGGATGTCTTCGTTTATGTCTGTGACTGTCCTGCCAACTCTTCTTGATCCTCTCCAGTCTGTCACATCTCTGGTTATTTCTTCACACTGTTGTTTGACTTGTCGAAGTTCATTCTTGATCTCGCCTAAATCATGCCTGATCACACTCGTTTGTTCTGAAAACTGTTGCTGTATGACCTGCATTTATTGTTCACATATCGCTAACGTCAGTGTGTTGGTCACTATGGCTGATCTGTCTTTTGCCTCGGTCTGTCCATCCTATTGGGTCTGGGTTAGTTTCTACGTCGCCTAAGCAGCAGCCTACGTAGGAGAAGGCGGCGTGCTGCACACAGAAGGCCACGAGAAGCACGGGCACGTGCAATCCGGCTGACAGGCCGGCCCGCTGTCACTGTCAATAATCCTGTCATCTCAAGCATGTTGTTCCTTTTGAAATTTCATGTATTTCAAACCAAACAGTCAGATGGCACAAGTCTATCGCTGTTGCTGATTAGGCAGTCGTCATAGAAATTAACATGGCACAGCACCAAATCCACTAGACATCGCTGCTGACATGTGTGTCACGTGTCGGTGTTGTTGCTCACCTGTGCACAGTCAGGGGACATTTTTCTACAGCAGCCTGACACACGTTGACATTTAGCAACAAACACCCCTTATGCAGCCCTCACATCATCAAGTCCACCATTTTGAAGTCGTTTTATGCACTAGAGTGACTTAGTAAATTCAGCACAAGTAGCAGTCTGAGCACTCCTCTGAGTCGATGGCGGCACACACAATTCCACACCACTCTTCACAGGCACTGCCGCTCGGACGCATGTTGTATTCGTCACCCGAGAGAGAGAGAGAGAGAGAGAGAGAGAGAGAGAGAGACGAGACAGAGACAGAGACAGAGACAGACAGACAGACAGACAGACAGACAGATCGTTCTGTGTAAAGGAGTCAAGTCACCAGATGACACGAGTCATCTCGACCTCCACACTTCAGACAATGGTCCTTCCTCATTTCCCCTGCACCCATCCACCCCTTCCCTCCAAACCCCTATACCCCCCTCCCCCCCTCACGCACAATCACACCCCTCTCCCCTCCCCCCCCCCCCCCCCCCCCACACACACACACACACATCACTGACCTAGAGACAGATCATTCTGTGTGAAGGGGTCAGTGACAAGGTGACGGGAATCACTACGACCTCCGCACTTCAGACAATGCTACCCCCTCATTCGCTCACCCCCCTTACCATCCACCCCTTTTTTCCACTCCCATCCCCCTTCACTCACACACACACACACACACACACACACAACACACACACACACACACACACACACAACACACACACACACACAACACTATACTGACCTAGAGACAGATCATTATGCTGAAAGAGTCAGTCACCAAAGGACAGGAATTATGCTGAAAGAGTCAGTCACCAAACAACAAGAATGACCACAACCTCCGCACTTTAGACAATGCTACCCCCCTCATTCCCTCCTACACCCATCCACCCCCTTCCCTCCACTCCCCCTCCCCCCCCACACACACATGATACTGACCTAGAGACAGATCATTCTGTGTAAAGGAGTCAGTCACCAAACGACAAGAATCACCACAACCTCTGCTCTTCAGACAGTGGTCCTCTCTGTGTCACCCTCACCCCCTCCCTCTTTCCACCCCCTTCCTTTCACCCCCCCCCCTACCCTCATACACACACACACACACACACACACACACACACACACACACACACAAGCACACACACATACACACACACACATGTTATATGACCTAGAGAGAGCTGGTTCTGGGTGAAGGAGTCAGTGACCAGCTGAAAGGTGTCACCACGACCTCCCCACTTCAGACAGTGGTCCTCTCTCTGTCACCCTCACTCCCTCCCCCTATCCACCCATTTCCTTTCACTCCCACCCCCACCCCGCCCACCCTCACACACACACATGTATGGTTTAATATTTTTCAGGGTATTTTGTTTTGTTTTAAATTCCATATATGCATAATGTTATTGTCTTTTCTTGTTTGAATTGTATAGTTTACCATAGATTAGGTTTTTTATTCTATGTCTGCATATACATTATCTTTTTTTCTCGCTTTTTTCCCCTTTAGATAGATGGCTCGATGAAAAATAGCAAATGTACTGCTTATTCAATGTACCATCTGAAAATAAAAGTTTGACTTTGACTTTGACTTTGACATTGACACACACAACACACACAGATGTTATACTGACCTAGAGAGAGCTCGTTCTGGGTGAAGGAGTCAGTCACCAGGTGACAGGTGTCACCACGACCTCCGCACTTCAGACAGTGGTCCTCTCTCTGTCGGGACCTGATGTGGCGGTCACAGCCCACCCTCTGCAACACACGGGAGAAGCTGCAGTGAATGGAACTGAACTATATCGATATGAATGGAACTGAACTGAATTGAAAGGAACTGAATTGAATGGAATTGAATTGAATGGAATTGAACTATATTGATATGAATGGAAATGAATTGAATTGAACGGAATTGGATTAAAAGGAACTGAATTGAATGGAATTGAATGGAATGGAATCGAACTATATTGATATGAATGGAACTGAACTGAATTGAACGAAACTGAATTGAATGGAATTTAATTGAATGGAACTGAAATGAATTGAACGGAACTGAATTGAAAGGAACTGAATTGAATTGAATGGAACTGAACTATATTGATATGAATGGAACTGAATTGAAAGGAACTGAATTGAAAGGAACTGAATTGAATGGAATTTAACTGAATGGAACTGAATTGAATTGAACGGAACTGAATTGAAAGGAACTGAATTGAATTGAACTGAATTGAACACCACTTTCAGTTAGGGTAGGCTTCTTCTGCCTGAACTTCGGACTGCTCTTTCTTTCTGTCTATCTTTCTTTTCTTTCTTTCGTTCTTTCCTCTTTTATTTTGAGGATAATGGAATAAGCACTCATGTAAGTTTTTTCATGTTTGAACATCCAGTGCCCGTTTGTATGCAGTTTCGTAAATTTCCGTTTGTATGCAGTTTTGTAAATGTTGTCATCCGACCCCTCTGGCACATAATGGCCTACTCTTCTGAAATGTGGATCAGGTTTTAACGTGTGTGCAAGATATTCTCCATGAGGAGAGCGCATCACCACAAGAACAGCGCCACCTATTTTTTGTCCATCTCTTTTCCTGTTTGCTTGCAAGTGTCTTTTCTTTCCCCACGAGAAGAGCTTTTCTCTTTAGAGTTTTACCAAAAAAAACCTTCTCTTGTTGCCGTGGGTTCTTTCACGTGCATAAAGTGCGGGTGTTGGGATCTGAGTATATTGTCTCATCCGAAAGGCTAGCTTCCAGACCAGCTGCGGCAGTAGCAAATTATCATTACTGTCGTCGTCTCAGCAATTATCTTAAGTGATTGCATTGTTCCGTTATAATTAGTATCCTCACCATCACCATCATCATCGTCATCGTCGTCGTCATCATCGTCATCGTGTTCATCACCATCATCGTCATCGTCGTTGTGGTCATTAGCTCATCACCATCGTCGTCGCCGTCGTCATCATCATCATTATTATCGTCATCTTCATCATCGTCATCACCATCATTATCACCACCACCACCACCACCATCATCGTCGTCGTCATCATCGTCGTCATCGTCATCATCGTCGTCATCATCACCATCGTCATCGTCGTCATCATCATTATCGTCATCGTCATCATCACCATCAGAAGCAGCAGCAGCAGCATCATGCAATTATCATCAGCTAAACAAAGTTCTTGAAATAATCATCCATACCGAGTAGGCTAATTTGTTGTTGTTGTTGTTGTTGTTGT
>CM054138.1:69988497-69990997 GCA_028751875.1 Rapana venosa
AGCATATTGAGGGCGGCGCCCATCTCCTCTTCCTCGCTGTTTTACCTTCCCTGACCCTAAAGAAGGCAGGTACTCATTTACAGCTGGGTGAACTGGGGGACTATACTGAAACCAAGGCGCGCAAACGGTCACCATTCCAAGTGGTAACCACGCTCGATGCTGTTTAACCTTAGCTGCGGGAAAGCGAGTGCTCCGACCACTGAGCTACCTCGTCCTCCTAGTAACATTATTCTTGCATGTTATGGTTGTGTATTGTATTTTTAACGCCAGTATGCAAAATTCAAATCATCTTACATAAGTCTTGGTCAGCAACTAATGTGTGTATTATTCCTTAGAGTTTACATTGGAAATATCGCAAACACGTTGATTTAAAAAAAGAAAGATAAATGTGTACACACACACCTACACTCGCTTGCATACGTACACACGCGAGCACGCACACAATGCATGCGCACACATGCGTGCACACACACACACGCACGCACGCACACGCGCGCACACACACGCTGTTCCGATGGTAAATGGTTCTGATGCTTTTTACTTGCCAACAAGGAAAAGCTCTCAAGAGAAAGGTTAAACTGGATGCACAAATTTGCATACAAAGATTCCACGATAAAGACATTTGAACACAAAGGCAAGGAAAGAAAGAAAGAAAGAAAATGAATGAAAAAAGGAAGAAAGAAAGAAAGAAAATGAAGGAAGGAAAGAAGGGAGGGAGGGAGAAGGAAGGAAGGAAGGCAGGAAGGAAGACAGAAAGAAAGAAAGATATTAACGGAGAATAAAAGAAAGGAAAAAACAAAAGGAAAAAAAAGAATATCATTTTTACAATAAATGTATAAAATATACTCGAAAAGAGAGAGAACGAAAAAAAAAAAGAAAGACAAAAGAAAGAGAGAAAACAAAATGGACAAGAAAGCATTTCCGCCGAAAAGAAAGAAAAGAAAAAAAAACGAGGATCATCGGAATAAAGGATGAACAAGAAAGAAGAAAAAGACAGAAAAAAAACCGAACCAAAGAATGTATTTAATTTAAAAAACAGAAGGGAAAGTTTAGGAACACTGGAAGGAAGAATTGCAAAAAGAATTGTGAGAAGAATGCAAATTGCGAAGAAGAATTGCGAAGAAGAAGAAGAATTGAGAAGAATAAGAATTGCGAAGAATTGAGAAGAATTGCGAAGAAGAAGAAGAAGAAGAAGAAGAAGAAGAAGAAGGAAGAAGAAGAAGCAAGAAGAAGAAGAAGAAGAAGAATTGCGAAGAGAAGAAGAAGCAGAAGAAGAAGAAGAAGAAGAAGAAGAAGAATTGCGAAGAAGAAGAAGAAGAAGAATGCGAAGAAGAAGAAGAAAACAAGAACAAGAACAAGAACAAGAAAAGACAAGAAACGGCCCCCCCCCCCCCCCCCTCTTCCCCACCTCTTCCCCTCCGAAAAAACATGTACAGCCCCCCTCCCCTCCAAAAAAGAAAAAGCAAGAAAAGAAAACGGGAACTAAAAGAAAACGCACAAAAAGAAAGAAAGAAACAAGCAAGCAACACACCAAAAAAAGAAAAACTCTCAATGCATGAATATTGTGGAAAGGCCTTTAAAAAAAAGGGAAAAAAGGGGGAGGGGGTACATAAAAAAGACAGAAATATGTAAGAGAAGAAGAAAAGAAATGCAGAAGATCACACAGCACGAATGAAACAAACACTTTTGAAACAAAAGAGAAAAAAATAACACCAATTTCATCAGATAAAACAGAGCATCCCAATGTCCCTACTTTTATAGGAAGATTATTGTCAATTATCAGGAATCAAAACGTCCTCTAGATAAGCTTCAGCTCACTTTTTTACGCCGATTATCATTCCTATTATGACACAGAAATGTCATTGACATTCCATGGAAAAAAAACCGCAGATCACACGCACACAGCCACAGACACACACAGCAAACCACATACACACACACACACTCAATACACAAACACACACACTACACAACACACACACAACACAACAACTACATACATATTTAGCATTTATGCAAGTGCGTACAAGTACAGAGAGAGTGAGACAGACAGGCAGACAGACAGAGACAGAGGGACAGAGAGTGACAGAGAGTGAGATAGACAGAGACACAGAGCGAGAGAGACAGAGTGAAAGAGACAGAAGGAGAGAGTCAGAGACAGAGATACAGAGAGACAGAGAGTATAGCTTTAAAATGGAAGCTCAAACTTTAAAAAAAAATTAAGAAGAATGTAATTTAACCAAAAGTTAGTTGATTTTTTACAAAATTGTTGGCAGATAGGGACTGTACATGTTCAAAATACGCACGTATCCTTTCAGTTTGAACCCATTAGAATTTCTGTACTGATCAATACAGAGTTACAAAATAAGTCAAAGGTGATGAAAGAACATGCTTTAGTCTGGACAATGAAGTCAGTTATAGGAGTAATAACATTCCCTCCACAAAAGCCGTCAATATTTTTTTCAACCATGCACATATCTTTCATGTAAAATTATGTGAC
>CM054138.1:69995997-69998497 GCA_028751875.1 Rapana venosa
ATGCTATACAGAGGCACAGCACTACTGTCGCCCGCCCGTCCATGATGACGCTACAAAATGATGACGTCACTGCAAATCTACTACGTCACTTCTTCAGCTCTCCAGACAGTGTCACCTGGCTGACGTCATGAGGTCTGTTATGACGTAGAAATGAGTGCTGTTAGTGAGGCAGTGAGGTCAGGGCTCTGCACACACAGACACAATGGTGAAACCTGTTAGATAGTTTCCTTTGCATTCAAAGAAACATGAAAAAGGATTCAGTTAAACAACATTTGGAAAGACAGAGGAATACACTATATTACACTATACTATATCATACTATAGTATACTGTATTGTACTGAACTGTACTGTACTATACTATACTATACTATACTATACTATACTATACTATATACTATACTATACCATACCATACCATACCATACCACACCACACCGCACCACACCCCACCGCACCACACCACACCACACCACATCCCACCGTACGTACGGTACCGTACCATACTATACCACACCACACCACACCACACCACACCATAGCATAGCATAGCATACCATACCATACCATGCCATGCCATGCCATGCCATGCCATGCCATACTAAACTATACTATACTATACTATACTATACTATACTATACTATACTATACTATACTATACTATACTACACTACACTACACTATAATATGCTATGCTATGCTATCTCAAAATCAGAATAGTGCAAAATCCCAGTAATCTGGCCTGTATCGCTGCATGGGTCAGAAACCTGAACACTTACAAAAATTAGAAAGAGACAAAATGAATGCAGCTAACATGTAGTTCTACAGGCCAGTTCTAAGAGTCAAATGGTCACACAGAAGAACAAATAAAAGCATTCTTGCTAAACTCTCAGTGCAAACACAAATGTTGGCTGACATTGATAAACGCAGACTGAGATATGCTGGCCTTGCAAACAGAAACATGCAAAGAGGTCTGATGACGAACAGTTCTCTAAGCTAAGGTCCAGGGCAGAAGAAAAGAAACCATCCTACATTATCATCATCACTGAGATCAGTGGTCCGGAAAGGCTACAAGAAATCGTAGAACTCAGCAGAGATAGAGAGAGATGGCGAACCCTGGTGGTATTGTATGGAGCTCCTACCGACGACAGCTGCGATGGAGACAGTCGAATTGAGTTGCGTAAAAAACAAACCCAAAACCAACATACCGACAACAAAAAAACTACCTAAACTACACTCCTACGGATGACCAATCCTATAAAATCATATTACTTAGAGACCCACTGACCACAGAGGCCAAATCGGTACTGTTACCTGGTAAATTTATTTAAACCTCACATTAAAACTTTGCAACTGTGATTTTTTTAAAAACCGGACTCCAACAGGGTTGAAACCAGCTCTACTGTCTTTCCTGGTAGCAGCGCCTTGGTCAACCATGTAGATCAACCGAGAACTGACACTGTGTTGTGGGATAACCACATACACGACACATAGAGCGATTTAAAACCAATGCACGATTTCTAAAAAACAAGCCTAGTTCGTAGAAACTAACAATGACATGTTGACTCATAATAAGACAGAAACCTTAGTGTTCAGAGTTTCTGGGGGGAAAGTAGGAGAACGAACCAAAAAGGCAGAAAATAAGAGAGGAAGGAGATGACTGGAAGAAATAGGAACAAGGCAGAAACAAAGAGAGGGATAGAAAAGAGGAAATCGCGAGCACAGATTTTCCAGAAGGTGGGGATATTGTTTATACTGAAAGACCCCTGGCATCCTACACGGGGATTCAACAACAAAGTAGCACAATACATAATAATACAACACAGAAGAATACAACATAAAAAAAATAACACAACGATAAAAAAACCACTTACCCTTACAACACAAATCTAACTCTTGTTTATCCTTGTTCTGATAATATTCCTCCGAATATCACAATCCACAACCAGATTATAAAACCACAACTAACCTTATCACACTAACGCTATCACAGTAACAACAACACTATAACAAAAAAATCCGCAACTTTCGCAACCCATAGAATCAGCGACACACTCACACACACACGTACACGTCACTTCCACTTCCTTCCCATTCTCTGGTCTCCCACTCTACACAGTGCCTTCACAGCTCGATCCTTTGAAAAGCGTCAAGGCCACAGGTTGCTGGTGTGAAGCACTTAAGGGAGCTATTGTACATCTTCCTCTCTGGCTCTTGATTTCCCCGCAGCAGCAGCAGCAGCCCACACATGAATAAGCTAGCAGTTGGTCAATGAGGGTTTTCCTGTGGGTGGGGGAATTTCTTGTTTGTATATACTTGAGACGTGGCCTAGAGCGTGGCCACAAGCAAGGACACGCGGGTGAGAAAATTAGGTCAGTGTGATATTACTTTTGGTGACATGTTTCAGGTTTTGTTTGGTTTGGGCTTTTAATGACTGTTTTTTTTTGGTTGAATGGGAAGGTGAAGGAGATTTTGTTTGTGAAGTGTGTAGTGTTTTGCTG
>CM054138.1:70008497-70033497 GCA_028751875.1 Rapana venosa
TATATTCCTACAGCGTTTACCCCGCGCATGCATGTTTCGGTAAGGAAGCTAGCAGACGACAAAGGACTGAGGGAGTAGAGTGTTTGCTGAAAAATTACAAAAATTCAAACCTACCAAATTTGTTCAAAATCACATGGGTTTTGAGTCAGGGGCTAGTCTTTCACAAAAAGTGGTTTTTATTTCTGTGGATGCCTTAGTACGCGCGGTATGAATATAAGAGTCACATAGACAAACAGAAGGAAAAGAGTAATTTTTTAATACCATTGTGCAGCCTTAAGTTGATCCATGTTCCATGTTCACATTGAAACGTGCGTACAGCATTAACGAAAACATCTATCATGGATATTTTCAATGACAGATAAGATACTAGCTTACACCTGACGCAGTCTTTTTCTTGTCTTTCTTAAATGTGTGTACATGCTTTTAAAAAAAATGCATATGGAGAGGGATGGGCACTGCCAGGTTCAACTTGCCCCAAGAGACAGTACCTGAACACTTCGGTGCAGTGTCCCAAAGACTCCTTAGGGGATTAAGGAGGAGGAGGAGGAGGAAGAAGAAGAAGAAGAAGAAGACGACGAGAGAGAGAGAAAAGGTATGTAGAAGGGTAGGCTCTGCAGGTCCAATCTTTCATACCAGGACATAATAATAGAAAAAGAGAAGATAACATAATAACAATAAATAATAAGAATAATGATATAATAATAATATAATAATATTAATAATAATGGACTTTATATAGCCCTATGTCTTGCAAACACAAATCAAAGCGCTTGCATTCAAGTCACTCCCACACATGCAGCCAACAAGGATTAACAGGTTTAACAAAATTCAAATGCGCGCGCCCGCGCGCACACACACACCACACACACACACACACACACACACAACAACACACACACTCTTCTCTCTCTCACACACGCACACACACAACATCACACACACACTCTCTCTCAACACGCACACACACACACACACATACACACCACCCACACGCACGCACGCCGCACACACACACACACACACACACACACACCCTCCCCACAGCACACACACATCTCTCTCTCACACCACGCAGCAGCAGCATACACACAACATACATTACACACACTACACACATGATCACACACACACACGACAACACACAACATGAGGTTATACACTTGGCAAGGTGGTGGATTTTAGCCATTGCGGCTGGAAGCTATGAGATGAAACACTAGGAAGGAGGTAGGGTCCTTTTCTTGAAACTGTTCGCTCTTCTTTGTCTGCGTCAGTCTGGAATGGTTTAGGAGACGCATCTGTACATGGCAGTCGCTGCCACAGTTGTTGCAGCAAAACTGAACACCGTATTGGTTTTGTAAGCGTTATGTGTAAAACTGTGAACACACCAAGCACGCACGCACGCACACACACACACACACACACACACACACACACACACACACACACACACACACACACACACACACACACACACACACACACACCAGTGCATTGTGAAGCATTTGCAGAGTGGAAGATTTGGCAGATGTGATGTAAAGGACATGAAGTATTACGCTTTTTGTGACACCTTGGGAAAACAGAAATACACACTCAAATCGCGCGTGCGTGCGTGCGTGCGTGCGTGCGTGCGTGTGTGTGTATGTGTGTGTGTGTGTTTGCGTGTGTGCATGCATGTGTTCATCCGTGCGTGTGTGTATGTGTGTGTGTGCGCGCGCACGCATGTGTTCGTATGTATCCGTGTAATCACGCATGCGCGCATGTGTGCGTATATTGTGCATACTTCCATCTTACTACATGATAACCTTTCAACTCAAAAACGTACAACTATCAGCACGCACGTACTCACTTGCGTGATGCTTCCACACTGATAATGAAGAGAGTTTCCAAGCAGAGATGCTTCGTCATCATCATGCCTTAAGATAAGCAGAACCATTTGTCTTCATTTCTGAAAGACTGACACCACCATGCAAACACGGCATCAAGCTAGCAAAAAAGACATGCAAAGGAGCTGCTATAAGACCTGACCTGACGTTTGTGTCTTTGGAATAATGTTCTTGCCACCGTATGCATTTTGTGGTGATAGACATAAGATCGTGAACATTCAGATAAATTTTGTGAGAGTCTGGAGTGACCTTATTTGACAGTAAGCTAGGACAGGCAATTTTAATACAGGTAGTTTTGGACTTAAATTCTTCGCAATACAGGCAATTTTTGACTTACTAAAATAGACAAGCTTGGACTTAGAGTTCTCCCAGTACATGTAGTTTTGGACTTAAAATCTACCCAGTACAGGCAAGTTTGGGATTAAAGTCGTCCCAAGCAAAGGTTAAGCAGCGTTGAGTGTGGTTACATCTCGGATGGGTGACTGTTCGTGCACCTTGGCTTCAGTTCAGTCCACCAGTTCATCCAGCTGGAAATAGATACCTGCCCTCTTTAGGGTCAGGAGAAATGAAGCAGTGAGGGAGAGGAGATGGCGCCACCTAAAAATGCTGGCTCCTAGAGAAGTTGAGGTTTCTGATATCTCGCTACCAAGAAACCGCATAGGTTATGGAAACACATCTGCCTTTACATTTTTTGCATACTTTAAGCCTAAGCTCAAGCTCTCTCCATGTAGTACCACTGACATTACTGGTTCTAATGAGACAATTATTTTCCCATTTTATTGCTGAGGTAATTTTCAGGGTCTTTAAATTCAAGTGCTGCTGTCAGAACAGGTGCAACAGTGCCGTGTTGAAATCAGCAGGCCTTTACCTTAGCTTTGCAACACTTGGTTACAATCTTAGAGCAAAATTGCTGAACGCTGAGGTGAAGGGAAAACTGTTGGCTTTGTAGTTAGTAGCTCCTGGTCTTCCAAGGTATTGAGTTCAAGTCTTATGTGCAGCAGCCACGGTAGTACAAAATGTGTGGTAGCTCCCACATCCCTCTAGTATTAATTTTTAAGTGATACTTGATAGAAAGGTCTCTGTCTGTACATGCTCATTAAGAGAGGTGCACACACACACACACACACACACATACACACACGCAAATTCCCATTCAGCTCTGTGAAGAACTTGCATAACAGTCAGAGTGGATGACATGAAATGAATTAAAAGCAAACAGGTGTTGTGTGTAGGTGTCATTCCATAACATAGAACCTGGAAAAAATCTGAACAGTGTCAGGCTTTAGAATTTCAGTTGAGGTGCAAAGAAGAAGAAGAAGAAGAAGAAGAAGAAGAAGGAGGAGGAGGAGGAGAAGGAGGAGGGGGAGAAAGAGGAAGAGGAGGAAGCTCTGCAGCTAAAGTGTGGAACTGTTCGTGTTATTCACTTTCGAAGCTTACTCGACTAATATCAGGGATTGCTATCAAACTAAATACAAAACAATGCCTTGCATAAGCAACACATTAAATATGCATGGATGCTTAAATGGTATCCTTTATTAGAAATGACCAATTACTCACAAGAACAACACGGTGATGAAAATAACAGCCAGCATTGAAATAAAGGAAACAGCAAAAGAGCAAGATGAGAAAGAGGATGATAAAGAATGCATAGTTGTGAGAGAATAATTTGGTATTTGTGTATTTTAGAATGTGTACAGGACATCTAAAGTGGGCATTTTCAGATGTTTTCTCTGTGGTTGGTGGGGCTATAAACTACAGGATAGGATTGGATTTGGTGTTTTCTTGGTGAATAATTCAGACAAAACTGATTGGATTGAATTGGGTGTTTTCTTGGTGAATAATTCAGACAAAAACTGTCTTACATTGTCACAGCTCTCTTTCTCTCTCACACACACACAAGAGTGAGAAGTTCATTACAAATGGGAGTAGGACCTCCCACAAAACACACAAACAAAGTAACACAGGTGGCACAAAAGGGCCCTTCACTCTCAAACATCCACAATTATCTCAACACCCAGTAATTTCCCCTGATAGCCAGAGGGCGCCTGCAGACAGACAAGTAAAAACCTCATGAATATTCAACGGATGAGGGGGACCTCTAATTCAATTGGCCAAGAGAGGTATCCTCTCTCATAGAGTCACTGAACTCCACAGTATGGGTGGTATACTGGCATCTTGGCTTTTGTCTTTTGGTAACAGCTAAGATTTAAAGTGGGGGAGGATGGTTTTCTAGTCTTTAACTTTTCATTATTATAAAGGAACATTTATCTTGCTTGTAAATAATTTACATGTCAATTTAAATGTTGGGAAGAAGAACTGTCTTGTACTAAATCTTGTGGGAAATATGACTATACTAGAAATGTGCTCTCTATCTATTTACTCTTTCATTTCTTTATCTTTTTAAAAAATCAAAACCTTTACAAGAAAAGAAGTGTTGCAGCTTGTGCAGGCATTGATTGTGTTATTCCCTTTTGTTTTATAAAATGCAAGAACACGAACAATGATAAAAACAATGACATTGATGATAGAATGACAAAATCATAGACAGCAATGAAAGCATAGGTAAACAGTGGTCACAAAGTTTGGTAAAGGGTACACTCAAACTTCAGCAACTATAATTATGGAGTTCTGTGTTTTCACAAATTGTCATCAATAACATTCTGTGACCATTTCAGTAAATTTTAAAGATAGGAAGAACACCAATGATTGACTTTTTCATGATATAAAAGAAAAATCCAGATACAAGAAGTCACAAGAAATTGAAAACTTAATATCTGAGGTTTTCATGAGTTTTTACATTGAAGCCTCTGCCTCCTCTGACCAGAACATATTGTGGTAATCAGGCTACCAACCAGATAAAAAGAAGAAAAATTACATTGTTTGCCAATTTAGGAAAAACCCAACTCATGCTCTCCCAAGTACATTTTAAAATGCATTCCACTTTTTGAAAGAGTAGGCCATTGTGTACAGGTGGAAACTGATGACAAAATTTACAAAACTGCATACACAAGGGGACTAGATGTAAAACAACACTTTATCCTCAAAATAAAAGAATAAAAGAAATATTTTTTTAGAAAGCCCAAAAGAATTTGGGCAAAATTGCATAAAGAGGCAGGCTACAATTAACAATACATTTTCAAACAGTTGATGTAACAGTGGTAAATGATGTATGCTTGTCTGGTTATCATATAAATGGGCCATACATTGTCAGACAATTTGAAGTGACTGTCCTCATCTCTGTATATATCTCTGGCTTTTGTTCAGGGGCCATGTCACCTGTCACTTGCTTGATTCAATTCTGAGTGTCTGCTGCTGCCTTAGTGTGTCTCTGTCTTTCTTTCTGTTTCTGTCTTTCTCTGGGTGAGGGGGGCGTTTTCTTGTTCTCTACACACTTTGTTGTTGCTGTTGTTGTTGTTGTTGTTGTTGTTACTGTTGTTGTTACTGATGTTGTTGTTGTTGTTGCTCTTCTTATTATTCTCTCTCTCTCTCTCTTTTCTCTCTCTCTCTCTCTCTCTCTCTCTCTCTCTCTCTCTCTGTATGCGTCTCTGTCTGTCTGCCTGTCTGCCCATCTCTCTCTCTCTCTCTCTCTCTCTCTCTCTCTCTCTCTTATTATGTTTCTTACTTGGGGGTGTGTGTATTTTAAAGGGAGGGAGGGAGAGAAGGAGGGAGATAGAGGGAGAGAGAGAGTTTGTAGCCTACTTATAAATTATGTGCACATGCACACTTCTGCATGGATATACACAGGCAAACACATATTTGTGTGCATGTGTGTGTGTATGTTGTGCACGCTGCGTACCTGCATGTGTGTTTGCGTGTATGTTTAAGTGCACGCTATCATGCACATCGCCATAAGCGCATGCATGCGTGTCTGAGCATACGCTTTGATGCCTAATAGATGAGCACATGCGCATATATCATCACCAAAAAAACAAAGTGCATGCATCCAGGCATAGCTTGCAAGCGGTTCACCAGTCTGCTCATTCGTTTCTTCCCCATCATTAGCAGCCTGGGCAAATAAATAAGCACTCCAAGACCATGCACACAGAGTTTATGACTTGATACCAAGGAAATAATGGAGACAAAGGAAAAGAGGGTTGGTGAGGAGGGAGGGGGGGTGGGTGGAAGGAGAGAAGGGTGAGGAGAGTGGTGTTGGGGCGTGGGAGTGGGGGTGTTGAGAGGGAGGTGGGAAGGTAAGGGGTAGTAGTAGTAGTGTGGGTAGGGTATGTGTGTTGTGTTGTGTTATGTTATGTTGTGTGTGTGTTGTGTTGTGGTGTGTTGAGGTGTGTGTGTGTGTGGGGGGGAGGTGTTGTGTGTGTGTGTGTGTGTGTGTGTGTGTGTGTGTGTGTGTGTGTGTGTGTGTGTGTGTGTGTGGTGTGTGTGTGTGTTTTGTGTGTGTGTGAGTGTGTGTGTGTGTGTGTGTGGTGCGCGCGTGTGTGTGTACTGATGCCAAACTCGAGTGCCAGAAAACAGAAGTATTTCGTGCTACAAATATCGCTGATAGTGAAATGTCCTTAAATGAAAGAACTCATAATACAGTTCACCTTTCTTTACTGTACTTTTAGATAAGAGGAATAAAAAACCTGATTTTTGCAATTAATCCTAATTTTCTGGAAACCATAAGAAAAGGTCAGGTAAACAATGCTAATAAATACAGATACGAATTTTCACCCTGTATTCTATTTGAATATCAAGCAGACCAAATGCATGAACGTAGAATGATTACGTCTATGAAATAAACGTTACAAAACATTTGTTGAGCAGTCCCAAGTTCCTGAAATATGTCATAATGCCAACTCTACATGACACACTCAAGTCCTGTGCACAAAAAAATCAGCTCACATACTACCACAAATCATAATTTTTCTTATTATGCATTACACTTCTTTAACACACACACACACACCACACACACACACACTCGTGCACACACACGCACGCACACACACATGTATACACACAGACATCACACGCCCACGCTCGAGCGCGCGAGCGCGCGTGCACACACGTAGGCACGCACGCACACACACACACACACACACACACACACCACTACACAACAAACACACACGCACAAACACACGCACACATTCACCAAAGCTTGCCAAATATGAAATGTTTATAAACTCATATAAAGGCAGGGTTTACCATGCAGTAAGTCATGAAAATGTCAGCTTAAAGTAATAGGCTTTCAGGAATTTTGTTTAAGAGTATAAGACAAATGAATTGTGACAGAAAGGAGATTGGTAATGAATTCCAAGTGTGGGTTGTCAGCAGTGAACTTGTAAATCAAGGCAAAACTGTTTTTAGAATCTCTTCAAGGTTTTTTTGGTTTTATTATATTGACGGAGTGGGGGTGGGGGGAGGTTCAATTACCGTAAAGGTCAGGAGGTCAAACTGTCACCCTCGTTGTACACTTTCACAAGAAAAGAAATGCAGAAAACGAAAATAACCAAAGGAATAAGCAAACAGAAAACAAACAAGCAAACAATCGTAGGAAAACCAAACTTATCAAGACAAACGAGTACTTGCTAGGGATAGATTTTATTCCACTCTTGTTTATTTGACTTCGTTTTACAGAAGAAGAAAAATTGATTGTATTCAAAAAGGAAAAAAAACACCACCAAGTGATTGCAGAAAAAGTGCTCTTCTTGAGAAAAAACACAATAGAAAAACGAAACAGCAAACAAAAAATCCTCCACAGGAAACACATCAAAACCAGAACAAATAAAACCAAACAAAGCAAAAGACAGCAAACAAACAATAAAACAAAACAAACAAATAAACCCAGAAGAAAAAACAACGAGTTGTTAAAAACAGTTCTTATTCCCCTCTTGTCCATTTTGTGAGTAAATGGGGAAAAATCATGGCTGCATTAAGGGGAAAGAACTCTACATCAAGACAGACTTAGTGCCCTTGCTATAAGAGAGGGAAAATGACAGGATAAAAAAAGATAGAGGGAAGAATTGTATAAACAATCACACAAAGACGCAAGAAACGTAAAAAAATGAGAGAAACAAGAAAACTATTAAGAGAGATATAGTATATAAAAAATTAAATTAAAAAAATGATAGGAAATACACTGACACAAAAAAGGATGAATACATGCGGAAAAGAAACAAAAGGAAAGAAAGTAAAAATAAATGAACAAAAGAAAAATACTTGAGACAGCAACACATTCATAAACATAAAAAATGATACGTCAAATAAACATGTTTAAAGAAAAATAGACAGCTAGGAAGAAGAAAACAAAAAAAGCATACACAGAGGAAATATGATTTTTTTTTTTTAAAGTAATGTGTACAACAAAAAGAGAGAGTGAATAAAGAGAAGAAAAAACAAAAGCCACAAAGAGAAAGAAAATAGAATGAAGAAACATGTAAATAAACAAAACTCACAGCAATGGAACT
This sequence comes from Rapana venosa, assembly GCA_028751875.1. Classification (NCBI taxonomy): domain Eukaryota; kingdom Metazoa; phylum Mollusca; class Gastropoda; order Neogastropoda; family Muricidae; genus Rapana; species Rapana venosa. Next base: position 70,016,788 of record CM054138.1, read on the forward strand.
CAAATGTAACAAAACCTGACAGATAGACAATTAAAGAAAGATAAGTAGGGGAATAACCAGCCAAACGACAGAGAAAAAGAAAGTTGAGAAGAAAAAGCAACTAGAAAACAAAAAAAGTGTCTAAAACCGGAAAGAAACAGAAAGAAGACACAAAGGATAAAATCAATGAATTACGGAAAAAAGCAAAGAAACAGATACAATGAGTGAATGAATGAAAAACAGGAAGAAAGAGGGGAAAGAAAGAAGGGAGGGAAGACATATTTTTTTTAAGAAAAAGAGGAGAGAAAGAAAGGAAGAACTGACAAATCCCTGAGCGAGAGAGACAGACAGACAGAGACAGAGAGACAGAGACAGACAGAGAGAGAGACCGACGCTTCGAACAGTTTATTGTCATGGCCCATTGTGGCCTATTAACAAGAGAGAAAGAGAGACAGACAGACAGAGACAGACAGACAGACAGACATACATACAGACAGAGAGCAAACAAAGAACAGAAGGGGAAAAAAATCAGAAGCTAAACAAGGCTAGTACACTTAGGAAGACAGAGGACAATGCATGGGTAAGAACAGTTCTTATTCCAGTCTGGTCCTTTAGGCTGCACACCACAGTTAAAAAATCCCAATTTTCCTTCTGTTTTTCTATATGACTCTTATATTCAAACCACACGTTCTAAGGCATCCACAGAAATAAAAACCCCTTTTTGTGAAAGACTAGTCTCTGATTCAAAACTCATGTGATTTTAACAATTTAGTAGGATTGATTAAAAAAAAAAAAAAAGCAAACACTGTATCCGCTCAGTCACTTGTCATCTGCTAGCTTCCTTACTGAAATATGCATGCCCTGGGTCAACACTGTAGAAATACAAGCAATCCTCATTTGATGATTATTTCCAACTTTCTTGTGACTACCTGGTATTGCTCTATGTCCTCAATCCCCAAAACAAGTATACAGTGCACTTTTTCATACTTTAAAAAAAATCTGTGAAAATCACCATTTTTTTTTTGACTCCCACTCTATAGAAGATACTACATGACTCGCAAGCTATTACAGGTGTGTACCCTGTATAAAACTTGTGGGGAAGAAAAGAAATGGCCGCATTAAGGGACAATACACTCCGTGCCAGGACAAGAGTTAGTGCCCTTGCTGAGAGCCAAAAGCCCATGAACTGGTGTGAGACACAGCTAGAAACTAAGTTTGTGTCGAGTGTTGGCTCACACTGTCAGGAACTAGTATTTTCTGGCCCTCCCCATCATAATAGGCAAAGGAGATATTCCAGCTAAAAAGAAAACCCACAACAGACATTTCGATGTAGTCTTTTTTTCTTCTCTAAGTGATTGTTTCTGTGTCGTGTTGTTGTTGTTGATGTTGTTGTGTGTTCGCTATCGTTTGTGGGATCGTGTGTGTATGAGTGTGTGTGTGTGTGTGTATGTGTGTGTGCGCGCGCGTGTTCGTGTGTGTATGAGTGCATGCGCGTATATGTGTATGTGTGAGTGTGTGTCTGTGTGCATATGTATGCGTCTGTGTGTCTGTGTATGTGTATGTATCTGTCTCTCTGCGCTTTTGAGTGCGTAAATAAATGTACGTTCTGTGTCTGTGTGCATACAGTGCATACCGTGCTCCGTCTTACATCCTGAAACGGACAGAAAATAAAACAGAATGAAGTAGGAACATCAAAAACAAAGTTAAAAAAAAGAAGAAAGGAAGAAAAACAAAAACACAGAGCACCAATAAAACACTGAACAAATCGGCAAAACTTTCTGTTCATAGCGTAATAAAACCAGAGGCTCCAGCTTTAAAAGAATAGTAAACCCTATCAATAAAATAGTTCCTATACCATGGGTGTACATCATGTGTGCCATTACATAACCCTGTTTTCTCCTTTTATTGTTTATCATCTTTTTGTTATATTCTTTCTTTTATGTCTACACTATATTTCTATTGTGTTCAGTTTGTACCCCACTGGTTTGGGTACATGAGTCATATTTGCAAGGTTGTTGCTTTTATATCTACACTATGTTTCTAGTTTGTTCAGTTTGTACCCCACTGGTTTGGGTACATGAGTCATATTTGCAAGGTTGTTGCTTTTATATCTACACTATGTTTCTAGTTTGTTCAGTTTGTACCCCACTGGTTTGGGTACATGAGTCATATTTGCAAGGTTGCCAGTTTGAATTTTGAATGTCCCTTGTTGACATGATGTTGTTATGGGTACCTATATTACGTTAATGTGCTGTGGCTTCTGTGGTGAAGTAGAGAGAATGAATGAATGAATAAATGAATGAATGAATGAATGATCTTTATTTCTGAAGAGTTATTGTATTAAGCATTGTGGCATATTGTTCTCATCCAGCCCTTGCCCCGATTTGTGACAAGAGAGAGAGAGAGAGAGAGAGAGAGAGAGAGAGAGAGAGAGAGAAGAGATAGAGAGAGAGAGAGACAGAGACAGACAGACAGACAGAGACAGAGATACAAAGACACAGAGAGAGAGAATGTGTGTGTGTGAATGTGTGTGAATGTGTGTGTGTTTGTGGAGAGAGAGAGAGAGAGAGAGAGAGAGAGAGAGAGAGAGAGAGAGAGAGAGAGAGGTGTGTGTGTGTGTATGTGTGTGTGTTTGTGTGTCTGTGTGTCTGTGTCTGTGTCTGTGTACGTATTTGTTCCTATACGTGCCCTTGTGTTTGCATGTGTTTTCGTGCACTCACGTTCATCATACTATTACTCACATCACACCTTACCAAATGGGTACAACTACCACACGCATGTACTCACATAATGATTCCCACGTGAGTATGGATTGCTTATGTATGTGGAGATAAGTCATCATCAATTCAGAAGATAAACCGTCCACTTATTTTCAGGTTCCCATCACTGATGGGACCATACAGAAATAACATCCTGCAGAGAAAGGATAGTGGAAATAATGATAGCGCACTCCAGAAACTAGGGTGTATGTGTTCTTTGAAGAAATGTATGTAATTTCATGCATTTTGTAATAGAAGTGAAAAAGATCTGGGAAATGCAGATGAAATGCTGCAGCTTTCTGTTGAATGATACGTTCAAAAAAGGTCCTGTGTGCTGATATACACATTGAAAGTCTTACACATAATTTTGGTCTGACGATTCTATCATTCAAAGAAAGAGTCATTTATCACCTACGTACAGTATGATTCAAAGAATTAAGGTAAAAATACATGCAGACATTTGTTGTATGTATTCATTATTTCAGAAGCTTGGATATTGTCACTTATATAACGTAATGAAATAGGAAAACAGTAGCATCATTATGAAACAATATTAGTGATAGTTAACTCTAGATTTTTACCAGGGAAAGAGAAGAAGAAGGAGAAAAAGAAGAAGAAGAGTTTGACACTATAAAGTTTACATTTAAAACTGCTAACATCATCTTCTTTCTAAGCATATATTACTCATGTCGATGACTCTTTAAAACAACTAAACTATGTGGCATATACATCCTATAAGATATACACAAATATTTAAATGGTACCCAATATATTAAAAACTCAATTATTTACAAAGATTGTGGCCATGAAAATAAAAGGCGTATTAAAAATCAAGAAAACGGTAAAAGATTAAGAGGAGGAAGAAAAAAACAAGGAAAAGTAAGCTGTAAAATGATACTTTGGAACAAGTAGCCTCTCAGTGTTTTAAAAGGGAGTTTAAAAGTATTTTTTGTAGGTGCATACATCAGACAGAGGTAATTGTTTCTGCCATATCTCTCTCTCTCTCTCTCTCTCTCTCTCTCTCTCTCTTTCTCTCTCTCTCACACACACACACACACACACAAGCATGCTCACAGGTGAACACACATACAACACACATACAGACACTTTAAGAGTGAGAAGTTCATTACAAATGGAACAGGACCACCCCACAAAAGACAAACAAAATAACACATGCGGTGCGAAAGGGCCCTTCACTCTCAAACATCTACAATTATCTCGACACCTAGTAATTTCCCCTGATAGCCAGAGGGCGCCTGCAGACAGACAAGTAAAAACCTCATGCATATTCAACGGATGAAGCAGACCTCTAATTCAATTGGCCAAGAGAGGTATCCTCTCTCATAGAGTCACTGAACTCCACAGTATGGGCGGTATACTGGCATCTTGGCTTTTGTCTTTTGTCTTTTGGTTAAGGATGAGGTTTGAAGTAGAGTAGGATTGGTGTCTTCTGATCTATAACTTGGTCCTCTTCTGGTGCCAGATGTTTTGGGTGTGGAACTAAGGTAAAAGTTTGCTTAAAAAACCACATGTTTATCTTTTATCTTGTTTTTTACTATCGAGAAAAGAGTAGCTGAAGAAAATGAATGCGGGTAACCAGTTATGATTGCTCCACCATTTTGAAAATGGCTGATCAAAGATTCAAATAAGAAGATAACCAAACATCCAGAAGTGAACAGTAATTTAAACTAGTAAATGATATCTTTCAATGACAGTATTTAAGGCATTTTTGATAAGAAAGGATTATGCTTTTGGCTTGGCCTGAATGAGCTTTAACACGTGGATGAGCGCTCTTAAGAGATCCTGACAGTCATTGAAGCTTCACTGTTGGTGGTATCTTACAGCAAGACACTTCATAATTTTGAAGTGCCAGTGGCATTCACCAAAATGTTGTATCTATTTATAGTCCATCAAAGCATCAATACAACAGATAAAGCTACACCTTGCGTTCAACATTGTTTGGGGTAAAACTGGACATTGTTCTAACAGTGAGGGCTGTAAGCAGAGAGCAGCCATACTTTGTGATGTTGCTGGGTAAGTGGATGGCTTTTTCTGCACTAGGCCTGATTGTGGCTGCCTTGTGAACTGAGAAAATGAAGATTGACATGATCTGTTTTCTCTGTCTGTTGTTTCTGTCTGACTGTCTATCTGTCTGTCAGTGTGTCTGTCTGTCTCTCTTTCTCTCTTTCTAAGTGTGTGTGTGCGTGCACATGTGTGTGCATGCACGCGCACGCACACATGTGTTTTTAATTTCTTATGTGACTCTTTTATTTCTAGGAAAATGGAATAAGCACTCATGTGCTTTCTACATCCAGTCCTCGTGTGTATGTGTTTTTAAAAGTTTTGTCATATTATGTTCCCAACATCATGCAATGGCCTACTCTTCCTCAAAGCCAAACAGGTTTGAACATGTGGGCAAGATGTTCAGCGTGTGTTTGCATAAGGGACCACTGTGCATAAATTATATTCATACATATTTTCACAAGCACATGTGTATCTGAATGTTACACCTTTGATGTCTATTTGATGAGTACATGTGTGCATATCAACAAGAGTTTGACTTCAAGCATAACCAAGGTGAAGCACAGAAGTCTGTTTGTTTGTTTGGCTTATATCCTTAGGACTTCTGACAAATAAATACCTGCTTAAATACTAAAGGTAGGATGAGATCAGCTCATTTGTTTCCATCTATGTTGTCTTGGGTAGGAGCTCCACACAATACCACCAGGGTTAGCCATTTCTCTTTGTCTCTGCTGAGTTATGCCATCTCCTGTAGCCCTCCTCCCAGACCACTGACCTCAATGATGTTGGCAATGTGGGATGTTGGGGGTCTGCCACTTTTCCTTCTGCTCTCAACCTTACCTTGGTGCTAAAGAGTGAGGGCTTAATGACCTGATAGGAAGGAAGTGAGGGGCAAAAAATGAGGAGTGGGGAGGAAGGGATGGGTAGGATACTGAGAAGAGGGTGGTAAGGGGCTGTATGTGTGTGTGTTTAGTGCCTGCCAAACTCAGAGTGTCAGAAAATGGAAACCAATCCTTACCCTGTAAGTTTGAGTTAAAAAAATACAAATAATGGTGTGTATATATGTGGATGTGTGTCTGCCAATCTTTTCTTAATATTTCAAGACGGGTTTGTCTGTCAGTATGTCTTATCCAGTGAAATGTTTAATCATGTGAATGTGATTGTGTTTAGCAGATCTTTATGCCCAAAACACTTTTTACAGGTGTATATGTGTATGAACTGTTTATTCATTCATTTCTTTTTTTACTCCTTATTTCTTCAATTTTTTACCTTTTGTGAGGGGGTTGTGTAAAAAAAGCCTTGGGATTATCTAATCACCTTCAATAAGAAGTTTGAGTTCGAGTTGTACTTGTCTTTCAGTATGATGGTACGTGTACAATGTTTATATTGCATTTAGAAAAAAAGGTTTCTACTGGAAGATGAAGTCACACTTATGAATTTCGAATTAAGACGCATGCATCATAAATTCCTATTTTTGTCACAATTTCTCACACACACAAACTCACACACACACACGCATGCACGCACGCACGTACACACATTCGTCTAATATCACTAATAGTGAAAATACAAAATGTAAGGAACGAACATCACACACACACACACACACACACACACACACACACATACACGTCCAAACATACAAATGAGACCAATACCACATCAAAAATACAACAACTGGCCTTCATATTACATATTGGCACACATCCTGAAAACAACTCCTTGAAGGGAGAGGCTTTCAGATTTGTTTAAGAGAACGAGACAGATGAACGGTGACAGAAAAGAGAAAGGTAATGAATTCCAAGTGTTGGCTGCCAGTAGTAAACTACTGGAACAAGAGGCAGAACGTTTATTTGAATCTTTTATGGGGTTTTCCCTTCATGGTATCGAAAAATGTGTGTGTGTGTGTGTGTGTGTGTGTGTGTGTGTGTGTGTGTGTGTGTGTGTATGTGTGTGTGTGTTCAAATTCATTTAACGTCTTTTCACAGTTGTGATATTAGACGGGGGGGTGGGGGGGGGGGGGGGGGGGGGGGGGGGGGGGGGGGGGGGGGGGGGGGGGGAGGGGTGTATGAGTGTCAAGGGAGGAGGGTATAGTTGGTACTGTACAGGAGAAGGAATTTCAGGGGATCAATGCATGCGAAATGATAAACAAAATTTAAAAATAAAAAATATAGAAAAACAACAACCAAAATTATAGAAAAAAACAAAAACAACACCGTTACATTACTAACCTATTGAACTACAATAATCAACAGGAAAATGCAATTTCTAACAAAATCAGTAATTCCAATGAAAAACGTAAATAAAATTTCAACTACTGAATTTCCCTTAAAAAAAAACACCAAACCTATCTTAATGTGTGTAACCCCTCCCTTCCCTCAAAAGAAACCCAAGAAGCAACACCCCCCACCCCCCCCCCCCACCCCACCCCTGGAAGAAAGAAGCTCAACCCTGTGTGTGTGTGTGTGTGTGTGTGTGTGCGTGCGCGTGTGTGTGTGTGTTTAGGGCCTGCCAAACTCAAGTGCCAGAATACTAAATGTGTCTTCAAGCCATAATTTGAAGTAAATTAGACAAGACAAACAAGCACACAGTGTGCACTCATGTCCGTATGTGCCTGCCCACCTGTATTGAATGTTTAAGTATCTCTTTCTTTTACTTATCTGTCTGACTGACTGTCACACACACACACACACGCACACACACATGCCTTTTATCATTCATTCAACTTAAAAAAACAAAAAAACAACGCTTACATTCACCTATATCTCCTTTTCCTCCTCATGCCTTGTTTAAATCACTTTTTAGTGGATAGATGTTTAAATGAACAAATTAATACAAGCGCGCGCGCGCAAACACCTCCCCCCCCCCTCCCTACAAACATAAGACCAATATGGATTCAAACAAGGGCAGGATTTACATGGTAATGAATCATGGAAATGACTGATTATAGGGAGAGGCTTTCAGATTTGTTTTAGAGGACGAGACAAATGAACGGTGACAGAAAGTAGAAAGGTAATGAATTTCAAGTGTTAGGACGTCAGTAGTAAACTTCTGGAACAAGAGGCAGAACATTTATTGGAATCTCTTAAGTTTTTTCCTTCTATTATCGAAAGTGTGTATGTGCGTGTGTGGTGTGTGTGTGTGTGTGTGTGTGTGTGCGCGCGCGCGGGGTGTGTGCGTGTGTGTATGTGCGTGTGTGTACGTGTGTGTGTGCGTTTGTGTGTGTGTGCGTGCGTGTTTGGTGCTTGCGTGCGCGCGTGTGTGTGTGTGTAGTGCCTGCCAAACACGGGTGTTAGAATACTGAACAATCATTCAAGCCGTCAATTTAAGTTAAACAAACAAACAAGCAAACGGTGCACACGTACACCAGTGTGTGCTTCCCACTTGTATCGAATTACCTTAGAACTTCTTTCCTTTGTCTGAGTGTATGTTTGTCTGCCTTAAAGGCTGTTTGTCAAGATGACCTTTTTGATATGTGGCGCTGCTCTTGTGGTGACGCACTCTCCGCCTGGGGAGAGAAGCCCGGATTTAACGCAGATAAATTTGCTATGGCTTAAAGTGGTGTAAAAATACAAAGTACAACTCTGTATAGAACTCATAAGTTGTCAAATAAATTTCAGTTAAAATAAACATGTAATTCACTAGCGTTCTGTATTTTCACTCAAAGAGCATAATCGTACTCAATACTTAAAGCCCGCTTTTCATCAAAGTTGAATATAATATATCTTCACCACACACACACACACACGCGCGCGCACGCACGAACGCACGCATGCACACAAACAAACAAACAACCAAACAAACAACCAAGCTTATTGAGACACATGACAACGACACATTAAGCACAGTGCGCGTGTGTAAGTCCAAAAATACAAACATAAGACCAATACTAATCTAAGGAGAGGCAGAATATATTAATGCAGTGAATCATGGAAATGACTGTTCATAGGGACAGGCTGTCAAATTGGTTTTTCGAAGACGAGACAGATGAACGGTGACAGAAAAGAGAAAGGTAATGAATTCCATGTGTGGGATGTCAGCAATAAACTGCTGGAACGAGAGGCAGGGTATTTATTGGAATCACTTATGTATATTGTATAGTATGCAGAACGTGTGTACGCGAAAACATACAAGCACATAGACACAGACAACACACACACACACACACACACGCACGCACGCACGCACGCACGCATGCAGCGGGGACGGGATAGCCTAGTGGTTAGAACATTGCGCTCACAATCTGACGACCCGGATTCGATTCCCGTTCAAAGAGATATTTTCCTCTGGAGTTAATATCAGTGCAGACTCCTCTCTCCCCAGAAGTGGATGAGACTATAAACCGAGGCCCCGTGTGCGAACGCACGCAGAACATCTTGCGCACACGTTAAATCCTGTTCAACTTTACGTAAAAGTAGGCCGTTGTGTGCAGGTGGGAGCAGATGACAGAATTTACAAAACCGCTACACACGGGGACTAGATCTAAAAAAGCACATAAGTGCTTATTCCATTATCCTCGATATAAAGAATAAAATATGATAAATAAAAATAAATGCACGCACGCACACACACACACACACACACACACACACACACACACACACACACACACACACACACACATACACACACATAAACACACACGAGACCAATACCAATCTGTTAAAAACAAGAAGCAACCGACCTTCGTAATTATTGCATATCGCCGTTAATCATGAAAAGGTCTCCTTGAAGGGAGAGGCTTTCAGATTTGTTTTGGAGGACGAGACAGAACAAAGAAAGAAACACACAAACAAACACACCAACAAACACACAACACACACATACATACACACACAAGCACACACACACACACACACACACACACACAAAACACACACACACACACACACACACACACACACACACACACACACACACACACATATGTCATTTGAACAATTATTGGCCGATAATGTGATTATGTTGGAGATAGTTTGTTGTTTAGGTAGAAGCCCTGTTGGCAAACTTTTGTAATTGTTCTTGCTGCAGTTTAAGGTGTTCAATGCCCCCCTCCCTCATCCCCGTCCCTCCCATAATTTCTTTGTATTTTTTTCCTTTCATCTCGTGCACAGACACTAATAGGTAAACACACACACGCATGCACACACACACACACACACATACACGCACGCACACACACACGTTCTCTATATATTGTAACACTTTATCTTTGGTCTAATATCACCTTGAGTGAACAGACGTTAAATTAAAGAAAGAACAAAACACACACACACAACACACACACAAACACACACAACACAAGAGAGAGAGAGAGAGAGAGAGAGAGAGAGAGAGAGAGAGAGAGAGAGAGAGAGAGAGAGAGAGAGAGAGAGAGAGTCCTTTGATAATATGAATGACTTTGTCTATTGAGGAAGAAGAATAAGCACACACAATAACTTTTTTTTACGCCCAGCCGTCAAGGAAAATTGGGAATAATAAAAAGCAAAACAAAGATATAAACACAGATATGAAAGAGAACCATTCACAGACAGACAAAGACGCACACACACAGACAGATAAAAATTATACATTATTAGAAAAATGAAAATACTCGAAAATAATAATACTTAAAGTAAGAGCGAAATCAAACAGAAAGAAAAAAAAAAGCAGAAAAGAAAACAACATCAATAAAACCAAAATTGAACAAAAGACAAAAAGAAATACGGTAACAAAAGAGAAACAAAGGAAAAAAGACAACAAATGATACAAACAATCAAACTCAACTCAAACCACAGCAGAGCAGACCAGAGAAGGCAACATGCAAACAATGAACAACAACAAAAGCAGCTTAGAACAAGCAAACACACAAGCAAGTATGCAAACAAAGAAACAAATATACCACACGTGCAAACACTCAAACCAAACAACTTAGAACAAGCAAGTACACAAACAAGTAAACAAGAAAACAAACAAATAAGCAAGCAAACAAAGATACAAACAAACAAACAAGTATACCACACAAAAATCTGCAGCAAAAGAAAACCCTCTAAACAAGCAAATCCAGAAACCCCCAGAAGCCACACAAAGGAGAGGCTAAGGACAGTTCTTATTCCCCTCTCGTCCTTTGCGCGTGTGGAAGAAAAGAAATGGCTGCATTAAGGGGAAAGTATTCTATATCCAGACAGAGTTAGTGTCCTTGCTGTGAGAAAAAGAAAAACGGGAAGACAGTAAAAAACAAAACAACAACAACAGATAAACAAATATTATGTGGGCAAACAACTCAACAGAAACTGAAATAAAGAAAGAGAGAAGGTAGGAAAGGAACAAACAAAAGAAAGAAAGAAAGATGAATAAATGGGGGAGGGGGGGAATGAAGAGACACTCCTAAAATAACTATATATGGAAAAGTGAGAAGAAAAAAACAAAAAAATGAAAGAAAGAAAAATACCCCAAAGTCTCACAAACACATGATAAAATATAGAAATTTACAAAAACAATAATAATTTTTTTTAAAATTATGATAATAAAACCAAAATGTCAAACTAAAAAACGTAACTCTCGAAAAAAAGAAGAAAACAAAAAAAAAGAGGAATAAAGAGAAATAAAGAACAGCAAAGACAAGTACGCTGAAAATCGAGAGAAGAAAAATGACAGAAAACCCCACAGAAAAGAAGAAACATAAATAAACAAACTTAAAGCAATGTAAAGCCAATAGAATACAAGATAATGGACAGCTTAAGGTAACTAATGAGTGGAAAAGGCAGTAAAACAACAAAAAAGAAAACCAGGCGAGAAAAAAAACATAAAAAATGATCAGGACCAGCCACCCTAGGGCAGGTGTTAGCACTTTTGGTTATAGCACAGCCGCCAAGGATGAAATTCTGACGTGCAGAGTGACAGCCAGCCAGTTTGCATACATGTACTTAAATTATAATGACCAGTATTAGCGTGGGAAACAACGAATCTGTGCCTCCCCAACTGACCTTAGCTACCTCCCTGTACCTAACCCACCCACCCCAGATTCACCTCCTCCCCTGTATTATCCTCCCAAGCTACTCCCCTCGCCTATATTCTCCTCCCAAGCTACCCCCCTCCAAATTTGCCTTCCTCCCGCCCTCCTCTATTTCCCTCCCCACCCTGCTAACCCTCCCTCCTTTATTTCCCTCTCCTCCCCCCAATTTTCCCCTTTCTCTCCTCCCTCCTTTCCCCTTCTACCCCCCCAAAAATAAAATTGAAAAAAAAAACCACAAACATGGGAAGAAACAACCCTTCCCCTCCAAACTTCAGGGTAGAATTTGGGGGGTGACCTAAAAAAGACACAAATTCCTATGCTAGGGGCTAAGCTACGCATTTATTTTTTTACAATGTTTTTTGAAACTAACATTTCCAAATTGTAAAGGGCCTTTTCCCTATTTAGTTCGGTAAAAAAAAATGCTTTTTTAAAATATTCAGTTTACCCTGTCCTAGTTCGACAGTAAACGTTAGAGTCTACTACAATTTTTAAAAAAAAAAAATTGCGGTTTTTTTCCATCGAAACCCTTTTATTGGACTTTGAGCAATGTCAAAACAAGGGAAAAAGGAATAAACTGTTTGGTAGTCTAAAATGGGAGGAATTTTCCCATCAGACACAATGAGACTTTACTTGCAATATAGTGTCCAAAATGCAAATGCAGTTGGCAATTTTTACGCCATAACTCCAACACTAAAATAACTACACCTTGAAGAGTTTAGGGGGATTAGGAGGTTTTTCATTTTAAATTGAAGGGGAAGTTGTTATAGTTGTTATAAGTGAGATGACAGTCAAAATAGGGTTATCCAGGGTCAGTAGAGCTTTAAACAACACAAAAGAAATAATAATACAATGATAATAATATGTAAAAAAATAGGGCTCTATTTGTAAGAAATATAAGCGCTTTTGTTTTAAAAAAACCCATTTTAACATACAACCCAAAACACAAAAGTTTTACAAATTAAATTCTTCTCCCCTTCTCTTCCTCTCTTCTCTTCCCTCTCCTCTCTCTCTTCTCCCCTTTTTCTCTCTCTCTATCAACACAAAAACACACACACACACAACACCCAAAACCACACACAAACCCCAAACCACACACGACGCACGAGCGCGCCCACACACCCCATGAAGGTTATACACCTTGGCCCGGTGATGGAATTTTTTGGGTGTTTTAAGGCAGGGCGAATTTTGGGTGAAACAGAAGGAAAAACTTAGATTTGAAATAATATGTTGGAGGGGATTTAAATGTCATTTGTAGGCTTCAGTGAAGAGAGGAAGAAGGTCATTCTAGATCAATGGGCCAGAAATAGAGAAAGACAAAACACCACACACACACACACGAACGCACGCACGCACGCACGCATGCATGCACGCACGAACACACCACTCACCACACACACTCACACACACACAACACCACACACACCCACACACACCACACACACACACACACAAAAACTTTCAAACATACATCCCAAACGCACAGCCATTCACACACGAACTTATTGAGCGCACAAGTACTGATATAATTTAGACACGTTATGTTTAGATGCAGATACGGGAGAGAGAGAGAGAGAGATGAGAGAGAAGGAGAGAAAAGAGAAGGAGAGAGAGAGGATAGAGAGGGGAGAGAGAGAGAGAGAGAGAGAGAGAGGAGAAACCAGATATACGTATCGAGAGATATAAAGGAGTTAGAATGATTTTGTTTCCTGTTCAATAATAAAAATGTATGTATTGTTTGAATCTAAGCAGCCATCCACCTTTCATGAATTGTTATTGTCTAGGTCATACAGCACCAGTTCGCTGCTCAAAATCCTCTTTTTTTCAATCAAATCCCAAGGTTTTCTTCTTCTTTGTCATCGAGCACTCAGACAGCATGAGCGAAAATGCGACAAATCAGGCCCAGCGAATCCGACTTTGGCATGGGAAAGATTTGTTATTGTATAAATCCTTCTGGAAAAAGGCAGGAGAACGGACCAAGAAGGCAGAAAATAAGAAAAGAATGAGGTGACAAGAAGAAAAGGAACAAGGCAGAAACAAAAGAGAGGGATAGAAAAGAGGGAATTCCTAGCACAGAATTTCCAAAAGGTGGAGATGCTATTTATACTGACAGCCCCCACCCCTCCCCGCATCCCAACGGAGTAAATCCCACGGTTTAAGCCTCGCCAAACGCAGAAGACAAATTAGACATATCACCTTATAAATGTTAAAATGTCATATTTAATCCATCCCCTAAGTCTGAATGTTCCTACAACCTTAACAGTGGGTAAATGGCCGCATACAGAAAATCTCTCCATTGGTGAACCTGGGAGCTCTAGCAGAAAAAAGCTACGCAATTATTTACGATTAAAACAAGGTTAAAACCAGCTCTTCTGTCGTTCCTGGTATCAACGCCCCAGCCAACCATAAGCGTCAAACAAAGATGGTAACTGCGTTGTAGGAGACCCCCATCAATGACACGTAGAAATGAGATGAAACCTGGAAAAAAATCACCCAAAAAACAAATCCCCAAAATAAAAACAAAAACATAAAATGCGTTCCTGATAAAGACTGACATGCTAACCCTTTTAACTAATATCATCATCCTCTTTGACTGTGTCTGTATCTTGAAGACATTCATATTAAGTGTCTCAAAAAAAGTTCATTGTGTCCAGAGTATTTTATTTACGCTGTCACTTTTGCGACATTTTATGAAACAATCCCCTACCCCCCACCCCCCACCCCTATAATAAGAATAAATGTTAACAAAGAAACATGAAATGAAATTAGCTGGCCACCACAAAGGCAGTGCGACCAAATTGTTCATTTCATTATATTTTCATTTGTTTAATTTGCACCTGCATGTGTAACTGTTTTGCTTTAAAGGGTGACAGTTTCTACAGAAACTTTGCAAGTACCATTGTCTTCAAGCTGTGAACTATTTTACTGCATATGAACCTTGTTTACTTGTGTTTAGATTGACAAACACGAGGTGTGTGCTATTTCAAGTCAGTATTACTTCTCCTTCACAGGAATCTTAAACAATTACATCCCTTTTTTTGTTTGAAGTTGCTTTATAGTCCAGATCAAAGCTCCCATCTGATGGAAATGAAGCAACGATTTTTTATGACATTGTACAAACTGCTTTTACCTGCCTGAAACAAGTATAGGTGAAGTTAAATTATTGTAGCCATGACTTTTTTTGAGTTTTTAAAAATATATAAAAAAGATACCTTCAAAGTTTGGATTTGTTACTTTGATAATATCTCATAAAAATTAGGATGCCACAACTTAAATTGTGAGTTAGAATTTTGTAATCTCAACGGGGATCACCCCTAACTTCTAATCCTCCGAAGTTTGGAGGAGATGTGTTGTCTATCTTTCCCATGTTCGTTCCGTTTTATTTCAATTTTTTTAAGGGAGGGGTAGCTGGGGGAGAGAGAGGAGAAGGAGGTTTCTGGATGGAGGGGTAGTTCGGGGGATAGAAGGGTGAGGGGGACAATAGAAGGGGATAAGGGCGCTTGGGGGAGGGAGGGATTGGGTGGGGAGAATAGAAGGGGAAATTTGGGGGGGGGGAGGAGAATAGAAGGGGATAGGAGGCGGGGGGGGGGGGGGAAGGGGGGGGAAAAGGGGAAGGGGGTGGAGGGGGATAGGGGCGTGAGGGAGGGGAGAATAGAAGGGGGGGGGTGGAAGGAATAAAAAAAGGGGGAGACTGGGGAAAAAGAGAGGGGTATAGGGGGGAGGGAACTGGGAGAATTTGGGGTGGTGGTTGGAGGGGTAACTGGGGGTGTAGGGGGAGGGAGAATTTGGAGGGGAGGGAGGAAGATGCAGCAGCACTAGCAATTAAAGGCTGAATCACTTTCCGGGGGAAATCGTTTCATACTTTGGGTCTGTCTGTGTAGTTGTTTTCCTTTATAGTGGCATTTTTTATCTTCAAGCTGTGAAAGTTCGTGTGTTTAGAGCTGTAAACAGCTATGTGTGCATGATAAAGCTTTGATTTGATTTTATCTTATGGGTGTTTAAGTTAGGGGGGAGGAGAGGATAGAATAGGGGATGGAGGGGAGGTAGGTGTAATTGAGGGTGGGATGAGAGGTAGAATAGAGAAAGGGGGGTAACTTATTTATTTTTTAAAGATGTATTTCTTCTATATATTGAGGATAATGGGATAAGTACTCATGCGGTATTTTACGACCAGTCCCCGTGTGTATGCAGTTTTGTAAATTTTGTCATCTGTTCCCACCAGCACACAATGGCCTACTTTTTCAAAAAGTGGAACAGGATTTAACGTGTGCGCAAGATGTTCTGCGTGCGTTCACGCATGGGACCTCGGTTTATAGTCTCATCCAAAGGACTTATGGGGAGAGTAGAGTCTGCACTGATGTTAATTCCAGGGGGAAAATCTCCTTGAAAAGGATGCGAACCTGGGTCATCAAATTGTGAGTGCAATGTTCTAACCATTAGGTCAGGTGAGGGAGGGGATAGGTCAAGGAGGGGGGGGGGGTAGTTCTTTGGGAGGGAGGAGGTGAAAAGATATGGGGAGGAGAGGGGTAGGTTAGAGAGAAGGAGGGGATTTGGTCAGGGAAGGGGAGGGGAGTTTTTGGGAGGGAGGAGGTGAAAAGATATGGGGGGAGAGGGGTAGGTTAGAAGAGAAGGAGGGGATAGGTTGGTGGAAGGGGGGGGGGTAGGTTAGGGGGAGGAAGGGTAGGTACTGGGGTAGTTTAGGTGGAAGGAAGGGGGAATGGAGTAGGGGAGAGAAGGGCAGGGGTAGTTTAGGGAAATGTTTACATTTGTCATGATCTATGATAAGTAGGCCGTATATCTTTAAGTATCAAATTGAAGTGGGGAAATAGATGGTCAATATAGTGTTTCCCATGCCAGTATTGTAGAGGAGGATCAAAGTATGTGTATGCCAAAAGGCACGCTGTCACTCTTATTTGCAGGTTTTGAACTATATCCTTGCATTAACGGCTGGACCATTAG
>CM054138.1:70040997-70078497 GCA_028751875.1 Rapana venosa
GCACCACAACCGTCACAACCACTAACACCACCACTACCAACTACTGCTACTACTGCTACTGCTGCTACTGCTGCTACTGCTGCTGCTACTGCTGCTGCTGCTACTGCTGCTGCTACTACTGCTACTACTGCTGCTGCTTCTCCTGCTACTGAGCGCTTTGATTTGTTGCTTTACAAGATTCAGCGCTATATAAATTCCATACATTATTATTATTATTATTACTACTACTGTTTCTCCTACTGCTGCTGCTGCTGCTTCTCCTACTGCTACTACTGCTGTTTCTACTGCTGCTACTGCTGCTGTTGCAGCTTTTACTACTATACTACTACTACTACTACTACTACTACTACTACTACTACTACTACTACTACTACTGCTGCTGCTGCTGCTGCTGCTGCTGCTGCTGCTGCTGCTGCTGCTGCTTCTCCTGCTGCTACTACTTCTTCTCCTGCTACTGCTGCTGCTGTTTCTACTGCTGCTACTGCTGCTGTTGCAGCTGTTGCTACTGCTACTACTTCAACTGCTGCTGCTGCTGCTGCTGCTTCTCCTGCTGCTACTACTGCTTCTCCTGCTACTAATGCTGTTTCTACTGCTGCTGCTACTACTGCTGCTGCTGCAGCTGCTGTTGCTGCTGCTTCTGCTACTACTACCACTGCTACTGCTACTACTACTACAGCTACTACTACTGCTACTGCTGCTGCTTTTGCTGCTTTTGCTGCTGCTGCTGCTACTGTTGCTACTATACTGCTGCTGCTGCTGCTGTTGCTGCTGCTTCTACTGCTACTGTTGTTGTTGTTGCTGCTGCTGCTATACTGCTATGCTACTGCTGCTGTTGCTTGTAGTTTCGAATTTCGAAATGTTTGATAAAGAAGCTTTTCTGACTCAGACAGAGAGACAGATAGACAGACAGAAAGAAAGGCAGACAGACAAACAGACAAACAGGCAGACAGCCAGACAGCCAGACAGACAAAGACAAGCAGACAGCCAGGCAGACAAAGACAAACAGACAGATAAACAGACAGACAGACAGACAGACAGGGACACCAGAAAGGGAGATAAGATGAGCAGATGTTGGCGAAAAGATTCGATGCCAGACTAATCAGGTTCTGGCACCTGCCACCATCTTCTGCCGTTGCTTTGGTAAGAGACTGAAGGGGATAGAGCATCTAGTGTGTGTAGGTGTGTGTAGGTGTGTGTGTGTGTGTGTGTGTGTGTGTGTGTGTGTGTGTGTAGTGTGTGTGAGTAAGAATCTGTATGAGAGAGAGTGTGTGTGTGGGTGTTGGAGAGGATGTGTGTGTTTGTGTGTGTATGTGTGTGGTGCGCGCGCGCGCGCGTGTGTGTGTGTGTGTGTGTGTGTGTGTGTGTGTGTGTGGTGTGTGTGTTCAATTTAACGTCCGTTCACTCTTGGTGATATTTAGATGTGTGTGGTGTGCGTGTTTGTATGTGCGTGCGCGCGTGCGTGTGGTGTGTGTGTGTGTCTGTGTCTGTATGTGTGTCTCTGTGTCTTGTGTGTGTGTGTGTGTGCGCGCGCGGGGTGGAGTGGGGGAGTGTCTGTGTGTACACGCGCGGGGGGGGGGGGGGGGGGGGGGGGGGGGGAGTCTCTGTGTGTTGTGTGTGTGTGCGCGCGCGCGTGTTCTGTTCTTTCAGTATGTGTGTGTGGGTGCTTGTGTTTGTGTGTGTCTGTGTCTGTATGTGTGTGTTAAAACTTTGTGTGTGTATGTGTGCGAGATCGTTTTAGTTTTAAAAGATATTGAGGCAAGAACGAATAGACAGATGGACAGACAAGCCGACAGACGATGATACAGACACCCATCTATCCACCCATCCATCCATCCATCCATCCATCCATCCATCAATCCATCAATTCACCCATTCACACACACACACATACATGCATACATACGTACGTACGTATTACGTACATACATACTTATAGACAAACCCCCCCACTGATATCTCAAATCTATACCAGCTCTCATTCTAAGTCATAAATTTTTAATGTCAAGATAAATCGCCATGTCATCGTGACCTTAATATGTTCTAGCTAATGCACCTCCTTCCTTCGCTAACCACCAACACCATCATTCCCCACCCCATCAATAAGTTTCTTTTTTTAAACTAAAAGAAGACACACAAAATTCTCTCTCCTGACATAAATATCCACGAAAACTGACATGATTAGTCATTTGAGCATGGTCTACAAAGGCCGAAGATTTTATTGTAGAGCTTTTCGTTTCCAATAAACGATGTGAAGAACAAGAGATTTAGTGTTCTGCAGCCTTTATTTTATTTCAATTTTAAATACGTGGTCAAAAAGACAGAGACAGAGAGAAAGACAGAGATAGACAGAAAGAGAGACAGACACACACATACACACGCACGCACGCACGCACACACACACACACACACACACACACAGAAAGGGATACAGACAGATAGACATGCACAGAAGCAGAAAGACACAAAAATAGATTGACAGAAGTCAGACAAACAGACAGACAGACAGAGAGACCTGTGCAGGAGGAGAAAAACAAAAAAAGTAAACAGGCAGACAGACAGACAGACAAACATACCGACAGAAAAACAGACACATATACATACAGACAGACAGACATGTACAGAAGGAGAAAGACACACACAAAAGTCACAGATAGTCAGACAGAGAGACAAACAGACATACAGACAGACAGGCAGACATGTATAGAAAGACAAGGACATAAAATAGAGAGAGACAGATAGAAAGAGAGACAGGCGACATACAGACAGACAGAAAAACAGACACACATACAGACAGACAGACATGTACAGAAGGAAAAAGACACAACAAATAAAGAGAGAGTGAGAGAGAGAGAGAGAGAGAGAGAGAGAGGAGAGAGAGAGAGAGAGGAGAGAGAGAGGAAGAGAGAGAGAGAGAGGAGAGAGAGAGAAAAGATAGAGAGAGAGGGAGAGGAAAAGAAAGAAAGAAAGAAAGAAAGAGAGAGAGAGAGAGAGAGAGAGAGGAGAGAGAGATGAGAGAGAGAGAGAGAGAGAGAGAGAGAGAGAGAGCCAGACAGACAGACATGCAAAGAAGGAGAAAGACACAAAAAGTAAAGAGAGACAGAGAGTCAGACAGGGAGATACACAGAGATAGACAGAGACAGAGAAACAGGTCGAAGAGGGTGAGGTACACACGATTTATGATATGACATAGAATGCACGCGCGTACACCTGTGTGTGTATGTGTGTGTATGTGTGTGTGCAAGCGTGCGTACGTGTGTGTGTGTGTGTTCGTGTGTGTGTGTGTACGAGTGAGTGAGTGTGTGTGAATGTGTGTGTGCGTGTGGCGCGCGCGCGCGCGCGCGCGTGTGTGTGTGTGTCTAAATATATGAGAGAAACTGTGTGTGTGTGTGTGTGCGCGCGCATTTGATTGTTTGCGTGCGTGCATGTGAGGTGTATGTGTGTAAATATATGAGACAAATTGTGTGCGTCACACTCAAATATTTACACACACACACACCTTGTGTGTTGTGGGTGTGTGTGTATGTGCGTGTGTGTGTGTGTGTGTGTGTGTGTGTGTGTGTGTGTGTGTGTGTTGTGCGCGTGCGCGTTCGCTTTGTGCCTCTCTCTCTGTGTGCGTTCATGCCTGTGTATGCAGATACAAGTAAGTGTATGTGTGTTTGCGTACGTGTGTGTGTGTGTGTGTGTATGCGTGCGTGTGTGTGTGTGTGTGTGTGTGTGTGTGGTGTGTCTGTGTGTGTGTGTGTATGTATTTGTGGCTGGTGTGTGTGTGTGTGCGTTCGCTTTGTGCTTCTATCTGTGTACGTTCATGCGTGTGTGTGCACGTGCAAGCGAGTAAGTTTATGTGAATGTGTGTGTGAGTGCGTGCGTGCGAGCGCGCGCGTGTGCGTTCATGCGTGCGCGCGTCTGTGTTTGTGTGTGCGTGCGCGTGCAAGCGCACGTGTGTGTGTCTGTGTGTGTGCGTGTGTTGTGTGTATGCATGCGTGCTTTCGTGCGCACGCACACATCTGCTATCAAATCAATGCCCTCTCCTTTCTTCCTCCATTCCAGTATTTGGTATCTCCACTGGGATGTAACTATAATCATAACATTATTCCCTCAACCCCACCCCCCACCCCCTCCCACCTCTCAAACACACACACGCGCGCGTGCACGCACACACACACACATTGAAAACAAACAAGTTTGTGCCATTAGAAGGAAAAAAATACAAAACAGGAAAACGCCAAGTACCACATGAAAGAAACAGAACACTTAACGCTGCTTGAAGTGTGCATGAGATAGAGACTTTCCTGTTACGCAGTACAGCCACACGAGGGTTTTCCCCTCATAAGATTTTCTCTGTTTTTTTGCGAACTTTTTAGTCTATTTTCTGTTCCTTTTTTATGTTTTCGACTTCTTTTATGCTCCTGTTTACATTATGAAGGGGACGGGACAGATCAGTGGTCAGAACACTCGCTTTCCCCCAGCTAAGGTTAAGCAGCACCGAGCGTGGTTGCCACTTGGATGGGTCACCGTTTGTGTGCCTTGGCTTCAGTACAGTTCCCCCAGTTCACCCAGCTGTAAATGGGTACCTGCCCTCTTTAGGGTCAGGGAAGGTAAAGCAGCGAGGGAGAGGAGATGGGCGCCGCCCTCAATATGCTGGGCCCTGGAATAGCTGAGGTCTCTGCCGCCTCGCTCCCCTACGACCTTATAGGTTATGGGACACCTTTACCTTATTATAGAACATTATAAGAACATTATAGAACATTATAAAGCATGGGATATCCAAGCATAAAACGTGTGCCCATATGTAGATATATACAAATACTGGCACACACAGACAGATAAACTCACACCCTCCTTCCACACACACACACACACACACCACACACACACACACACACACACACACCACACTTGCCTTCTCCAATGCATGAACACACATGTGTGAGCGGATGAGTCTGCGCCTATGCGCACACACAAACACACACAACCACATATACACACAAACACGCGCGTACACAACACACACACACACACACCACACACATACACACACCACCACCCCCACCAAATCTAACAACAACAGCAGCAAAACCCTCACCTCTCACTGTAACTAAAGCACAAAAGCTTGCATCTCTCAAAACGTCGTATCATCATGGAATGTAGTCGGGCTGTTATGAAACAAAAACACACAAAACACAAAATAAACAAAGAAAGATAGAAAGGATGCTATGAGCCATCAGAGGCAAGGCAAACATCTGCAGATTAGTCTCGGCACATTGTAAAACCATAAGCAAGCTCTGTAGGGACTACTAGGGTAACTACTATGGGATGGGATAAGGCGGAGCAAGGTGAAAGGAAAGATGATGTTACATACTCACACGCGCGCGCAGTAACACACATGCACGCGCGCAAACGTACAAACGCAGAGAGAGAGGGGGGTAGAGAGAGAGATGAGAGAGAGAGAGAGAGAGAGAGAGAGAGAGAGAGAGAGGAGAGAGAAGAGAGAGAGAGAGAGACAGAGACAGAGACAGAGACACAGAGAGAGACACAGAAACAGAGAGAGACAGAAACAGGGGAGGGGATGAGAGAGAGAGAGGAGAGAGGAGAGGAGAGAGAGAAGAGAGAGGACACAGAGACAGGAGAGAGACAGAAACAGATACACAGAGAGAGGGGAGAGAGAGAGATGAGAGAGAGGAGAGAGATGAGGAGAGAGAGGAGAGAGGAGAGAGAGAGAGAGAGAGAGGAGAGTGAGAGAGAGAGAGGAGAGAGAATAATACACACACACACATACACACACAAAAAATGAACACACACACAATGTGCAACAAAAAGTATTATGCTTCTCACAACAATCTGTCTGTCTCTTCTCTCTCTCTCTCTCTCTCTCTCTCTCTCTCTCTCTCTCCCTCTCTCTCTCTCCCTCTCTCTTACAGAGACAGACACAGACACACACTCTCACACACACACACTCCAAACATTAACAACAACGAAAACAGCACTGTTCCCTCCCATCAGCAAGGCATAAACGCTTACATCACCACTGCACGCACAGGTCACAGCATCATCACGAAATATCAGTCAGCCTGTTACCAAACATAAGAAGCGAAGGAGAGCAGCAAGAAATGAGTCTGGCCACATGGTGAAACAACCAACTCTACAGGGACCAGGGGTAAGTAGTGTGGGTTGGGTAAGGGACGAGAAGGAGAAGGGAGATGAGGTGTATGTGAGGGAGAAAGAGATGACCTAAGATTGCCAGTTTACAGCACACACGCACACACACACACACACCTAGAGGGAGAAAAGATGAGCTACAATTGTCAATGTATAGCACACACACACAAATATTCACACACACACAAAAACAAAACGCATAGACTTGGGGACTGGGAGTAAAAAAGCATATAAATGCTTATTTCATTATCCTTGAAATAAAGATATATAATCAACAACAACAACAAAAGAAATCAAACACACACGTGCGCACGCGCGCACACACACGCACACACATTCATGCATGCTCAAATGCAAGCGCACACACAAACTCAATTGAGACAAGGGTAAGTAGTACTGGTTGCATGAGAGACAGAAAGGAGTAGGGAGATGGAGTGTAGGCAATGGAGAAAAAGATCAGCTAAGATTTTAAATTCTGTAGAAAAAACCCACACACACAAAAGCAAACCCTGGTGAATGTGCGTGTTATAAAACAGCTGGAGATGGAGAATAATTATAGGAAAAGAAGCAAAGCAACATCTACAGATTAGTCTGGGCACGACATGAAACCCCATGGAGCTCTGTATGGACTGGGGCAGCTTGCATGGGTGGGGTATGGGAGTGAAAGGTGGAAAGGAAGATGATGATGCCACAATTATACACACACACACGCACACACATGAACAAACACACACACGTACACATGCACACACACACACAGTTGAGTAAAAAAAACACACACACAAACACACACACAAACACACACACAAACACACACACACACATTTTGCAACAAAAAGTAGTCCAATAATGGTTCACACCACCACCACCACCACAACAACAACCAAAACCACTCTGTTCACTCCCACCAACAAGGCATAAACGCTTACATCACCACTGCACGCACAGGTCACGGCATCATCACGAAATATCAGTCAGCCTGTTACCAAACATAAGAAGCGAAGGAGAGCAGCAAGAAATGAGTCTGGCCACATGGTGAAACAACCAACTACAGGGACAAGGGTAGGTAGCATGGGCTGGGTAAGGGACGAGAAGGAGAAGGGAGGTGAGGTGTATGTGAGGGAGAAAGAGATGAGCTAAGATTGACAATTTACAACACAAACACACACTTCTCTCTCTCTCTCTCTCTCTCTCTCTCTCTCTCTCTCTCTCTCTCTCTCTCTCTCTCTCACACACACACACACACACAAGATACCGCATACACTTGGGGACTGAAAGTTTAATTTTAAAAAAGGATATAAGTGCTTATGTCATTATCCTCGAAATAAAGATATATAATCCCCCCTAAAAGAAAGATCACACACATGCACACACACGCACACACACACACACGCACACACATTCATGCATGCTCAAATGCAAGCGCACACACAAACTCAACAGAGACAAGGGTAAGTAGTACTGGTTGCATGAGAGACAGCAAGGAGTAGGGAGATGGAGTGTAGGCGATGAAGAAAAAGATCAGCTAAGTTTGGAAATTCAGAAGAGAAAAAACCCACACACACACACAAAAGCAAACCCTGGTGAATGTGCCTGTTATAAAACAGCTGGAGATGGAGAATAATTATAGGAAAAGAAGCAAAGCAACATGTACAGATTAGTCTGGGCACGACATGAAACCCCATGGAGCTCTGTAGGGACTAGGGCAGCTTGTGTGGGTCCGGTATCGGTGTGAAAGGTGGAAAGGAAGATGATGCCACAATTATACACATATGTATGCACACACATGAACAAACACACACACACACGTACACATGCACACACAGAGTTGAGTAAACACACACAAACACAAACACACACACACAAAAACACACACAAACACACACACATTTTGCAACAAAAAGTATTCCGATAATGATTCACACCACAACAGCAGCCAAAACAACAAAACCACTCTGTTCACTCCCACCAACAAGGCATAAACGCTTACATCACCACTGCACGCACAGGTCACGGCACCATCACGAAATATCAGTCAGCCTGTTACCAAACATAAGAAGCGAAGGAGAGCAGCAAGAAATGAGTCTGGCCACATCGTGAAACAACCAACTCTACAGGGACCAGGGTAAGTAGTGTGGGTTGGGTAAGGGACGAGAAGAAGGGAGGTGAGGTGTATGAGAGGGAGAAAGAGATGAGCTAAGATTGACAATTTACAACACAAACACACACACTTTCTCTCTCTCTCTCTCTCTCTCTCTCTCTCTCTCTCTCTCTCTCTCTCTCTCTCTCTCTCTCTGTCTCTCTCTCTCTCTCACACACACACAAACACACATGTACACACACACACCTAATATCACTTAGAGTGAACAGACGTTAAATTGAAGACACACACACACACACAACAAACCGCATACACTTCGGGACTGGAAGCAAAAAAGCATATAAGTGCTTATTTCATTATCCTCGAGCTAAAGATATATAATCAACAACAAAAAAGAAGAAATCTCACACACACACACACACACAAACACACACACACACACAAACACACACATGTGCTCGCGTGCACACACACACACACATACGTGCATGCAAAAAAGCAAACACACACACAAACTCAATAGAGACAAGGGTAAGTAGTACTGGTTGCATGAGAGACAGAAAGGAGTAGGGAGATGGAGTTGTTGGTGATGGAGAAAAAAGATCAGCTAAGATTGTAAATTCAGAAGGAAAAAAACCACACACACACACACACAAAAGAAAACCCTGGTGAATGTGCCTGTTATAAAACAGCTGGAGTTGGAGAATAATTATAGGAAAAGAAGCAAAAGCAAAACATCCACAGATTAGTCTGGGCACGACATGAAACCACATGGATCTCTGTAGGGACTGGGGCAGCTTGTGTGGGTCGGGTATGGGAGTGAAAGGTGGAAAGGAAGATGATGATGCCACAATTATACACACGCGTACACACACGGGAACAAAAACACACATGTACACATGCACACACACACATAGTTGTGTAAAAAAACACACACACAAAAACACACACAAACACACACACACAAACACACACACACACACATTTTGCAACAAAAAGTATTCCGATAATGATTCACACCACAACAACAGCCAAAACAACAAAAACAACTCTGTTCATTCCCATCAGCAAGGCATAAACGCTTACATCACCACTGCACGCACAGGTCACGGCACCATCACGAAATATCAGTCAGCCTGTTACGAAACATAAGAAGCGAAGGAGAGCAGCAAGAAAGGAGTCTGGCCACATCGTGAAACAAGCAACTCTGCAGGGATGAGGGTAGGTAGCATTGGCTGGGTAAGGGACGAGAGGGAGAAGGGAGGTGAGGTGTATGAGAGAGAGAAAGAGATGACCTAAGATTGACAATTTACAACACAAACACACACACACTCTTCTCTCTCTCTCTCTCTCTCTCTCTCTCTCTCTCTCTCTCTCTCTCTCTCTCACACACACACACACACAAGATACCGCATACACTTGGGGACTGAAAGTTTAATTTTAAAAAAGGATATAAGTGCTTATGTCATTATCCTCGAAATAAAGATATATAATCCCCCCTAAAAGAAAGATCACACACATGCACACACACGCACACACACACACACACACACACACACATTCATGCATGCTCAAATGCAAGCGCACACACAAACTCAACAGAGACAAGGGTAAGTAGTACTGGTTGCATGAGAGACAGAAAGGAGTAGGGAGATGGAGTGTAGGCGATGGAGAAAAACATCAGCTAAGATTGTAAATTCAGGATAAGAAAAGACACACACACACACACAAAAGAAAACCCTGGTGAATGTGCGTGTTATAAAACAGCTGGAGATGGAGAATAATTATAGGAAAAGAAGCAAAGCAAACATCCACAGATTAGTCTGGGCATGACATGAAACCCCATGGAGCTCTGTAGGGACTGGAGCAGCTTGCATGGGTGGGGTATGGGAGTGAAAGGTGGAAAAGAAGATGATGCCACATTCATAGACACGCGCACGCACACATATGAACAAACACACACTCGTACACACACACACACACACACACACACAGTTGAGTAAACACACACACAAACACACAAACACAAACACACACACACACACATTTTGCAGCAAAAAGTATTCCGATAATGGTTCACACCACCACCACCACAACAACAGCCAAAACAACTCTGTTCACTCCCATCAGCAAGGCATAAACGCTTACATCACCACTGCACGCACAGGTCACGGCATCATCACGAAATATCAGTCAGCCTGTTACGAAACATCAGAAGCGAAGGAGAGCAGCAAGAAAGGAGTCTGGCCACATCGTGAAACAACCAACTCTACAGGGACAAGGGTAGGTAGCATGGGTTGGGTAAAGGGACGAGAAGGAGAAGGGAGGTGAGGTGTAGTTGGGGGAGAAAGAGATGAGCTAAGTTTGACAATTTATAACACACACACACACAAACACTCACATACACACACACACACAACAAACTGCATACACTTGGGGACTGGAGGTACAAGAGCATATACATGCTTATCTCATTATCCTCGAAATAAAGATATATATTCAAAACATAAAAACGAAATCACACACACACATGCGTGCGCACGTGCGCACACACACGCACACACATTCATGCATGCTCAAATGCAAGCGCACACACAAACTCAACAGAGACAAGGGTAAGTAGTACTGGTTGCATGAGAGACAGCAAGGAGTAGGGAGATGGAGTGTAGGTGATGAAGAAAAAGATCAGCTAAGTTTGGAAATTCAGAAGAGAAAAAACCCACACACACACACAAAAGAAAACCCTGGTGAATGCGCCTGTTATAAAACAGCTGGAGATGGAGAATAATTAAAGGAAAAGAAGCAAAGCAAAACATCCACAGATTAGTCTGGGCACGACATGAAACCACATGGAGCTCTGTAGGGACTGGGGCAGCTTGCATGGGTCGGGTATGGGAGTGAAAGGTGGAAAGGAAGATGATGCCACATTCATACAAATGTGCACGCACACACATGAACAAACACACACACGTACACATGCACACACACACACACACACACACACAGTTGTGTGAAAACACACACACACACACACACACACACACAAACACACACACACATTCTGCCTAATATCACTGAGAGTGAACAGATAAAATCGAATCCAATCGAATCCAATCCAATCGAAGACACACATTTTGCAACAAAAAGTATCCGATAATGATTCACATCACAACAACAATAACACCAACAACCAAAACAACAAAAACAACTCTGTTCACTCCCATCAGCAAGGCATAAACGCTTACATCACCACTGCACACACAGGTCACAGCATCATCACGAAATATCAGTCAGCCTGTTACCAAACATAGGAAGCAAAGGAGAGCAGCAAGAAAGGAGTCTGGCCACATCGTGAAACAAGCAACTCTACAGGGACCAGGGGTAAGTAGCATTGGCTGGGTAAGGGACGAGAAAGAGAAGGGAGGTGAGGTGTATGTGAGGGAGAAAGAGATGAGCTAAGATTGACAATTTACAACACAAACACACACACTTTCTCTCTCTCTCTCTCTCTCTCTCTCTCTCTCTCTCTCTCTCTCTCTCTCTCTCTCTCTCTCTCTCTCTCTCTCTCTCACACACACACATGCACACAAGAAACCGCATACACTTGGGGATTGAAAGTTTAATTTTAAAAAAGGATATAAGTGCTTATGTCATTATCCTCGAAATAAAGATATATAATCCCCCCCCAAAAAAAATGACACACATGCACAGGCACGCACACACACACATATTCATGCATGCACAAATGCAAGCACACACACATACTCAACAGAGACAAGGGTAAGTAGTACTGGTTGCATGAGAGACAGAAAGGAGTAGGGAGATGGAGTGTAGGCGATGGAGTAAAACATCAGCTAAAATTGTAAATTCTGAAGAAAAACCCACACACAAAAAAGAAAACCCTGGTGAATGTGCCTGTTATAAAACAGCTGGAGTTGGAGAATAATTATAGGAAAAGAAGCAAAAGCAAAACATCCACAGATTAGTCTGGGCACGACATGAAACCACATGGATCTCTGTAGGGACTGGGGCAGCTTGTGTGGGTCGGGTATGGGAGTGAAAGGTGGAAAGGAAGATGATGATGCCACAATTATACACACGCGTACACACACGGGAACAAAAACACACATGTACACATGCACACACACACATAGTTGTGTAAAAAAACACACACACAAACACACACACAAACACACACACACAAACACACACACACACACACATTTTGCAACAAAAAGTATTCCGATAATGATTCACACCACAACAACAGCCAAAACAACAAAAACAACTCTGTTCATTCCCATCAGCAAGGCATAAACGCTTACATCACCACTGCACGCACAGGTCACGGCATCATCACGAAATATCAGTCAGCCTGTTACGAAACATAAGAAGCGAAGGAGAGCAGCAAGAAATGAGTCTGGCCACATCGTGAAACAACCAGCTCTACAGGGACGAGGGTAAGTAGCATGGGCTGGGTAAAGGGACGAGAAGAAGAAGGGAGATGAGGTGTATGTGAGGGAGAGCTAAGATTGCTAATTTATAGTGTGCACGCACGCGCGTACGCATGCGCGCACACACACTCACACACACACACATGCTGACCCAAATATCAGGAAAATAAAAAAACCCCATTCCCAGTTTTGTATTTTCATAACATTGTTTTAGAGGGCAATGCTTTTATTGTCATAGTAGACTAAAAATTTAGGGTTTTCAGGGGAGAAAATAATAATAATAAAATAATAAAAAATTAAATAAAAATTTTTAGGAAAATTTATTTTTAGCGTGAATCTTGTAAAGCAAAAAATAAAAGGCCAGATTTCATTTATACCATTAAAGGCCGGAGATTTCTCTCCGGGGAAATTGGGGTGCTCCCCCCGGGGAGGCGCGTCCCCAAAAAGAGCAGCGCCCCCCTTTTTTTTTTCTGTTGAAACTGTATTTTCCCTTCAGGTGGCTTTTTTTTAAAAATTTTCCCAGGGACAACCTTGTTTCCGTGGGGTTTTTTTAAAAGGCGCTAAAAAAATTACGTGTAAACAGGGACCTCGGTTTAGTTCATCCAAAAGACTAGCGCCCCCCACAACTCTGGTCTAATGGATGGGGGAAAAGTTTCCGGCCCAAAACGGGGTACAAACCGCCGACATTTTCAGCCCCGGACTTTTCGCTTTCTGAAGGGCGTTCCCTCTAGACCCCCCGACCCGAGTAAAACAATTTAGCAAAAAAAGAAAAAAAAAAAGACAATCAGGCATAAAGGGTTGGCGAAAAGGCGAAAGCATGGAGGTCTGCATGTCTTTTGCTTTTTCACATTTAATTCTGAACAGTTGTTGGAGCACAGCCTGAAGTCATAGGCTTTGCTTACTGGCAAATTAAATCTTTTAAAAAACCTTCCGCTCCAGATGAAAGATGCTGTATATTTTTCTGTTTCTGTTCCCAGGAATTTTGAAACGATTATGCGATCCTTAAGTGCATAGTTCTTCCTACATGATTTGGCAATCTAATTTTAGTTGACTGGGGTCCTAAAAAAAAAACAAGAACAAAAAAGCCTTGATTGTCTTACACGACTAAGATTCAAATGAAGTCTTCAAGGACCCCCAGGTTTTTGTAAAAATGTCTTTTTCTCACCCCATGGCCTAGGGTTTTTGCTTGTATTCTGAACAAAAGGGAAAAATTTTAAAAACCCACGATTTTTTGATGCTGGAAATTCCCTTCCAAAGTTATTTTTAACATGATTTATTCAATATAACACACAAATAGCAAACAAAAAATATATAGCAGGGGATAGGCATAAGCTATGGTATTTTTGGCCCATCGCAGTTTCAGCACTAGAGCAAAGAAGACTTAAATCAAGCGGGGGATGATAATCACGGGGTTCATGTTTGGAAAGGCAATGTCCTTTTTTTGGGTGCTGAAACCCGCAGGTGTTTGGAAGGAAGTTGCTCGGGTGCGTGGGGTTGGTGTGTGGGGGGGGTTTGCGTGTGGTTTTTGTGTATGTGTGGTGTGTGTTTGTTTTTTTTGGGTGGTGGTTGTGGTGTGTGTGTGTGTGTGTGTTGTGTGTGGTGTGTGTGTGATGTGTGTTGTGGTGGGTGTCTGTGTGTGTGTGTTTGTGTGTGTGGTGTGTGTTTGTGGTGTGTATGTGTGGGTTGGTGCGTGCGTGCGTCCGGGTGGTGTGTGTGTGTGTGTGTTGTCAAGTCAATCAAGGAAAATTTTTTATTTTAGATGTACATTGAAAAACAATACATTTGCTTTTTTTATCAACCCATCTTTTTCTGGGAAAAAAAAAAACTTGATCATATGATCTAATCATTTTTCCCATGCCAATATTAAAAAAGGACAACTTCTAAAAAAAATAGAAACGTGAGTTGTGTTTTTGTGCGTGCGTGGTGTGTGTGCGAGTGTGTGGGGGTTGTGTGTCTGTCTGTCGTGTTGTTTTTGTTTGTATAATTTGTATGTGCATATACCGGGTGTGTGTAGGATTGTGCCTGATGTGTGTAAGATATTTTGCACAAGGGCATTCCACACACTTTTTTTGTTAGTTACAAATTTTGTGGGTCCCCCGGGGTAAGTACACCTTTGAATCCATGCAGAGGTTGACTTATCATAACATTCACTTTGGCAATAAAAACCATCCCCCCCCATCCCCCCCCGACACACCAAATACCCTTAAGAAAAAAAAAGAAAAAAAACAACAAAACAGAGAAAAAAAAACATGCTAGAACAAACAAACGGGGCAGAAAAGTAAAGCAAACA
This sequence comes from Rapana venosa, assembly GCA_028751875.1. Lineage (NCBI taxonomy): Eukaryota > Metazoa > Mollusca > Gastropoda > Neogastropoda > Muricidae > Rapana > Rapana venosa. The sequence continues at coordinate 70,055,999 of CM054138.1, forward strand.
TAAAAATCAACCAAAACACAGGAATTTGTGTTTCTGGGAAAAAAAAAAAATTAAAAAAAAAGAAAACAAATAGGAGAATCCACGGACGTAGGGAGAAAGAGGCATTTGGGGATGTTGAAGTGTGTTGAGTATCAGCCGTGCTTTAGTGCAGCAACAGCAACCTTTTTCTCTTGTGCTGAATGTGGTGGTGGTAATGGGGAAGATGTGGGAGAAGGGCGGCAGGGGGGGGGGGGGGGGGGGGGGGGAGGGGGGGGGGGGGATGTAGGGATGGTAGGGCCCAATTTCCCACGGGAAACAACAAATTTGCCATCTTTCCCCTCATTCCTCTTTCTACTTCCATCTCGGGTTTTTTTTTTTGGTTTTTTCTCTCGCTGTTGTGTTTAACATGTGGGTTCCCTGTTTCTTTCGTGTGCTTTATTTCTATCGAAATGCAATACACACCCCAGGTAGCGAGCTGCTAGCAAAAAACCCACAAAACTACAACAGGGGGGACGGATGCCCGTGGTTAGAATATTGCGCTGCAATTGCGCCCCAAGTTCGAACCCCATTAAAGGGGATATTTTCTCTAGGTTATTTCAGTGCTACACCAATTTCCCAAAAAGTCCTTCGAATGAGACATAACCCGGGGCCCCCGTGTGCGAACGTCACAAAACATCTTTAAATCGCTCCGCTTTTTTCAAGTGTAGGCATTGTGTCCCGGGGGGAGCATCTCAAGATTTAAAAAAATGATAAAGGGGGACTGCTGTAAAAAAAAAAAGCACATGAAACCTTTTTCCCGTATATCGAATAAAAATATTAAAAAGAATGAATAAAAAAACACACCAGATGACAACATTTTCTGCGTGTAACTTCAGCAAAAACACTGTCCCCCTAATATTATAAAAGGTTCACGGCATCTACAAGTCGTCAGGTGTTAGGAAACTAAGAGGCAAAGGAGAGCCCAAACACATTAGTCTGGCCACCTGAAAAAAAGAACTCCACGGGACAAGGGAGCTTCGAGCATTGGGGAAGGGAGGGAAGTTTAAATTTTGTGAAAGGAAAAAAAGACGAGGTGGATTTATAAAAGGACAGGGAGGGGGGAGTGGAACCGGTATCTAAACGGGAAAGAAAAAGCAAAGCATTTTTTTTTCCTTCTTAATTTTCTGAGAGGTGTCATTTTGTAGAACTTTTTTATGATGTTGACATATTTTTGGCTGACCCTCAGCAGAAAAATATTGTTTGTCTTTTAAAAAATGCGATATGTGCCATTAAGTGCTGAAAGTCGATTAGCAATACGACTTCGGCTTGGGAAAAAAAAGTTATTTTTTGAAGTTTTTTTTTTTAAAAAAAAGGCAGGAGAATGGGAAAATAAGATAGTATAGAAAAGTCGAGGTGACAGGAGCAAAAAGGAAAGGCAGACACAATAGTGGATAGAAAGAGGAAATTTCTGCAGACAAAATTTCAAAAAGGCGTGGATGTTTATTTAACTGGCAGGCCCTCCGCACCCGATTGGATGATTTTATGACATAGTTGAGGTTTTCAAACCTATGTAATTTAAAATAAATCTATTTGGTTGCTTTAGATGTTTGTTGCTTTTTTTTTTTTAAAAAAAATTGTTTCGTTCACGCGTGCATGCACACACGTACAAAGCACAACTACATACACCACAAAACAACACCACAACAAAAAACCCCACACACACAAAAATTAACTCACCAGATAGTAAACACCACAGACACTAAAAACACACAAACACAAAAGAAAACAAAAAATTGACATTTCCTGCTGTCCCCCAAAACCCAAAACCTTGTACCCCTATCCTGGTTCAGCATTATGAAATGTATTAGCTTTTTACAAAACGTAAGACGCAAAATGCGCCCCACAAATTGTTCGCCACATCGTGGAAACAACAAATCTATGGGGACAGGGGTAGGTCATGGCTTTTCCCCTGGGGAAGGGGAAAAGGAAGGGAAGGAGGATGGGTGGGAGTGTGTGAAAGGGAAGGACGAGGGGGAATTATGAAAGGAAAGAAAAAAGTAAGAAGGCTGAAAAAATATCAGAAACAGCTGGGAATATAGAAATATGTTCTTTTTGTTTTATTTTAGCCTACATTTTGAAAGGAAAATGGCATTCCGTGTAAAGCTTTTTTTTGTACATTTGGGAAAAGTTTGAGAAAACTTTTAAATTTAAAACTTGGCTTTTAGATCTAAAATTTTAAGTGGGGCAAGATTTTTTTTACACCCGTTGGGTTAACGCGCGCCTGCACAAAAACGCAACTCGGCAAAACACCTACGCCCGGACGCCGCACGCACGCACGCAAGCATGCGCGCGCGCGAACACACACACACAAACCACACCACTACAAAACCTTTTCTTCTGACTTCACCACAATCTTTTTCACTCTTGAAAATTTAAAAGCCAGGAAGTCATCTTGTTGGAAATCAAAAAACAAACTATTTTTGGTCTGCACATATAAAAAAAAAAATATTTTTTGGGGCCAGAACAAAACTATTTTAAAGGAAGGAAGAAAGGAATAATGTAGGTGTGTGAAACGAGAAAGATGACCTGGAAATGTGAAGGAATTGGGGGAAAAAAAAAAAAGGGGATGAGTATTGTATCAAAAACAGCTAGAGAATATGAAAGCTATGGGGTATCGCAAGAGTTTTGGTTTATGTTTAAAAAAAATGTGTCTCTTTAAAAAAAAATGGTTTATTGCACTTATGATACAGTTTGAAAAAATTTTGCTTTAATTTTACCGTTAAACCAAATGTGTTTGAAAAAGTGTCGTGACAGGTATGCCTGTCTATAACGTACACACCGCCGCGCACCCTCACCACACACACACACACACACACACACACAACACACCAACACCCCTCCCCTCCACCACACACAACACACCAAAACACTGGAAAGGCAAAAATCAAGTGTTGAAAGTGCATCCTGCTTTCTACATTAAACAAAACCCCAAAAAAACACCCCACACCACACTTTGGGCCCAAAAGGGGAGCAGAGAGTTGCTGTAAGCTTTAAGGAGAGACAAAATAAATCTTCTGAGATAAAAAACCATATTTAGAAAAAAAGTAGGCACTGGCTGATATGCATTACAATTAAAATTAAGACAGTTGAAAGAACTCTTTGGGCATTCTGATTTTCCCTTTATTTTTTCTTCCTTTTCTTCTTTTTCTTCTTTTTTTCTTTTTTCTTCTTCCTTTTCCTCTTCTTCTTCTTCTTCTCTTTTTTTTTTTTTTCTTTCTTTTTTTGTTTTCTTCTTGTTCTTTTCTTCTTCTTGTTCTTCTTCTTGTTCTTTTTTTCTTTTTCTTCTTCTTCTTCTTTTTCTTTTCTTCTTTTTCTTCTTCTTCTTTTTTTCTTTTTTTTTTTTTTTTCTTTTTTCTTCTTTTTCTTCTTCTTCCTTCCCTTCTTCTTTTTCTTCTTTTTCCCTTTCTTCTTCCTCTTTTTTTTCTTTTTTCTTTTCTTGTTTTGTTCTTGTTGTGGTGTTGTTTTTGGGTTGTTCTTTTTCTTCTTTTCTTCTTCTTCTTCTTCTTCTTTTTCTTTTCTTTCTTCTTCTTTTTTTTTCTTTTTTCATCATTTCTTTTTTTCGCAATTTTCTTCTTTTCTTCTTTTTCTTCTTCTTTTCTTCTTCTTCTTTTCTTTTCTTCTTCTTTTCTTCTTTTTCTTTCTTCTTTTTTTTTTCTTTTCTTCTTCTTCTTCTTCTTTTCTTTTCTTCTTCTTTCTTCTTCTTCTTCCTCCTCCCCCTCCTCCTCCTTTCTTCTTTTTCTTTTTTTTTTTTTCTTCTTTTCTTCTTCTTCTTCTTCTTTTTTTCTTCTTCTTTTCTTCTTTTTTCTTTTTTCTTTTCTTTTTTTCTTCTTCTTCTTCTTCTTCTTCTTTTCTCTCCTCCTCTTCTCTCCTTTCTTTCTTCTTCTTCTTTTCTTCTTTTTCTTTCTTCTTCTTCTTCTTCTTCTTTTTTCTTTTCTTCTTTTCTTTTTTCTTCTTTTTCTTTCTTTTCTTCTTATTTTCCTTCCTCTTCTTTTCTCTTTTTCTTCTACTTAAAATCCCCCAGAAACGACTGTGTTGAGAAAAAAACACACGCCTTTGGATGATTGGGGGGTTTTTTTACCTATTTTCCAAAGTTTCAGGGTCAGTGCAGGAAGTTTAAACGATTCTAAAGCGTTCAGTGTAATTTTTTGGGAAATTTCCACTGTTAGGGCTTTTAGTGCAGTGGGATCTTTAACGATGGAGAGTTTTCCTCAGGAAAGTCTGGTTTTGCTATACTAGGTGGGCTTAAAAAATAATGGGGGGTGTGTGTGTAGTGGGGTTTAGTATGTGTGTGTGGTGTGTGTGTGTGTGTGTGTGTGGGGGGGGGGGGGGGGGTATGTGTTGGTTTGTGTGTGGGCGTGGGTGGGTGAGAGTGTGTTAGTGTGTGTGGTGTGTGTGGTGTGAGTGTGTGTGTGAGTGTGTTTTGTTTTTGTAGTGTGTGTAGTATGTGAGTGTGTGTAGGTGTGGGTGCATGTAGAGTGTGTTAGTGTGTGGTGGGGTTTTGGGGGTGTGAGGTGTGTGTGTGAGTGTGTGTGTGTGTGGTGTGTGTGTATTGTGTTGTGTTGTATGTGTTGGTTGTACTGGTTGGTTGGTGTGTTTTTATTTATTTTTTATTTATATTTTTAAAAAAGGGGATGATGTAATAAGCACTCGTGTGTGTTTTTTACATCCATTCCCCGTGTGTATGCAGTTTTAAAAATTTGGCCACCCCGTTCCCCCAGCAACAAAGTGGGGTTTGCGTGTGCGCGCGCGTGCGGGCACGTGTGTGTGTGTGTTGTGTGTGTTGTGTGTGTTTGCGGGTTGTGGGGCAGTGTGTTGTGGGGTTTTGTGTGGCTGTGTGTCTGGTTTTTTTAAATCTCTCTTCTTTTTTTCTTTTGTGTGCTGATGCACCCCCACCTTGTTGTTGTTGTTGTGTGAGATAGAAAACTAACTTCAGAGTTCAGAAGTTTTCCCATCAAAAGTTTTCAAGTTTTTTTTTTTCCCGTTTCAAACCCACCCTTTTCTGCACGTGCATAAATATTGAATGTTATTTTTGTGCTCTCATGCCCATTAAATTAGTATATATTAGCTGAAGACGAAATGCGGCCCTTTCATGGGGGGCCAAAAACTTTTGCATAGAAAAAACCTCCCTTGGGGGACTAGAGTCTAGCCGGGGAAACACACACCACAAAAAAGACCCCCAAAAAAATTAGTTTCTAAAGTAAAAAAAATTCCTGATTTTCCCTTGGTTCACTGCATCCACACGTTATAGGAAGAAGATTTTTACAGAAAATGATGAGCGGAAAAATTTGTTTTTTTATTTTATTTTTTTTTTTATATCGAGAATAAGGAAAAGCATTCCGCGCTTTTTTTTTTTTACATCCAGTGCCTGTGTATGCGGTTTTTGAAAATTTTGTCATTTTCCACCGGCACACAATGGCCTATTTTTAAAAAAAGCGGAAAGGATTTATTATGCGCAAAATTTTTTCTGCGGCGTTCACACACGGGGCCTTTGGTTTATAGTCTCCCAAAGGCTTTTGGGGAGAGTGGAGTCTGATTGTTAATCCGGGGGGAAATTCCTTTGCCCCGGGTCGTCGATTGCGAGCGAAGTTCAAACCACTAGACATCCCGTGCCCCAATATCTTTGAGATCTTCCAATCTCCATTATTACAAGGATGCGCCCAATACTTGAATCAAAGCAACACAAAATGCTTAAAAACCTTAAAGTAAAGCTTTTAATTGTGGATCATTCAAATGTGTTTTGTTCTTTTTTCTCCCCGTTTTTGGGGAAATTTTGGGAAAAAGGTAGGCGGGTGCTGTTTTATTTAAAATGATGGTCTCTGCTCCTGAAGGAAGCGTTTTTCCGACCTCTTCGGTTTATGTTTTTTTTCTTTCTTTTTTTCTTCTTTAAATTTTTTGGGGAAAACTGGGTGATTTGTGGTTGGAAGAGTAAAGTTTTAAGGTTTAAAGATAAAGGAGGTTTGGTGTTTGTTTTTTTTTTTTGGGGGGGGGTTTTTTAAAGAAAAGGAGAGGGGTGTGTCGAAAATAGTTTTTTCTTCTTATCGAACGCTCCCACAGTAAGTATTGTTTTCTGTCATTCGAGACAAAACTGCATTCACTGCCGTTAATACCCTGACAAGTCAGATCCAGCACATCCGACTTTGGCGTGAGAGTGAGAGAACTATTGTCCTTTAAGTCGTCGTGTGGGGGGAAAATTGTCAAAACACTGGAGAATGGACCAAGAAGGAAGGAAAGTAGTACGGCAAGAAGGAGGCGACAGGAAGACAAGGAGCAAGGCAGAGACGGGTAGACTAGAAGGAATTCCTAGCACAGAATTTCCGAAGGTGGGGATGCTATGCTATGTTTTTCCATGACAGGCCCTGGATCCCCCCCTGAGGCATTTCAGTTTTTAACGTTGCAGCGTTTTTCTTAGGTTGAAGGCAAGCAGGGGAGGGGTAGACTGACAGGGGTGCGAGGGATGGAGTTTGATTTTTTAGAAGGGTTGGGTGGGGTGCAAGTGCTCCCCGAAAAACACAGGTCATTTAGTGAGATGCCCGTCCCCCAACGACGTTGGTTTTTTTCATAAAACGGGGGACGATTTAGGGGGGGGGGAGGGGGGAGGGGGAGGGAGAGAGAGAGGGGAGAGAGAGAGGGGGGGAGAGGGGGAGGGAGGAGAGGGAGAGAGAGGGGGGAGGGGGAGGAGAGAGGGAGGGAGAGAGAGGGAGGGGAGAGAGGGGGAGAGGGGGGAGAAGGGAGAGAGAGATGGGGAGGAGGGGGGGAGAGGGAGGAGAGGGAGGGGGAGAGGGGGAGGAGGGGGGAGAGAAGGAGGGAGAGAGATGGAGGAGAGGGGGAGAGAGGGGGGGGGGGAGAGAGAGAGAGGAGGGGAGGAGGGGGGGAGAGGGAGTGTGAGGGGAGGGAGGAGGGAGGGGGAGGGAGGGAGGGGGGGGGGAGGAGAGGGAGGAAAGGGGGGAGAAGGGAGAGAGAGAGATGGAGAGAGAGGGAAAAAGAGGGGGGGGGGGAAGAGGGGAGGGGGGGGCACGAGGAGTAGGGAGAGGAGAGGGAGGAGAGAGAGAGGTGGGGGAGAGGGGGGGGAGAGGGGAAAAAAGGGGGAATGAGTGAGTGATTTAGAGAGAGGTTTTTTTGATTTAATCTTTTTACCTTAAGTGATATTGAAGTGTTTGATGTGTGTGGGTGTGTGTGTTGGGCGTTTTGTTTTTGTGTGCGTGCGTGTGTGTGTGCGTTGGGGGTTTTGGGGGTTTCGATCGGGGTGTGTGTGTGTTGGTTTTGTGTTGTTGTGTGTGGGGGTGTGTGGGGTGTGTGGGGGTTTTTTTAGGTTTTTTTTTATTGTGGTGTGGGTTGTGTGGCGTGCGGGTTTTGTTTTTTTCTGTGTCTGTGTTTGTGTTTTTGTTTTTGGTTGTTTGGTTGTTTTGTCTTTCTTTTTTGGGTTGAGGTTTTTTCCCCCCTTTTTTGTGTGTTGTTTTGTTGGGTTTGTTTTGGGGGGTTTTGGGTTTTTTACTTGGGGGTTTTGGGGGTTTTTTTTTCTTTGGTGGTGTTGTGTGTGTGGTGTGTGTGCTTGGTGTGTTGTGTGCGTGGTTTTTTTTGTGCGTGGTGTGCGCGGCTTGTGCGTTTGTTCTGCCGTGGGGCATTTTTCGTTTCATAACGAATTTTTTTAGACTAAAGTATTGCCCAAGATTTTCCTCTACCCCAAAATGTTATTTTTATCTTTCTGGAACCTGCTCCATAAAGAAATCGTTTCTATCTACGTCTCCTTATACTGTAAAACTTCATCACCCTTGTCGCCATCAACACCCCAAAATGAGAAAAGTAAAAACAAATAAAAAAAAAAAGGGAAAAGAAAACATCAAAAAAATCCAAAAAAAAACCCGCTTCCCGTCAGCCGAGAGAGAGAGAGAGAGGGAAGGGAGAGAGAGAGGGGAGAGAGGAGGAGAGAGAGGAGAGATTATAATTCAAATAATACAGCGCCCCCCTATCCCTTTCCAAAAAATCCCCCCAAGAGTGCAGAAGAAATAAATTTTAAATAACACGTCCGAAAGATCGCGACAGCTGTGGGTTTTTATTTCGCAATGTCTGAACCTTAAGCTGTGGGACTTTTGTTCGAGCATCAAATGCAGCCCTCTAAATTTTTTATTATTCGGAAAAATTGGGCAGATTTCCCTTTTCCGTAGTATAGCGGCTAAATTGTGAAGGACGTTAAAAAAGAAGAAACTAACTAACAACTTGGTTCGAAATTTTGATTTCCAAAATGTACAGCTTTTGGTGGGGTTTGGAGAATTTAATGTTTTTGCGACAGAATGCTTGAATCAAAATATCAAAGTAGAATCCATCATTGATCATCTAAATCTATCTAAGAAAAACGACGGGAGTACCTACCATCGTGAGCATTCTACAGAGTAAAAAGGGAAAAAAACAAATAAATGCGAAAATGTTTGAAAGATTTTTTTTTAACCCCGAGGGGTTTTCTTTAGATTATAACAGCGAACGTTCTAGCACCCTTTTTTAAACAGCAGCTGCAGCCAGTAGCAGAAAGGGAAAAGAAGAGAAACGAAGACGGAAAAAAGAAAGAAGAGAAAAAGAACAAAAACAAGAACAAGAAGAAGAACAAGACAGAAGGAGGAGGGAGGAGGAGGAGGGGGGAGGGGGTGAAGAAAAGAAGAAAGAAAAAGAAGAACAACAAAAACAACAACAACAACAACAAAAACAACAGATGAAAAAAAAGAAGAAAAAGATGAAAAAAGAAGAAAGAAAAGGAAGAAGAAGAAGAGAAGGAGAAGAGGAGAAGAAGAAGAAGAAGAAGAAAAACAAAACAACAACAGAACAAGAAGAAAAAAAAACAACAAAATAGAAGAAAAAGAAAAAAAAAGAAAAAGAAGAAGAAAAACAACAACAACCAGAACAAAAACAACAAACCCGCAACAAAAAGAACAAACAAAACCAGACAACAAAAACCCAAAAAACAACAACAAACCCAAAAGACCGCTTTTGCCCCCCTGATTTAGCCCCACTCCCCACTTCGGAATGCTTGTGAGTATGTTTTTTGTTTCCATACCCACCGAACGCTGACATAAATATGGAATCTTTAAACTGCTATTTGTCATTGCATTGTATAAACGAGCAGGAATTAAGTCCCGGCACGTCTACTGGAAGATCGTAAAATTTTTGACCCCTCAAATTTCGAGACGACGCGGTTCGAACCACGATTTTTCATGGGTCGTGGGCACAAGTCGAAGGGTCTTACCACTCGGTATGCTCCGTCGAAAAATGATGATTCGAATGGGACTGAGCAAGGAGACGGTCTTGAGAGGTGGAAAAAGTGTGTTTGGGTGTGTGTGTGTGTGTGTGGGTTTGGTTTGTGTGGTTGTGTGGTGTGCGTGCGTGCGTGCGTGTGTTTTGTGGAAGAGAGAGAGTGTGTGTGTGTTTGGGTGTGTGGTGTGTTGGGGTGGTGTGTTTGTGGTGGTGTTTTGTGTTTGTGTATGTGAGAGAGAGAGTAGTGGTGGTGTGTTTGTGTGTGTGTGTGTGTGTGTGTGTATGTGAGAGGTGTGTGGTGTGTGTTTGTGCGGTGTTTTTGTGTTTGTGTTTGTGGTGTTTTAAAAAGGGTGTTTTTTTGTGTGTTGTCTTGTGGTGTGTTGTGGGAGTGTGGTCTGGGGTGTGTGTGTGTTTTGGAGGTGTGGATGTGTGGTTGGTTTTTGTGTGTGAGAGAGAGAGAGAGAGGATAGAGAGAGAAAGAGAGAGAGAGAGGGGGAGAAAGAAAGGGGAGAGAGAAAGGAAAATGTGTGTGTGTGGGTGTGTTGTTTTGTGTGTGTGTGTGTGTGTGTGTTTCTGTGTGTGTGGTGTTTTGTGTGTTTCTGGTGTGTGTGTAGTGTATGTTTGTGTGTGGGGTGTTTCTGTGTGGTGTTGTATGTTTGTGTGTGTGTGGTGTTTTGTGTGTGTGTGTGGTGGTGTGTGTGGTGTTTTCTGTGTGTGTTGTTGGTTTTTTTGTGGTGTGGTGTGTATGCGTGTTTTGTGTGTGGTGTATGTATGGTGTGTGTTGGTGTGTTGTGTGTTGTGTTTGTGTATGTTGTTTCTGTTGTGTAGGTTTTGTGTGGTATGTGTGATGTGTGTGTGTGTATGTGTGTTTTTGTGTGTGTGTTGGGGGTTGTTGTGTTGTGGTGTGGTGTGTTAAAGTGTGTGTGTATGTATGTTTCTGTGTGTGTTGTGTGTGTGTGTGTCTGTTGTGTTTGTGTGTGTTTTCTGTGGTGTGTAGTATGTATGTGTGTTTTTGTGTGTGTTTCTCTGTGTGTGTGTTTGTATTGGTGTTTTTTCTCTGTGTGTGTATGTTGTTTGTGTTTGTGTGTGTGTGTTTTTGTGTGCGTCCCGGTATGTAGGGGTTTTTGGTTGTGTGTTGTTTCTGTGTGTGGGGGGTTTGTGTGTATGGTGTTTCTGGGGGTGTGTAGGGTATGGGTGTGTGTGTGTGGTTTCTGTTGTGTGTGTGGTGTGTGTTGTGTGTGTTTTTGTGTGTGTGTTGTCAGGCTGAAAAGGTGCAGGTGTGCCGGAGTAAGCCAAAAGACAAGTTATTTTCCATTTTTCTTTTTACCACCTCAGGGTCCCCCCCCTCACTCTCTCTCTCTCTCTCTCCTTCTCTTCTCTCTCTCTCTCTCTCTCTCTCTTCTTTCTCTCTCTCTTTTTCCCGCCCCCCTCTGTCTGTCTTTTTCTGTCTTGTTTTGTTTTTTTTCTCTTTTTCCCCTCTCTTGTCTTTTTCTCACTCGGGGCCTGCCTTCCTGTCTTTTGTCTTCTCTTCTGTTCTTGTCTCACTCTGTGTCTCGTCTGTCGTTTGTCTTTCTGTTCTCTTCTGTTTTGTCTCACTCTGTGTCTCTTTGTCGTTTGTTGTTGTCTCTCTCTGTCTCTTGTGTGTCTGTCTCTGTCTGTCTTGTCTGTGTTTGTGTCTGGTTGTCTCTGTTCTCTCTGTGTCTCTCTTGTTCTGCGTCCTCGTTCTGTCTTTGTCTCTCTCTGTCTCTCTCTCTCACTTGTGTCTCTGTCAGTCTCTGTCTGTCTGTTGTCTGTCTTGTCTGCTGTCTCGGGCTCTTTTTCTCTCACTCTTGGGTTTTGTCGTTCTGTCTGTCTGTCTGTCTGTCTTTGTCTGTTTTCTTCTCTCCTCTCTTCTCTCTCTCCTTTTCTCCTCTCTCCCTTCTCTCTTCCTTCTTTCTCATGCGTTGAAAAGGGAAATCTGCGCTTCGTACTAAGAAATGTACGTATTTGTTGCAACTTCGTTTTTCTGTGGATAAAATGGGGAAATATTTTGGGGTTTTTGTTTTCTGAGAGTGTAAAACCCCCCCCTCCCCTTCGAAAAAGGTATGGCCTGAATTTAAAAAAAATTTTTCGCATTGGGGTTGGCATTTGCTTTCTTACCCCATCTCTCTCCTCACTCTCTCTCTCTCTTCTTCTCTCTTCTCTCTTCTCTCTTCTTTTCTCTCTCTTCTCTTGATATTTTGTTCAATGAGGTGTGCTACAAAGTATGGAAAAATCAGATATTGATTTTTTCAATGGCAAAGTATACACACACACATTGTGTAGACCTTTTGGGGCCGGTGGGGCGGAAACCAAAAAATTTAAAAAGTTTGCACACACAGGGGGGACGGTTTAAAATAGCCCTGGTATTATTAATTATAAATAAAGAAAAAAAAACAAAATTTAATAAAAAAATAAAAATAACAAAACTTTTAACTATCACGACCATGTGATCACCATAATTTTCAAAATGTAAGTTTTTTCAACATACAGCATGAAAAAAAGAGGGGACAGAAGAGAAAAAAAGGAAAAAAAAAAGAAGAGCAACAATTATAGATAGATAGATGAAACAACTAAATGAAAAAAAGACGGAAACAGACCCAGATAGATGATAGAAGTAATAATAACAGACAGACAGCATTAATAAAAATGTTTAGAAATAAAATAATGATTTGTGTTTTTGATAATCAAGCAAAAACAACAAAACAAAGAAAAAAACATATAACAAACGACTTGGAAAAGTCCCGCTTTAAAAATTTAAAAAAATTTAAAGATTGGAAACAGGTATAACGCAATTTCCTCAAAAAAGCTGACCTTCGGGGTCAAAAAAACCGCAAAAATTGATGCGGACACAAAATATAGTTTTGATAAGGGCTTAGGTTCCGCGGGTGAGGGGGGGGAAAAAACAGCAGAAACATCGGCGGAAGACAAAAGACGACAACAAACGGAAACAAAAATACAAAAACAGTGACAACCGGAGAAGGACAGGACAAAACGGGCGGACACAGAAAACAAAAAAAAAACAAATAGAGGGAACAACAGCAAGAAGAGAAGGAGGGGAAGAGGGAGAAGGAAAAAGAAGGAAAAGACAGCAAAACAGAAAGAGAAAAAAAAGAAGCGAGCAGAGAGAGAGGGGCGGAAAACAGGGACAGGCAGAAGGGGGAGGGGGGGGAAGAAGAAGAAAAGGGAAAGGAAAAAACAGGGGAAAATGAGAAAGAAAGAGACAGAAGGGGGAAAAGAAAGGGGGCAGCAAAAGAAGAAGAGAAAGAAAGAAGCAGACAGGCAAGACAGAAGAAAAGAAAAGAAGAAAGAAGGAGAAATAGAAGAAGGGCAGGAGACGAAAAGAAAAGACAGAAAAAAGAAAACAGACAAAAGACAAACAAACACAAAAAACAACAAAAAAAAAATTAAAAAGGGAGTTTTCTGGAAAGTAGAAGCATTTTTCTCCGAAAAAAATTCAAACCCCTTCTTCCACCGCGGGCCGATGCGGGCAAAAAAAACAATCCCTGTCCCTGCTTCTGGCCCGGTTTTCAGGGGGAGAGGAGGAGGACAGAAGAGGACAGAGACGGACAGAAACAGAGGAGGGGGGGAGAAGACAGACAGGACAGAGAGAAAGAGAAAAGGGCGACAGCGGGACAGACAGGCAGGGACAGATAACCAGAGAGAGAGAGAGAGAGAAAAAGAGACAAAGACAGAGAGACAGAGAGACAGGGAGACAGAGAGATGTTATTGTACATATATTAGCTGGCAGTATATACAGAGTCAAGCTTCTGTCGTGTAAACTGCATGCCTACCCCGTCTGTTTTGCAAAACACTTTACCAAGGATCAGCGACAAGAATGGTATTAAAACTGTTCTTGTGTTGGTGCCCTGTAGCCTGCAGCATCTTGTCTCAGAGGTAGAGAGAGAGAGAGATAGATAGAGATAGAGAGAGAGATAGAGAGATAAATAGAGATATATATAGAGAGAGATAGAGAGATATAGATAGATATAGAGAGATAGAGAGGTAGAGAGATAGATAGATAGATAGATAGATAGATAGATGGATAGATAGATGGATAGATAGATAGATAGATGATAGATAGATAGAGATGGATAGATGGATAGATAGATAGATAGATAGATGGATAGATGGATAGATAGAGAGATAGAGATAGATATAGATAGATAGATAGATAGATAGATAGATAGATAGATAGATAGATAGATGGACAGGCAGACACACAGACACTGTCACACAGACAGACACAGACACTCAGAGATAGAGACACAGAGAGACAGACAGAGAAAGAAACAAGCAGACTGGGTGAATGCAGAGAAGATAGAGAGACACAAGAGAAATAGAGAAAGACAGGCAGAGACAGACAGACAGACAGAAAGACAGTCCGACAAACAGACAGACAAAGAGACAGGCAGTTCGAGAGAGACAGAAACGATGCGAGTTGACGAAGAAGGAAAACAACCCTGACCTGTTTGGAGTCCTTCAGCACAGAGGTCCTTGATCTGCAACAAGAAAATGAATCCACACTGACTGTTGTTAATTGCCTGTGAATGAGACACAGAGACAGAGAGACAGGGACAGAGACAGACAGACAGACAGACAGGCAGATAGGCAGATAGGCAGACAGACACAGAGACAGAGACTGAGACAGACAGACAGAGAGACAGACACAGACAGACAGAGACAGACACAGACACAGACACAGACACAGACACAGATTCAGAGACAGAGACAGACACAGACACAGACACAGATTCAGAGACAGACACAGACATAGAGACAGACGCAGAGACAGACACAGACACAGACACAGATTCAGAGACAGACACAGACACAAAGACAGACACAGAGACATACACAGACACAGAGACAGACACAGACACAGAGATAGACACAGAGATAGACACAGAGACAGAGACAGACACAGACACAAAGACAGACACAGACACAAAGACAGACACAGGGACAAAAAAAGACACAAAGACAGACAGACACAGAGACAGCCCCAGAAAAAAGAGACAGACACAGACACAAAAGACGGAGACGGACACAGGGGACAAACAGACCCCAGAGACAGAGACATACACAGAGACGGGACCAGAGTTTAAAAAGACAGACACAGGGGACAGAGCAGAAACAGAACAGCCCACAAAAAAAGACAGAACAGAGACAGAAACAGGGGGACGACACAAACAGACACAGAGAAACAGATACAGAGCAGACACGAAACAGCCCACAGACCAGATACAGAAAAATGACAATGAAAAAAAAAACAAATTCTTTTATTTGGGGGAAATAATGAAAAATCACAATGGGGCTTTTTTTTCACCCAGTCCCCGCCCGTTAGGGATAAATTTAAATTAAAAAATAACCCAATATTTTTAAAACAGAGACAGAGATGGACACAGATAAAGACACAGAGACAGCCCGCAGAGCCCAGACAGACAAAAAAGGGACAGAGAAAGACACAGAGACAAAGACAACAGAGAACAAGACAGACACAGAGACAGAGACAGCACAAGACAGCGGCCTTACCCACCGAAACCCAAGGGAATCGACATGACCTTCTTCCCCTTTGCTCCAGTCTTCTCTATTTTTTTACTTTCATTTATTAATGTGAGAGTTTGTTGTTTTTTGCGCGGGTTGTTGATTTTTGTTTTTTTGTTTTTCCCCTGTTGGGTAATAGGTTTTCCCATCATTTGTTTTTTTATCTCCCCCAAGGTCTTGAGCAGCCTTCTAAAAGATCACATTCAGCTGCTTCAAATTCTTTTTTTTTTACTTTTTTTTTCCCCTTTGGGCGTCCGGGGTTTAGGATTCACAGCCTAATTTTGCATGAGGACCATACAAAAGGGGGGGGGGGGGGGTTTAAATTTTACGGGGGAAAGGAGGGGCCGTTTTTTCCAGATGTTATTTATTGGATCATTCTACTGTTTTGGCCCTTTCTGTTTTTGGGTTTTTATATCTTTTTGTAAATGACCCTTTTTTTTGGGTTTCCCGACTGACCCGAGTTTTGTAAAAGATTTGGACATTTTAAAAGGATTTTTTCTCTATCTAAAATTTTATGCTCTGTTTGAAAAATGGTCTCTACAGAAATGTTGTTTTTTTTAAGGGCTTTTGAGCTTGGGGCCCGGCTCTTCTACTCTGTGTAACACTCTTTTTCATGCTGGGAGGGTTATGGGACTAGAAGTGCGTATCATCAGCGTAGCGGGGGGTTTTGTATGCCCTTTACTACCAAAAAAACCCAAAACCCCAAAAGCTGTTTTTTTAGTTTTTGTTAAACAAGGGTTTGGTTTTGGGATTCATCCCTTGGTCGGGCAAAACCGGGTTGGGGGTACCCCGCACGGAGGGCTGCAAGTGGACCGCAAAGGGTTCTGTCCTGGGCTGTTTTCAGGGGTTTGGTACAGTGAGGCCGGTCCACTCCTTATTTTGGATATCCGCTTTTGGCGGGGGTCGCCCCTGCCTCCTTGCTCCTTCCCCCTTTCCCCCTGCGGGGGACGGTTTTGGGACGGGCCCTGTTATGCCTTGTTGTGGGGCCAAACCATTTTCATTTTTCCCCTTCCCCCGTTTGCGGGTATCTAGC
Organism: Rapana venosa; assembly: GCA_028751875.1. NCBI lineage: Eukaryota > Metazoa > Mollusca > Gastropoda > Neogastropoda > Muricidae > Rapana > Rapana venosa. The sequence continues at coordinate 70,071,855 of CM054138.1, forward strand.
AATGGTTTTTTTTTTGGGCCAGCCAGTGCCTCGATCGCCCCAACGTAGTCTTTTTTTTCCCGGTCTTTTAGGTGATGTTCAGGATCCCCCTTAGGGAAACCCTCATCTAAAAGTTGATAAAACCGGGTTTTTCTTAAAAAAATTTTTTGCAAGGGGGTCTCAGCAGAAAAAGACACAAGTACGCAAAGGAAAAAAAACGGGGGGGTTTTTGTCGTGTCTTCAATGTAAAATTTTTCAAAAAAAGCATTTCTCTCAGAAGCCCTTCAAACACCCAAATCAGTGGTTTTCAAAAAAGAAAAAAAACCGGGCAATCCTACTTTTTTTAAACTTACAAAAATTTTGGTTTTTGAACTGATGTCATTTCGTTCCAAAGGTTGAAAAAGAAACCAAAAAGGGACTCATGCCCCCAAAAACACAGTCGGCAATTTTCACCGTGTTTTTGTTGATAAATCTTTTTGTTATGTCGTCTTTTCCCATTTTCCAAAGGGGTTTGTGACATTTCTTTGGTCTTCTAAACCCGTGCACAGACGGGAAATTTCCCCAAAAATGGTCAACACCATTTTTTCCTTTTAAAGGGGAAAGGGCCCCTTTCACCCCTCTTCAAACTAAAGAAATTTTTTGGTTCCCCCTTTGCATTTTCTTTGTTCTAGGGAGGGACTGATAATTTTTTGGGGAAAAAAAGTGTGTGTTTTGGTGTGTGTGTGTTTGTGTGTGTGTGTTGGTGGTTGTGGTGTGTGTGTGTGTGTTTGGTGTGTGTGTGTGTGCAAGCATACAAAGCCACATATAGCTTTTTGGAAAGATTGTGCCTACGGGGGATAAATTTATGTGTTTTGAGTGTATGTGTGCATGTGCGCGCACAAGCGGTTTTGAATTTCTTCCCAATGGTGAAATGCGGGGCTTTGGCGCGAAGCATGTGTATGTGTCTGTGCTTTGTGTCTTTGTCTGTGTGTTGTGTCTGGGTTCCCTGACACGCACAGCACGCGTGTAAATTTTCCTACTGCGTTTGCACACATAATTACCTGTCAGACACACTACCCACTTAAATCTTTATACCCACATAAACAAAACCCTCCTGCCCCACAAATTTTCCTTTTTTTCCCCCAAAAACCCAAAAAAAAAAGAATTTTTAAAAAAAAAAAACCCACCTGCTTAAGCAGTAAAAGATAAGTCAACAACTTGTTTTCCCGCGGGAAAAAGATACCCATGCAAATAAAGACGCCCCACACGTCCCTGTCTAAAACTCCCAAAAGGGAGTGCGTCCCCGGGAGAAAAAACCCAACACTTTCACGAATTTGCTACGGCAGCGGGAAAAACCCTGGATTTGCCCAATGTTTGCCACAAGCTTGTTTTATTTTTTTTCGTTTCGGGTCTAGGGGGTTTTTGGGAAAATCTGTCTAAAATTTGGGACAGACTTTTGTTAAGACCTTTAACCCCAATATTTTCTCATATCTGATGATTTTGTAAAATTTTTAATTGAATTGAATTCCACTTTTTGTCACAGCCTTTTTCCCCTATTTTTTGAAAAATTTTTTTTTTTTCGAGTACTTTCCTGTAGAACTGTGTTGACACAAGGCTGCTACTGGGGGGTTTTTTAAATGTTCTTTTGGAAGTGAATTATTGTTTCCCTTTCAGCATGGCTTTTTCCCCCCTTTAAAATTTTTTTGGGGGGGGTTTTTTTAAAGGGGAAAAAAAAAAAAAAAAAGGGGGGGGAAAAAAAAAAAAAAAAAAAAACCCAAAATTTTTTTTTGGGAGGTTCATTTACCTCCAGGCCACCCAAACCGGGGGTGGCGCGGGGTTTTGGGGTGTGGGTTTTTTTTTTTTTTTTTGGGGGGGGGGGGGTTTTTTTAACCCCAAAAAAAAACCCCTTTTTTTTTCCCCTTAAATTTAAAAAAAAACCCCCCCCTTTTTTTTAAAAAAAAAAAAAAATAAAAAAAAACCCCCAAAAAAAAAAATAAAAAAAAAGGGGCCCCAAAAAAAAAAGGGCCCCCCAAACCCCCTTTGGAAAAAAAAAAAACCCAAAAAAAACCCCTTTTAAAAAAAAAAAAGGGGTTTTTTGGGGGGGCCCCCTTTTTTTTTTTGGGGAAAGGGAAACCGGTTTTAAAAAAAACCCAAAAAAAATTTTAAAAATGGTTTTTAAAAAAAAATTTTTCATAAAATTTTTTTTTTTTGGGCCCCCCCTTTTTTGATTGGTGGGGGAAAAAAAAAAAAAAAAAAAAAAACACACACACACACACACACACACACAAAACCCCCCACACGCCTGTGTATATTTCCTACCCCCCATCATAAATTCCGCAACCCCCCCTTTTTTAAAAAATAAACCCCCCCCCCTTTTTTTAAAAAAAAAACCGAAAAAAAAAAAACCCAAAAAAAATTTTTTTTAAAAAAAAAATTTTAAAAAAAATAAAAAAAATTTTCAGGAACCCCCAAAACCCCCAAAAAACCCAAAAAAGGGGGGGGGTTTCCCCATTTTTTACAGCCCAAAAAAAACCAGATTTTGGGGTTTTCACCTAAATTGGGGTAAATTTTTTTTCTTTTTTTTTTTTTTGGAAAAAATTTTTTTTTAAAAAGGCCCGTTTAAAAAAAAAAAGGGGGAAAAAATTTTTTAATTTTTTTTTAAAAAAAAAATAAATTCAAATTTTTTTTTAAAAAAAAAAAAAAAAAAATTTTTTTTTTTATGGAAAAGTATTTAAAATTTTAAAAAAACCCCCCGGCCACCTGAATGGGTTTTTGGAGCTCCCGGGGGGGCCCCCCAAAACCCCAAGGGGCCCCCCGGGGGGGCCCCCCCAAAAAAAAAATTTTTTTTCCCCGGGGGGCAGGGGGGCCCCCCCCCCCCCTTTTTTCCCCCCCCCCCGGGGGGAAAAGGGGGGGCCCCCCCCTTTTTGGGGCAAGGGGGGTTTCCCCCTTTAAAGGGAAAAAGGGGGGAAAGGGAAAAAAGGGAAAAGGGGGGGGTTTAAAATTTCCCCCCTTTTAAAAAATTTTTCCCTTTTTTTTGGGCCCCCCCCCCCCCAAAAAAATTTTTTCCCCCCCCCCCCCCCCAAAAAAACCCCCCCCCCCCCCCCCCCCAAAAAATTTTTTTTCCAAACCCCCCCCCCCCCTCCCTTTTTTTCCCCCCCCCCCCGTTCCCCCAAAAACCCCCCCCCCCCCCCCCTTTTTTTTCCCCCTTTTTTTCCCCCCCCCCCCCGGGGGGGGGGGGGGGGGGGGGGGGGGGGGGGGGGGCCCCCCCCCCCCCCCGGGGGGGGGGGTTTAAAGGGAAAAAGGAAAAATTTGGGGGGGGGGGGGGGGGAAAAAAAAAAAAACCCCCCCCCAAAAAAAATTCCCCCCCCACCCCCCCCCCCCCCCCCAAAAAATTTTCCCCCCTCCCCCCCCCCCCCCCCCCCCCCCTTTTCCTTTCCCCCCCCAAACCCAAATACCCCCTTTTTTTTTTTTTCCCCCCCCCCCCCCCCATCCCCCTCCCCCCCCCCCCCCCCCCCCCCAAAAACCCCCCCCCCCCCCCCCCAAAACCCCCCTTTTTCCCCCCCCCCCCCCGGCCCCCCGCCCCCCCCCCCCCTTTCCCCCCCCCCCCCCCCAAAAAAACCTTTTTTTTCCCCCCCCTTTTTTTTTTTTTTGGGGGGGCCCCCCAAGGGGGGGGCCCCCCCCCCCCCCCCCCCCCCCTTTTTTTTTTTTGGGGGGTTTTTTGGGTTTGGGGCCCCCCCCTTTTTTTGGGGGGGTTTTTTTTTTTTTAAAATTTTTTTTTTCCCCGGGAAATTTTTTTTAAAATTTTTTTTGTGGGGGGGGGGGGGGGGTTTTTTTTTTTTTTCCCCCTTTTTAAAAAATTTTTTTGGGGGGGGGGGCCCCTTTTTTAAGGGTTTTAATTTTTGGGGTTTTTAAAATTTTTTTTTTGGGGGGGGGGGGGGGGAAAAAAAAAGGGGGGGGGGGGAGGGGGGGGGGGGGGGGGGGGGGGGGGGGGGGGGGGGGGGAAGGGGGGAAAAAAAAGGTTTTTTAAAAAAAAAAAAAAAAAAATTTTTGGGGGGGGAAAGGGGAAAAAAATTTTTTTAAAAAAAATTTTAAAAAGGGGGGGGGCCCCCCCCCTTTTTAAAAATTTTTTTTAAAAAAACCCCCTTTTTTTAAAAAAAAATTTTTTTTTTTTTTTTTCCCCCCCCAAAAAAAAAAAAAAAAAAAAACCCCCCCCAAAACCCCGGGGAAAAAAAGGGGGGGGAAAGGAAAAAAAAAAGGGGGGGGGGGGAAAGGGGGAAGGGGGGGGGGAAAAAAGGGGGTTTTTTGGGGGGGGGGGGGGGGGGGGGGGGGGGGGGAAGGGGGGGGGGGGGGGGGGGGGGGGAAAAGGGGGGGGGGGGGGGGGGGGGGGGGGGGGGGGGGGGGGGGGTTTTTTTTTTTGGGGGGGGGGAAAAAAAAAAAAGGGGGGGGGGGCCAAAAAAAAAAGGGGGGCCTTTTTTTTTTTTTGGGGGGGGAAAAAGGGGTTTGGTTTTTTTTTTTTTAAAAAAACCCCGGGGGCCCGGGGGGGGAAAGGGGGGTTTTTTTTGGGGGGGGGGTTTTAAATTTTTTTTTTAAAAAAAAGGGTTTTAAAGGGGGTTTGGGTTTTTTTTCCCCCCCTTTTTTTTTTTTTTTTTTTTTTTTTTTTTTTTTTTTTTTTTTAATTTTTTTGTGTGTATGTGTGTGTGCGTGTGTGTATATGTGACTGTGTGTGTATGTGTGTGTATGTGTTGTATGTGTGTGTATGTGTGTGAGTGTATGTGTATGTGTGTGCATGTGTGTGCATGTATGTGTGAGTATGTGTGTGTGCGCGTGTGTGTATGTGTGTGTGCGTGTGTATGTGTATGTGTATGTGTGTATGTGTGTATGTGTGTAGCTGGCCTGTCCCTGACACGTCACACTTCGCTGATGCCGATGACAGGAATGATAATGCAACCAGCACAGGTACCCTCTGACGTCTGAGAGAGAGAGGGAGAAAGAGAAAGAGAGAGAAGGGATGAGAGAGAGAGGGATGGAGAGAGGGAGAGAGGGAGAGAGAGAGGTGGGAGAGAGAGGTGAGAGAGAGAGGGTGGAGGGGGAGAGAGGGAGGGAGAGAGATGGAGAGAAAGAGAGAGGAGAGAGAGGGGGGGGAGAGAGAGGGGGGAGAAAGAGAGGGAAAGAGAGAGAGAGGGGGGGGGGGCGAGAGAGAGAGAAAGCGGGGAGAGAGATAGAGGGACAGACAGAGACAAAGACAGAGAGACAGACAGACGGAGAGGAGAGAAACAGACAGAAACAGATACAGACAAACAGACAGACAGACAGGTCATACACCGCCTGCACTATACAATTCACATTGCACAGACAGCAGGAATGAAAATAACGCCATCCTTGGTACTGTTTGACCCTCTAGATCGGACAGATAGACAGACAGACAGACAGACAGACAGACAGACAGAATGACAGACACACAGACAGACTGGTCAACAGTATACACACTGCCTGCGTCTAACTACTTCACACTACACAGACAACAGGAATGACAATGACACCATCCTTGGTACTGCCTGACCTTCAGGATCTTTCTCTCTCTCTCTCTCTATCTCTCTCTCTCTCCTCTCCTCTCTCTCTCTCTCTCTCTCTCTCTCTCTCTCTCTCTCTCTCTCTCTCTCTCTCTCTACTGCATTATTTTTTTGCCTTTTTCTATTGGTTTTTGTTGTGTTTTTATTAATGTGAATGTTTCCTCTTTCTTCTTCTTGAAAGTTCTAAGTGATACTATTTTGCTGTATGGTGATGTCGCATCACTGTATAAGGTGTAATATTCATTAAGTTTTTTGCTTTCAAAGTTATCAACATTTTAAATAACTTTAAATTGGGAAGGAGACTATATTACTGACTAGTTTCAACCATTTAGGATGCTGTAATCCTAAAATGAATCATCAGTTTCGTTTCATATACTGAACAGCACGGTAGGGTTATTTGTCATTCGGTTGGTTTGACTGTTTGTTTTCTTATTCAAGATTGCATTGCTGTCTTAGACTGTTGACAGTAAATTAGATTCACGACACATAGCCTGATTCTCAGGACGTTTTTTCCGCATTTCATCTTTCGTAAGTTATGCTGGTGCTTTGTGATCAAACTGGAATGAGTGAGCGTACATAGTTACCAAGTTAAAACCCTAAGTTGTTGACAGGGGAATATGTGTACATACATACCATAGAAGTGAAGCTTTTCAACTGATTCAAAATTCTTCCATTGTATACCCGCCCCCCCCCCCCCCAACACTCCCTTTTGTTGTATTGTGGCCTAAGGCCGATGTACTATTAAACTATTTCAGAGTTCAGAGTTCAGAGTTCTCTCTCTATCTATCTGTTTGTGTGTTTGTGTCTGTGTGTGTGTGTGTGAGAGAGAGAGAGAGAGAGAGAGAGAGAGAGAGATCTTAAGATAAAACATATAATCTGAAGATAGAAAGAGAGAGGGACAGAGAGAGAGAGAGATCTTAAGATAAAACATATAATCTGAAGATAGAAAGAGAGAGGGACACAGAGAGAGAGAGAGAGAGAGAGAGGGATGGAGAGAGGGGAGAGAGAGATTGAGGAGAGGATGAGATGAGAGAGAGAGAGAAGAGAGTGAGAGAGAGAGAGGGGAGAGAGAGAGAAAGGAGAGAACGAACGAATGAATGAATGAAAGAAAGAAA
>CM054138.1:70085997-70088497 GCA_028751875.1 Rapana venosa
TATATATATATATATATATATATATATATATATTATATATTCACACTCACACACACACACACAGATGATGATTTCGGAAGAGTAGGCCATTGCGTGCCGGTAGAAACGGATGACAAATTTAGCAAATTTTACAATTTACAAAACTGCATACACACGGGGACTAGATTTTTTAAAAAGCGCATAAATGCTTATTCCATTATCCTCGAAATAAAAGGATTTTTTAAAATGTAGTTAGCGAGTGAGAACCCAAGAGACAGACAGGAAAGTGAAAGAAAAAGAAAGACAGACAGCAGACAAGCAGACAAGCAGACAGACAGAGAAACAACAACAAACGAAAAAAACCACCACCAACATTTAAATCTTTTTTTTTTTAAATCATAATCATGAATGTCCATGACATGATCTCGCTGTCAGAACAATCGCTTCCATCTTTTTTAACCTGACACCCCCTCCCCTCCCCTCCCTTCCTCTCCCCTCCCCCCTCCTCCTCACTCACCTACCTCCACCACCTCTCTATTCTCCTCACTCCCTACTTCCCTCCCACATCTGTTTTTAGTTTAGCAACGTCTAAGACATGCGAGGGTGGGAGGGGAGGGGGGTGGCAAAGGGGAAGGGGGATTGGAAGCAGAAGGTAAATAAAGCTGCTTTAAAAAAAAATTTTGGTCAAGGTTGGTGTCCATTGTTGATGTTAGCTAAAGGCCAAGGCTTACATTAACATGTTGTTATGTTTTGTTTGTTGTTTGTTTTTAATATTGTGTTGAGGTTGTTTTCGTCAGTAATTGTTGGATGATTGATGTTAAATGTTTTAATAAATGTGACAGAGCGCTTTGATTTGTTTGTTTTACAAGCTTCAGCTGATGGTGATGATGATGATGATGATGATGATGATGATGATGATGATGATGATGATGATGATGATGATGATGATGATGACCAATCTTCTTCTTCAGAATTATTCTTCTAATCATTATTATCATTATTATTGATATTGTTCCATGTTTATTGTTTTTATTTATGGCTTTTTACTGACATGGACTTCTGTATTTGTGACATTATAAAACCAAGAATTCTGGAAAAAGGAAACAGTAGCACATCATTTAAAACAACAGTAAACAAAAACTAGTTTTTGTTGCATGATGTATACATGAGTTCATTTGAATTTTCATTTCATTGTTTGTCTTTATCTAAATATTGCTGAGGTTTGAGTGTTTGTGTAACATGAAGCATTTATTAATCACTGTAACACGTTGAGTTGCTGTACACACAGTAGTTAACAAAGATTTGTTTAGACTTCTCTCCCTCTCTCTCTCTCTCTCTCAAACATTCGTGTTCGAGTTCGAGTTCCCTCTCTCTCTTCCAATTAGACTATAAACCAAAGTTCCGTGTGTGAACGCATGCAGAGCATCTTATGCACACATTAAAACATGTTCCGCTTTTCGGGAGAGGAGGCCAGTTGTTCCGGTGGGAATTAAGGACAAAATTTACAAATAAAAGTGCGAACGTGTTTATTCCAATCATCTCGAAAAAAACAACAACATTTTATTCATATCTGTGTTATATAGTGCAACAGGAAATCAAGATCAGGTAACCAAGCACAACTATTTTACCATTACAAGCATAATGTAAAATAATCCAAAATGTACCAATAAAAAAACAAAGCCCTAGAAAACTTTAAGCGCTTTTCTGCTGACAGAATCTAAGGTCCTTACCATAAAAGCAGACTGTTAAATTTTCCCAGACCTGGTTCATGACGTTCTGTCCCCCGGATAAACCATCTTCAGAGATCTCGAGGGTATCGTTTAACCATCCTTAGTACCTCACAGACAAAAACTTTGCTCCTAAAACAGAGGCGCTATTGCTTTCATACGAATAAAATAACAATCATGTGGGCTGTATACATACATACACACATATATTGTAGGCTGTATTTTCCTGATGAAAAATGTAACCATGTAATCAAAGATAACAGCTGTAGCCAGAAATTGCAAGACGGGGCAGTGCACGCGATGCAGCGACCTGAGGAAGATTGAGTGGCCCACGGAGATAACCCTGAAGGGTTACCAAGCTGTACGGCCCACGAGAGGAGCTGGAAAGGACATGCCATAATTTTTTTTTACCCCAAGATACATCTGACGGTGTAAAAAGCGAACTAGAGAAGAAGAAGAAGAAGAAGAAGAAGAAGAAGAAGAAGAAGAAGAAGAAGAAGAAGAAGAAGAAGAAGAAGAAGAAGAAGAAGAAGAAGAAGAAGAGTGCAAATACTCGTAACGCACCACAAAGAATTGATACATTAGATATAAGCTTACTGTCTTCTCAAAAAACACCACAATGGGATACATAGATGTGCCTGTTGGGGGTACTTCAGAAGAATCCTTATTTCTCTGTTATTCTGATCTTCCACCTCAGACTGTCTTTGTTTCTGGATGGGCCTGATACCGATGGCAAAGAAGTAACTGACCCTTTTTAGAGAACGGAAGGTGTGAGGTTCAATTCCAGTCATTAT
>CM054138.1:70090997-70098497 GCA_028751875.1 Rapana venosa
TCAGATTGCGAGCGCAATATTCTAACCACTAGGCTATTCCGTCCAGAGAGAGAGAGAGAGAGAGAGAGAGAGAGAGAGAGAGAGAGAGAGAGAGAGAGAGAGAGAGAGAGAGAGAGAGAGAGAGAGAGAGAAGACAGACAGACAAACAGACATACATACAGACAGGCAGAGACAGACAGAAACAGACAAACAGACAGAGACAAACAGATCACAGAAACATCAATGCTTGAAAAGTCAAACTTATCACCCTCGCAAAATCTGGAGTAACCAACCTATCACTTTCACTTGTCAGCTTTTCTGTTCCCTCAGCGTGTGGTAGGGGCTCGATAAGCCTCTCCACACAAAAAAGGGGGCGATTTTCACCATGGGTATGAAAATAATACTCTGGTCAGGTTTCCTGCTTTTGAATACTACACACACACTCCTTTGTAATACACAGGCCAGACAGACAGACAGACAGACAGACAGTCAGACGGTAGAGAGAGACAGTCAAAAAGACAGATACACAGACACAGATATAGACATAGACACACATACACACACATAAAACGCATTCACACACAGAAACAGATACGCAGATACACACAGACAACACACACACACGCGCACACACACACACACACACACACACACACACACACACACACACACACACACACACACACACACACAGAGTCAGACACAATCAAACAAGAAAAAAGATAAAAGCAAACAACTGAGATTTAAAAAACAAATATTTGAAACAGAGAGAGAGAAGACAGACAGACAGAAGACAGATAGACGGACAGACAGACAGATATAAAGACAGACAGGCAGAGACAGACCAACACACACACACACACACACACACACACACACACACACACACACACAGACGGAGGGAGAGACAGAGGGAGAGAGATGCAGACGCAGAGTTGGAGGCAGACATACATACAAAAAGAGACAGACAGAGAAAATACAGCGCTCAACGAAATAGAAACTCTAAACACACACACACACATACACACACACACACACACACACACACACACACACACACACACACACACACACACACACACACACACACACACACACACACACACACTCACTCCTCTCCTCTCTCTCTCTCTCTCTCTCTCTCTCTCTCGTCTCTCTCTCTCTCTCTCTCCTCTCTCTCCTCTCTCTCTCCTCTCTCTCTCCTCTCTTCCTCCTCCTCTCCTCTCTCTCTCTCTCTGTCTCTCTCTCCTAACACCAGTAAGCAAATAACCAGTTTGAAAACACTCCCAAACCTTTCCAACACATACGTACACAACTGCAGTCTTAAGAAAGAAAAAAAAAAGTAAATGGATGACCATGACATAGTTCTTTTTCTGTCCAGACTAGTTTTTCTGTCCCTGCTACCTTCTTAGCGTAATTCATTTTTAATCCCACCCTTCTGCCCCTCCCAAATGTCTACACTTTAGTCAGGAGGGTACGTGATGTTTTCTCAACGTAAAAGTAGGCCGTGTGTGTGTGTTGATGCGGCTTCTTACTTACTTACTTACTTGCTTGCTTACTTACTTACTAACCACGAAGTAAGTACTACTTTTTTTGCAGAATTTGGGTGAGTCGGTGGGTGGTCTTAGTGGTAGCGCACCCGTCGTGAATGTATAATTTTAAAGGCGTGGATTTTTTGGTTCTCGTCTGAGTCTTCATTTCTTCTCCTCTTCTACTAGAAGCTTGAGTAGCGGTCTGGGTGCTAGCCTGTCGTATATTTAAAAAAATTAAACTGTGGGGCGGTTTCTCGTGTGACAGAGATCTAGTGTATATAAAAGAACTCGTATCAAAAAGAGGGCTGTCCTTGTAAAATTTTGTAGAAAAAAAGCTAGTTTCAATGGGAATGACATACTTGCAAAAATTTGAGGGAAAAAATGGGTGGCGCTAATGTGGTGGCCATGCAGTCTCTCAAGTCAAGCCAAGTCAAGTCAAAAACACTTTAAACATCCCATGAAGGGCAATTGCACTCTCTGGGGAGAACAATTTAATTTTCACATAGAGAAGTCACCCGTGGTGGAAACGGGGTGTGTGATATACAGTATAGAAGTTGTATGTTTCAAAAATAATGTGACATGACACTGCCAGCAGCAGTAGGTCGTTTTATTGTATTTTTCTAGGCTTAATTGTTTGTTTTTTGTTTACTTTGAAAGACATTACTTGTGTTTTCATAGAGCACAGGTATTTTGAAACACAAAAACTCTATTTGAACTTGATTAGACGAACATACACTGTCATCATGTGTGCACAATCTTAAACTTCGTGGGAAATTTCAGCGGATTTTTTTTGGTATTCATATACCTTTAAAAGTTATGATCTTTAACAAACAAAGAAATAATGACTCTTAGCAGACGCTTTTGCTTGTTAGAACTGTCATAAAAACAAAAGGTTGTTTATCCGTTGTTTCTTTTCTGATATTTTCACAATATTTAAACGATTACAGTTATCTGTTCTTATTGTTCATCTGTTTGATGCAATTTTGTTCAGCTGCAGCCCATTCTTGCCCATGTAAAGATGTCAGAGTACTCATATAAGCATTGCTTGTTGTACTCATTTCATGTATTAGCGCTATGTTGTTTCTGAACTAATCAATTTTGTTTAAACCAAAAGGTAGACAGGATGAGATGAGAAAATAGACTGGATTAGATCACAAAGCTGCAAGAATTGGGAGTAAAGGAAGTGAAGATATGAAGTTATGTCAACTCAAAGCCATGGTGCGATCTACGTTCCGTCCTTAGGAAAAAGAATCATCCTACAAAACAAAATATAACAAAACAAAACAAAGCACTAAGTGCACTGCTTTGGCTTCATTTTAACTTCTCCATTAACTCCTTGCAGAGTCATTGAAGCACTGCACTGATTTTTTTCTTTCATTCAGGGTGTCCCAAACAAGGTGAACCTAACAGAGCCTCTTCCTTTCAAGGTAGTAAGATTCATGCTGATTAATATTCCGATCACACATCCCACCGACCGTAGCTGGCTTCCTCTTTCAGTAAAGATGGACAGGGTTTTGATATGGGCACAACATGTGGTACATGCATTCACACACGGAACTTTGGTTTATCTGATATCTGAAAGACGTTCAGGAGACTAAAATCAGGACTTTGGGTTTATAGTCTAATCTAGACTTGCAGGAGAGTGAATTCAGAACCAATGTTAAGTCTACGAAAATTGCTGTTTTTCGTTCCTCGGCTAGAGCTCCAAGGTTAACTAATGGTGAGATTTTGCGTGTGTGATTTTTTTCTCACCATGAAGGTAGCCGAATGTTGACTTCGGGGACAGGGAAAATAACTTCTCTAGAATGGATACGGCCTCAGCAGAGCCTCAATCAACCCCTCAAATGTTGTCAGGATCACAAACATAACGCTTGTAACCACCAAAGTCATTCCACTCTCAATCACACTGTAACGATAAGAATTATATGTGCCCCATGCAGTGAAATGGGCTCTGGTGGACATAGAGCGAGTAAGGAAACAGAGGGGTTAAGGGGAGGATTTAGTGAAGTGTTCAACCATGAAGGAAAAACTACCTAACCTCCTACAAACACTGGTTCAATTGGGGGTCCTTGAAAAGGTGAACATTAATGGGCAGCCATGACACACTTTCCTGCCGAGATTTTCCCATTCCATATTTTTGTCCAAACACTCTCTCTCTCTCTCTCTCTCTCTCTCTCTCTCTCTCTCTCTTCTCTCTCTCTCTCATCTCTCTCTCTCTCTCTCTCTAATATATATATATATATATATATATATATAATATATATATATATATATATATATATTATCTCTCTCTCTCTCTCTCTCTCTCCTTTCTCTCTCTCTGTCTCTGTCTCTCTCTCTATCACTGTATATGTGTGTATGTGAGAGACAGAAAAGAGAGACAGAAAAAAATAGACACACACACACATACATAGACACATAGACAGACACACAGAAGAGAGACAGTAAGAAAGAGAGAAAGAGATAGATACAAATGCGTGTGTGCGTGCGTCCCTGAGTGCGTGCGTGCCTCTGTGTGTGCCTCTGTGTGTGTGTGTGTTTGCGCGCACACGCGTGTACGTATGTATGTGTGTACGCGCGCAGGCATGCTTATGTTTACCTCTCCCTTCCGCTCTCTCTTCCTGTCTAGACGTGCTCAGAATGGTAGCGTTTCCGTACCTGAGCAGAAACAGAATGAAGGTCATGTTCAATGGCATGGCACACACCTCACTCTGGGCATGATCTGTGTATGGCCCTTCTCAGCAGACTGGCATGTTTGCAAAGCTAAACTTAGCCACTGTTGCTGGCATTTTTGTGATGCCGACAGCTGAAAGCCACCATTTGTTTGGGTCTCATTTTTTTCTTAATGCTAAGCAGTTTTGTTTTACTTGGGAACATTCGCAAACCATGTGTGTCTTTGTGTTACTGTGGGGGTGTTGTCTGTCTAAATGCTCCTAAGTTTAACTTTTTGTTATGGTATTAGGCCTCGCACGAATATCTGGACTGGCCAAGACTGTTCTACAGGGAACAGTACAAAGAGGTAGACAAAGAGGCAGACAGAGAAAAGGATGGGAAGACAACGTCAGAGAGGTGGACTGGCCTTGAGTGGAACGATCTGCTACGGAAAGAAGGACCACAGGGAGTGGAGGAAGCTGGTTGCAAAATCTTCAGTGGTGCCCCAACGGTCCACGGGACTACGGGATAGGTGAAGATGAAGGAAGGCCACACATCACACACAACTGGCAACTTTTATATACGTGTAGTGTTTGATGGTACTGTGATAACAAGCAACTTAAGATCGAAACTAGAAATAATAAATTTGAAAACAGGCTGGTGTTTTTTCCCTGCAGTACAACACAGGTGGATGGTCATGGGTTATGACTGCATGCATTCTTGATGGTATGGCACACATCCCTGGATTTTTGGAATTGTTTGTGGATGCATTTGAAATAGAAGTCATTTTTTGAAAAAAAAAAGTACAAGCTATGACATCGTCATCTGCTGCTTATCTTCCTCCGGGGACACAGATTCACACAGAGAGAGGGAGAGAGAGAGAGAGAGAGAGAGAGAGAGAGAGAGAGAGAGAGAGAGAGAGAGAGATAGAGATAGAGACAGAGAGAGAGAGGGCTACACACACACACACACCAAACAAACAAACAAAAACAAAAAACACCACCTAACACGCTCACGACGTTTAATGAGTGTAAGCTGTAAATGATTTGAAAAATAAGCTGAATGAAAGTGATAGTGAAGAGGGGGTAGTAGCTATATAAGGGCTAGGATGTAGGGGGTGGGGGGTTAGGCGGTTAACAATCTCATAATAAGAAAAGTACATTCGAAACACCATCCTTCTTATCACCAACCAAAATGGTGTCACATTCTCGATTCATAAACGTATGAATGGGCTGCCATGACATGTTAATTTACCCGCTTAGGCAGTTTCTCTTTCAGTCTGTCTCACTACCTAGTCTCTTTCATTATTTCAAATCTACTTCCTTTTCACTCCTACCTACCTGTCTGTACGTATTCAGAATGGCACAGTTTCGTTGCCCTATTTAAAAAAGGAATGTAGGTCATATGTATTAGCATTCTTCTCGCTAGATGATAGGGGGACGGGATAGCCTAGTGGTTAGAAAATTGCGCTCGCAATCTGACGACCCGGGTTCGATTCCCGTTCAAGGGGATATTTTCCCCTGGAGTTAACATCAGTGCAGACTCCACTCTCCCCAAAAGTCCTTCGGATGAGACTATAAACCGAGGTCCCGTGTACGAATGCATGCAGAACATCTTGCGCACACTAACGTTAAATCCTGTTTCGCTTTTCGTAAGAGTAGGCCATTGTGTGCCGGTGGGAACAGATGGCAGAATTTACAAAACCGCATACACACGGGACTGGATGTAAAAAAGCACATACGTGCTTATTCCATTATCTTCGATATAAAAGAATAAAATAAAATAAATAAATAAATAAATAAATAAATAAAATGGAGGAGGGAGGGGGTAGGTGAGGGGGAGAAAGACTCTGGTGGTTAGAGCTGTCATATGCATTATATGACAGTAATTTAGGTCAGGGGTTCGAGTCTTCCTTGAGACGTCTGTTCTAGGGATTGTTTTCCTCTTAGAGATAACACTGGGGCGGGATAGCTCAGTGGTCAGAGCACTCGCTTTCCCCTAGCCAAGGTTAAGCAGCATCGAGCGTGGTTACCACTAGGATGGGTGACCGTTTGTGCGCCTTGGCTTCATTACAGTTCCCCAGTTCACCCAGCTGTAAAATGGGTACCTGCCCTCTTTAGGGTCAGGGAAGGTAAAACAGCGAGGGAGAGGAGATGGGCGACGCCCTCAATATGCTGGCCCCTAGAGAAGTGAGGTCTCTGACGCCTCGCTCCCCTACGACCACATAGGTTATGGGACACCTTTTACCTTCTTTTTTTGTGATAACACTGGTACTGATACCACTCCTCTGAAAAATCCTTTTGATGAGACTTCAAACCAAGGCCCTGAGTGTAAAAGCATAAAGAACATCTTGTGTACACACGATAAGATCCCAATCTACCATTGACAGCTATGGTTATGGCGATTGGTGCGGGTGACACTTATGTGCCCAGCATGCATCAAGCTACCTGGAGGAGAAGTGTGGGTTCTGCCAGGTTCAGCTTTTCTCATGACAGCCTGCCTGAACATTTCTGTGGGCAGTGCTCATCGACTTCTTCAGAAGTTATGGGAAGAGAAGTTTGAAAGTTACACAAAGCTTAACGCTTGAAAACTGGCAAAAGTGTCTATTCTATTTTCTTGAATGCAAGAACAGATAGGAGTGCAGATTACAATAACAATTATCCGAAAACTAAATTTGATGTCGTATTTGCTCTATAGCGTTTATTTGACCCTCTCTCCCTCCCCCTCCCCCCCCCC
The DNA here is from genome assembly GCA_028751875.1 of Rapana venosa. Taxonomy (NCBI): domain Eukaryota; kingdom Metazoa; phylum Mollusca; class Gastropoda; order Neogastropoda; family Muricidae; genus Rapana; species Rapana venosa. The sequence continues at coordinate 70,097,897 of CM054138.1, forward strand.
CCCCTCCCTCTCCTCCCCCTCTCTCCTCTCCTCTCTCTCTCCTCTCTCTCTCTCTCTCTCTCTCTCTCTCTCCTGGAACATGGGGGTTGTTTTTTATACTTTGATTACGAGGATAATAGAATAAGCACCCAAGGGCTTTTTTTTTAAACATCCAGTCCCTGTGTGTATGCAGTTTTGTAAAGTTTGTCATCCATTCCCACCGACACACAATGGCCTACTCTTCGGAAAAGTGGAACGGGTTATAACTTGTGCGCAAGATGTTCTGCGTTTGTACCTGTGTGTGTGTGTGTGTGTGAGTGTGCAAGCACATGAGCCTACCGCGCTCAAATCCTCAGCAATTCTTGTTCTTTATCTATTAATCATTTTTCTAGACTATCTATCAAAAGCGTGGCTCTAAGCACTGAGGTACGAATGTTCTCCCACACTACTTCCTGTATAGATTCAAAAACATCTTAGCGATGATCGCACTTCCTGCGCTTACTCTCCACTTACGTCCCCTCACCCACCCACCCCACCCCACTCACTACACATACACACACGCACTCACGTGCGCGCGCGCGCGTGCACACACACACACACACACCGTTAAACCCTGTTCTGC
>CM054138.1:70103497-70118497 GCA_028751875.1 Rapana venosa
GCTTCTATGGATGTATATGAAGCATGAAAGGTTTGGTAGAGACCCTATTGTGACTAGCATAGGTTTCTGTAAGTTGTCTGTAATTGAGTGTCTCTGTTTGTACTTTTGTTAATTTGTTTATACACCTTTTGGATTTTCTTAAGCTTGCTTTTATGTTTGTCTGTCTGTCTGTCTATATGTCTATCTGTGTTTGTCTGTTTGTCTGTCTCTGTCTCTGTCTGTCTGTCTGTCTGTTTGTCTCTGTCTCTGTCGGTCTGTCTCTGTCTCTGTCTGTCTGTCTGTCTCTGTCTGTCTGTCTCCTCTCTCTCTCTTTCTCTCTCTTCTCTCTCTCTCTCTCTCTCTCTCTCCTCTCTCTCTCTCTCATCCACCCTCTCTCTCTCTCTCTCTCTCTCTCTCTCTCTCTCTCTCTCCCTCTCTCTCTCTCTCTTACTGAAACAGTAGGACAATTCCATTTACCACACACAGTACGGCACATGCCATAATATTGCCTACCCAAATTTACCTCCCAAAATATAATTTCTCACAACACACCTGGTGGGAATTCAATAATATTTTTTACTATTCTATTCTGGCATAGACTATGCTTCCAAAGATATGCCGGTCGGGTCTATCTGTATCCAGTCAGTCTGTGTCCACAATATATACCATGATAGAGAGCATCTGGACCAGACAGTTCTGAGTTTCTCTTTCTTGTCTGAGTGTTTACTGATGTTTCTATGGATGTATATGGAGCTGAAAGGGTTTGGTAGAGACAATAATTATGACTAGAATAGGTTTCTGTAAGCCGTCTGTAATTGAGTGTCTGTCTTTGTACTTGTGCTAATTTGTTTATAGACCTTTTGGCTGGTTTAAGCTTGCTTCTCTATCTGTCTGTCTGTCTGTCTTCTCTTCTCTCTCTCTGTCTCTGTCTCTGGTGTATCTGTGTGTATCTGTTGTATCGTGTGTATCTGTGTGTCTGTGTGTGTGTTTGTATGTGTGTGTGTGTGTGTGTGTGTGTCTGTCTGTCCCTCCATCTCTCTCTCTCTGCATGACAATTCCATTTACCACACAGTACGGCACCATAATCTAGCCTACCCAAATTTACCTCCCAAAATATCATTTCTCGCAACACGCCTGGTGGGAATTCAATAATATCCTTTACTATTCTACTCTCATACTATACTACCAAAGAAATGTCAGCTGGGTCTTTCTACATCCAGTCAGTCTGTGTCCACAATATATACCATGATAGAGAGCATCTGGACCAGACAGTTCCGAGCTTCTCTTTCTTGTCTGAGTGTTTACTGATGTTTCTATGGATGTATATGAAGCTGGAAGGGTTTGGTAGAGACCATAATTATTACCAGTATGGGGTTTTGTAAGCCGTCTGTAATTGAGTGTCTCTGTTTGAACTTGTGCTAATTTGTTTATAGACCTTCTGGCTGGTTTTAAGCTTGCTTCTCTGTCTGTCTGCTTGTCTGTCTCTCTCTCCCCCCCCCCCTCTCTCTCTCTCTCTCTCTCTGTTTGTGTGTCTCTGTATGTATTTGTTTGTGTGTTTGTTTGGTGTGTGTGTGTGTATGTCTGTCTGTCTGTATGTCCCTCCCTCTCTCTCTCTCTGCATGACAATTCCATTTACCACACAGTATGGCGCCATAATCTAGCCTACCCAAATTTACCCCCCCAAATATCATTCCTCGCAACATGCCTGGTGGGAATTCAATAATATCTCTTACTATTCTACTCTCATACTATACTACCAAAGAAATGCTGGTCATGTCTATCTGCATTCAGTCAGTCTGTGTCCACAATATATACCATGATAGAGAGCATCTGGACCAGACAGTTCTGAGTTTCTCTTTCTTGTCTGAGTGTTTACTGATGTTTCTATGGATGTATATGAAGCTGGAAGGGTTTGGTAGAGACCATAATTATGACCAGTATGGGGTTTTGTAAGCCGTCTGTAATTGAGTGTCTCTGTTTGAACTTGTGCTAATTTGTTTATACACCTTTTTGGCTGGTTTTAAGCTTGCTTTTCAGTCAGTCAGTCAGTCTGTCTGTCTATCTGTCTCTGTAATGTCTGTCTCTCTGCTCTCTTCTCTCTCTCTCTCTCTCTCTCTCTCATCTCTCTCTCTCTCTCTCTCTCCTCTCATCTCTCCTCTCTCTCTCTCTCTCTCTCCCTCTCCCCCCCCCTCTCTCTCTCTTACTACATTTTCCATTTACCATACTATATGGCACATGCCATAATCTAGCCTACCCAAATATACCTCCCAAAATATCATTTCTCGCAACACACCACGTAGAAATTCAACAATATCTTTTACTATTCTACTCTCATACTATACTACCAAAGAAATGTCAGCTGGGTCTTTCTACATCCAGTCAGTCTGTGTCCACAATATATACCATGATAGAGAGCATCTGGACCAGACAGTTCCGAGTTTCTGTTTCTTGTCTGAGTGTTTACTGATGTTTCTATGGATGTATATGAAGCTGGAAGGGTTTGGTAGAGACCATAATTATGACCAGTATGGGTTTCGGTAAGCTGTCTGTAATTGAGTGTCTGTGTTTGTACTTGTGCTAATTTGTTTATAGACCTTTTGGCTGGTTTTAAGCTTGCTTCTCTATCTGTCAGTCTGTCTCTTTCTCCTCTCTCTCATCCTCTCTCTCTCTCTCTCTCTCTCTCTCCTCTCTCCTCTCTCTCTCTCTCTCTCTCTCTCCTCTCTCTCTCTCTCTGTTGTGTGTCTCCTGGGTGTATCTGTGTGTCTGTGTGTGTGCTTGTGCATCTGTCTGTCTGTCTGTATGTCTGTCCCTCCATCTCTCTCTCTCTTTCTGCATGACAATTCCATTTACCACACAGTACGACACATGCCATAATCTAGTCTACCCAAATTTACCTCCCAAAATGTCATTTCTCGCAACACACCCCGTAGAAATTCAATAATACCTTTTACTATTCTACTCTCATTCTACACTACCCAAAAAATGCCAGCCAGGTCTATCTGCATTCAGTCAGTCTGTGTCCACAATATATACCATGATAGAGAGCATCTGGACCAGACAGTTCCGAGCTTCTCTTTCTTGTCTGAGTGTTCACTGATGTTTCTATGGATGTATATGAAGCTGGAAGGGTTTGGTAGAGACCATAATTATTACCAGTATGGGGTTTTGTAAGCCGTCTGTAATTGAGTGTCTCTGTTTGAACTTGTGCTAATTTGTTTATAGACCTTTTGGCTGGTTTCAAGCTTGCTTCTCTGTCTGTCTGCTTGTCTGTTCTCTCTCCCCCACCCCCCTCTCTCTCTCTCTCACTCTCCTCTCTTCTCTCTCTCTCTCTCTCTGTTTTGTGTGTCTCTGTATGTGTTTGTTTGTGTGTTTGTGTGTGTGTGAGTGTGTCTGTCTGTCTGTCTGTATGTCCCTCCCTCTCTCTCTCTGCATGACAATTCCATTTACCACACAGTATGGCGCCATAATCTAGCCTACCCAAATTTACCCCCCCAAAATATCATTCCTCGCAACATGCCTGGTGGGAATTCAATAATATCTCTTACTATTCTACTCTCATACTATACTACCAAAGAAATGCTGGTCATGTCTATCTACATTCAGTCAGTCTGTGTCCACAATATATACCATGATAGAGAGCATCTGGACCAGACAGTTCTGAGTTTCTCTTTCTTGTCTGAGTGTTTACTGATGTTTCTATGGATGTATATGAAGCTGGAAGGGTTTGGTAGAGACCATACTTTTATGGCTAGTATAGGTTTCTGTAAGCTGTCTGTAATTGAGTGTCTCTGTTTGTACTTGTGCTAATTTGTTTATATACACCTTTTGGTACGTTTTAAGCTTGTTTTTCAGTTAGTCTTTCTGTCTGTTTGTCTGTCTCTGTATGTCTGCCTCTTTGCTCCTCTCTCTCTCTCTCTCTCTCTCCTCTCTCTCTCTCTCTCTCTCTCTCTCTCTCTCTCCTCTCTCTCTCTCTCTCTCTATCTCTCTCTCTCTCCCCCCTCTCTCTCTTACAACATTTCCATTTACCACACTGTATAGCACATGCCATAATCTAGCTTACCCAACTATACCTCCCAGGATATCATCTCTTGCAACACACCCCGTACAAATTCAGTGATATCTTTCACTATTCTCATAATCATATACTACCAAAGAAATGCCAGCCGGGTCTTTCTACATCCAGTCAGTCTGTGTCCACAATATATACCATGATAGAGAGCATCTGGACCAGACAGTTCTGAGTTTCTCTTTCTTGTCTGAGTGTTCACTGATGTTTCTATGGATGTATATGAAGCTGGAAGGGTTTGGTAGAGACCATAATTATGACCAGTATGGGGTTTTGTAAGCCGTCTGTAATTGAGTGTCTCTGTTTGTACTTGTGCTAATTTGTTTATACACCTTTTGACATCTCTCTGTCTGTCTGTCTCTGTCTCTATGTGTCTCTCTGTCTCTGTCTCTGCTTCTATTTCTCTGTCCCTGTCTGTCTCTCTGTTTGTCTGTCTGTCTCTCTGTTTGTCTGTCTGTCTGTCTGTCTGTCTGTCTGTCTGTCTCTCTCTCTCTCTCTCTCTCTCTCCCTCTCTCCTCTCTCTCTCTCTCTCTCTCTCTCTCTCTCTCTCTCTCTCTCTCTCTTCTGCCGAAATAGTACAATTCCATACACAGCAAGGCACATGCTAAAATCTAGACCCCCAAACACCCCCTCCCCCCCCCTATCATTTCTTGTAACATGACTAGTGGGAATGAAATAGTATCTTACCATTCTATTCTCACATATACTACCAAAGAAATGCCAGCGGGGTCTATCTGCATTCAGTTAGTCTGTGTCCACAATGCCATGATATAAAAAAAAATTCTGGATTAGATAGTTCTGACTTTGTAGCTCTTGCCAAAGAGTTTATTTTATTATACTTTTTTTTGGTTTTGCTTCCTCATCTTCTGTAACTAAAGCCCTTTACTTACCATAATATTAGTTCAATCTGTCTGAATGGTTTTTGTGATGTTTCTACGGATGTACATGACGCTGAAAGGGTTTGTAGAGACCATATGGCAGTAAAGGTTTCTATAAGCTGTCTTTAATAGTGTATCTGTGCTTGTGTTAATTTGTTTATTACGTCTTTTTCTATCTGTTTCTGTTCCTCCATGTTTGTAGATCTTCTGGTATGTGTGTGTGTACGTGCATGTGTGTGCACACACGCGTGCTTGCGCACGTGCGCGCACGCGCGTGCGTGTGTGCGTGTGTGTGAGTGCGTGTGGCGTGTGTAGTGTGTGTTGTGTGTGTGTGTGTGTGTGTGTGGTGTGTGTGTGTGTGTGTGTGTGTGTGTGTGTGTGTGTGTGTGTGTGTGTGTGTTTTGGACACAAGTTTGTTTTCTATGCTTAATATTTCAAAACGTTAATTTTTAAAAAAAATCGCAAATATGTACATTGTATTTTGGTTGACTAACTGTCCGATTAATTGACGCATTGGTTGATAACTGCCACCAATATAACCAACTTTCCCAACCTCCAAACGGTAAAAAAGGTAAAGGTAAAGGTGTCCCATAACCTATAAGGTCGTAGGGGAGCGAGGCGTCAGAGACCTCACTTCTCTAGGGCCAGCATATTGAGGGCGGCGCCCATCTCCTCTCCCTCGCTGCTTTACCTTCCCTGACCCTAAAGAGGGCAGGTACCCATTGACAGCTGGGTGAACTGGGGGAGCTGTACTGAAGCCAAGGCGCGCAAACGGTCACCCATCCAATTGGTAACCACGCTCGACGCTGCTTAACTTGGCTGGGGGAAAGCAAAAGACAAGCATACAAACACACAAAACAAACGACACCCTCAGTTCAAGTAAACCCTGACACAGGAAAGACGCTTGACAAATTAATAAGAGTCCTCATTTCTGACTGAACTCGCTCGGAAATTCAACGCTTCTCTTCCGCATTAAAAAATAATCAATTCTGCACTTTATCCCCATGGCCCCCTCCCCAAAACGAATGGGTAACTTGAATCTCTGAAAGACTTCCACCCCACTAATTTTTGTGCTGACAACTCCCTTTCAGTTGGTAAGGAAAATACCAAGGGAGAGGGGAGTCAGACATATCTCTTTCTCTAATCCCCTGGATCCTTTAGACAAAGACGAGATCAAGACACACGAAAAAAACACAGGAAAGGTTTCGTGGAGTTAAATTATGCTGCGTTGCCAGATTTGTTGCTTTACAAGATTCAGCGCTATATAAATTCCATACATTATTATTATTATTGCCACAAATGTTGTTCCTTCTTCTTCTTTGCTGTTGAACTGCTCAAACAGCAACTATTTTTTTGTGTTGTCTGTCATAAGAGCAAAAAAGTGCTGAGTTGCCGTTAAGCTCCTGACAAGACAGGCCCAGCGCATCCGACTTCGGCGTGGGAGAGAATTGTAATCTTTTTAAGTCTTTCTTGAGAAAAAGGCAGGAGAATGGATCGAAGATGGCAAAAAAATAGACAAGAAGGAGGTGACAGGAAGAAAAGGAACAAGGCATAAACAAAGAAAGGGATAGAAAAGAGGGAATTCCTAACGCAGAACTTTCAGAAGGAGGGGATGCTATTTATACTGAAAACCCCCCAGTATCACGTGGGGGGAGGGGGGGATGGGGGGGGGGGGGAAAATGAATGTCATTTTATTACCAATATTTGCTGGAAGGCTAAAGATCAATAGTATGGAGAATAGCCCGAAATTCACGCAGAAAAATCTGCTGTGACTTAAAGTGGTATACAATACAACGCAATACAATACAATACAATTATCTCTATATTCTAGCATTTAGGCTTCAGGATGAGAGCAAAGACCAAAATCTGGTGTACGACCGCTTCCAAAAGCATATCGCGCATACCTACCCTATCATCCACTCTTTGTTTCGTTTATATAGAAGAGCATACCCGTTGTGGCTGGTGGGGTGGATGATACGAACATACCCAGCATGCACACTGCTACATAGATCAGAATGGGCTCTGCCAGATCACAACGCATCGCCTGGACATTTGGTGCAGTGCCGTGGCATCTTCTCTGAAAGTTCAGGGGAAATGAAGTTTGTAGTGTCCAGTGGTGCATTATCCAATTCACTGTACGAGCTGTGCCATGTTGCTTTTCGATTAGTTGAGTGCCTTTCCTCGTTTTTTCGATACAGGAGAGAGAGAGAGAGAGAGAGAGAAGATAGAGAGAGAAGAGAGAGAGAGAGAGAGAGAGACAGAGAGAAGCAGACAGACAGACGACACAGACACAACGAGACAGTCAACAGACGAGACAGACAGACAGATCACGGGAAGAGAGAGTAAGAAGAGTAGAGAACAGAGAGATGAAGATCAGAAGAGAGACGAGAGAGATAGAACCATCCCCCATAAAACTCTGTCGAATTGTATGGTGTAGCATGTACATTAAAACGGTTGCTTAAACAGCATACTCACACAACACAACATAACACCCCCACCTGAAAAACAAACAGTAGAATAATGGTTTGGAGATTTAACTTATTTGCGACAGACAGCTTGAAAAATAGTAGTTAAATATCATTATTCAGATTTTTTTGGGGATAGATAGATGGCTTAATGAGAAAAAACCAAAAACAAATGCATCGCTTATTCAATGTACCATCTGGAAATTTTATAAAATTGACTTTGACTCTGACTGTTTTTTTATAAAAAAAACATCAGTGAATCACCCAAAGACTTCTGGATGACAACAACACTTATAAGTAAAGAAATGACGACGAGGAAAGACAACAGTCCTACTTTCTTTCTCTCCATGTCTCTGGGCCCGGAAAGGAGGACTTGCATCATATTTCCACTTCTACTCAAGCGATGGTAACTCAATCCACCTTTGTCCCCCGGCCACCAGTATAGCAGTGTATCAACTCCACACAACTGTCCCTCCCAGCAGCATTATTCTGGCACACAGGGCTTCTGCCCTCACGAGATGGCTGTCACGTATACCCTGCACCCTCCTCCCCCACCCTGCACCCCCCCCCCCTACTCCCACCCCACCCCCTCCCACCCACTCCGCCTTCCTCCCAGAAGACTATATTCAGGTGTCTTTTTTGTTTGCTTGCTTATTTGTTTGTTTGTTTCTAAGCTAGAGCTCCGAGGTTCATCAGTGATGGCATTTTGTGTATGTCACCGGTTTTGGTTTTTTTGGCCTACTATGGAGGTAGCTGTATTCCGAATTCGGGGGTGTCCAGGTGTCTAGATTTTGTAAGGTGAATCACGGCGGGTGAACATGAAAAACTTCAAGACCGGGTGTGTAGGTTTGCAGGGGCGGCTTCTTTTTTTATATTTTTTTAAATCTAAGACACGTTCTTTCTAATGTCGCTGTTGGTGGATTATGTGAAGAAAGAAATAACATGAAATGACGACAGATCAGAGTATCGATGAGATACACAGACAAAAAAAGAAAAGAAATGACAGAAAGAATTAGAAAGTAAGTGTGTGTGTGTGTAGGGGGGGGGGGGGGAGGGGGGGGGAGAAGACAGACAAAACGAAAAATAAAGTACCTAAAACTAAATTTTGGACATGAGTGTACAAAGTCAGATACACAAATTGTAGACTTGAACGTTTAGATCTTTTTCACCGTAGAAATGAAGGGAATAAATTACAGAAAACCACCACAGCAAAATTATGGAAGAACCATAACACACACACACACACACTACCCACCACCACCACCCCACACACACTCACACACCTACCCCCCACACACACATCCACTCCCTCCCCACCACCCCCCCATCCCACATACACACACACTACTCCCACCCTACCACACACACACACACACACACACACACCTACAATATGCACTCACTACACACACACATACACACACACACCTACATCCCCCCACACACACACCTACACCCCCCTTCTCCTCCAACACACACACTCACACACACACCACACAACACACACTGATATATATATTATATATATATATATATATATATATATATATATATATATATATATATATATATATATATATATATATATATATCCAAGAAAACCCGAACAGAAAGCTCTGGCACAAGAACTGGCCTGACTGTCTGCTGACAAGTCTGCGATATGGACACAAGAGTCTGGCTTGTTTCTGTTCAGAGATGCATGTTCCGCTGATAAATGTGATCATCAGACAGTCATTCCCTCTTGACATAACTAGGCCTACTAGTCCATGCTTGAGGCCACGTAGATTATGGGGCAGGGGATGGTTAGGCTTGAGAGCAGAGAGAGAGAGAGGGGAGGGGGGGGGAGGGATGGAGGGAGAGGGGGGGGGGGAGTGTAGAGGAAAACGCTACGGTGTGCAATTTTGTTCATCTACCCTCTACGCCCCTCCTCACTACCACCACCACTATCAACCCTCTTATTCTGAAACCATCTCTTTTTTTCCCCGTACATCTCGCGCATGTCTTCCTAGCCCTCCCACCCTTCTCTCTCGACCTCATATTAATTTACCTGGAGCTATGGTTACGTGTGTGTGTGTGTGTGTGTGTGTGTGTGTGTGGTGTGTGTGTGTTTGATATGTGTGTATGCGTGTTGTTTTTTGTTGATGTTGTGTGTGTGTGTGTATGTGTGTGTGTGAGTGTGTGTTGTGTGTGTGTGTTGTGTGTTGTTGTGTGTGGTATGTTGTGTGTCTGTTGTGTTGTGTGTTTTGTGTGTGTGTGGCAGCGGTCAGTGCCTGTGTATTTCTGTCTTAGTGTTCTGTGTGTTGCCATATGGGAGCCATTCTGTTGTGTTTGTCTTTGCTTTACAATTGCATATTCCTTATGAATCTTGAAGACACTGGCGACACACACAAACGGAACAAATCGTACCACGTCGCCACAATCGTGTGTATTGGTGCATGTGACACCAACAACTCAGATCTTGTATTGGTCGCAAATACATTCTGCTGTATTCTTGTCATCCCTACCAATATTCACATCTACATATTTATACAAAGGATGGTTAAGGTTTGCACATATGCAAAAGTAGTTTTACATGTATCCACATACATGCATGCTTTCAGAACTTGTGAAAAAAAAAGTTGCAATGGAAAAGAAGTCGAACCAACCAACGTTATCTACCGATGAAAACTATTTGAGTGCAGACAATGTAGCAGCGATTTCAGCTTCGTCTTCATATAAGTCTCAGATCACACTTTTCGTGCTTTAACCTTTAGGCAATTCCATGCCATGTCATGACTAAATCACTAACCACAGACACACTTTTCTTCCCCTGTTTCACCCATACACACACCCCCACATGCACCCAGGCAGCCAGTTCAAGGTGTTGTGTTCCCTTCTTCTTAACTAATAACGTCTCTCATTCTCTCACGTCTGGATTATTGCAATTCTCTTCTGGCTGGTTTGCCATCATCATCTATCCACTCTCTTCAACGTATACAAAACTCTGCCGCCCGACTAGTCCTCAGAGAGAAAAAATCTGAGCACGTTACTCTTCTCTTGCGATCTCTCCACTGGCTGCCTGTGTCACAGAGAGTAAACTATAAGATCAGCACCCTCTGTTACAAGTGTCTCCACAAAACAGCACCTTCATATCTCTGTGAATGTCTTCACCTGTACACTCCTTTCGTTCCCTCCGCTCTGCTGCAGATACTTTGTGCTTACGAATACCTAGATTCAACCAATCCACAGTCGGCCGTCGCTCTTTCTCTATTTCTGGTCCAGCGATCTGGAATGACCTCCCTCTCTCCCTCCGCCAAAAGCCTACTTTTGACACTTTTAAATCCAGCCTCAAAACACATTTATTTCAAATCTAAGATTTTCCCCTCTTTTTCATCTCATTTCTGTTCTTACCCTCAACACCCGAAACCCCCACCACCCTGCTAAAGTACACAACCTCTGTGTGATTGTGTGTGTGTGTGTGTGTGTGTGTGTGTGTGTGTGTGTGTGTGTGTGTGTGTTGTGTGTATGTAGTGTGTGTGTGTTGGTGCGTGTGTGTGTGCGCGTGTATGTTTATATTTCAATTTGTAAAAACTATTAATTGTAACTTGTTGCATGTGTTGGAGTAGGATGAATGGAAACGCTTTGATTTGTTTTTGCGAGATATAGCGCTATACAAATTCCATTTATTATTATTATTATTATTATTATTATTATCATTATTATTATTATTATCATTAACTGACGTACAAGACGTACCGCCAACAGTGACTGCCACTGACCTGACCACTGACCTGACCACTGACCTGACCTGTACATTGTCACCTCCCTCAGTCTGTCCAGTCTGTTTCAGGACTCTGGACACCCCCCAACACCACCGGGTCTGTACTGTCCATGCCCTAAATGACCGCTCCATTCACTGACTGTGGGCTAATCATGCGACAATAATGGCTGAAAAGAAAAATCGGCTGCCAAAGCCATAGCCTAAACAAAGACTAGAAAGGTTTAAGGTTATTGTAAAGGGTATGGGTGCTTTCAGCTTAATGTGAAAGACTGAAGTATTGGGTTAGGGACTAGGCAGTCAGACAGACAGTCAGACAGACAGACAGTCGAATACCTCAGCAGACAGAGAGTCAGACAGACAGACAAATACCTCAGCAGACAGAGAGTCAGACAGACAGACAAATACCTCAGCAGACAGAGAGACTGGTATCCTCGAAGTTGGAAAGCAGCTACCTAAATGGTGAAGAAAAAGAAGCGGTCGATACGCAAAAAATCTAACAATTTGCGAACATCGCACCTCAGACGCCAACGTCAAGTTAGTCCTACTGTATGGAGCGGAGACATGGAGGACAACAAAGACCACCATCAAGAAAGTGCAGACCTTCATCAACAGCTGCCCGAGACGAATCCTCCAGATCCACTGGCCCGACACCATCAGCAACGCAGACCTGTGGCAACGTACCAACCAGCTGCCAGCCGAAAATGAAATTCGGCGCAGGAGATGGGGATGGATCGGGCACACCCTGAGAAAGCCAGCCAGCAACATCACAAGGCAGGCACTATCATGGAACCCCCAGGGAAAACGAAAAAGAGGAAGGCCAAGAAACACCTGGCGACGTGACCTTGAGGCAGAAACCAAGAAGATGGGATATACCTGGAGACAGCTGGAGAGAACAGCCAGGACAGAGGACTCTGGCGGACTGTTGTCGGCGGCCTATGCTCCAGGGGGAGTGATGGGCCTAAGTAAGTAGTAAGCACCTCAGACGGACACATACATAGGCAGACAGACTGGTTTCCCCAAAGACAGAATATGGATACCGAAATGGTGGAGGAAAAAAGCTCGCATACACAAAAATCTCATTATTCTTGACATCGGAGCTCAAACAGACACATGCATAGGCAGACAGACTGGTATCCCTGAAGTCGGAATGCGGCTACCTAATGTGGAGACAAAAATCGCATGCGCAAAAATCTCATCATTGGTGAACCTTGGACCTCTAGCTAGGAGAAGAAACAACGACAAAAAGCAAACTAAAAAAAAAAAAGGACAGACGAGTTAGCACAGTGACAAACAGAAGACAGAAAGAGCGACAAACAAGCAAAAGACATACAAACAGCGACAGAAAATGAAACATCGGAGACGAAAGAGACGAAATAGGACCAGGATCAGCCTCAGATTTTATTCACAGATATTAACCTAAAATGATTGATAGACGTATATATATTAGATATATATCTTCCTCCTAAAATATCAAGGGAGGTTATTTCACGCACTGCCACATTTGTCTCCCCTCACAACCAGACCTTCAGACTGTTTGTGAGAAAATCTGTCACTGTCCCTAATCCTCTGCTACCCAATGAGACGGTCATTTTGTAATGAAAGAAAAATCTGGAAGTACATATCCATTTTTTGGCCAAAATGATTATAACAGGGATTTAAGTAAGAATGCCACACACACACACGAGAGAGAGAGAGAGAGAGAGAGAGAGAGAGAGAGAGAGAGAGAGAGAGAGAGAGAGAGAGAGAGAGAGAGAGAGAGAGAAGAGAAACAGAGACAGAGAGAGACAGAGACAGAAAGACAGACAGACAGAGGCAGATAGAGTGAGGAAGATAGACAGTAAAAGATACAGAAATAGAGAAACAAAGTCAGACAGACAGGCAAACCGATGGGGAGGGAGGAGTATATATGTGTATATGAGTGCATGCACGGACATAGCATGCTATGTGTGTGCATGTGTGCGTGCGTGCGTGTGTGTGTGTGTGTGTGTTCGCGTGCGCGCGCGTACCCGTGTGTATGTGTGTGTGTGCGTGCGAGAGCGCGCGCGCACGCGTGAACATATGTGTGTATGTATGTCTGTGTGCGCGCGTGCGTGCATGCGCGCGCGCACACACACACACACACACAGACAAAACTCATACACGCACACACACTCATACATGCACACACATACATGCACGGACGTATACACACTCTCATACACACACTCACACACACATGCACGCGCGCCGACACACACACACACACACACTCACACACAACACAACACAACACCACAACGTCTGATACATTTTTGTGAGGGCTAACTGAGAACTACAGACAAACTGCTGTGTAGTGGGTTTACGTCTGCATGCATGCACACTAGATAAACGCCGCGACACACTTTCCGTCACCAGTCCACCAGACAGCAACCAACATCACTCAAGCACGTTCAAAGGTTCTGATCCCTCCCCCCCCCATCCCCACCCCATTCCTAACTGCGTGAGCACGTATGGGTGTTGCTTCTGGTCAAGACGCACAATCAGCTGTTCTTCTCTCTTCTTCACTACTCTTTTCTTCTCACTCTTCTCCTTCATGACGCTAAACAGCAACTATGTTGTCGTGTCATAGTTCGAAATGCATTGCGCTGCCGTATTGGGTTCTGAAAGTCAGTCAGGCCCAGCACATCCGACTTTGGCATAGGAGAGAATGGTTATCTTTGAAGTCTTTCTGTATAAAGAAAAAAAAGGGGCAGGAAAATGGACCAAGAAGGCAGGAAATAGACGAGAAGGGGGTGACAAGAAGAAAAGGAACAAGGGAGAAACAAAGAGAGGGATGGAAAAGAGGGAATTCCTAGCACAGAATTTCCAGAAGGTGGGGATGTTATTTTTACTGACAGACCCCCGGCATCCCCACGAGGAAGAATTAGTTGTGCAAATCCAGTCCATAAGTGACCAGAAATAATTATCTTTAAAGTGCCTCATGCATTGTCTCTATATCAACTCGGATAATTATAACAAACACGACCTACAATAATGGCAATAAAAAGAACATATCCATTTGATTCTTTTCTCTTTTTTTTTTACGTTGGCCGGCTAGAGCCTAAAGATTCACAAATAATGAAATTTCGCGTATGCAACCGTTTTTAGCCTACTATTAAGACATCAGTATTCTGATTCCAAGGATATTTATTAGATAAACAATCATTCTAGACTGTAAAAATAAAAAAGCATAGTCCCGAACAGGGATAATCCGTTGAGTTTGACTCAATTTCCGTGCTCACAGAGATATTGAGAATGGATAGATGTAGAATCATTTGTGTTTACTTTTTGAGATCTAGAGGGACGCATTTTAAGCTGAAAGTGTACATTTCTTATGCCATGATATACGCACTATACAACACTAAGTTTCAGGAAAGGGAGAGGGAGCAGTTAACATTTTCTATCGACGAAGCCTGACCCGTGTACAACATCTACCACTTAAGGACGCTACACGTGTAACGCCAACAATGACCGCAGTGACCCGGCCACTGGACTGTACGGTCAGCTCACATTGTGTGCTTCATTACTCAGGACACCAAACACCAATGGTCCTGTCTGTCCATGCTCTAAGTGACCACTCCGGCCACCGACTGAAGGCTAATCAGGCTTCAAGTGTGGAGCGTAAAGAGAAGGTGACGCCACCAAAGGTGAAGCTGAAACAGGAGGAAAAGGTGGGGGCTTCAGGACTGCTGTTAGCGCCTTTAAGAACCCGTGAAAATAATAGGTATGGCTGTTATTGTAGAGATAGAGTCAGTTGTCTACGAAGCTGGAACTCGTTCCTTCTCCCCTGTGTGCCTGTGGTAAGGAAAACCAGACTGGTGAGCACACCCTGCA
>CM054138.1:70123497-70130997 GCA_028751875.1 Rapana venosa
TTGGTTTGCTTTTCTTTTTCTTTTTATTATGGGGAAAGGGCGTCTGTTTTTGTTTTTGTTTTGATGTTCCTACTCAGAGAAAGGGCCAGACGAAAAAGTATGTGAATGCTTATCTGTAACCGTTGAAAAATAAGATCTCTCTCTCATGACACTATCGGCCTTGTGGTTTGAGCGCTCTGCATTGATCTGAGGCAGCCTGAGAGTGAGGTTCGATCGTTACTGTTGTTGTCCGTTTTTAGTTCGGATGAGATTAAGTTGTTGTTGCTGCTACTGCTCTGTGTGTGTGTGTGTGTGTGTGTGTGTGTGTGTGTGTGTGTGTGTGTATGTGTGTGTGTGTGTGTTTGTGTCTGTGTGTCTGTGCTTGTGTGTCTATCTATTTATCTATATATACACGCACATGCGTGTGAACAAAACCAGCATGTACATGCATGTATCCATTCATGCAAGCACAAAATTATTCACCTTTACCCTCAGACTTAACAACAACAACAACAAAACTAAGCCATAGAACACTCACCACTCGAAATATGTTACCTAAACAGCGCGGCACACACCACACACACACACACACACACACATACACACACACACACACATACACACCACACATACACACCCAACCTACATACACTCTCACTCCCACCCCTCCACACACACACACACACACCCCTCCACACACACACACACACACCCCTCCCCCCTCCCACACACTCACACCATCTCTCACCCACCCTACACTCTCACACACACACACACACTCCACCCCCCCCCCTCCCTTCCCCCTCACACACACAACCTAGCTCATTCTCTCTTCATTTTCTTTCTTTTTTATTAATTTTTTTTTACACTTACTTTAACCTTAATCCCCAACATGACTAAGTGACCTTAGCACTTGCCAGAAGTGTGGCAGTCACCGACATATCTCCGCCCCATTACCCCACAAGTCTACACCGAAGCCTAGTTGTCACAGTAGCCCATAGCCTAAGTGACCAGTCTAATCACTCACACAAGACTTGGTCACGCTCGGACAGAAGACTTCAAAGAGAAGGCACCGCTAAAAGTCAAAGCCCAAGCGGGTGTGGGTTGGACGTGGGTTAGGTGGGTGGGAAAGACGTTAGGTAGGAAGACAGCTAGGGCAGTGCAGGGCAGAAGGGCAGGGCAGGGTAACACCTTGAATGAAACCAGGTGTGTAAGCTTAATTAGGACTTGTTTGTGGTTTGGGGGAGTTGTTGTTTTTGTTGGTGTTCTTTTTTTCTGTCTGTCTTTCGTTCTTTCTTTTGTGTTTTTTTCTTTCTTTCTCATTAATTGTCTGGTTTTCTTTTTCTTTTTTTTCTTTTTTTCTTTTTTTTAGGGGGGGGGGGGGGTTTGCTTTCTTTCTGTTGTTGTTTTTGTCTGTCTTTCTCGTGAACCTTTTGTCTTTCTTTCTTTTATTTATTTTCCTTTTTTTTTATACTTTTTTTTAATAAGGGCACTGTGTTGTGTGAGGTGTAAACAAGAGTGTTCAGAAAAAAAAATGATCACTATAATTTATAGTCAGAACTGGGTATGTTTATAGAAAGATAAATCAGTGTTCATTGATCAAGCAATACAACAACAATAACAACAACAACAACAGCAATAGCAACAAAAGAAACAAAAAGATAAGATATTAAAAATAAAGAAAAGGGAACTCAGGATAATTACTGAGTTTAGCTTAATCAGCAATTCAAGTTTTTCTTTGAAAGTCATGTCAAGGAGTTAACCCTGCCTAAGTAGAAAACATTCATGTATCCAAATGAAGATACCGTTTTATGTACTTAACGATCTATGGTCGTTGATTGGGTCACATCTTGATATAGAGAGTATGGAAGGCCCTTTAAAGGGGAGAGAGACGTCTAGACAGACAGACAGACAGACCAGTCAGACAGCGACAGACAGAGACAGAGAGATGCTGGTAATCAGAAAGGTGAATAAGAAGACACCAGAAAGTAAAAAACAATCTTTCAAACCGTTACAATTTCAATCCATCTTCTGAAAACGAAAGAAAAAATAGACAGACAGAGAGCGTAGTTAAATCAAACGCGCACACAGGACTCCCTCAGTCTCTGACATTAACCCATTTTGATCGAAAGACGTATATTATACCTCCGTTAGGATCAAGGGAGGTTATTTCACGCACTGCCACGTTTGTCTCCCATCACACAAGGACCTTCAGACAGCCAGGTGAAGGAAATGTTGTCTGCCGCCTCTTCCGAACCATGTTTTGTTCGTAGGGACAAAATCTGCCGCAGTGGAAAGAAATACTGAACGAACATGTGTGGGGTGGAGTTCTTTATTTTATTTTATTTTATTTTATTTAAGTCTCTTTTTTTTCTTTAGGGGGAAGGGAGATTTGGTTGTTTCTTTCTCAATCCGTGATAAAAAAGGTTGTACCTTTTAAAACTGTTTTTAGTTTGTATAGGGTTTTTTCTATATAACTGTAAAAAAAAAGTTAAAAAAATAAAAAATAAAACATAACAAAACCCAAACCAGAGTATTGAAGAACTCAGAAAACAGAGAACAATAACGATGAATTCACTCTCTCTTTCTATTATTTTGTACGCACAGTTTACAATATTTCAACATTTATTTGATAATAAAAAAAAGTCACAGACATATTTATGCTAGATTTAGAGTTACCCAGACTAAAGATTGCAAAGATGTGCCCACCGGCACACAATGGCCAACTCTTGCGAATAGCGAAACGAGTTTTAACTTGTGCACACGATGTTCTGCGAGGAAGTGAAAATGTGTGCGTTCGCTCTCGAAACTTTGGTTTATAATTAATCTCATCTGAAGGATTTGAAAACATATAAAATCGAAATCAGTTTCAACTCTTGGGAAAAAAAAAACTCCCCGAAGAAAAGGTAAAGATTTTCTAAGACTCGAACACATCAAGCATTCAATTACCTCATTATATTCCGAGATAAGTGTTCTAACCATTAGGCCATTCCGCCCCTGAAAGAGAGGATAGAATTGAAATATGAGTCTACAGACAACAGGACTCTATCTTATTAGCTTCTTTCTCCAGCATCTTCGTTGTGTTCGCCTACTGTATGTCCGGGGTTCCATGGACACCTCATTTCCTTTTGGCCGCGTCTTCATTAATCTCTCTGTCTGTGTTCTCTCTCTCTCTCTCTCTCTCTCTCTCTCTCTGTCTGTCTGTCTGTCTCTGTCTCTCTCTCTGTGTCTCTCTCTCTCCTCTCTCTCTGTCTCTATCTCTCTCTCTGTCTCTCTCTCTCTGTCTCTGTCTCTCTGGCTCTCTCTCTGTCTCTCTCTGGCTCTCTCTCTGTCTCTCTCTCTCCTCTCTCTCTGTCTCTATCTCTATCTCTGTGTCTGTCTGTCTGTCTCTCTCTCTCTCTCTCTCTCTCTGGAAGTCCTTCGGATGAAACTATAAACCGAGGCCCCGTGTTTGAACGCACGCAGAACATCTTGCGCACACGTTAAATCTTGTTCCGCTTTTCGTAAAAGTAGGCCATTTTGTTCCGGTGGGAACAGATGACAGAATTCACAAAACCGCATACACACGGGGACTGGATGTAAAAAAGCACATAAGTGCTTATTCCATTATCCTCGCTATAAAAGAATAAAATGAAAATAAAAAAGAATAAAAAATATCTCCCCTCTCTCCTTTCTCTCTCTCACACCTACCACACAGACAACACACACAAAGTGTTATTTTATTTGGATGTTTTTGTAAAACCATTCTTGAACAAACACACACACACACACACACAAACACGCATACGCACACGCATATGCACGCGCGCTCGAACACACACACACACGCACGCACACACGCACGCACGCACACACAGAGTTCTTTCACTGATTATTTCTTGTAAAACCATTCTTGAATTCATTTCGCTAAGATATCATTTGGTTGTTGCTAAAAGCTTCAGACAGCTGCTAAATCATAACGACATGGCAATTATGTTGCGATTCTGTCTTTATATTTTTAACATTGTCTTCAGAATGGAGGGGCACGGTCATGTCAAGTTCTTGTTCATTTCCAAGAAAATTATGAACGCGGCTTTAAATTCATCTGTGCAATAATGAACGAATCAAGAACACAAACGTTATATGGACTGGCTATCTCTCTCTCCTTCTCTCTCTCTCTCTCTCTTCTTCTTCTCTCTCGCTCTCTCTCTCTCTCTCTCTCTCCGTTCCCCCTCTTCTCCATCTTTTCATCTCTTCTTCTCTACTTTCTTCGTCCGTCTCTCTTCTTGTTCTTCTCTTATCCGTGCATTCTCTGTCTCTGTCTGACCTTTCTGTACTCTCTCTCTCCTCTCTCTCTCTCTCTCTCCCTCTCCTCCACTACCTCTCTCTCTCTCTCGCTCTCTCTCTCTCCTCTCTCTCTCTCTCTCTCTCTCTCTCTCTCTCTCTCTCTCTCTCTCCGTCGCCATCTCTCTGTCTTCTTCTGTTACTCTCTCTCTCCTCTCTCCCCCCTCTCCTCCCCTCTCTCCTCTCCCTCCACCTCCACCCCCCCCCCTCTCTCTCTCTCTCCGTCCCCCCCCCCTCTCTCTCTCTCTCTCGTCGCCATCTCTCTGTCTCTGTCTGTTACTCTCTCTCTCCCTCTCTCTCTCTCTCGCCCTCTCCCTCTCCTACTCTTCGCCCCCTCTCTCATCTCCTCACCCCCGCCCCCCTCTCTCTCGCCCTCTCTCTCTCTCTCTCTGTCTTTTCGAGACACTTCTCTCCTTTCCAGACACAGCTTCATTTTCTTCAAGATACGATAATAATTCCACTGATTTTTCGATTCACTTTGTTACTGATGTCAAAGAATGAGGAAACTAGAGGACAATTGGCCATCTGTCTTTGCCAAGCATTTCTGATAATCTCTGTCTTTGTCACTGTCTCTCTATCTGTCTTCGTATGGCTCTCTCTCAATAGATATATGTATGTATGTATGTATGTATATATACACATACATACATACATACATACATACATATATATATATATATATATATGTAATGTGTTTATATATACATATAGATAGATAGACATATACATAGGATAGATAGACAATAGAAGATAGATGATAGATAGATAGAATAGATAGAAATAGATAGATAGATAGATAGATAGATAGAATAGATAGATAGATAGATAGATAGATAGATAGATAGATAGATAGATAGATAGATAGATAGATAGATTATGTGTTCTTCGGATGAGACTATAAACCGAGGCCCCGTGTGCGAACGCATGCAGAACATCTTGCGCACACGTTAAATCCTGTTCCGCTTTTCGAAAGTGTAGGCCATTGTGTGCGGGTGGGAACAGATGACAAAATTTACAAAACCGCATACACACGGGGACTGGATGTAAAAAAGCACATGAGTGCTTATTCCATTATCCTCGATATAAACAATAAATAAATAAGTAAATAAATAAATAAAATGTGTGTGTGGAGAGAGAGAGAGGTGTGTATTATGGTCTAGTTGTACTGATGGTATTTGTATCAGACTGGTGTCCTATGATATAATTTATATTTCTTTTCAGTGGTTCCTTTCGTTTCAACGTTGAAAGGTATTTTGTTTTTGTTTTTCCCTCATGTTATCTAAACTGTATATTATGTCTTTGCCTCTTCCTAGTGAGTGGAGGTTTTGTTTTACTGATTAGGCCTACATTTATATCTCTATCTCTGTTTCTGGCACACACACACACACACACACACACACACACACACACACACACACACACACACACACACACACACACACACACACACACACACACACACACACACACACACACAGGTAACGCGCCTGTCTAGAAAGCGAAAAGTCCGGGTTCGTATCCCGTCTGGGCCCGAAACTTTTCCCCCATCCATTAGACCATGATGGTGGTCTGGGCGCTAGTCTTTCGGATGAGACGATAAACCGAGGTCCCGTGTGTTACAGAAAATTATGCAGCGCACGAAAAAGAACCACGGCAACAAGAGAGTTGTCCCTGCAAAATTCTTAGAAAAAAGCCACTCTGATAGGAAACGAAATACAGTTGCAGACCAGTGCAGACACTCACACCCCCCCCCCCCCCCCCCCCCCCCCACCCCCCACACACGGATGCACACACACACATAAACACACACACACACATACACACGCATAAACACACATAACTCACTACATTTTCACAAACTCACGCACACATACACACATACACTCATGCACCCCCCCCCCTCCCCCCCCCCCACACACACACACATACTCACACACACTTCTGTTTTTCTTTTTCTTTTATTTTAAAAGAAAGCATGAAAAAAGTCGTAAGGAAAGTTGCCTGCTATCTACATACATTACATCCAATACTCCAATTCACTGAAAGAAAGACACAGGGGTTGTAGAGAGAGATGCAGACGACGCCAACACTTTTCAATCCTCTTTCCTTCCTTGGAGTCATTTCCCTTAGATTAGGGACGCACTGCTTGTCACTGATTGGATCTTTTAAAGAGGGCAGAGTGCTCGTTCCTTTTTCTCACACTCGCCGTTAGCCAATCAGTGGGCCCGGAAAAAAATCTGAAAGTGCTGAGAAAAATTCCATAACAATGATTTATAACAATGACATGGGCGATGGAAAATGTTAAGGTTTTAAAAAAAATTGTCAACGAAGAAATTTGGGGTTTCATTTTTCCCAAAGTGGGGTCGCTGCAAAGATTCAGTTGGGTTTATTTTTCACAAAAGTGATGTTACTGCAAGGTTTCAGTTTCCTGTTGTGTGTGTGTGTGTGTGTGTGTGTGTGTGTGAGTGTTGTGTGTGTGTGTGTAAAAGAGAGATTAGAGAGATTTTCCTCTGAACTATTCCATTATACAATACTTTTAATGCATGTAAAAAGAACCCATGAGGAAAAAGAAAGCTGAGCCAAGCACAATTGTCCACAACAAATCTACTCTGATAGGGAAAGAAATCCACAAGCAGGCAGATTTTTTTTTTTTGGGAAAAAATATATCTTGACATCGACCTTGCCTGAATATATGAAAAAAAAAAGATGATCAAAAGTGATTTGGAGAGAGAGAGAGAGAGAGAGAGAGAGAGAGAGAGAGACAGACAGACAGACAGACAGACAGACAGACAGACAGGCAGACAGACAGACAGACAGAAAAAGCGACAATGACAGAAATAAAGGCATAAACAAGCAGACACAAACAAACAGACAAAGAAACACAGGGAAAGTGAGACAGGGAGACAGAAAAGGGCAGAAAGACATAGAAAGACAGAGAGAAGGACAGAGAAAGACAGACAGACACACACACACACACACACACACACACACACACACACACACACACGCACACACACAGAAAGAAAGAAAGCACAGTTGATGTGAGTTAATTAGGGCATTTAAAGGAAGTGACACTGACCTTTGTGAAATCCTTCTGAGGAACAGTTCCTGACCTGTAAACATAAAACATAGAATTGATTTCCATTTGCTATGAAAAGATATATGAGAGAGAGAGTTTATCTGTTTCTTTATTCTTTT
>CM054138.1:70145997-70155997 GCA_028751875.1 Rapana venosa
GGAGGTAACCACTGCTGTCCTCAGGGCGCTCTCCAACACCAGTATGAAGCAGACAGCAGAGAACACAGGGAGAAAGCCTCACCCCCCTGCACGCTTTCTTCTGGCTATTTTCGACTTGTACTGCAGTGTAAGGGGACAGGATAGCTCAGTGGTCGGAGCACTCGCATTCCCCCAGCCAAGTTAAGCAGCGTCGAGCGTGGTTACCAGTTGGATGGGTGACCATTTGCGCGCCTTGGCTTCAGTACAGTTCCCCCAGTTCACCCAGCTGTAAATGGGTACCTGCCCTCTTTAGGGTCAGGGAAGGTAAAGCAGCGAGGGAGAGGAGATGGGCGTCGCCCTCAACATGCTGGCCCTAGAGAAGTGAGGTCTGTGACGCCTCGCTCCCCTACGACCTTATAGGTTATGGGACTCCTTTACTTTTTTTTTTTTTTTTTTTTTTACTGCAGTGTAGCGTAGTAAGATGGGTTACTTTTTTGTTTTGTTTTTGCCTCCTTAAGATTTATTTTTTCTGGAAGGATTTAGTTTTAGAATATGCATCCTGACCACCTTTTATGAACAAAGTTTCGTAACTTGTAAACTCTTCTTTTTCTTCTTTTCTTCTTCTCTTCTTCTTCTTCTTCTTCTTCTTCTTCTTCTTCTTCTTCTTCTTCTTCTTCTTCTTCTTCTTCTTCTTCTTCTTCTCTTCTCCTCCTCCTTCTTCTTCTTCTCCTTCTTCTTCTTCTTCTTCTTTCTTCTTCTTCTTCTTCTTCTTCTTTCTTCTTCTTCTTCTTCTTCTTCTTCTTCTTCTTCTTCTTCTTCTTCTCCTCCTCCTTCTTCTTCTTCTCCTTCTTCTGCAAAAGCTCAGACAGTAACTAGTGTTGTCTATCATAATAAATGAGCTAAATACGTTGCGCGGCCATTCAACACCTGACAGATCAGGCTCTGCACATACGACTTCAGTGTGAACTTGTAAATAATATTAATTTTGTGTAATGACTTTCACTGCCAGCCAGCATCCTTTGCAGAAATTCCAAGTGGCAATCAATTGTCAGTAACATAAAAAAGAAGAAAATGTCTGTACCTGTGTTTGAGAACAAACTCTATGAAAAATACAAGTGAAAACAATATTCATATACAGCAAATGGTTACCAAACATGCATAAAGGAATATCTTGACAATGACATTAGTTGGTGAGCTGTTGAGTCAAAATATCTTCTTTTTTTTAAATAATTTTTTTATTCTTTTATATCGAGGATAATGGAATAAGCACTTATGTGCTTTTTTACATTCAGTCCCCGTGTGTATGCAGTTTTGTCAATTGTGTCATCCGTTCCCATCGGCACACAGTGGCCTACTCTTACGAAAAGCGGAACAGGATTTAACGTGTGCGCAAGATGTTCTGCGTGCGTTCACACACGGGGCCTCGGTTTATAGTCTCATCCGAAGGACTTTTGGGGAGAGTGGAGTCTGCACTGATGTTAACTCCAGGGAAAATATCCCCTTGAACTGGAATCGAACCCGGGTCATCAGATTGCGAGCGCAATGTTCTAACCACTAGGCTATCCCTTCCCCCCTTGGCATTACCTGGTGTGTGGCAACATCAGCAGCAAACCATTGACGTGGCAGGGATGTGAGATCTGCTCCATGTTTGGTGTTTTTTAGATTAGAAAAGTAGAAGAGAGTGTTCATAGCAATTCTAATTAAAGAGAAATGAATTGTATATGATGCTTTGCCAACTTTTATGAGAACATTGTTAAATTATATATATATGTTTTTTTTTAAATACTGACTTAATGTGTATGGCCATGATATACAACATCACCATCATTTTCAACCACAATAACAACATCAACAACAGCAACAATAACAACAATTCAACATACATATGTGTTTGATAGGTTAGGGTTTAAAAAAAAATATTTTGTGAGTTAAAATCATCATATTTTCCTGAACAAACATTGACACTATTTCAACCACATCAAGGTGGGGAAAAACATACAAACACACACCTTTTTCAGCTTAAAATGTTTTTGGCTGTGATGCCAAATTTAATCCTGGGGCATTAAAAGAACACCCCCCCCCCCCAAAGTGAGGTACAAATCTACCACATTCACCACTATCTATTTTTTCACATAGGTGATCCAGACTGAAGACATAGAGAAACTGAAGGTTTCTGTTTAGGTGAGATTTGAGTTTCCCTTTGGATGAAATGAAGAAAAGACCAAAGATGGGGACTGTATGACTGCAAGATAAGGAGGGGCAAATACAGCTTAGGTACAGGGTAAGGGAGTTGAAAGAGAGAGATAAACAGAGTCTGGGTCACCATAAGTCATGTCACGGTAGGTTAAGCCTGAAGGAAGAGTGTATCATGTGTTGGGGAGAGAGAGAGAGAGAGAGAGATAGAGAGAGAGAGAGAGAGAGAGAGAGAGAGAGAGAGAGAGAGAGAGAAAGAGAGAGAGAGACAGACAGACAGACAGACAGACGAGAGAGAGACAGACAGACAGAAGAGAGAGAGAGAGAGAGAGAGAGAGAAGAGAGAGAGAGAGAGAGAGAGAGAGAGAGAGAGAGAGAGAGAGAGAGAGAGAGAGAGAGAGAGAGAGAGAGAGAGAGAGAGAGAGAGAGAGAGAGAGAGAGAATGAGAGAGTCTCAGTTGTATTTCGTTTTCCAGTCAGTACATGACCTCTCTTTTCCTTCCCCCATTTCAGGATATCCATTTCTTATACCTTGTGTTCAACCATAATGCAGTGTATATGCATTCAATGTTCTGTGCACAAAACTGCCTCTTTGAGAGACTGTCATAACTGCAACATTTTCGTTTTCAGCTCCAGCTATTTTCTCTCATGAAAAACATAAACACAAGAAAAATGTCAATGTCCTCATCACAAGGTTTTTTTCAGCAAACTACTCTCTTATCTCTTAAAGAAAATGTACACAGTGCATGTTAACATCCTCTGAAGAAGTATTTCACAAGCTAATTTTCCTCCCATTTCTTTTAAAGAGAAAAGTACATCTTCAAGACAAGTATCTCCAGGGCATACTCTCTTCCAGCTCATAAAACACACTCCCACGCAATTAACGTGCTTTTCTTGTATATTTGTAATGATTCAGAAACACTCTGTCAAACTTCAAATTGTCTTGACAGCAAAAGTCTAGAACTTTTTATGGCACAAATTCCACCTTTTTTCTTTTTGAAATTTCAGAAGGCTTAGATCAGGTTTCAGAGGAGCGGAATAGAAAGGTAAGGTAAACATGTTTGCATAAGTTCGGGAGCGAGATGTCAGAGACCTCAACTTCTCCAGGGGCCAGCACCTTAAGGATGGTACCCATCTCCTCTCCTTTGCAGCTTTACCTTCCTTGGCCCTAAAGATGCAGGTACCTATTGACAGCCGGGTGAACTGGGGGACAGTACTGAAGCCAAGGTGTGCAAACAGTCACCCATCCACTTGGTTCAACCACGCTCTATGCTGCTTAACCTTAACTTGGGGAAAGCGAGTGCTCTGAACACTGAGCTCTTCTGTTCCCTGAGCAGGGCAAGACAAGATAAAAGAGACAGAATGGAATAGTGTTGGGTAGAGTTAGATGAGACATAATGTGACAGGGTTAATATGAAGTAAAATAGAACGCTGTGAAAATTGTACTTATGTATGTGTGTGTATGTATGTGTGTATGCATGTTTGTGTGTGCGTGCATGAAAGAGAGAGAGAGAGAGAGAGAGAGAAGAGAGAGAGAGAGACATGGAGAGAGACAGAGACAGACAGACAGACAGAGAGTGTGTGTACGTTTACGTGTGTGTGTGCCTGTGTCTCTACACGTTTGGTGTGTCTGTGTGTCCAGATGTGGTGACAAAACCACATACTAGGCTTTCGCAAACAGCTAGGTAGTAGTCACACCACACTGATGGACAAAGGAAAGTATGTACTGGCACAAGCTGGCCACTGATTCACACACCAATGCCAACGTCCCAGCCAATGGCACATCACACACAGCCCTGTGCCTGCTGCCCTAGCGGGAATGTATGGAGAGCATGAGGGGGATAAATACTGCTGTCCTCAGCGCTCTCCACGCACCAGTGTGAAGCAAACAGCAGGCAAACTAGCCAGTGAACTGGGGACTAAGCCAGGGAGGGCTTGCCCTCACTGGGTGCATGCTTTCTGCTGGCTGTCTTCCTCCACCCTTTCCCGGTGTAACATTGTGACATGTGTCCCCTTCTTGTGATTCGGACTCTTAGGACAAATTTGCCTTGGAGGATTTTTGCTTTAGTGTATGTATTCTAGTTGTATCTGTTTTCTGTTTTTTTTCTCCAGGTTTTTGCTTTAGTGTTTGTATTCTAGTTGTATCCGTTTGGTTTTTTTCCTTCAGGTTTTTGCTTTAGTGTATGTATTCTAGTTGTATCTGTTTTCTATTTTTAAAATTTTCTCTAGGTTTTTGCTTTAGTGTATGTATTCTAGTTGTATCTGTTTTCTTTTTTTATTATTTTCTCCTCAGCTAAAGCTTCGAGGTTCAACATTGGTGAAGTTTTTGTGTGTGTAACTACTTTAACTCACCATTAAAGTAGCTGCATTCCGACTTCGGAGATGATGTCCAAACACAACAGTATTGTATAAAATGTTATCAGTTCCAACTGGCATGAAATAGTCTTCCCTTCTGAAAGGCAGATCGGGTTTTAACATATGTAAAAGATGTTCTGCTTGCATTTGCACATGGGGCCTTGGTTTACAGACTCATCCAAAGGACTTTTGGGGATTCGACTCAGTGCTGATGTTAATTTCTGAGTAAAATTACCCTAAAACAGTGTCTCTATGGTAGCTGGATCCTGGGCTGTCAGATCACAAGTACAATGCTCTAACCACTGGACTATTTTGTTTGCAGGTTTGTATTCTACTGTGCAAAGAATCACATTTCCCGAAATAACTTTTGCAAAGTTATCAACCACAAAGAGAGAAAGAGAGACTCAGAGAGAGAGAGAGAGAGAGAGAGAGAAGAGAGAAGAGAGATAAGTGAGAGAGAGAGAGAAAGTGAGATGTGTGGTGGTGTGAGAGAGAGAGAGAGAGAGAGAGAGAGAGAGAGAGAGAAAGAAAGAGAGAGAGAGAGAGAGAGAGAGAGAGAGAGAGAGAGAGAAGAGAAACACACACACACACACACACACACACCACACACACACACACACACACACACAGAGCCTCTTTTACTCTAACATTTTTTCTTATCTTTCAAATGTTATCGTACAGAAAGAAACAGCAAAAGGAACCAGTGAAAAATCTATCACGTTTACCCCCACCCCACCCCCATCCCTACCCCCACCCCCACCCCCATCCCTACCCCCACCCTCACCCCCATCCCTTTCTGTCATATTCACGTTGGTGGTCCAAGCTGAAGACATAGCGAAACTGAAGGCTTCTGTTTCAGAAATATTTTGTTTCGCTTTTGGATAAAAGAAATGCGATAAACGGAAAACGATAGCACTGTCAGATAAAGTAGGGGTAAAGCACAGTTAGGTACAGGGTAAGAGAGTTGAAAGAGAGAGAGAGAGAGAGAGAGAGAGAGAGAGAGAGAGAGAGAGAGAGAGAGATAGAGAAAGAGAGACACAGAGAGACACAGAGAGAGACAGAGAGAGAGAGAGATAAACATAGTCCGGGTCACCATAAGTCATGCCAGGTTAGGCTGAGCTTGAAGGAAGAGTGTATCAAGTTATAGGAGAGAGAGAGAGAGAGAGAGAGAGAGAGAAGAGAGAGAGAAGAGAGACAGAGAGAGGAAGAGAGGGAGGGAGACAGTACAGACAGACAGACAGACAGACAGACAGATAGACAGAAAGGACCCTCCAGAAAACATTATCAAAAAATTCACCCAATCACCAAATTTTCCCGTCACCACCATACCACACACTCCACACCCACACACCACACATATTACAATCACGTGTGGCAGCTCATACACATACAACTGACACTCACATCACAACACTTTAAACAAGACACATCATACACGACACAAGGGGAGTCACTCTTACACGATACACAGAGGTGTGTTAAGCACCCGAACAAAATGATGTCTAAAGGAGAGAGAGATGAAGAGAGAGAGAGAGAGAGAGAGAGAGAGAGAGAGAGAGAGAGAGAGAGAGAGAGAGAGAAGAGAGAGAGAGAGAAGAGAAAGAGAGAAGAGACGAAGAGAGAGAAGAGAGCGAGAGAGAGAAACAGCGTACAAGTATGCCAGGTAGAGCGAGTTGAAGAAGAGGACAAGTATAGGAGAGAGAGAAGAGACGAGAGAGAGATAGAGAGACTACCCACGAACAAGAAGGGGGGAAACCCAGACAATACAGCATCACAACACAGACAACAACACACACACAACAACAAGACGACAGATAGAACAGAAAAGAAACCCCAACGAAGAAAAAAGCTCTCCTACCAGACTAAAATGCTCACAAATCCCACAAAAGAAAATCTTTTTCGTCCGTATGGCCCATCAGCACAAACATGGATGAGCACACCACACCACCACACACACACACACACAACACCAACAACCCCACCACAAAAACACACCACCCACACACAGCCCATAGCCCACCAGTCCACAAATCCTTCCAATCCCTAACTTCTAGCTGACCACTGTCTGAGGCGGCACCTCTCAGAAAAGCTAGTCTGATAAGACTGCTTCATGGAGAGAGAAAGAGAGAAGAGAGAGATGAGATGGAGCAGAAGAGAAGAGAGAGCGAGAGAGAGAAAAGCAAGCGAGAGAGAGTAGGAGAGAGAAGAGAAGAAGAGCGAAGAAGAGAGAGCGAGAGAGAGAACGAAGACACACACAACACAACACAGCAACACACACACAACACACATACACACATTCACACACACCACACACACACACACACAACACACACACACACTAAAAGACGGACAGAAAGAAATCATGTGTGCCCTCAAAACAGAAACCCCGAACGAAGAAGAAAAAGTCTCTCCTAGCCCAGTGACTTATAATGGCATCACAGAAATCCCCTCACAAAAAGAAGAAATCCCCTGATAATAATTTATCGTCAGCTTAAGGGCCCCAGTCAGCATCAATGACGAATGGAGGAGGCACACCACACCACACCACACCACACCACACCACACCACACCACACCACACCACACCACACCACAGCCCATAGGCCCACCAGTCCACAAATCTTTCCTTAATCCGCTAATCCTGTTTCTATGCTGATCCCTGTCTGGAGGTCTGGCACCTCTCAGATATCAGCTGTTAGTTTTGATAAGGACTGGCTTCCATGGGGAGAGAGAGAGAGAGAGAGAGAGAGAGAGAGAGAGAGAGAGAGAGAGAGAGAGATGTGTCTGATTTTTCTAGTCTCTTCACGAACTTCTTAGCTTGTTTTATATGGATGATAATGGGATGGGGTGTGTTTCGTCTCTTTATCTTTGTCTTTGGTTGTTGTTTTTTTATCTCTGTCTCTGTCTTTAGGTACTCCAATATATGTTTGGTTACTTGCTTCTGTGTGTGCGTGTGTGTCTGTCTGTCTGTCTGTCTGTCTGTCTTTTCTCTCTCCTCTCTCTCTCTCTCTCTCTCTCTTCTTCTTCTTCTTCTTCTTCTTCTTCTTCTTTTCATTCTTCTTCTTC
This sequence comes from Rapana venosa, assembly GCA_028751875.1. NCBI lineage: Eukaryota > Metazoa > Mollusca > Gastropoda > Neogastropoda > Muricidae > Rapana > Rapana venosa. The sequence continues at coordinate 70,153,589 of CM054138.1, forward strand.
TTCTTCTTCTTCTTCTTTTTTTCTTTACATTCTTCTTCTTCTTCTTCTTTTCATGCTTCTTCTTCCTTCTTCTTCTTCTTCTTCTTCTTCTTCTTCTTCTTCTTCTTCTTCTTCTTCTTCTTCTTCTTCTTCTTCTTCTTCTTCTTTTGCATTCTTCTTTGCATTCTTCTTCTTCTTTGCATTCTTCTTCTTCTTCTTTGCATTCTTCTTCTTCTTCTTTGCATTCTTCTTCTTCTTCTTCTTCCTTCTTCTTCTTCTTCTTCTTCTTCTTCTTCCCTTCTTCTTCTTCTTCTTCTTCTTCTTCTTCGCATTCTTCTTCTTCTTCACATTCTTCTTCGCATTCTTCTTCGCTCTCTTCAATATGAAAGTCACCACAGAGCTTAACAATAATCACAAGCATGCAGAATGTATAACAAAGAGAAGGGATAGACAGACAGACAGACAGGGAAAGACACAATAGCGTTTTATCAAATCATAGCCTACAAAACAGAACTGTCTACGATTGTAAAGCGTACAAAGATATACCCCAATGGAGACCACAAAAAGGCGGCAATAGAGAAATCCTATTGCTCCAAGAAGTTACCCACCACATACTGTGATAACAGTTGCTCTGAAAGTCACATAGATCATGGACTAATGCAGTATTGATGACAAACCAAGCTGAAAATCATGGCACTCTGACTGACGTATACACAAAAGGGGACTGTGATTGACCGGTGGTGACAGCAGAACTGACTAATGGGGCATGTACACTACCAAGGGGAGTGCTTGGACGGTCGTGTAAAGGATCACAAGATAAAACCATACTTAAGGAGTGGGTTATTTGATAGATACTGGCATACAATATGATTTAAGGATAAGTGTTACAAGTTAAACAAGATTTTTGTTGCTTTCATATAACCTTTGTGGGTGTATGAAGTAAAAAAGATGTAAGGCTGAGGAAATGGTTCTTGTAAGTTTAGAATGAAAACTTGTAGTGAAAAATCAATCAAAGACAGACATGCAGAAAACAGACAGAGGACAAACACAGAGACAAAAATAGACAGATAGGACACGGAAAGAGAGATTTCTTTGTCAAACACTCAGTCACTATTGTTGTCTGTCATATGAGCACAAATACATCGTGCTGCCATTAAGCTCCTGACAAGTCAGGTCCAGCACATCCGACTATGGCATGTGGAAGAATTGTTATCTTGCTTTATGGAAAAAAAAGCAGGAGAATGGACCAAGAAGGCAGAAAATAGACAAGAAAGAGGGAGAAGGGAGCAAAGGATCAAGGCAGAAACTGAGTGGAATGAAAAAGAGGAAATTCCTAGCACAGAATTTCCAGAAAGCAGGAATGATATTTATACTGACAGGCCCACGGCATCCTCATGGGAGAACAGAGACAAAGAGCGGTAGAGAAATTCAGACAAACAAAAAATATACAGACTAAGAAAATACTTTGAAAATGATAATTGGCAAAGCAAAACCATCCCCTGCTCTATGGCAGTAGTAGCTTTTAACCATTTGGGAACACTGAAATGCGGCAGTTAACGAAATCCTCTTACTGCAGACAGAAGTTAACCCACAAAAGGCGGTGATAACACTTGCCCTACAAGTCGCATGGATCATGGACTAATGCAGTATTGATGACAAACCAAGCTGAAAATCATCACACCCTGATTGACGTGTACACAAAGGGCGTTGGGTTTGACCATTGGCCAAAGAAAAGTGAATGGGGACTGTATACTGTATACCTGTGTCAGGGTCCTTTTCTTTCTCTTCTTTTCCTTTTTTATCGTTTCAGCTGTGTGTGTGTGTGTGTGTGGTGGGGGTGGTGTGTGTGTGTGTGTGTGTGTGTGTGTGTTGTGTGTTGTCTGCGTGTCTGCGTGTCTGTGTGTCTGTGTGTGTCTATCTGTTTGTGTCCGTCTCTTAGTTTCTCTGTCTCTCTGACTATCTGTATGTATATCTGTGTATCTGTCTGTCTGTGTGTCTTTCTCTCTGTCTGTCTGTCTGCCTGTCTCTGTCTGTCTCTCTCTCTCTCTGATTCATTTTTTTGTCTGTAACATTTGCATGCAGATGCACTTTTTAGAGAGAAAAAAAACTTTAAAAATTTGACCATTAAAATACAACCTAAACATGACAACAGACGACAAAATAAAAATAAGAGACAAACAGTAAAACAAGAATGAAACAAATGTTCAAACTTATTTCCCAAAGAATAACAAACAACAAAAATCTAAAACTCATTACAGAAGAGTGCTACATACAATAACAATGACAATTATAGACCACCACAGAACTTTTCTTTTCAAATACATACTATATCGCTTGCAGATTCAGTGTGATACATATTCATTAAAAAGAAAAACTCTCTTTAGTAAAACAAAAAAAAGCCAACAACAACAACAACAACACCAAACAAAA
>CM054138.1:70160997-70165997 GCA_028751875.1 Rapana venosa
GAATTTGTCATTGTCATTTGTCTCTCTCTCTCTCCACACACACACACACACACACACACACACACACACACACACACAGTGAAAATCTCTCTCCATCCAACAAAGTTTATAACCACCTAACTCAACAATAACGCAAGCGAAAGAAAGCCACAAATGTCCTTTCCTCTTAATAACAAGAGCGCTCTCTCTTCTCTCTCTCTCTCTCTTCCTCTCTCTCTCTCTCTCTCTCTCTCTCTCTCTCTCTCCTCTCTCTTCTTTCTCTCTCTCTCTCTCTCTCTTCTCTCTCTCTCTCTCTCTCTCTCTCTCTCTCTCTCTCTCTCTCTCTCTCTCTCTCTCTCTCAAACAAAGACAGACCCAGGCCCTATGAAGAGGTTTCCGAAAAGCCTGAGTTAGCAGCCAGATATTAATTACTACAAAGGAAGGCAAAACTCAGGAGCTGCTGTGATAGAAGTCAATGGCTGCTTTGTTCTGGCCCTCGTGGTGACCTCAGATTCAGTTTCCTAGTCACTTCTGAGCCTTTGGGCGAGATGGTATCAAATTTCAAAGCCTTGGGGGGGGGGGGGGGGGAGAGGGGGCGAAGGGGAGGGGTTCGAAGCGGAGTTAGAGGGAGTGTTATCTGTGGTTAAGGCTAGAAGGTCGCTTGTTATAATTATGTAGGATGACTTGTTCGTGGCACTCTCAAGGACTAATAGTCGGTTCTGCACTGAAGCTGCGACGTGGTATAGATTAGTGGGGGGGGGGGGGGGGGGTTGGGGGGTGAGGGGGGGGGGGGTTGGGAGGGGGGGGGTTAGTGGGGTGCAGGCTGCGTATGGTTGATGTTAGAATTTATATGTAGGGGACGGTTGTCAGTGGTGGAGCACTCCTTCCAAAGTAAGAGCGTGAGGTGTTTACAGTTGATGGGTCGTTGCGACTGGCTTCGACGTTGGTTCAAGAGTAAAAGGAGACTGCTTTGGGGGGGGTGCGAGTAGGGAGGGGGATGGGCGCGCTAGGAGGAGGAGGCTTAGCTCGGGTCCTGTTTCTTTGGTATGTGGTTTAGACATCTTCTTACTACTAGTTACCTCTGAAGTGTGAATCATCGGCTGTGCAGGGCTTTTCTTGTTGGTAGCCTTACAGCAAGCGTAAAAATAGTTAATTCGTTCGTTATGGACTTCTGAACTTGAGGATCCGAGTTTGACAACCCTGATTTTGTGTTGTTGTGTTGTTGTGTTGGTTTTTTTTACTTTTTAACACCACATTAAGTCATGGCAGATTTCTCTGCGTGAATTCCGGGCTGCTCTCCCTGGGGGAGAGCGCGTCGCCACAAGAGCAGCGCCACTTATGTCGAGCGTAGGTATGAGGTATGACTGGGTTTTTGAGAGTAGAATGAGTGGGGAGGACAGACAGAAGGACAGAAACGTCACAAAAGATGAGGCAGCCAAACCAAAATTACTAAAAGCGTTGTTATTGATGACAATATAGAAAGCAGTTTAACCAAAGTTGCCGAGCTGTATGTACAGTGATTGCAACTGCAGTTTGTGGACTTCCTAAGTCTTAAGGAGAAGAAAGAGAACGATTGTGGGAAAAAGAACAAAAGAAAGACAGACAGAAAACAGAACGGATATATAAAACAAAATAAAAATGAACAAGAGGTAGGTGTGGAGAAAGACGTAGAAGAAAGTGGAGGGGGGGGGGGGGGGGAGGTAAGAGAGTGGAGGAAGAAGCGATGAAAAGATGAAAGAAAGGAGGAGGAGGAGCCAGAGGAGAAGGAGACGAAGAAGAAGAAGAAGAAGAAGAAGAAGAAGAAGAAAGAAGAAGAAGAAGAAGAAGAAGAAGAAGAAGAAGAAGAAGAAGAAGAAGAAGAAGAAGAAGAAGAAGAAAAGGAGGAGGAGGAGGAAAAGGAGGAGGAGGAGGAAAAGGAGAAGAAGAACAGCAACAAATGCAAGAAGAACAACAACAATACGAACAAGAACAAGAAGAACAGGACAAGAAGAAGAAAGGAGGAGGAGATTAACCATCTCTTGGCCTAACGCCCAGCAGGCACTTGAAGCCCCATCACAGCCAAGGACAGAGACTGTTAAAAGATAGAAGGCAGAAAAATGGCCGGATAACACAGAGCAGGCAGCCCATGAATTACATACAGCGTCCTCACATTGCAGGCATTCCTCGAAAAGTGAGATAAATTTGACATTCAGGAAAAGACAAAGCTACACACACACACACATACACATACACACGCAAGCAGGCACGCGACACACACGAACGCACGCACACGCACACACACGCACGCACTCGCACGCACGCACGCACACACGCACGCGAACACATACACACACAAACACGCTCACACACACGCAGGTACGCAGGCACACACACACGCAGGCACGCACACACGCACGCGAACACATACACACACACGCACGCACTCACGCACGCACGCACACGCTTGAAGACTGTATACAGACCTCCCCCCCTCCCTCTGCCCTCCCCCTCCCCCCCCCCCCCCTTCTTTAAATCAGCAAAATACTACTAATCAAAAGAACATACAATTCATGCTATGGCTTCTAGATGACTGTGTGATATCACATTCTTTCCTGATCATCTTTGTCTTATACCCTAAATCTGTGAGGAGTCACTTAGTCGATACATTGAACAAGCTGTTCACGTATGTTCCACTGTTTATGTCGGCTGTGTACCACAGCCTGGAACTTTTAAAAGGTGGTTTTGCCTTAGCTTTGCTGGTGAGCTGTGACAATGAGCACGTAAACGAACCCAAGCAGCAAAGTTAGCAAGAGAAGGGAAGAGGCATTACTGTTTTGAGTCAAATACTTTTCTTTAATTTTCAAAACTTTAGTGTCAGTTTTTCGACAGTTATCATTGCGTGTTGAATATTCGATAACCACATACAATATTCCATCTGGAAAGAAATATACAACACAAAGTGACACATGATGGCAGTGTCCTCACAAACCACTTAGCGAACACTTAATCAACACATAAAATGCTGCACTCGTCAAGCCTCCAGTTCCGCTATTAATTATGAACATAGCTGAAAATATGCGTTTGCCCGTATACATGCGTAATTATGTTCCTGACTGAGTATGCGTGTGCATGTTTGTGCCCATGAGTGTGACATCTACATATATGAATGTGCGCGTGTGCATGCGTGTGCTAGTCCTTAATAACACGTTTTAGTGCCTATATATTTTGGCAGACTTACAAAAGGTTGAACAGAAAAATGCTAAAACTCTGTTATGTAAAAAAATGATTATCAAAAAAAGTCCAACACCACAAAGTTCTGATCACCCCTTTCTCCTTAAAAACAGCATCGCAAAACAACAAATATAAAAATCATACAAAAAATAAACAAACAGTTCGATTTCAAAGTTATGCATATCTTTTTTTTTCTCCAACTTTCAAACCATAACAGTTGTGGATTTTTTCCTTGTCAGGTCTGTCAAACTAACAAGAAACTACAACATGAATAGTAACCAACCCATGGCAGGGGCAAGCCCACACACACTCACTCACTCTTACCTCTGACTTCCTCACCACGTGGACAGCTAAAAATACCCCACCAGTCAGTCAGAACCCACACACAGAAACAGAGAGAGTGCTGCAGGCTGGGCAATGCTACATCCTGCCAAACCAACAGCTGTGCTTCTGGCGTTGGGCCCCTGGGGAAATCCCCTCAAGTCGAGTCAGCTTATGGCCCAGTCAGCGTCGAGATGGATAAAGCCAGAAGCCCACAGCCCACCACCAATCCGCAAATCCTTCGCTAATCCGCTAATCCAACGAAGCTATGGCATGTATGTCTGAGAACTTGAACATTCCGGGACATCAGAATGAATCAGTCATACACTGGGGGTTTTTTTGGACACCAGCCAAGAGGTCAGCTGTAAGCTTCAACCCACTCCACTCCAGGCGTGTTGTTTACAGCCCCGCCGACCGCAGAGGCCATATCGGGGCTGCCACCTGGTTCATTTCTGTTATTTCTGCTGTTGTTGTCGTTGTTAAATCTCAGATTAAATCTGCGTAACTATAATACAGACAAAAACAGGATTAAAACCAACTCGACGAACTTTCCTTGTGCCTGTAAGCTTTTTTAAAGACAGACGCCATAGTGTGATAACCAAGGGCATAGATTTCTAAACCTCAAACTTCTGAAGTTGTGGGTCTCGAGTTCGAATCTTAATAGCGCCCTGTGGATTAATGCAGGAGATTCTTTTTTCTTTTTCTTTTTACAATCCTTATTGTCCATTCGAATACGGAGTGTCTTGTTCCCCTTAATGTGTATGTGTCTATGTCCATCAAGAACAGATCCCGTAACTATTGGGTGGGGCTATAAAAGCAACCACAATACTCAGCATGGGTTAGAGTCTTGTTGTCAGCTTATTGGGTGATGAAGTTGATCAGGCATCTGCTGCATGGTTTTCCTGACAGATGCTGTGATCTGGAGGGCTGGGTTGACTTCATGAAAGGAAAAATGGGGGGATGGGACCTAGTGGTTAAAGTGTTCTACTTGCGATCTGATGTCAGTTGTGGATGTGGGTTCAAGCCTTCGCTAAGGTGTTCATGTGGAAACATGACAAAATTTACAAAACCGCATACACACGGGGACTGGATGTAAAAAAAGCACATGAATACTTATTCCATTATCCTCGATATAAAAGAATAAATAAAATAAATAAATAAAATGTGCGGGGATTTTCCCATGGATTTGACGTTTATACTGATTCCTGGCCCCTAGAGAAGTCAGGTTTCTGACGCCTCGCTCCCCTACGACCTTACAGGTTATGGGTCACCTTTACCTTTTTGACTGACTCCACACCCCCACCCCCCTACTCCCCCGAAAGTCCCTCAGATGACACTACAAACTGATGTTCCTCTTTGAAATGCACGCATATCTTGCACACACGTTAAAACCGCGTCTACTTTTCATGGAAGAATGGATCAGCAATGATCGGTGGTACACATAACACTTGTATACCCAGCGGATGAGACTGTAAACCAAAGTCCCGTGT
>CM054138.1:70173497-70183497 GCA_028751875.1 Rapana venosa
GGGTGATGGGGGTGGAAGGTTTGTGTATGTGTAGTGGGGTAATTTTAGGGGAGGGTGGGTGGGGGTGGGGGGGGGAAGGTGTGTGTGTGTGCATGTGTGTGTGTGTGCGTACGCGCATGTGCGCGAACAATTCATAAACTGCTTTTCCAAACTATGTCAGCTTTCTTTGGAAATGATTAAGATATATAATATATTTTTGATACACTTTAAAAAAAAAAAAGAATATGTTTGGCCAGATGTAGTAAAGAAAGGCCTTTAGCTGTTATATAGACAGACAGGCATACACACAACTCAAAAGTGCATCCCACCTAAGCTCTATCTCTCTGTGTGTGAGGAGGAGAGGGGGTGATGTGGGTGGAAGGTGTGTGTGTGGTTTGTAGTGTGGGGGAAAGGGGGGTGGGGTGGGGGTTGGGGGAAGGTGTGTGTTGTTTGTAGTGAGGGGAAGGGTGGGGGGGTGGGGGGGGGGGAAGGTGTGTATGTGTGTTGTGTGCGTGTGCGCATGCACATAACTCATAAACTGCTTTTCCAAAATATGTCAGCATTATCTGGAAATAGCTATAAAAATATATAACATATAAATTTTTGATAAACTGTTTGAAAAAGAATATGTTGGTTAAGGTTGTCTGAAGTCTTGAAATAATTCTAGAATATGTTGATTCTCAGCGCCAAATAAATGCATATAATTATGAGACTAGTTTCTGAGACACAGACAGCCAGTCCCAACTGTCCCCACACACACACACACACACTCACACACACTCACACACACACTTACCCCCCCCCCCCCCCCTCACCACCACCCTCAAACACTTTACATCCCCACCCCCCCACCCAATCCACGCAATCCACCCTCCCCACCCCCAACACACATAGCTCTCTCTGCCTTCTCCTATCATCCCCCCCCCCCCCACCAACACACACACATTCACACACACATTCACCCACACACACACACACCCACACACACACACAAACACACACACAATCCCACCCACCCACCCATCCACGCACACCACACACACACACATACATAGCTCTCTCTCTGCTTCTCCCATCCTCCACCCACCCCACATACACATACTCACACTCACCCACCCACAACATCCCACCCACCCATCCACACACACACCCACGCACACACACACAACCACACGCTCCCTACCTCCTCTCCCCCCCCCCTCCCCTCCCCCACCCCCCCCCCCACCCCATCCCCACACACAAAACCTTAGCTCCAGACAGAAAAAAAAAACCCAACCACCAGACATTAGGAAATAATCTCCACTTATTTTGACAGCTTAACCCTTTACATACCAACCCTTCTTCAAGAGCTAGTTCAGACAGTGCACTCTCTCTCTCTCTCCCCTTCATCAACGCAAGCCAAGTGAACACATTGTCAATGACTCACTTCCTCTCCGCGTCCCATGATCACTTGTACCTACCTAACCAGCACAATTGCAGAAACATCTGCGCCAATTACAGTTCCCCCCCCCCCCAAAAAAAAAAATATATATATATATATATTGTACCAGTTCCTGTAAGAGCTACAGTAATTACCACAGAGACCAAGCCAAATGACAATTAGAATATCGGTCAGTGCCAAAGTTGGGTTTTTTTGTTTTTTTTATATATTTATGCTTCTTTTTCTTTTCTTTTTCTGATTGTTGTTGTTGTTGTTGTTTTGTCCTTAGCAGAAGTACGTTGGTATGGTTGTTGTTTTATTTTTGGAGGGAGGTAGGGAGAGGGGGGGGGGGATTTTTTGGGTGTGGCTGAAAAAGTGTGAGAAAAAAACCAAACCCAAAATTTGATGATAGTTTGAGTCAGTGAAAGACAACTTTGCATTCCTGAGAGGGTTTAAATGTTGTGTGTGTTGTGTGGGAGGGGGGGGGGGGGGGTGTAACACGCGCGTGCATGCGCGTCCCTTATGTGTGTGTGTTTGCCGTCTGTGATCTTCAGTTTAACGTCTATTCACATTTAGTGATTTTTAGACGGCGTTTTTCCGTGTGTGTGTGTGTGTGTGTGTGTGTGTGTGTGTGTGTGTGTGTGTGTGTGTGTGGTGTGTGTGTGTCTGTGTGTGTGCGTGTGTGTGTGTGTGTGAATGTGTGTGCGTGGTGTGTTGTGAATGTGTGTGTTTGTGAATGTGTGTGCGTGCGTGTGTGTGTGTGTATGTGTGTGCGTTTCATCCTGCAAAGTGCTCTTACCACAATACATATTGCTTCATCAATATCCGTAAATAATCAACACATATATAATGTTCAAATAATAAATAAATACAAATTACCATAAACGTAGTACTTTTGTTTTTCTGAGGTTCTGTTTAGGAGGGTGTTTTTCAATAACTATTTCAGTATGTATAAAGCAAATACTGGAAATTTTTTTGTTTTTTTCTTTCGTTTCTCCAAAGTTCACCGATGGTAAAAATTTGCATATGTGACGGTTTCCTTTTTCTTTTTAGCCCACCATGAATGCAGCTGCATTTTGACTTCAGGGAGACATGAAACTTTGATTTTAAGTTATCACTTTTAAAGTTTGTAATCCATAATTCAAGTATCAGTATTATGAATATACTGCAGTTGTATAACTAAGCTTCCCGCTAAAGTGTGTATTTTGTATAGGTTCAAATCGAACAGCATTCTATTTCTGACACATTTTGGTGGACAGTGTGACGATGGTGTTAGTTGTAGGGTTTTTTTTTCTTTCTTGTTGTTCCTGTATCATTATCATTGGTTTGTTCTTTGTGATGAGACTATAAACCGAGGCCCCGTGTTCGAACGCATGCAGAACATCTTGCGCACACGTTAAATCCTGTTCCGCTTTTTGAAAGAGTAGGCCATTGTGCGCCGGTGGGAACAGATGACAAAATTTACAAAACCGCATTATCCACGATACAATTTTTTTTTTAATCATGTCATCTGAGCGCTTTGATTTGTTGCTTTACAAGATTCAGCGCTATATAAATTCCATACATTATTATTATTATTATTATTATTATTATTATTATTATTATTATTATTATTATTATTATAATAAAGATCTTTGGGACTAATTTTAAAGAACAAATTCAAAAGCTCTGAAATATTGGAATGTCACTTAACTGGTCGCTTACAGCAACGCACTCGAGGGCGTTTTGGTGGTAAAATGCTTACACTCTTCTCGTTTATATTTCGTTCGTACTTCAACTCTTGACGGCATACATCATCCATGCGTGCGCGTGCGTACGAGCAAATGCACAGACACATATGCAAACACAAGTGAAGTTATGCATGGACGATTTCTCTGTATCTCTCTGCTATTTGTTTTATCTGCCTGTACTCTCTCTCTCTCTTCACTCTCTCTATCTCTCTGTCCTCTCTCTCCTCTCTCTCTCTCCTCTCTCCTCTCTCTCCCTCTTCTCTCTCTCCCTCTCTCTCTCTCTCTCTCGCTCTGCCCTCTCTCCTCTCCTCTGTCTCTGTCTCGTCTGTCTCTCTCTCCCCCCTCTCTCTCTCTCCCTCTCTCCCTCTCTCTCCTCCTCTCTCTCTCTTTCTCTGCCTCTCTCTCTCTCTCTCTCTCTCTCTCTCTCTCTCTCTCTCTCTCTCTCTCTCTCTCTCTCTCTCTCTACCAACTTAAAAGAGCATGAATGCTTTCACTTCCACCAGCTACTTAACCCTCTATAAAACCGACGAAGCACTTTGAGTAAGGTGTGTCTGTGTGAGTGCGTGCTACGTGATGAATGATGGAAGCGAGAGGAACGGGGGGGGGCGCGGGCCGGAGCGGGGAAATAGAGAGAGAGACAGACGGACAGAAAGACAGACAGACAGACAGAGACAGAGAGATAGACGGCACGAGAGAGACACGGAGAGAGAGAGGTCGAGAGAGACAGAGAACACGAACAGAGAGACTAGACAGGCACGAGAGAGACACGGAGAGAGAGAGGTATGAGTTAGACAGGAGACGACAGAGACAGAGAGATAGACAGGCACGAGAGAGACACGGAGAGATTGGTTAGAGAGACTGAGAGACAGACAAGACAGAGAAACAGACAGAGAAACAGACAGAGACAGAGAGAGAGACAGACAGACACAGACAGAGAGACAGGCAGACATAGATAGAGATAGACAGAGGGACAGAAACAGAGAGGCAGACAGACAAAGAGAGAGACAGAGAGAGGCACAGAGAGAGAGACAGAGAGAGGGGGGGGTCAGAGAGGGGAGAGGAGAGACAGAGAGAGAGAGAGAGGAGACAGACAGACAAGCAGGCAGAGAGAGGCAGACAAACAGATAGAGACAGACAGACGGGCAGACAGAGAAACAGAGAGAGAAACAGAGAGAGGAGAGAGAGAGAAGAGAGAAGATGGAGATGAGAGAGAGAGAGGAGAGAGAGAGAGAGAGAGAGAGAGAGAGAGAGAGAGAGAGAACTCGAACTCGAACTCGAACTCGAAACTTTTTATTGAGAGTAAATGGATAAGCTCAGGGCTTTTTTACACAATGCTCTCAAAAAAAAAACAAAAAAAAAAAACCCACAACACAAAAAAAACCCACCAAAACCACCACCAACAACAATCAAAAACCACCAAAAAACAAAACAAAAACCCAAACAAACAAAAACCCAACAACAACCCCCCCCTTCCCCCAATTCCCAAACAAACCCGCAAACAATCATTATCAACAGTTTTAAAGACACCAAAATGAAAATTCAAAATTGATTACCAGTATTATGAATATACTGCATACACACATACAGAGAGAGAGAGAGAGAGAGGAGAGAGAGAGAGAGAGAGAGAGAGAGAGAGAAGAGAAGAGAGAGACAAAACACACACATACAGAGAAGAGAGAGAAGAGAGAGAGAGAGAGAGAGAGAGAGAGAGAGGAGAGAGAGAGAGGGGAGAGAGAGAGAGAGAGAGAGAGAAAAGAGAGAGAGAGAGCAAAACAGACAGAGAGATTTTAAAAAAGCAAAGACAGGAGAACTGACAGAGAGCAACATAAAGAGACAGAAAGACAGACGGTAGACAGATTCAGACAAACAGTGAACAGATCCAGACAAACAGTAGAGAGATCCAGACAAACAGTGGACAGATCCAGACAAACAGTGGACAGATCCAGACAAACAGTGGACAGATCCAGACAAACAGTGGACAGATCCAGACAGTGGACAGATCCGGACAGATCCAGACAAACAGTGGACAGATCCAGACAAACAGTGGACAGATCCAGACACTAAACAGATCCAGACAAACAGTGGACAGATCCAGACAAACAGTGGACAGATCCAGACAAACAGTGGACAGATCCAGACAAACAGAGAGACAGAGAAAGAGACAGATAAAGACAGACAGATTTCAAGATTTTTTTCCAGAAATTTTTTTTAAAACCTGGGGTTACATGAAATAGGGGTACAGAGACAGTCAGAGAGACAGATGCCAGAGTGTTTTCTCTCTCTCTCTCTCTCTCTCATCTCTCTCTCATCCACTCTCTCCGTCTCTCCTCTCTCTCCCTCTCATCTCCGCTCTCTCTCATCTCCTCTCTCTCTCTCTCTCTCCTCTCTCCTCTATGTGTGTGTGGGCGTGTGTGTGTGTGTGTGTGTGTGTTTTGTGTGTGTGTGTGTGTGTGTGTGTGTGTGTGTGTGTGTTGTGTGTGGTGTGTGTGTTTGTGTGTGTGTGAGCCATCCCTGTTTAATCACGTCTAAGTATTGTGGAGAAGCACACGGGCGTGTTCTCTTTAATTTAACTTGATACAAGCAGGCTTCGTTTGAAGCGGGCAATTCAGACAGCTAGAAAGACACTCCTTGGAAGTACGATTGGAAAGTGTTGTCATTTGAATAGTGTCTTGTCCTTTTTTTCCTTTCTTCCTTCCTTCCTTCCTTCCTTCCTTCCTTCCTTCCTTCTTGCTTGCCTGCCTTCTTTCCTTCCTTTTCGTTTTCTTTTTGCCTTCTTCCTTTTCTATTTTGCTTCCTTTCCGATCTTTTTTTGTTGTTGTTTTGTTCGTGTTTTTGTTTCTTTCTAGTTGACTTTTATTCTTTCTGTTCTCTTTTCTGTTCCTTTCTTTCTTTCTTTCTCTTTTGTCTTTTTAAAAAAAATAAATGATGCGTTTATTAGAAAGCTCCCTAAGTGAATTTTTTTTTTGTCTACCCTTCTGTCTTCTTTCTTTCTTTCTGTTCTATCTGTCTTCCTTTTTTTTCGTCTGTCTTTTCTTTTGTTTTCCCCCTTTTCTTTCTATCTACTGCTCTGTCTGACTTTGTTCTCTACAGTTCTTTCTCCTTTTTTCCATTCTCTTTCCTTTTTATTACTTTTTATTTGTTAAGTTCATTTTGAGCTCAACCTCGTACTTTAAGGGCCAAAGTAAAGATAATGTTAGTGGAAGAAATAGTAGTTTTTGTTGTTGTTTTTAAATCTCTTTCTTCCTCTCCTTTTTCTTCTCATTCTTCTTCCTCTTCAGAATTTTTCTTCTTCTTGTTTCTTCTTCTTCTTCTTCTTCTTCTTCTTCTTCTTCTTCTTCTTCTTCTTCTTCTTCTTCTTCTTCTTCTCAATCTTCTTCTTCTTCTTCCTCTTGAGAATTCTTCTTCTTCTTCTCCTTCTTCAAAATTCTCCTTCTTCTTCTTCTTTTTGTTCTTCAAAATTCTTCTTCCTCAAAATTCTTCTACTTCTTCAAAATTCTTCTCCTTCAAAATTCTTCTTCTTCTTCAAAATTCGTCTTCTTCTTCTTCAAAATTCTTCTTCTTCAAAATTTTTCTTCTTCTTCTTCAAAATTCTTCTTCTTTCTTCTTTTCTTCTTCTTCTTCTTCTTCTTCTTCTTCTTCTTCATAATTCTTCTTCTTCTTTTTCTCTACTTCAAAATTCTTCCTCTTCTTCTTCTCCAAATTCTTCTTCTTCCTCTTCATCTTCAAAATTCTTCTTCTTCTTCTTCTTCAACATTCTTCTTCTTCCTCTTCTTCTTCTTCTTCTTCTTCTTCTTCTTCAAAACTCTTCTTCTTCTTCTTCTTCTTCTTCTTCTTCTTTTCTTCTTCTTCTTCTTCTTCTTCTTCTTCTTTTTCAAAATTCTTCTTCTTCCTCTTCTTCTTCTTCAAAATTCTTCTTCTTCTTCAAAATTCTTCTTCTTCTTCAAAATTCTTCTTCTTCAAAATTCTTCTTCATCTTCAAAATTCTTCTACTTCTTCTTCTTATTTTTCTTCAAAATTCTTCTTCTTCTTCAAAATTCTTCTTCTTCAAAATTCTTCTTCTTCTTCAAAATTCTTCTTCTTCTTCTTCAAAATTCTTCTTCTTCTTGCCACCTGCTATGGAATCAAGCGTATCCAGGTTGTAGAGGAAAGTTACTGTAGAGGTAAGTGTATCCCTGATCTTTTTACACGCAATGGGTTAAAGTGGAGGGGGGGTGTCTGAGAGAGAGAAAGAAAGAAAGAAAGAAAAAGAAAAAAGAAAGAAAGGAAGGAAGGAAGAAAGAAAGTGAGAAAGTAAGTGAGAAAGAAAGTGAGCGAGTGAGTGAGTAGGTGAGTGAGTGAGTGAGTGAGTGAGTGAGTGAGCGAGTGAGTGAGTGAGTGAGTGAGAGATTGAGTGAGCGAGAAAGTGAGTGTGAGAGAGAGGGAGTGTGTGTGTGTGTATGTATGTGAGAGAGAGTGTGAGTGTATATGTGTGTGCGTGAGCGCTTGCATGCGTGCGTGTGTGTGTGTTGCGCGCGCGCGCGTGTGTGTGTTTGTGTGCGCGCGTGCGTGTGCGTGGTGTGTGTGCTTGTGTGCCTGTGTGTCTGTGTGTAATAATAATAATAATAATGAATAGCATTTATATAGCACATTTCTCAAAGCAATGACTCAATGCGCTTTCATACCATGCGCATCTATACACATGCACACACAGCACATAATAACAATAACAACAACAACAACAACAACAATGATAATGAGCATTTCTAAAGCGCAAATAAATTTACCAGAGATACCTATCGCACTGTAGAGGCACACACTTGCGTCCGGGCACACACTAGCAGGGCAATTAACAGTACACTCAGAGAAAAGGCACTAGCAATAACATAACTAACAAACAAACAAAACCCATAACCAACAGCCAGGCATGCACATGAAGTAGCCTACAGTGTGACAAACGGCGACCGTCAAGACAAGCACAATATATTAACTAGCTAAGAAATACATTAAAGAGATGTGTCTTCAATGAAGACTTAAACTGGGATAAAGTGGGAGCATGTCTGACGGCTGGTGGCAGAGAGTTCCAGATCGTGGGCGCAGCAACACCAAAAGATCTGTGTATGTGCGTGTGCTTCATTGTATATGAGTGTGCGTGCATGCATGTCTATAAGAAATATAGATGGAGAAAGAATATGTGTGACTGCGCACACACGTAGGTCTGTCTGCACATGTATGTATGCGCGCACATGCACGCGCATGTGCGTGCGAGAGTGTAGATGTAAGCGATGAAGGCGGGGGAGTGAAGGGAAAGGAGATCTCCTTGACTGAGCTTCGCGTGACACAGGCTGGAATTAACTGGAATCATCTCTCTCTCTCTCTCTCTCTCTCTCTCTCTCTCTCTCTCTCTCTTCTCTCTGTCTCTCTCTCTCTCTCTCTCTCTCTCTCTCTCTCTCTCTCTCTCTCTCTCTCTCTCTCTCCTCTCTCTTGTGAGACTGTATAAGTGTTGGGTTATTATTATTAAGATGTATCCCTACGGGCGGGGACTGGATGTAAAAAAGCACATGTGTGCTTATTCATTATCCTCGAAATAAAAGAATTTGTCATTGTCATTGTCATTGTCATTCTCTCTTCTCTCTCTCTCTCTCTCTCTCTCTCTGTCTCTCTCTCTCTCTCTCTCTCTCTCTCTCTCTCTCTCTCTCTGTGTCTCTGCCTCTCTCTCTCTCTCTCTGAGATACTACGTTACTGGTGAAAAGAAAAGGTGTGGTATGTGTGGGTGGGTGGGTAGATGGGTGGGTATGATGGTGTGTGTGTGTGTGTGTGTGTGTTGTGTGTGTGTGTGTGTGTGTGTGGTGTGTTATGAGTGTGTCTGTGTCTGTCTGTGTGAAAGAGAGAGAGAGGGTGGGGGGAGGGGGGAGAGAGAGAGAGAGGGAGAGTGGTGTGTTTGTGTGCGTGCGTGTGTGTTGTGGAGTGGTGTGATTGTGAGTGTGTGTGTGAGTGTGTGTGTGTGTGTATGTTGTGGAGTGGTGTGTGTGTGTGTGTGAGTGTGTGTGTTGTGGAGTGGTATGTGTGTGTGAGTGTGTGTGTTAGTGTGTGTGTGTGTGTGTGTGTGTGTGAGTGTTGTGTTATGCGTGTGTGTCTGTGTCTCTGTGTGTGTGAAAGAGAGAGAGAGAGAGAGAGAGAGAGAGAGAGAGAGAGAGAGAGAGAGAGAGAGAGCGTGTGTGTATGTGTGTGTGTGTGTATGTGCGTGTGTGTGGTGTTGTGTGGTGTGGTGTGGTATTTGTGTGTGTGTGTGTTGTATGTGTTGTGTTGTGTTTGTTTGTGTGTGTGTGTGTTTGTAGTGTTTGTGTGTGTGTTGTAGTGTGTGTGTGTGAGCAAGAGCGTGTGTGTATGTCAGTGTGTGTTTTGTGTGTGTGTACGTGCGCGTGTGTGTGTGTGTGTGTGTCTGTGATCCTGTGTGTCTGTGTACGCGCGTGCGTGTATGTGTGTGTGAGTCTGTCTGTCTGTGTGTTGCTGCTGCTGCTGCTGCTGCTGCTGCTGCTGCTGCTGCTGCTGCTGCTGCTGCTGCTGCTGCTACTGCTGCTGCTGCTGCTGCTGCTGCTGCTGCTGCTTCTGCTTCTGCTGCTGCTGCTGCTGTCATTGTCACACACTTTCCAGCTTAACAACCATGGCGTCCCCTTCTCACACTATGCATCCTGACTCCTTCATTTCACCCCACACTTGGCCTGAGACTCGAAGCTGACACTTGATGACAAGTTTGCGTGTGTGTCTGTTTCCAAATACCTCGCCAAGAGGGAAGGTGGCAGGACGGTTAAGACGTTCACCTGCCTAACCAGTAAACCGTGAGGTTCTGGGTTCGATTCCCAGCCTTGCCCTTTCTTCCCCAGTTTAACGAGAA
>CM054138.1:70188497-70200997 GCA_028751875.1 Rapana venosa
TTACAACGAAGACAGACATCTCTTGTGATGACATGTCCACATAGTTACTTTGAAGTGGAAAGAAAGAAAGAAAGAAAGAAAGACAGAAAGAAAAAAAGACAGAAGAAAGAAAGAAAGAAGAAAGAAAGAGATAGAAAAGAAAGAAAGAAAGAAAGAAAGAAAGAAAGAAGACAGAAAGAAAGAAAGAAAGAAAGAAAGGAAAGAAAGAAAAAAGAAAAAGAGAAAAAGAAGAAAGAAAAGAAAGAAAGAAAAAGAAAGAAAGAAATACAAAGAGAGAGAGATTTTATTATTTTTTATTTTTTATTTTATTCTTTTATATAGAGGATAATAGAATAAGCACCGTATGTGCTTTTTTACATCCAGTCCCCGTGTGTAGGCGGTTTTGTAAATTCTGTCATCTGTTCCCACCGGCACACAATGGGCTACTCTTACGAAAAGCGGAACAGGATTTAACGAGTGCGCAAGATTTCCTGTGTGTGTTTGCACCCACACGGGGCCTCGGTTTATAGTCTCATCCGAAGGACTTTTGGGGAGAGTGGAGTCTGCACTGATGTTAACTCCAGGGGAAAATATCCCCCTTGAACGGCAATCGAACCCGGGTCGTCAGATTGTTTAATCTGTGTGTCTGGGGCAAGCTGAACCTTGAAGGGAGCATACCCTTCTCGGAGTAAAAAATAAATGCACAACACGCATCTACGCGTACGCACACGCATATGCACACACACACACACGCAAACACGCACGCACACACACACAAACACACACTCAAACACACACACACATACACAAGCACACACACACACACACACAGGATTTGATTCTTCAAAGCTAAAGAAGTTTATGGTGTACTCTCTGACAAAATTAATACGGCAGTTTCATTTTCCCGATTATCCCAGACCCAGACCTTGATGGGTTGTTGATGTAAGCTAGGTACTTTCATAATAATGTTTCTTTATAACTTCTTGGTACGTTTTTTCATTTTGATGGCAGTGTTTATTCTTATCTTTGTCTTTTTTATTGTGTGTGTGTGTGGGGGGGGGGGAGGAGGGGTCTTTCTTTATTTATTTCTTTCCTTGTTGGTAAGGGTTGGTTGCCAAGATTGGCAGTATTTTACAGATCACTCTGTATTTTATGACGTCACCTGATTAGTTTTACTTTCTAAATTGTTTTACAGCTTTATTTTTATGACATCTCTAGTTTTTCTTTTTTAAATTGAGGGATTGAGGTTGAAACGATGATACACAATCTTAACTCTTCCTTCATTTAAAAAACAACAACATTTTATTGTTTATTTCCATTTTTCTCACCGTGACAGTAATTAGATGACACATTTACATGATAGGCTTCTTATTTTGGAAATTCCTTTTCCCTTCACTTTCCCACTTATGTAACCCCTAACCAGGGAAGATTTGGAAGTGAAATGACGATGCTGTCCCACCCTTTCTTTCTGCACCAGCAATGTATTGGTTCACAGCAAGTGCTAATGGCTGAACATCATCCCTTGGAACAATATCCCGTTGCGCAATCACACGCACCAAAAAAAGACCCCGACAGGTGATGTGATGTGGGTTTTTTGAGTGTGTGGTGCTTTTGTGAGTCTTGGTATGATTTCAGGTGTGCTTGTCTGTCTGCTTTGCTTTGAGGAGGTGTAAAGATACATTAACACAGAAAGGAGAAAGTGTACGTGTATGCACACGCCTGCCTCCACCCCACACACACACACACACACACTCGCGCGCGCATACACACACACAAACACAAGCACATTAATGAGACTATGAATGAGACTATAAAACCGAGGTCACGTGTGTGAACGCACGCAGAACATTTTGCGCACACGTTAAGTACTGTTCCGCTTTTCGAAAGAGTAGGCCATTTTGTGCCGGTGGGAACAGATGACAACATAAAAAAACTGCATACATACAGGGACTGATTGTAGAAAAGCACATGAGTGCTTATTCTATTATCCTCGATATAAAAGAATAATATGAATAAAATTATAAACATGTCCATACACACAAACATGGATGTGCATGCACACAAATACACACACAAATACGTGTATGTGCAAGTTCATGTGCACTCTCACAAACCACACACACACACACACACATACACCACACACACACACACACACACACATACACAGGCATGCATGACAAAAGGGGCACAAAAAGTTTAACCATGAGTGTTTATTCAAAGCAAGCCTTGGACCTTTATGAAGATGTACATGAATATAAAAATGCGATAAATGAAACGGCACATTTTCTTCCATAAAGCAGCAGCTTCCCTTAATGCATGTGCGATATACAGAAAAAATGCAGAAATTCAAAACAATCACACTACGAGATAGCATTTTACGCACTGAGGGTTCACAGCAACATTTAAACTAATAAAGTAACAATCAGAAAAGGGTAAAGGCGCCCCACAAACTACAAGGTCGTAGGGGAGCGAGGCGTCAGAAACATCACTTCTCTAGGGACCAGCATATTGAGGGCGGCGCCCATCTTCTCTCCCTCGCTGCATTACCTTCCCTGACCCTAAAGAGGCAGGTACCCATTGACAGCTGGGTGATCTTGGGGACTGTACTGAAGCCAAGGCGCACACAAACGGTCACCCATCCAAGTGGTAACCACGCTCAATGCTGCTAAACCTTAGCTGGGGGAAAGCGAGTGCTCTGACCTCTGAGCTATCCCGTCCCCATAAACTAATAAATCTAACCCAGTTTCTATCAAGAGCTCCACAATTATGCAATGAACACAGACTATAATATTTCCTTTTACTTGCAACTGTTTAAACCAAAGAGAAATGAAATCCTCATCTTTAAAGATTCTTCATTTTTATATAACATCTCTCTCTCTCTCTCTCTCTCTCTCTCTCTCTCTCTCTCTCTCTCTCTCTCTCTCTCTCTCTCTCTCTCTTATCGCCTTTCTTTTTCTCCTTTTTCCATCCTCTCTCTCTCTCTCTCTCTCTCTCTCTCTCTCTCTCTCTCTCTCTCTTTCTCTCTCTCACTGCCTCTGAGGCAATAAAAGATATGACACATTCACATAGCAGGCCTATGTCAAAAAAATACCCTTCTTTCCCATCACCTTCCCACCCATGCAACCCCTAACCAGGACATATTAGGAAGTGAAATGTCGATGCTGTCCCACCCTTTCCTTCTGCACCAGCAATTGGTTCACAGCAAGTGCTAATAGCTGAACATCATCCCTTGGAAATGTCACATTGCACTATCACATGCACACACAAAACATCCTGACAGGTGATGTGATGTGGGATGGTTAAGTTTGGTGAATGGTAAGGTCCTTAAGCGAGCTGGTGTGATTTCAGATATGTCTGCAAGCCTGTATCTGTTTGAGTAGGCGTAAAGAATAGAGAAAGGACAATTATGTATCATGGCACTGCTAAGCACAAACATTTACCCACACACAAATGCACGTGTGCTGGTGTGCGCGTGTATATACTTTAAACACATTGAAGCAGCGACATGTGTGCAGAGACAGAGATAGAGAGAGAGAGAGAGAGAGAGAGAGAGTCCAAAAACAAAGTCACGTGTTCTATTTGAAAATGACATTTGCTCCTTGTATAAGGTTTGTGAATATCACCACAATAGAATAACGCATATAAAAAAAGACGGAACACGATTCTTTCCCATAAAGAAGCTGCTTATTTGAAGTTAACCATATAACCTTTTCGTGACCCATCTTGAAACCTGTATGGCATTGCTTACTAGATCTTTGCACGCTACAGCAAAACTTGAGCGTAAGGAGAAAACATTCCTAAATGTTTGTACTTTTTGGCAACAGCGATGGAGCAAATCGTTTAACCACTTCTCACTTAACTATAAACAACATGTGGTTTTTGTATCGTATTTGCATCTATCATAGTCTCTTACATAGAGTATGTCATTGCTAACAAGAGCATGAAAGTTCAGATGCGTTATGTGATAACAACCAAGCTCCGTATCTTTTTCTTCTTTTGTTCTTTAGTTGTCATTGATGTTGTTGTTTTTCATTGTTGTTTTTGGTTTGTCATCTTCATGGCTATCTGGTAGACAACTAGATAAAAGAGAACTGGACTACAAGCATTACCGTGTTTAACTCAAAGAGCACACTTAAAATAGTATTCTACTTGTCCATTGCAATGGAGTTATGCTTTTCTACATGGTATATGCATTTTAAAGCTTTGTATATAAAATAAATAGTTTCTGTCATGGCACATTTGAGCAAAACGTAACGTAAAGAACTTGCTTATTAACAGTCAGATGTTTCTTGGGAATCAATGAAAGCAGCTTAAACTTTTCAATTACAATGAAACAAGTTTTCAACAAGGTAAATGTATAATCCACAGTTGGGAACCTCTATTGACACCAGCTTGAAAATCACCTGAATATTGTCTGCCCTTTTTTAGCAATAACCTATTTTCAAAAAAAGTTCTCTATAACTTATTGCTAATGACATTAGGAGTAACCAATTTATTGTTGCAAGGATTTGTTGCACTGCTTTCAAGAAAAAAGCTGGCGAGATACTTGATTTGATTAGGTGATTTGGGTACACAGATTTGTCAAATAATTTGATTTCAAATTTGTCTGAACCTCTACAGTACATACACACACACACAAATAGTTACAGCTTTGATTACCTTGAACATATTTTGATCTATCACTTGTAAGACACAGCCATTATCCATCAAGTGCTTGCGATGTTGACACCACAGACTCCACTAACACTTAAAATGAACATCCTATCTCTGATACTTACACATCGACTATGACTCTGACTAGGCGGCTTTAATTGCACAGTCCCTAATACGTGCTGCAGCCCTGGGGGCTGGTTGGCCTTTGGAGAACATCTCCAACGCTGACTGTCCTTATGCCCACTTGGCCGAGAGTGTGGGAATGTACTCTGCGCAAGGCATCTCCACTATATCAAATTGCTGCCCAGTTTCAGAAACAGCAGCTGCCTCCTCTGCTGTTTTGGAGGTCATCGTCGGACACGATGGACAAACAGAAAGCAAGACAGGGACACTGGTCATTTGGCTGTGGACCATTCCAGAAGTTCCGCCACCAGCACATTGACAAGTATTGCGAACAGAAATGGACGGTGTGATTTCCAGTGCTGAATAATGAATGGATCTTGCCTGACTGTTGACGAGTGATAATTTTCCGTGTCCCATCTTTCTCACGTCTCTCTTCATCTGTCTCTGTGAGGCCGTTACCGTCATGTGTCGGCAGTTGTGTTCCCCGGAGTGAATGTGGAGAGCTGGTCGCTTTGTCTTGATAGGTGTGATGCATGTGTTCTCTCTCTGTCTGTCTGTCTGTCTGTCTGTCTGTCTGTCTGTCTGTCTCTCTCTCCTCTCTCTCTCTCTCTCTCTCTCTCTCTCTCTCTCTCTCTCTCTCCTCTCTCTCTCTCTCTCTCCCTCTCTCTCTCTCTCTCTCTCGCTCTCGCTCTCGCTCTCTTTGTATGTGTGTGTGTGGATAGATAGATAGATAGATAGATAGATAGATAGATAGATAGATAGATAGATAGATAGATAGATAGATAGATAGATAGATATGTGTGCTTTGTCTGTAACACCTACTCTTTATTTATCTCTTGGCAACTCACAAATCAACCATTGCATGGCGTCTCTGATGTTATCTTTTGTAGAAATACATCTACATGCACAGATATACATATATTAATGAAATGCTTTCAGAAAGAGAGACGCTGGATTCAAAAGCTATACTGCTAATAATTGATCAAAAGATTCCCGGATAGAAATAGACCTTATTTTACTGATATTACTGGGGTTTGATTTTGACTAATATTAAATTGTGTGCTATATATGGTCTTTTTATATTCTAGTATACTTCACTATTATTCCTAGTACAAACGCTTCCTTCTTTCTGTCATATTTTACTCTTAACTTTCCTCCTTCTTCACATATACCCTACCTTCCGAATTTATATTCTCTAAGTTCATCCAATTTCTGTGAAACTAGATGCTTCACATGATTAGGTAAGTTTTTCACCATCATTAAAAGAGATCATGTAGTCTGCCTGCCCTAACTTTGTGTCAGTGATCAATCAATGACAGGTATAGGCATTCTTTTACCTTCAAAGTTTGCAAGAAGTAAAACACTAAAAGCCCTTTCCCTTCTGTCTAAATGAACAGACTTTTATAATGTGAGATCATTCTTTTCTCTATTGTTCAGGAAGCTTTGCTTTTTTTCAGAGGGTTGTGAAATAAGCCTATGTTTTTCTATGACTCAAGCATAATCACAATAACAAGCTTTCTTTTGAAGGTTTTTGTTGTTCACGTCTATGTCGGATGTACTGGGCTTGACTGTTCATGCAGTGAAGGGAAGCCCAACACATTTTCGCTCATAATTTTATGACAGACAGCAGTCGTTGCTGTTTGAACGTGTGATGACAAAGAATGGCTCGTTTTTCAGGGAGAGAGAAGCTTGGGATTTTAAGTGCAGAATAAATTAATTTTTATGTCCATGCACTCATACTTTGCTTGTAAACGAATGTGGGTTTTTTCCCATTGTTGTGCTGGGTGAAAAATCCTTATTTTCCTGCATGTTTCTCTACTATGCCCAACACATGCACTCCATTTTTTTCTTTCCTTTTTCATCCGAACTTTCTCTCCATCTCCTAGTAACACATACCTTCAATCTCCCTATTTTCTGAGTGCGTCCACTTTTGGCAGAAGCAGATGTTTCACTTGTTTCTTGTCTGCCTTTTTACCATCAATAAAAGAGAACATGGAGACTGCCTGCCCCAACTTTGTCAGTGATCAATCAATGTCAAGTACAAACATCTGCTTCTCTTTCAAAACTGGTTGGGAGTAAGAAACACTAGCCACTTTCTCTTGTTTCTACAAAAGTGGACTTGTATATTGGATCAATTTTCTCCGTTGTGAATACAATTTTACTTGTTTTGCAGAGGGCTGTTAGGTAAATCTGAGTGTGTTGTTGCTGGAGTCCGCAGCTTGGTCACAGTAATAAGCTTTGTTTGGTCTTGTACTGGGGGAGATGGAATCTTGGACTTTCATAGGTAGAATAAATGACCCCCACTGTCTAGGCAGCCATAATTTGTTTACAAAAAGACATAGGGTGAATCAGAATGTGTACTGCCATAACATGCAAATGCATTCCCAATGAGGTTGGGTTTTTCAAAATTTCATTTTTACAACATTTCAGATGAACATTAGCATCAATGCACTTGCAGTTCTGCACGACCTGTATGCAGAACAGATCAATAAAGGAATAACTTCTTCCATGTCAACCTACCATGTGCAGCAGAGTTTTCAACCACAACTTTATATGACGTCATAGTGCCCAGTCCAGCACAGTAGCCACTCCAGTAGAATGCAGGATATTTGGGAATCAATCAGCCAGTAACGTTTCATTGCCAGCATGCTTAGAATTATTGCCGACTGAAATCGTTTGGACAAATTGCACGTGCTGAATAATGAATGGCTCTTGCTGTCTGTTAGCGGGTAATGCCTTTCCCTGTCCCATCTTTCTCACGTCTCTCTTCATCTTCCTCTGTGAGGCCATTACCGTCGTGTGTCGGCAGTTGTGTTCCGGAGATAAATGTGGAGAGCTGGCCTTTTGCCTTGAAAATGTACTTCTAGCATCGTTTTTCCCTGTCTCTCTTGTTCTCTCATGCCTTCCCTTTCTTCTTCTGTTTCTTAGCTAGAGCTCCAAGGTTTGCCATTGGTGAGATTTTGTTTATGTGACCAATTTTTCCACCATGAAGGTAGCTGCAATCTGACTTCTGGGATAGGCTAGGTATGTTCATGTTTGATGAACCCATAAAATGCTGACATGAATTATGGGATCATTAACATGAGTGTATATTCGATCTTCTGCACGTCTTATATACACAAAGAGAATTAAGGCTCTGTCAGGTCTCCACTTGAAGTTGACCTGGGAGATTGTAACACCCCCCCCCCTCCTCCCACCTTGAATTCACCAGATGCTGCTGAGCTTTGAACCCAAGACTTCACGGACCCATGGTATTGAAGTTAAACGGTCTTAACCGCTAAGCTGTAGTGTCCATCAGTCATTTTCCAAATCCCCATTGTCTATGTTCATCCACTGCCTGTGAGAACACAGGTTTGCAGGTTTGTGGCTAGCTTTTTACCATCATTAACACAACCATGTAGAACGCCTGCCCAAACTTTGTCAGTGATCAAGCAATATCAGGTTTGGGCACCTGCATCTCTATTGAAGATGGATTGAAATCAGAAACTAAGCCATTTTCCTCTTTTTTTCTAGGTAAGTGAACTTTGACATGTTGAATCAATGACTTTCCCTGTATAGACAATTGCAGATGGTTTAAGTATGTTTTCGTGAACCGTGGTATCATCACAATAATAAACATTATATATTCTAATCCTAACCTTTATATTGCAATATGAATCATTTCCATTCCCTAGTTTTCAAAGGGACATGCAATTAATCTGGACAAGCACATTATTTTATAACCTACCAAATTTTCACCATACACAGAATATTTTATTCAACTAAGTCAAATCATTCATTTTCTACAACATAGCAAGATGAAATGAAATGTTAAACTCTGTAGACTCAAAGATCTGCACAAACCATATATAATAGTAGTAGTAGTAGTAACAACAACAACAACAATAATAATAATAATAATAATAATAATAATAATAATAATAATACATGGAATTTATACAGTGCTATATCTTGCAAAAAAAAAACACGAATCAAAGCGCTTAATATACGTTACTAAACGATCTAAAACAAGTTCCCATATTATAACTTTATCATGTGTAGTAGATGTGGAAACGGCAACTTAAGATGACATTGTGGGGCATAATCCAGCACAATACCCACTCAACTACTGCTCCAGTCTTTGGAAATCGATCAGCAGACGATGCTTCATTGTCAGCATGCTTAGATAGAATTATTGCCAGCTGTAATCATGGGGACAAATTGCACGTGCTGAATAATGAACGGCTCTTGCTGTCTGTTAGCGGGTAATGACTTTGCCTGTCCCATCTTTCTCACGTCTCTCTTCATCTTCCTCTGTGTGGCCATTACCGTCATGTGACCGCGCAGTTGTGTGGAAGATCAAAGCAGAGAGCTGCTGGTTTCGTGTTGAAAATGTCCTCTGGTTGTCTGTGTGTCTGCCCCTTTGTTTGATTGTCTGTCTATCTGTGTGTGCTCTCTGTTTATAGCTCTGTTTCTGGCTGGCTAGCTGGCTGTCTTCATACACACACACGTGCGTGCTCGCGCACAGTGTGATGCACTCGTGATCTGCTGACCCAAGTTCGATTCCCGTTCAAGATGATTTTTCCTCTGGAGTTAACATCAGTCCTTCGGATGAGGCTATAAACCGAGGACCCGTGTGCGAACGCACGCAGAACATCTTGCATACACGTTAAAATCCGTTCTGCTTTTCGGACGAGTAGGCCATTGTATGCTGGTGGGAATGGATGACAAAATTTACAAAAAAACTGCATACACACGGGGACTGGGTGTAAAAAAAGCAGATGAGTGCTTATTCCATTACCCTTGAAATAAAAGAATAATAATAGATAAATAATAATAATAATAATAAATAAATAAAATGATAGAAAAGGAAGAAGAATATAGAGGAAGACAGACAGAGACACACTGACACAAACTGAGAGAGAGAGAGAGAAGAGAGAGAGAGAGAGAGAGAGAGAGAGAGAGAGAGAGAAGAGAAACAGACAGACAGAGAGAAAGACAGACAGACAGAGAGACAGAAGGAAAACACAACAACATAGAACAAGAGGGGAAAAAAACAACGCTAGCCACATACACAGAAACAAGACAACAATACACAGAAACAAGACAAAACATAAAAACTTTCTATCTCTTTTTTTTCTTTGAACAAAACAGAGCCAAAAAACAAAACACAAAAGAAACACTCACTGTGCTATTCTTATCTTGTCTGTACTTCAAACTCTCCAAGATATTCCCAGGTCTGTGTTAAAACAAAGACGGAATGTTTAATCATTCTGGGCAGACTCCGCGGATATTAAACTGAGAAACGCCCAACAACAATTCCATATCACATCAAGGCATACCAGTCTATTCTGCCCTCTTGTGTGAGTGGAGTGCACATTCCTTGCGATGGACAAGGGGAATATGTCAATGACCGGCGCTACGTCACTGTCTGCCATTGAAATGGCCACCATCTATTGTACCGGTACAATATGCGGCCTTGCCCCATTTGTTATTCCAGCCTCCAGCCTACGTGGACATTAATGTCGTCGTCTTCTCCTCTTCCTTCTCCTCCTTCTCCTTCTTCTTGTCTTTCTCCTGCTCTGTGTCACTTTACCAGCATTATACCGACTGACTGACGTAACGGTTTGTAATAAATAGTCGCGTGGTGAAATCTTTCTCTCTCTCTCTCTCTGTCTCTATCTGTCTCTCTCTGTCTGTCTCTCTCTGACTCTGTCTCTGTCTCTCTGTCTCTCTCTGTCTCTCTCCATCTCTCTCTCTCTCTCTCCTCTCTCTCTCTCTCTCTCTCTCTCTTTGTGGAATGCAGAGCACAATAATACAGTGTATCATGAACAATGAACAGCAGCAATGCGATAGAGAATGGCAACATGCTATGTGCATATGTGTATATGAATGTCTGTACTATAACATAACTGAAACACAACCAAATGAATAATAAGCCCACTAAAATAGATTAAAACATATTACAACGAAAAATATGCAAACAATCAAGGCAGTAGAGTTCACAATAACATAGCATACTACAAGACAAACCCACTGCAATGTCAGACAAGATGATGAAATTCAATTCAACTGTCTCTATAGCTGCTGCCATCGGTAGAAGCTCGACGAAATGCCACCAGGGTTCGCCATTTTTCTCTGTCTCTACCAAACTCTACAATCTCCTGTAGCCCTCCCAAACCACAGATCTCAGTGATGTTGGCAATGTAGGACGATGTTGGTGGTAGTCTGCCTCTTTTCCCTCTGCCCTCAACCTCACCTCGGAGAACAGTCATCATCGGGCTTGTCTTTGTGTTTCATACAAAACAGAAACACACAGACAAGATCATAGAAGGCTACACCAACAAACCTATGTCCATCAACCAAAAAACACATACGTGCACGGAATGAGGGTCACTCAGTGGTCATCTCATCTATCACTGGGGTCATCTGGCCACACCAGTTCTGCGACTGAATAATTCTTCTTTTCCCTCTGTGTCCTGTCAAGGCCGGCAACGACTGACCACTGTCCGGCCCAGTCACGTGAAGACAGGCCCCTGTCACCCAGTCTGTCTTGACCGCTGCGCTTGATAGGCCAGTACCCCTGACATGGTGTGCCGTCAACAACAGTACACGACTGTCACGCAGAGACAGCGACGTCGTCAACTGTGACGGCGCAATGGAAATAGAAATGACACGGAGATAGCATCAGTGGCGGACGTGACGTCATCCCCGTACCCATAAGTCCTCGGGGGTTGCGTCAGATCCTGTCAATTCTACAAACTTCAGGCCGTTGGCTACTTTCTGACAAGGTTTTAAATGCCCACTGGGAATTTGAATGGAAATAAAGTGTCGATTGATTTCCTGACCTTATATATTAAGATGCTGTGATGTGTCAAAAAGATTGCACGTTCCTGTATGGGGCTTGCGTTGTAATGTTGTTGATCCAGTATGAATAGCAAAGTGAGAGACAGACAGACAGGCAGACAGACAGATAGACAGACAGACAGACGGACAGACAGACAGAAAGGTTGTTTGATGAGTGGATGAACAGGTGGATATATCGATATATTGATAAATATGAGAGGTACACTTTTGATACAATATATTCAGAAATATTTGATAGCTGGATAGATAGCGAGCTAGCTAACTAACTAGCTAGCTAGCTACAAACATACATATGTACATAAATACATACATATATACATACATACATACATATATACCTACATACGCACTCACGTACACACATACATACACACATACATACACACATACACACATACATATATACATACATACACACACATGCATACGTACATACATACAAACATACACACACACACACACACTCATACATACATCAACTTGCACCCACCAAAAAATCCATCAACGCAAAGTAACAAATAAGAGAAGAAAAACCCCAAACCGTAATCTACTTTCCATCCTATGTTTTCGGAATTCCCTTTCCCTTTGAACAAGCCCCACACGTTTTAAGTTCAGAAGCTGGTCACGCGAAGATAAAGGCCACGTTGTAAACTGATCCCTGAAGTTTACCTGACCCCTAACTTGAGCTGTTTGACCCACAGCTGCATGCATGCATACAAGCACACTGCACGCAAGCGCGCGCGCACCCGCGCACACACACACACACACACATACACACAAGCACACACACACACACGTTCTCTCTCTCTTTCTCTCTCTCACATCGAATGTTTGGTATGTACGCATACACAAGCAAATGCATACACTCACAGATTTAAATGTGCGTGCAGTCAATG
>CM054138.1:70205997-70210997 GCA_028751875.1 Rapana venosa
TCAATCTGAGGTGAAAATAGTGGAACCAAACCGTGCAGGTTATTTTACTTCAAGAATGTGTCGAGGTTTCCAAACAAGCACTGCGAGTGTCTGTATTTCTCGGGCCTGATAGATACCACAGGGATTGATATATTTTTACGTTCTGGAAATGTGGGGGGAAAGGTGTAAAACGTCTATCTTGTAACTGTAACTAGAAATACATCTTTGTGTGCATCCTTCTCGTGTAACAGTTTTCAATGATCATCGCAGAATAGGGCATGATATAACTTTGCTTCTTCCTTACTTTCTAGAGAAATTGGGAGGGCACTGCACTGAATTTTTCTTTTTCAGATTGTAGTGTTGTGAAGTGTTTGACCTAGCGGAGTCCATCCCTCTGCATGTAGCAGGGTGCATGCTGGGCATGCTAGTGTCATCCGTGCCACGGACCGTAGGTAATCATCTCTTCTACGAAGCGCGATTTTTTTTTTTTACTGTGTGCACGCTAAACTTTTAATGCGTTTACACATGGGACTTTGGTTTATAGCTTTTGCGAGGTACGTTCAAGGAAAGGGAGTCATTACCAATGTTAACTCAGACAGGCAAACTAAATTTGTAATGCACATGCAGACATGAAAAATAAGAAAAAAAATTACCAACGGAGTGGCGCTACATTTGTGGCGACGTGATCTCCCCTAGGAGAGCAACCCGAACGTCACACAGAGAAATCTGCCGTGACTAAATGGTAAGAGTAAAAGTAAAAGTGTTCCCATAACATTGTGCGGTCGTTGTGGAACGAGTTGTCAGAGACCTCAGCTTCTCTAGGAGTCAGCATATTGAGGGCGGCACCCATCTCCTCTCCCTCGCTGCTTCTTTACCTTCCCTGTCCCTAAAGAGGGCAGGTACTCATTCACAGCTGGGTGAACTAGGGGACTGCACTGAAGCCAAGGCGCGCAAACGGTCACCCGTTTATTTGGTAACCACGCTCAATGTTGCTTAACCTTAGCGTGGGGGGAAAGCGAGTGCTGTGGCCATTGAGCTATCCCGCCCCCATTATCTTACCATTACTTAAGGTGATACACAAATACAAACACCAACTCTGAGTAAAAAAAAATATATACCCTCAGAAAGATCCTTTAGATGAGACTCGAACCCGGGCTCTCATTTACCGTCAGATCACGAGTGCAATGCATTAACCGCTTGCGCTATTCTGCTCTTTTTTTGAATGATTAAACTGCCTTAACCATGCATTCTGGTTCCATATCACTGAAAGCAGAGGGTGCCAAAGATATTGAAACACAAGGACTCCCTGTGTGTTTGATCTGACAGCTCCTAAGAAAACCCGAGTAACTTCATACATAAACAACGTATTTTGTTTATCTCTCTGGGGTCACACGAACCATGAGAAGGAGGAAAGGAGGAGGAAGAGGGTGAGGAGGCGGAGGAGGTGGAGGTGGTCCTAGGAGAAGGAGGAGGAGGAGGAGGAGAAGAAAATGAAGGAGGAGGAAGGGGAGGAGGAAGAAGAGAAAGAGGGGAGCAGAGGAAGAAGGGAAGTAGGGAAAAGGGAAGGAGTGGGAGAAGAGAGGAGGAGGAGGAGGAGGAGAGAGAAGAAGAAGAAGAAGAAGAAGAAGAAGAAGAAGAAGAAGAAGAAGAAGAAGAAGAAGAAGAAGAAGAAGAAGAAGAAGAAGAAGAAGAAGAAGAAGAAGAAGAAGAATTAATTGAATAGTTGATACAGCGCCAAAAGCAGCATCACCTGTTTTACCCCTAAGAAAATGCAGACATGTGGTAGCAGATGCATTTGACGCTTTGGCATTGGTTACAAACGAAACTTGTTTGGTGTATGTTGTGTGTGTGTGTGTGTGTGTGGTGTGTGTGTGTGTGTGTGGGTGTGTTGTGTGTGGTGTGTGTGTGTGTGTGTGTGTTGTGTGTGTGGTGTGAGTGTTGTGTGTGATGTGGTGTGTGCGTATGTTGTGTATGTGTGTGCTTTATGTGGTGTGTGTGTGTGTGTGGTGAGTGTGTGTGTGCGTGTGTGTGTGTGATGTGTGTGTGTGTGTGTGTGTGTGTGTGTGGTGTGTGTGTGAGTGAGTGTGTGTGTGTGAGTATGAGTGTATGTGTGTGAGTGTGCGTGTGTGCGTATGTGTGTATGTGTGTGTATGTGTTAGCTTTATGTGTGCGCGTGTGCGTGCGTTTGTGTGTGTTTGTGTGTGTATGTATGTGTGTGTTATGTTGTATAGTGTGCATGTGTGTAAGGACGTGTACATCAAGGCAGATACAAAGGGGTTGGTTTATAGTGCATTATGTGATCTGACGTTGCGTAACGTCATGTTGTGGTGTTACCTTATGTAACATTTTTTTCCCCGAATGCTAAAGCCTGGAATTTTTTCATGACATCGGTTTTATATCAAAGTCACATAAGACTCTTTGGGAGAGAGAGAGAGAGAGAGAGAGAGAGAGAGAGAGAAGAGAGAGAGAGAGAGAGAGAGAGAGAGAGAGAGAGAAAGAGACAGACAGACAGACAGACAGAGACAGAGACAGAGAGAAACAGACAGACAGACAGACCGAAAAACAGACTGAAAGACAGACATACTGACAGACGGAAAGACAGACTGAAAGACAGACGGAGAGACAGACAGACAGAAAGATAGAGAGAAAAAGCTACAGATATGAAAATCGGAAAAATAGACTAAAAGATATATACGCATATTGAAAAATAGGTAGACAGATAAATGGACGGATGATGGATAGATGGATGGATGGATGGATGGATGGATGGATGGATGGATGGATGGATGGATGGATGGCAGAAGGGGGTATTTTAGATAGATAGATAGATAGATAGATAGATAGATAGATAGATAGATAGACAGACAGACAGACAGACAGACGGACGGACGGAAGTACGGACGAAAGGACACACGGACGGACGCACGGACAGACATTACATACAGATATAGATAGATAGATAGATAGATAGATAGATAGATAGATAGATAGATAAATAGATAGATAGATAGATAGATAGATAGATAGATAGATAGATAGATAGATAGATAGATAGATAGATAGATAGATAGACAGACATACATATAGATAATAGATAGATAGATAGATAGATAGATAGATAGATAGATAGATAGATAGATAGATAGATAGATAGATAGATAATAGATAGATAGGTAGATAGATAGATAGATAGATAGATAGATAGATAGATAGATAGATAGATAGATAGATAGATAGATAGATAGATAGATAGATAGATAGATAGATAGATAGATGGATAGATAGGTAGGTAGGTAGGTAGGTTGATTAATTTATTGATGGATGGATGGATGGATGGATGGATGGATGGATGGATGGATGGATGGATGGATGGATGGATGGATGGATGGATGGCAAAACGCAAAAAAGGAAACAGGAAACAGAAAGGAAAGGGATAGAAGGGGAAAAAAGAAGAAAAAACAAAGCAAAATATATTAACTTTTAAAATCCGCCAACAAGCAAAAACGATTCTACAACCTTGTTTTTCAAGCTTTAATCCAGACTAAAGTACTCAAGGAGACATGATTCTTTCTGTTTTTAACGCAATAAAAATCGGGATTTAAAAATCACACTTTTAAAAAGCAGAGAAGAATGTGTAACAGAGCTGGCTAGAAAACAGGCACATAAATTGGCAGGTGGAGACATTTGCTGACAAAAACACGTATGAACTTCCTGAAAAGTTCTACAGACATAGTATCCTCCTACTTTTGCTTTTCTTGTTGTTGTTGTTGTTGTTGTTCTTCTTCTTCTTCTTCTTCTTCTTCTTTGTCTTCTTTTTCTTCTTCAGAATTCTTCTTCTTCTTCAGAATTCTTCTTCTTCTTCAGAATTCTTCTTCTTCTTCAGAATTCTTCTTCTACTGCTGCTCTTCTTCTTCTCTTCTTCTTCTTCTTCTTCTTCTTCTTCTTCTTCTTCTTCTTCTTCTTCTTCTTCTTCTTCTTCTTCTTCTTCTTCTTCTTCTTCTTCTTCTTCTTTCTTCAGAATTCTTCTTTTCAGAATTCTTCTTCAGAATTCTTCTTCGTCGTCGCAATTCTTCTATCTTCATCTCCTTCGCAATTCTTTCTTCTTCTTCTTTTCTTCTTCTTCTTCTTCCACAGTTCTTCTTCTTTTACTTCAGAGTTCTTCTTCTTCTTCAGAATTCTTCTTCCTATTCAAATTCTTTTTCAAATTCAAATTCTTCTTCAAGTTATTAAAATTCTTCTTCAAATTCTTCTTCATGGGAACTCTTCTTCCTCAATTCTGTTTTTCTTCTTCAGAATTCTTCTTTCTCATTTCATCTTCTTCAAAGTTCTTCCTCATTTCATCTTCTTCAGACTTCTTCTTCTTCTGAGTTTCTCTTCACGATTCTTCTTCTTCAGAATTCCTCTTGTTCTTCAGAGTTCTTTTTCAGAATTCTTCTTTAATTAACATTGTCAGCAGTAATACCCAGGAACTATACCAAAAGTAGCAACAAAGTAAAAGCTCTTCTTTTCATTATTCCTCGTCGTCATTGTCGTCATCGTTGTCATGGTGGTTGTCATCTTCTTCGGCTTTCTTCCGCGTCCTATTTCTGTTCCAGTTCTTGTTCGTTTTCTTTTCCTCTTTCTCATTTTTTTCTATGTGTTTCATCTTCTTCTTCCGAATTGCTGGCAATCTTTTGACGGGGAGGTTTAAGCTCTGCCTTATTGACAGATTCAATTTGGTAAAGGAATAACATTTGAGA
This sequence comes from Rapana venosa, assembly GCA_028751875.1. NCBI lineage: Eukaryota > Metazoa > Mollusca > Gastropoda > Neogastropoda > Muricidae > Rapana > Rapana venosa. Next base: position 70,210,716 of record CM054138.1, read on the forward strand.
GGTCCAAGCTGTGCTGCTTGTTTCTCTCTCTCTCTTCTCTCTCTCTCTCGCTCTCTCTTTTCCTCTCTCTCTCTCTCTCTCTCTCTCTCTCTCTCTCCTTCTCTTCTCTTTTCTTCTCTTCTCTCCTCCCCCCTCTCCTCTCCCCCCCCCTCTCCTCTCCCCCCTCTCTCTTTCCTTTTTTAAAATATCTTTCTGCCAACTGCCTCTCTGTCTCGCTCTCTTTCTCTGTCTCTGTGTGTCTGTGTGTCTGTAGGTCTGTCTCTCTCTTTCTCCCTCTCTCTC
>CM054138.1:70215997-70235997 GCA_028751875.1 Rapana venosa
TTACACCCATCACAGCATCAATTGACACTAGTACTGCTGCTGCTGCTGCTGCTACTTCTACTACTACTACTACTACTACTACTACTACTACTACTACTACTATACTACTACTACTCTGCTGCTGTTTCACTACTGTCTCTCCTACTGCTACTGCTGATCCTCATACTGATGATAATACTGTTGCTGTTGATGCTGATGCTACTACTGTTGCAACTACTTTTATGCAGCTGCTGCTATTACTTGTGCTACCACTGCTGCAGCTACTACTGCTGCTGATGCTACTACTACCATACCTTCACCCCAACAAAACTCACCCACAAAACAATAAAATCAGAAAGATGCATGATTAGTATTTAGTTATGTCCTTCAGATTTCATTTGCTCATTGTTCAGTTTTATTGCCATTTTTCTGACCGTTATTTCAGGGAAAATCTCTGGAAGAAAACGCTGATCCAAAGTAATTACTGGAGCCAGCAGACTACGACCTGTGCTTCAGGGAATAGCGAGACACGAACACGACACGCCAGGAAATTACAATTAAGTCCCTGTCCTAAAGAATTCTATTTTAATGATGGTGATCTTGACAGGGTGGAAAACTATGGGAAAGTGTCTGCAGGAAAAGTCTGAATTACTATTTCTACACGTTCTAATACATCTATTGCTGCTGCTGCTGCTGCTGCTGTTGCTGGCAGAAAAACTGCTGCTGTTGTTGCTCTTCTTCTATCACTATTATATTACTACCACCACAATTGATACTATTGTTGCAGCTGCTGTTGTTATTGCTGTTGCTGCTGCTGTTGCTGCTACTGTTGCTGCTGCTGCTGCTGCTGCTGCTGCTGCTGCTGCTGATGATGATGATGATGATGATGATGATGACGACGACGACGATGATGATGATGATGAAGAGGAGGAGGAGGATACTATCACGCCATACTAATACCGAAAACTCACCAATCACAATCAAAGAAAAAAAGATAAGCATGCTTCATTTCTGGTCACATCGTACAGATTTAATTTTCCTCATTCTTCAGTTTTTAGCACCATGTTATTGGGCGTCAATCGAGGCCAATCTCCTGAAGGCTAGCAGCACTGATCTAAAATTGATGGCTGGAATCAGCAGATCGTGGCGTTTGCTTCAGGGAATAGCGTGACACACGCACACAACATGTCAGAGAGTTTCAATGGAGGTCCGAGCTTGGGGAAGTTTTAATGATGACGTTTTTGACAGGTGTCTCAGAAAGGTCTTCACAGAGAAAGTCCGTGTTACTGTTACTACTACTACTACTACTTCGACGACGACGACGACGACGACGACTGCTGCTGCTGCTGCTGCTGCTACTGCTACTGCTACCTCTACTTCTACTACTGCAACTACTACTACTACTACTACTACTACTACGACGACGACGACGACGACGACGACGACGACGACGACTGCTGCTGCTGTGCTGCTGCTGCTGCTGCTGCTGCTGCTACTGCTACTAATACTACTACTACTAATGTTGCTGCTGCTGCTGCTACTACCACTACTACTGCTGCTGCTGTTGCTGCTACTACTAGTAGTACTACTGCTGCCGCTGCTGTTGCTTCTTCTACTATTGCTGCCATCACCCTTATTACTACTACGACCAAAAAGCACACGCACTCAGAGAGAATGTGTTTCAAAAAAATATTCCTGCTCAATCTCAGGTTATTTCCTACAGATTTCCTTTCCTAGTTCTTCATCTGTACGTCATTCTATCAAACATAATTTGAGGCGAAATTTCTGGAGGCAAAGGAGATTGGAAAGTGATAACTGTAGCCAGCAGATTACGGTCTGTCCTTCGGGGAATAACCCGACACCAGCACGACAGGTCAGGGAATTACGATTTAGTCCTCGGCCCAAGAAATCCGATTTTGATGATGGTGCTCTTAAGGGATGTAAAACTACGGAGTAGTTTTCACAACAAAAGCTTGTATTACAGTTTTTCCCTTGAGAATTAAGTGTAAAATAATCAAAATTTGTTAAACGTTTTACAGATATTTTGATTTACTCCCGGAAGTAGAGGTATTCAGAAGTATTCGATTTCTTGTAAACATCGTTAGATTGTATGGAGCTGAGCACAGTTTAACGATTGTATGTCGTATGATAATGTAAATATATATATATATATATATATATATATATATATATATATATATATATATATATATATATATATATTATATATATATATATTATAATACGACATACAATCGTTTAATTGTACCATAGTTATAGTTTTCTTATTCTGTTGAGTGAGTGAGATTGTTGTAAGGTTGTAAGATTGTGTGGTTCTCAGAATGACTGCAGCGTAGAATTTCATTTTTGTGAGATTAACTAAGTTCTGTCAAGCACTTTGCGTATTTTATCAGAAAGTAAACGCTGATTAAAACTATACACACGTAAAGAAATACGTGAGCAAGCAATTTTTTTTCCTGATATACACGCATTGTTACTAACTTATACAATCAAATTACTTTCAAAATACTTTTTTGTCACCAGCAAGAATTACTACTACGACAATTTCAAACTGAAAGATACTGAACCAGTTGCATTTGTGGCAATGAAGTCATGTTCTTTATTTGTACGAATAGATGAATGGACTCTTCTCGCGAGTGCAGTGCCCTCGTAGTGTAGTGTAGTGTAGTGTAGTGTAGGGTAGTGTAGTGAAGTGTAGTGTAGTGTAGTGTAGTGTAGTGTAGTGTAGTGTAGTGTAGTGTAGGGTAGTGTAGTGAAGTGTAGTGTAGTGTAGTGTAGTGTGGGTAGTGTAGTGTAGTGTAGTGAAGTGTAGTGTAGTGTAGTGTAGTGTGGGGTAGTGTAGTGTAGTGTAGTGTAGTGTGTGAGTGTAGTGTATGTAGTATGTAGTGTATGTAGTGTAGTGCAGTGTAGTGTAGTGTAGTGTAGTGTAGTGCAGTGTAGTGTAGTGTAGTATGGGTAGTGTAGTGCTAGTGTAGTGTAGTGAGTGTAGTATAGGCAGGTTAGTGTAGTAGGTAGTGTAGTGTAGTGTAGTGAGTGTAGGTAGTGTAGTTAGTGTAGTGTAGGTGTAGGGCAGTGTAGTGTAGTGTAGTGTAGTGAAGTGTAGTGTAGTGCAGTGTAGTGTAGTGTAGTGTAGTGTGGTGTGGTGTAGTGTAGGCAGTGTAGTGTAGTGCAGTGTGTAGTGTAGTGTAGTGTAGTGTAGTGCAGTGTAGTGTAGTGTAGTGCAGTGTAGTATAGTGTAGTGTAGTGTAGTGTATTTAGTATAGTGTAGTGTAGTGTAGTGTAGGGTAGTGTAGTGTAGTGTAGTATGGGGTAGTGTAGTGTAGTGTAGTGCAGTGTAGTGTAGTGTAGTGTAGTGTAGTGTAGGGTAGGGTAGGGTAGGGTAGTGCCGTGCAGTGTCGTTTCGTGTCGTGTTGTGTCGTGTCGTGTCGTGTTGTGTTGTGTCGTGTGGAGTATGTTCTCTTGAACGAGATTCGAACCCGGGTCAGCAGATCACGAACGCAATGCGCATCACTCTAACAACAAGGTTATCCCGTCCCCAGAGTGAGCGAGTGAGTGGTCGGTAGGCAGGCAGGCTGGCTGACCAACTTACTGGCTGACATAGTAACTGACTGACTGACTGACTGACTGACTGAATCAATGAATGAATGACGGAATGCTTTGTTGTGAAAGTTTGGGATTTGTCAGGCGCAGTAGAGTGGACATAATTTACCAATGGTTTAATTTAAAGTTTTAGAAAGTTTCCTGTTTAGGTTCACAACTTGTTTCCCTATAAAATGACATGTCTCTCTTTCTTGCCAGCTTGTCTGCCAGCTAGCTTGCTTGCTTGTTTTCTTGGGTGCTTGCTCACTTGATGACTTGCAAGCTGGCTTCAGATTCTGGTAAAGGGGTTTACTTAAAATAAAATGACAGCAAGTTGACATCTTGTTGCTCTCTCTGTCTCTCTCTCTCTCTCTGTCTCTCTCTCTCTCTCTCTCTCTCTCTCTCTCTCCTCTCTCTCTCTCTCTCTCTTCTTTCTTTCTTTCTCTCTGGGAGAATGAGTAAAAGGAAAAAGTCATATAACAAATTCTACAATGTTAAGTAGAAGGACAATATGAAAGCAATCATACTTACGCCCTTTGTGAAAATATAGAGTGTTATTTCAGTTAAAGCAAATGTCCTACCACACCCTTGAGAAGTAAGTCAACAACATACAGGTACAGAGATATCTGATGACAAACTTTCAAGGACGGAATCCCAAAATCTCACCAGTGCGAGTTCAGCAACTGAGTTCGAGTCAGTGAACCATAAAGAAAATCCATGGGTCAACCAGCAGACCATGAAATGGCGGAAAGGCAGCCAACCCAGACACTCAACAACCGCAAATTCAACAGCTCATGTTTCCGTCACGCTCAATAAACCAGCAGGAGACAGAGGGAGCCAGAGTCACGACAGCCCCATTGCCCTGGACAAAAGGAAAAGCCATGAAGCATGGGAGGGAGGGGGCTGTGACTGCTGCCTGGGACTGGCAAGTCCTGCAGACATCAAGAAGGCGGACAACTAATGGCCTCACATCAACAAAACCTGGTCAGGGGCTAGGATATCTTAACTGGAGTGCACTGGGGTGGTAGAGAATTCCTTTCAGTTTGGTGACTGATCGAAGTCTTTTCTTCAAGACAATGTAGGAAAGAAGAGAAGAAAGCAGGTCTTGCTGCTGGTCTAAACTCCTTCAAAAATACTTTCTGGTTGATTTGATTGACCGTGGTAACTGCAAAGGGGACAAGATGAATTCTTTGTAAGTTTCACTGCATGGAGATTGGTCACAGACGTATGAATGGTACCTCTACAACTTTTTTGCTTAATGTTCATTTATAGGCAGCAAACTTATTGTTATGCAATTGACACTAACTTCTATCATACCCTGAGGTTGAGGTTTTCAGTTCATTCAAAGGTTTTCTTTATCAAAATTAAAACGACAATTTGTGAAAATAACTACAATAGAAAGGGTGAAATGCAGCCTAACAATTGACAATGATTAAAAGGACCAGAGAAGACTGTTTTCATGCACAATGCACGTGCCATTCAACATTTTAAAAAATGGGAGGGGGAAGAGTAGTCCTGTAAAGCACAAACCAATATCAACACAAGTTGCAACAACAAAGAGTATAAAGTCATACACACACATGTGTTTCAGTCATATCTTTCAACCTTACTTTCTGGCAACAATGGTGTCTGGTAGTGTAGAGCATCAACCCTAAAGAGGTGCTTACTCCCAAGTCCTCATATGGCTGTCACTGGCATGTGGTCATCAATCATCAGGCTTTAAGCCACAATCCCACAGGCCAGTGTGAACCCATTGCAGGGAAGGGGGAACTGTGGGTCAGGGAGTGCAGGTGGGTGTAGAAATACAAGGTCAATGACATTAGCTTTTGTTCCATCTGAACTCTTGTGGTAAGAGCCAGCCAGATGACCAGTATTGAACTGGGAGAAAACTGACTGGACCTTTCAGCTGACGAGAGATAAAAGAAAATCATTAGATGATCAGGGTTTTTTCCCCCATGTACTAAAAAAAAGGGCATACTAAAATAAGTGCATCTTTCACTTACTCATTTCTTTTCTTTTTTTGTCTTGTTGTTATTGTGATGTTGTTATTATTGTTGTTATTGTTGTTGTAGCTGTTTTTGTTGTTGTGTTGTTGTGTGATGATGATGATGATGATGATATGATGATGATATGATGATGATGATGATGATGATGATTGATGATGATGACGACGATGACGATGGTGGTGGTGGTGGTGGTGGTGGTGGTGGTGGTGGTGGTGGTGGTGGTGGTGGTGGTGGTGTTCCTCTTCTCCTTTTATTTCTTCTCCTTCTTCTTCTTCTTCTTCTTCCTCCTGTTCCTCGTCTTCTCCTTCTTCTTATTCTGCTGCTCCTGCTTCTCCTCCTACTACTACTCTTTATTGTCAATCTTTCACTTCTTTCCCTACTTCACGTTGTCCACTCTTCCTATTCCAATCTTTTCCCTTCACCTCTTATTACTCCTCCTTTTTCTTACTATGCCTTTCCAGTTATGTTTAGACTACAAACGTTGAGTTATGGCTTATTGACAGCAACACATCTAGTAAAGTAGAATTATTATGAGAATTAAAGCTGGACTTTGCTGTAAACTTGCCACGTGCTTCCTATTTACTTCTGCCATCTTTCTGTTCTTTTCTCTTTTCTCTTTTTTCTCAAGTCACAACCACTTCCTTCTTTGCATGATTTTAAAAATATTTTGATTACCTTCTGAAGCTTTGAGGTCTTTTTGTTTATCTTGTAGCAGCAACATCTCCCCCCCCCCCCACGCACACACACACACTAATATTTAGTTACTTCCTCATAAACTCCCACTAATAGATGTTACCACGTGTACCTTCCAGTACTCTTTTCCAGCAGTGCTGCTTTATGTTGTACTGCACTCACCCTATTATTCCCTATAAGGTCATCCTTCCTATGTGGTCATCAATCATCAGCATAGATCCAGAGCCCAGGCCACGTGAATTGATCCTGGAGGATACAAAATGTCGATTCAATGACTAGAGAAATGTACAGAAATGGAAAGTTGATTACACTTGATGCAACGAGGGCACTGCAATGATATTTACAGACACTGGTATGATCAGAATTAATGAGGCATTAACCTGGCCATGTTCACACAAGATTGATTGTTATGATAAAAAACGCTATAATCAGCATTTTCCTCTCTTCCAGGTGAGATTTCTTTTCGCAACTATTTTCTACTCTAATATTAAACTAACAATTTAAACAGGTTGTTTTGGTATCACTATTTGAATTCCAAGCAGGTAGCACCCTTGGTTTATTGATTGTTATTACATGAACATCACAGAAAAATAGTCAGTATATATCTAATGTTATAATTTTTCCTGTTCATGTTTCTTTTCTTTTTTTCACCTCCTCTTCTTGTCAAAATACAGATTTAATAATATAAAACCATTTACCTAAAGCCTGGCTTCTAATATCATTTGCACAGAAATAAAATTAATGAGTCACTAAGGTAACTGTACATCAACTATGTCCAGTTGGTTAATGTTTTCTCATCATTTTACTCTTACTTTTTTATTTTGTCTCCCCATGTTTCTGCTCATCACTGATCTTCTGGAAACATTTGTTCTCATGCAGAAAAATACACAGCAGAATTGGCAAAGAGTTTGTTTCGGCCAATTCATTACTGATGACATTAGCATCATTGAACCTTCTGTGCAATTGGGATTAACTTCATTTTCACCCATTTTTCCCCATTTTTCTCCGTCTACTTGAGTATAGAAAACATAAAAAACCTTTGGCAAACATAATCTACCATTTCTGCAGGATAGGAAAAACAGACCACATCCCCCCACCCCCAAAAATTCAATGAAACAGATGGCGTGTCTGCACACCTGTGATCAATCTAGATAGGATATAAACAGCCACAGTGAGGGAAAGACTGCCAAAACTTGGGAGCAGGGCATGGGGTCTTCCAAGTCCCAGGAGATTACAGAAACATAGACTGCAGCAGAGATGCCAGCATGCACGTGCTATTCATGATATATACTCACACACACACACATACACACACACATACAAGCCTTACGCATGCTTACTCTATCTCTCTGCCTCTGCCTCTCTCTCCTCTCTCTCTCTCTCTCTCTCTCCATCCCTCCCTCCCTCCCCCTCTCTCTCAATCTCTCTCATTCAATCACAATACTGACAACTCTACAATCAGAGTATACCAAAGAAAATCTACCTATGCCCTTCAAGTCTTTATCAGTAGAATCAGATTTGCTCAGAGCTTTTCAAAGACCTGCAGCACACAAGGCTAGCTGACAATGTCCACTACAGTCTACATTGACCACGTGTACGAGTTCAGCAACTGAGTTCGAGTCAGTGAACCATAAAGAAAATCCATGGGTCGACCAGCAGACCATGAAATGGGGGAAAGGCAGTCAAGCCAGACACTCAACAACCGCAAATTCAACAGCTCATGTTTCCGTCACGCTCAATAAACCAGCAGGAGACAGAGGGAGCCAGAGTCACGACAGCCCCATTGCCCTGGACAAAAGGAAAAGCCATGAAGCGAGGGAGGGAGGGAGGGGGGCTGTGACTGCTGCCTGTGACTGGCAAGTCCTGCAGACATCAAGAAGGCGGACAACTAATGGCCTCACATCAACAAAACCTGGTCAGGGGCTAGGATATCTTAACTGGAGTGCACTGGGGTGGTAGAGAATTCCTTTCAGTTTGGTGACTGATCGAGGCCGTTTGCACAACAATGTAGAAAGAAGAGAAGAAAGCAGGCCTTTGGTACTGGTCTAAAGTTCTTCAAACTTACTCTCTGGCTGATTTGGTTGACCATGGTGCTTGCAGCAGAGATCAGATTAGTTGGTTGGATTTTTTTTAAGCTTGACTGCATTGAAAATGGTCAAAGATGTATGACTTTAACACAACATTTTATTTTATCTTTTGTACGTATTCAAAAAAGGTATTTTTATCCCATTTACTCCAACTTCTGTTTTTGGACCCCAAACTATGCCAAATTTGGATGTGATGGTCATGAGCCTGACTTGACAATGCATTTTCACTCATGTGACAAACAACAGTAGTTGCTGTCTGAGCACAAAGAAGAAGACTCAATACTACCTTCATTCTGTCCTATATCAAGACTAGGCATTTGCACTGATTACTAAACTTTTGTCAACTCACCATTAGAGCACTCACCAGAGTAGATCAATGCCCCTGTTGTATACATTGCTGATGAAAGTGTTCATCGGTAAGTGGTGAAATATTAGTGAAAGTATTGCCACAGAAATGATGGTGGTAGACTGTATTGCTGCTTTTTGGATGGAGTGTGCATGTGCTAAAAAAAAAACCGTTGCAGTAGATGTACCTGAAGATGAGACCTGGATGAGCGCCTATTTCAGAATAGTAAGAATTGAAACTCTGTAAAAATGTATTTCATGATGAAAAAAAGAAACGTGGTTCAAGTGTTCCTTGAGTGTAGGTTTCTTTTCCTCTTACCCTCTGTTATAAAAAAAATGCATTCACCTTTCACTGACTGACCTCTGACCCTGAGGCCCATCGCTGTGTCTTCTGATGCTGGTCATCAGATCAAGGCTTCTGCTAACGTAATGTGATGCTAGTCTGGTCAGTCAAGCCCTTAACATTGTAGAAATGAGGGGCTGGATGCCTTTTCTGCCCTGAAATATGCATGGTAGGAACTAACTCAACTAAGAGGGTGCAAAAAGTTTTACAGAGGTAGCTTTTATTTTCTTTCCTTTTATCATTCTTTTTTCTTTATTTTCTTCTTCTTCTTCTTCTTCTTCTTCTTCTTCTTCTTCTTCTTCTTCTTCTTCTTCTTCTTCTTCTTCTTCTTCTTCTTCTAGCAGCTTCTGCTACTGCTGCTGTCAATGATGAAGACCAGAAACATCACCAATATTTAATGTTCTTCCCACTTTCTTTTTTCTTTTCCATAATTTTTCTTCCATCTTAAAATGCAAGTCACACTGACCTACCGCACTAACCATTTTCAAGTTCATTCAAAGTTTGTTCAAACTAAATAAGGAAAGCACAGAAGACAGAAATAACGCAAGAAAGATTTTTATATTAAAAAGATCAAGGGGGTCAGAAAGAACGACAAAGTCTTGTGTACAATGTACCAAAAACTTTACATCACAAAATGAAAGAAAAAAAGAAAGGAAGTGCATTGCCTGGAATGATACAAAGTAAAAGGAAGTTGCAGTAAGAAAACGAATAAAGTTGCAACCCCCCCCCCCCACACACACACACACCCACACACACACACACACATACACACACACAAACACACACACACACACGCACACACACGTCCACACACACACACACACACACACACACACACGCACACACACACGGTCCAGCATAGGCTTTTCTTCCCAGCAACAATGGCTTCTGGTAAGGTACTTCATTACCCCTAAAGACTGGTTCATGCCCAAGTCCCCCCTCCCATATGACCATCATTTCCATCTGGTCATCCATCATCACCTCGCAGCCAGGGGCCAGTGTGAACTGATTTCTGGGAGGGAAAAGATGCTGGTGCCCTGAGTGCAGATGGCTTTAGAAAGAGAAGGGCAGCCCCATTTTTCTTCACTCTAAACTCTAGCGGTGTAAGAGTCTGCCCCCCCTTTATCAGCATGGATTTGGGAGACAACTGATTGGAGCCTTCAGCTATGATAGCGAAGAGAAAATTGTTTCAGAAAATAGTGTTGTTTAACTTTTAAAAGAAAAGCAGAATAAAGTCAATACATATTTTTACCAGCTTATTCTTCTTTCATTTTTTGTCTGCCTCCGTGATGATGATGGTGGTGGTGGTGGTGGTGGTGGTGGTGGTGAGATGATGATGATGATGATGATGATGATGATGATGATGATGATGATGATGATGATGATGATGATGATGATGATGATGATGATGATGTGGTGGTGGTGGTGGTGGGGTGGTGGTGGTGGTGGTGGTGGTGGGGTGGTTATGATGGTTATGATGGTTATGATGGTTATGATGGTGATGGTGATGATGATGATGATGATGATGATGATGATGATGATGATGATGGTGGTGGTGGTGGTGGTGGTGTGGTGGTGATGGTGGTGGTGGTGGTGGTGTTGTGGTGGTGGTGGTGGTGGTGGTGGTGGTGGTGGTGGTGGTGGTGGTGGTGGTGGTGGTGGTGGTGGTGGTGGTGGTGGTGGTGATGATGATGATGATGATGATGATGATGATGACCTTTCTCTTGTTATCTTCTTCTTTGTCCTTCTCTTCCTGTGACTCCTCTTTTCCTTTTCCTATTTCTTCTCCCCTTTCGCAATGTCCTTCGTTTGATCTTCCTCCGCCTCCTTTTTCATTGTCTTCATTTCATCTGACAGAGTTCCAATTATCTTGAGCAGCAGTTACAGACAGACTTTGGCTGATTGACAATGTCAATATGGGGAAAGAAAGAATACTCTGAGAGGTTAAAGCTGTATTTCAAATCTTACAGCTATTTTATCTCTATTTGTATATTTCATGTTTTCTTTCGATTTTTCTGCCTTCTTTCTCTGCTTTTTTATTTTTCCTTTTACAATGTGCCTTATATTTTCTTTAGTTGTTTTCACTCTTGGACACAAATACTAAAACTGTCAGGTCTTTTATCTCTTTCTTCAGAGCAGTCCTGAATCACTGATTTACAGCCACATTTCACGTGCACTTACTAACAGTCTTCCAGTTTACCAGGAGTAGTTTCTGGTGCAGTACTTTGGTCTTCAGGGCACAGACTCATTGTCCACGCACTAGTTTCTGTAAGTCCCTCATCACTCATGTTTGCTGGTCACTCATCAGCTTCTAGCTTAAGTCCACGTAAACTGATTTCAGGGAATGACATAATTATATGGTTTCAATGGGTTATATGAGGCACGGAAACAAAGATCGATAGTGCATCTTCATCTTTAACTGCTGCCATTACCTACAAAGAGAGCCAAGCAACCAATATCAATTTGGAAGGAAACCTGCAAGACCTACTACTCTATGATCTATGAGAAATAAAACTACGGGAAACTTCGTGGTTGGGGAGGGGGGTGTTTGGGGGGGTTGTTTTGTTTTTGTTGGGTGTTTTTTTTCGTTGATTCCCTGGAATCAATAATTTGTTCTTTTGATCCGGTCATTCTTCTGATTCTCATTTCCATTTCCATTTCTGATTCTGGTTCTGATTCTTCTTCTCCTTTTATCTTCTTCATCTGGTTATTCTTTTTAGTTTCTTCTTTTATTCTTTGCGTTATGGTATCCAAGCAATCGGCTGACTGCAAGTATCAGGTCCAGCTTACTGCTGTATTCCCTTTTTGGAAGGTATGTATGTATGTATGTATGTATGTATGTATGTATGTATGTATGTATGTATGTATGTTTTGTCCGTCGTGTCCGACGATGACCTCCAAAACAGCAGAGGAGGCAGCTGCTGTTTTGGAAACTGGGCAGAAATTTGATTATAGTGGAGATGCCTTGCCCACAGTACATCCCCACTCTCTCGGCCAAGTGGGCATAAGGACAGTCAGCGTTAGAGATGTTCTCCAAAGGCCAACCAGCCCCCAGGGCTGCAGCACATAAGGACTGTGCGAGTCAAGCCTCCTCCTCAGAGAGTCATAGTCGATCACTAAAGACTAAGCTGTAAAGTGGAATTCCATGAGTGGGAAAGCCATTGGTCATACAGCCTCTCACTTTGCTGTTGCCCCCAGCGTCAATGGTTTAATCAAGAACTGTGATAAAGCCCAGGCGCTGACCCTTTTTTGGAAGGTAACAACATTAGAAAAGTTCAAGACATGTTCTTGTTCTTACGCTTCTACTTGTTTCTCCTTGATTTCTTTCTTTTCTGATTTTTTCTTTTGCTTTTTGGTTCATTTCTCTCCTTTATCTGCTTTCCCTTTTTCCTTCTCCTGTCTTCTGCGCTTTCTTTATCTAATGTAAAAACTGAAAAAAAAGTTTAACGTCATTCTCAGTAGCTAAACAAAACGTGTTGTTTTCTGTGATAGTCTGACTTTATAAAAAATAGCTTATCTTTCACAGTAGATTGTCCATGTAGAGAAAAAAAAATTCTGGATTCCATATCATTGTAATCACGTTGCGTGGGGCATTGTTTCGTCCTGACGCAGTGCTAAATGACTTTACAGCTTAAATGGCAATAAATACTGTTCAAAGTTCATAAATTGACCACTGATATTCAGGTACACACCATGAGTGTTGTTTTTCAACAGTAATAATCTCTAATAAACTGCTGTCATGTTCACAGACTGGCCCACTGTCTCGCCATCATTCCCTGTTCACGTGTGCTTATCAATCATCTCAGTAATAGTCCAGTCTATGCAAACCCTCGTTGGAATATGAAACACATAGATTACGTCTATTCAAAGGTTGCAGGGAAGGTTCGGAATCGGAAAGCTGATAATGTGGTTTTTCCACCTGGGGGTCTTTTTCTATCATCATCAAAGTCTTGTCATGATCAGCACTGATTTAGATGAAAACTGACTGAACTCTTGTAGCTGGTTACTCGTATATAGATAGTAAAAGTAATTTGCTGAACATTTAATGTTGCTCAATAATGATTCCCTAATGTGTGTCTACTTGTTCTTTACACATGTCTACCTCTTCTACTTCTTCTTCGTCATCGTGGTCGTCTTCATGGAACGTTCAGACAGCAACTATTGTTGTCTGTCATATGAGCGAAAACACGTTGTGCTGCCGTAAGCGCCTGACAGGTCAGGTCCAGCGCATCCGACTTTGGTATGGGAGAGAATTGTTATTTTTGAAGACTTTATCATGGGAAAAAGTCAGTAGAATGGACCAAAAAGGCAGACAATAGACAACAAAGAGGTAACAGACAGAAAAGAAGTAAGGCAGAAACAAAGAAATGGATAGAAAAGAGGGAATTCATGGCCAAAATTTCCAGAAGGTGGAAAAGCTATTTATACCGACAGGACTTTGGCATACTCAGGAGGGCAACAATGGTTTGAGTTGGGTTTTCACTTTCTTTTTTTTAATTTGTCGTTGTTATTATGTTTTGGCTGTACTGGTCTCAACTCTCAAGAGAGACTGGCTGTCCCCATTCTTCTCTGGAAGGCCATCACTCAACGTGCAGTCATTCATCACCCGCAGAAAGCCGGAGTCCACGTCAGCTGATTCCAGAGGAGAGAAACGATGCCGCTGGTTCAAAGGGTGCAGCAGTGCAGTGCAGAAATTGATGGAGCATTGATCGAGGCCGTTGCGCTCCAAGGGCAGAGCTAGCTCTCATCCTCCCAGCTTCCGATAATGGGACAAACATGGATGTGAGGGTCAAATGACTAGAGGCGGAGGGGGTTGCTTTTTTTTTATCTCTTTTATATCGAGGATAATGGAATTAGCTCTTATGTGCTTTTTTACATCCAGTCCCCGTGTGTATGCGGTTTTGTAAATTCTGTCATCTGTTTCCCACCGGCACACAAATGGCCTATTCTTACGAAAAGCGGAACAGGATTTAACGTGTGTGCAAGATGTTCAGCGTGTGTTCGCACACGGGGCCTCAGTTTATAGTCTCATCCGGTTTTTGGGGGGGAGTGGAGTCGGCACTGATGTGAACTCCTGGGGAAAATGTCCCCTTGAACGGGAATCGAACCCGGGTCGTCAGATTGCGAGTGCAAGGTTCTAACCACTAGGCTATCCCGTCCCCCCTTCGGATCAGTTGGGAGGTTTTTTTCGTTCCTCGGCTAGAGCTCTGAGGTTCACCAGTGATGAGATGTTGTGTATACGACTGTTAGTAATCTCGTTCGAGAGGATTTTTCCTCTGGAGTTAATATCAGTACCGACTCGACTCTCTCTAAAAGTCCTTCGGAGGAGACTATAAACCGAGGCCCCGTGTGCAAACGCACGCAGAACATCTTGCGCATACGTTGAAACCCGTTCTGCTTTTCGGAAGAGTAAGCCATTGTCTGCCGGTGGGAACGGATGACAAAATTTACAAAAACTGCATTCGCACGGGGACTAGATGTTAAAAAAAAAAGCACATGAGTGGTTATTCCATTATCCTCGAAATGAAAGAATAAGTAAATAAATAAAATATCACCCCAACATTAAGGTAGCCGCATTCCGACTTCGGTGATGGTGTCTAAGCATAACACCAGCGAGCGTGTGGGCTTTTTTGGTTCAATTTCGTCGTCTGTTCCTAAATGGTCTACTCATCTGAAAAGCGGGACGGGATTTTAGCATGCGTGAAAGATGTTCTGCGTGCGTTTGCACACAGGGGCTGGGTTTTTAGCTTCATCCGAAGGACATTTGTAGGGAAGTGGAGTCAGCAATACTGTTAATTCCAGAGTTAGTTATTTCCTAAAACGGGAGCCTCCGTGGTGGCTCGATTCCGGGCCGTGAGATCACGAACGTATCGCTCTAACCACTAGGCTATCCCGCCTCCATTAATCAGTATAGACAAGAGCTTAAGATCAGTGCTTTTTATTTGTCAACTTCCATCATACATTGAAGAAATCTACAGATTAAAAGACTAAAAAATATTAGTGTTTTTTTTTTTTTTTGGGGGGGGTTGGTTTGTTAGCTGCTAAAAGACAATGAAAACCCTGCAGAATCAAAAACAAAGACTATCTGAAGCAGCGTATATATAATATATATATATATATATATATATATATATATATATATATATATATATATATATCTCTGTGTGTGTGTGTGTGTTTGTGCGTGTGTGATCTGTCCCATTTAGAATTGTGCAGTCCACACTCGTCAAAGTTACACACCAGCACATATTCAAAATACATCTTTACTGTGTAGTCATAATTGTACCTACTAACAACATTGCAACCATTTCCAAAGTTATCATAGCAATCGTGTTCATTTCCTTCGAGGTATTTTTCCATCCATTTTTCTCTGAGGCGCGTGTTAAACTGTCCTGTCTACAAAGACGGCCGAACCCTTCAACTCTAGAAAGAAAATACAAAAGCGAATAGAACAAAAATAAAATTTCTCATGAAAGATATGGAATGTCAACATTTTTTTTCTCTTGAGCGCTAATGGATGTAAACACAGAGAGAGAGAGAGAGAGAGAGAGAGAGAGAGAGAGAGAGAGAGAGAGAGAGAGAGAGAGAGAGAGAGAGAGAGAGAAAGAGAGAGAGAGAGAGAGAGAGAGAGAGAGAGAGAGAGAGAGAGAGAACAATTCTTGTCCGGAAATGTAAGATTAAAAGAAGATATGTGGCAGCAGAAGAAAAACATCTCTAGGAAGGCGTTTGCGCACGCGTCAATCCAGAGTGCAAACTCTCTCTCTCTCTCTCTCTCTCTCTCTCTCTCTCTCTCTCTCTCTCCAATTTTCACTTCCCTTCATTTGATATCATGTCAAGTGGAAATATGATAAGCTGAAGAAAGAAAGAAAAACAGAAAGAAAGAGAGAAAAAGAAAGAAAGAAAGAAAAAAAAAGAGAGAGAGAGAGAGAGAGAGAGAGAGAGAGAGAGAGAGAGAGAGCAAGAAAGAAAGAAAGAAAGGAAGAAAGAAAGAAAAAGAAAGAAAAGAAAGAAAGAAATAAAGAGAGAAAAAGAAAGAAAGAAAGAAAGAAAAGGAAAGTAAAGAGAGAGCATGAGACAAAGCAGAAACAATCATATTTTTAACTTAGCCGACCGCAGGAGGATATATCAACGTTGAGAAGAAGAAGAAGAAGAAGAAGAAGAAGAAGAAGAACAACAACAACAACAACAACAACAACAACAAGACAAGAACACATACACAAAGAAGCACAAAAAGTACAAAACGAACAAAAATTGATGATGATGATGATGATGATGATGATGATGATGATGATGATGATGATGATGATGATGATGACGACGATGAGGAGGAGGAGGAGGAGGAAGAGGAGGAAGAGGAGGAGGAGGATGGCAACGACAACGATGACAACCACAACAACAGCAGCAATAATAATGATAATAATGATAATAAAAATAATAATAATAATAATAAATTTTTTTTAATAAAAAAAAAAAAATAATAATAGTAATAATAATAATAATAATAATAATAATAATGATCATCATCATCATCATCATCATCATCATCATCATAATAACAACGACTTCACTTTAACAACAACATTAACAACCACGACAACAACCACTACAACCCTAGACAAGCATTGTCACCTCCTCCACCACCACCACCCCCACCCTCACCACCCCCAACAACAACAACAACAACAACGACAACGACAACAACGACGACAACGACAACGACGACGAATATAACGAAACAACAATATAACAAAATATATATAAAAAAAACAGTCACTGACCTGATGCTAAAGAAAATCCTTGAGAAGTGCTGCACTGTACTGCACTGGTCAGGTCGCCTTGCGCTTCAGTTATCCAAAGACTTTGGCCCAAGACAAGGGAGGGTGTGTTTTAGCACACAGACACAGACACACGGAGACACAGACACTCGGAGACAATGTCATCAACCTGCAACAAGCCAAGAGAAAAAAACACCAAGACATTGATTTGATTGGTATGAGAGACACGCTTGATAATAATAATAATAATAATAATGTATACAGCTTTATAATCCCTGATAGAGACTTAACGAGAGAGAGAGAGAGAGGCGGGGGGGGGGGGGGGGGGGGAAGAAGGAGGAAGAAGGGGATGGAGAGAGAGATGGGAGGGGGGGCAGACAGACAGACAGGGACACAGAGAGAGAGAATGAGAGAGAGAGAGAGGTTAACAGAGAGAGAGAGAGGAGGGGGGGGGGGGGGGGGGGGGGTGGGAGAGAGAGAGATTGCTGGCATGTGTGTGTGTTGTGTTTGTTGTGTCTGTGTTGAGAGAGAGAAAATGAGTGAGGCAGAGTCAGACAGACAGACACAGACAGATAGACAGACAGATAGACAGAGAAGAGAGAGAACAGGAAACTGTGCGAGTGTGTGTGTGTATGTGTTTGTTTGTGCGTGTGCGTGGGTGCGTGCATGTCTGCTTGTCTTGCATTAGTATGTGCTTCTGTAAATGTGGGTGCATGCATGCATGCGCTCACATGCGTGTTTCCATTGCATAAATGTATGTGCATGTGTTTGCATGTGCGTCCATGCCGCATCTACCTGGGTATACGTCTGGTATGCATGAATGCCCACATATACTCGCGAGCCAAGTTTTTTAAATGTACAACAAATCCCATCACACACATTTCAAACATTTCGTACATCAAGTTAGTCACTCACCAACTTTAACCTGACAACGTTAAACAGTCCTTTCCAGCTATTGGTTCGACAAGGCTCCTCCTGTGTCATAGGCTTTCAAGATTTCAGTTTCAGATAGACGTCTGAAACGATGGACGGGGGTGGGGGTGGAGGAGGCAATTTGTCTTAGTGTCCATCCAAATAAGATGACCCCCAACAGCTAAAGAATTCCGACCTACCTGACAGATATAGCAACTTCGCAACGATACCAATCTTTTCGCCAAGTGAGATGAATCAATTAGTCAGTTAGATGGAGATATACCTGTAGGTGTGTGTATGTGTGTGTATGTGTGTGTATGTGTGTGTTTGTGTGTATGTGTGTGTGCGTGTGTGTGTGTGTGTGTGTATGTGTGTGTTTGTGTGTTACGTGCGCGTGCGAGTGTGTGTATGTGTGTGTGTGTGAGGGGAAGGAGTTGTGGATGTAAGTGTGTGTGTGAGGAAGGAGTTGTGGATGTGTGTGTGTGTGTGTGTTAGGGGAAGGAGTTGTGGATGTGTGTGTGTGTGTGAGGGCCATGGGGGAGGAGGGAAGGGGAGGGGTTGTGGCGGATGTAACTGTGTGTGTGTGTGTGTTGTGTGTGTGCTGTGTGTATTGCGTGTGTGTGAATGCGCGTGCACATGTATGCCAATTTTTGCGTGTGGGTGCATTTGCGTGCCAGTGCTTCTATGTGTGTGTGTTTGCATGCGTGTGCGTGAGTGCGTGCATGCCTGTGCGTGCGTGTGTGTGTGTGTGCGCGCGCGCGCGCGATCAGATGTCAAATTCTATCTGGTGGTGTCAAGGGTTCAGTGCTTGCGTCAAGAGATGTGGGAGAGAGATACAGGCCAGAGATGTGGTGGATATGTTACACAGACCCCTGCTGTCTTTGCCCTGTCCAATAAGCTGGAGTCACAGAGACATGAATGTTTGACAAACATGTGAGAGAGAGATAAGTAGAAAGAGAGAAATTGAAATTGAAAACGAAGCTTATTCAGTATAGGCCACAGCCCCTTCTGATTGGGGGTACAGATAAACATCACACAAGTAACACAAAAGCATAATCATCACAAAATATTACATAAAAGGCTTTTACAAACATCACTTCCTATTCATTATAAAGAAACTATAGATGGGTCAAGTATTAGTCATTCCTAACACTCTCAGAACGTCTTTTGGAAACTTTATACATGTATATGCACAAATTCTTGAGTAAATGTTCAATGTAGAAAGAGAGAGAGATAGCCAGAGACAGACAGACAGACAGACAAACAGAAAGACAGAGAAACAGATAGAGGTAGAGAGACTGAGAGACAGAGAGAAAGAGAAAGGGGATAGGCAGACAGAGAGAAAAACAGAGACAGAAACACAGAAACAGAGAGAGATAGGAGAGAATGAATGAGTGAATGAATGAATGAATGAATGAATGAATGAATGAATGAATGAATGAATGAATGAATGAATCTTTATTTTTCAAGGGTAACAGAATAAGCATTTGCATACTTCTTTTCATCGGGCCCTTTCCCTGATTAGGGACTATCAACAAAACAAAGGTAAAAATTTTACTACAACGACGACAACATGATTTTTGTTTAAAGTTATATAAAAAAAAGTTATGTATTTAACAATACATAATCCCTAACATCCAGAAAAGAGAGAGTGTTAGTAAATAACAAGAGAGAGAGAGAGAGAGAGAGAGAGAGAGAGAGAGAGAGAGAGAGGAGAGAGGAGAGGGAGAGATGGTGCTAAACAATAGAGACAGACACAGAGATACACACACACACACACACACACACACACACACACACACACACACACATCGAGAGGGACACGTTGCGAGACAATAATATCTCTGAGAGTAAACAAACGTAAAATCGAAGACGTTGCGAGACAGAAAGACAGACACAGACACAGGCAGAGAGTCAAGAGAGATGCAGAGAGAGAGAGAAAGAGTGCGCGAGTGAGTGAGTGAGTGAGCGGATGTGGGAGAGAAAGATAGATACAGAGACAGAAACACAGACAGACAGACAGACAGACGTAGACAGAGATGTATGTAGTGAGGCAGATGTGTCCACCAAGACTGAAAGGACAGTGACAGAGATAGACAGACACAGCAACCAGACAAAGAACAACAACAACAACAAAGAGACAGAAGCAGAGAGAAGAGGCAAAACAACAGACAGGAAAAAACAAAACAAAGAAAACCCACAGAAACACCCAGAAAAAGAAGAGTGTTAGTAAATAACAAACACACTTCAACCCAATCCC
>CM054138.1:70243497-70245997 GCA_028751875.1 Rapana venosa
CAGATACAGAGACACAGAGTGAGAGGAGGGGGATTGGTTGCCTTATTTCTCAGCTGTCAAGAGTTGAATAGATATTGCTTATACTATATAAACTGTCTGATCCAAATTAATTCTCATGAATGTAATTATTTTGTGAATGCTTCTTTTGCGTTCTGTTATTGATGTCTATCTCTGTTCTGTATTCAGGGTGTTTGTTGGGGTCTTCTTTTTCCTCTGTCAAAATTAACACTAATGAGATAAATAGAACACAGCGAAAGAAATGGGTGGACAATATCACTGAATGGACTAAAAAATAAACGAACCTTTGATATGAACTAAGCATAGGCACACAACATCCAGAAATGGATTATAGATCTGATTTTTCGAGCACAATGAAATAAAGCAACTCATGCGCTTTTTTTTACATCCAGTCCCCAGGGGTATGCGGTTTTGTCAATTATATCATCCGTTCCCACTGGTACACATTGCCCTACTCTTCCAAACTGCGGAACAGGTTTTAACGTACCCAAGATGTTCTTCATGCCTTCACATGCGGGACCTCAGTTTTTAGTCTCAACCAAAGGTTGATTTTGTTAGGGTTTCTTAATCCAAAGTTTTTGAGGTGGTGGGGGTTGTTGCTGTTGTTTCAATTGACGTACTGAGAACCGTGAGGTGTGGAGGAAGCTGGTTGCAAAATCTCCAGGGGTGCTCCCAACGGTCTACTAGCCTACGGGAGAGGTGAAGTAAAGGTAAAGCGAAAATTTTATAGAGAAATGTTGACCATTAACTTGAGATAATTGTTTAAAATTAGTTTTAACCACCATGTTTCACTCTAAAAGAAAATAGATAGATAGATAGATAGATAGACAGACAGACAGACAGACAGACAGACAGACAGACAGACAGACAGACAGATAGATAGATAGATAGATAGATAGATGGACAGACAGACAGACAGACAGATAGACAGATAGATAAACAGATAGACAGACAGACATATAGAAAGACAGACAGATAGATAGATAGATAGATAGACAGACAGACAGACAAATATACACACATACATACATACACAGTAAATTTGTTCAGATTTGTGATAAACGTTTGAGCATGCCAGTCAATTAAAACGGAGAGAAGAAAAGAAGCCCTCCCGATAAAGTGTCTTGAGTCGAAAAGCGAATAAAACGCGGTGAGGTGAAAACATGGGCCGAAGATTGATTAAACAAGAAAAGCCATTTGCCTCTCCGGTTGTTGCTTGTTTTGCTGTTACTTTTTATTTCCAGAGTTATTTTTCGAGGAAAGGGAGGAGGAGAGAGAATCTCTCTTCTCTCTCTCTCTCTCTCTCTCTCTCTCTCTCTCTCTCTCTCTCTCTCTCTCTCTCTCTCTCTCTCTCAGTCATCCTGAGATTGTGCACAGCCTCACTTTATATTTGTGTGAATATTTCAGAATAAGAGAGATATTGTTATCCTAAGTCATATGTTTGTAGCTGACTTTTTGTTATACAGGAACATGTTGTCGTTACTATTGCTTTAAATTTACCCCCACCAAAATACTAAGCAGTTGGGCAACCCCCTTCATGTATGGGCCAATGGCCTTTTTGTGAATAAATCATTTGAGTTCGACTTCGAGTTCGAGTTTTCTCTCTCTCTCTCTCTCTCTCTCTCTCCTCTCTCTCTCTCTCTCTCTCTCTTCTCTCTCTTCCCCTCTCTCTCTCTCTCTCTCTCTCTCTCTCTCTCTTTTCTGCTTCTCTCTCTCTCTCTCTCTCTCTCTCTCTCTCTCCTCTTTCTCTCTCTCTTTCTCTCTCTCTCTCTTTCTCTCTCTCTCTCTCTCTCTCCCCTCTCTCTCTCTCTCTCCTTCTCTCTCCCTCTCTCTTTGGGAATATAGATAGGTGCTGTTGTTTTGGATATTTTCCTCTTTTTTCCTCTAAATGATACTGTACTGTGGCCTAAGGCCGATGTGCAATTAAACCTGTTTAGAGTTCAGATTTCTCTCACTCATTCTGTCTGTAGTATCTGTCTTGAGTGCGTGTGACTGTCTGTCTCTCCTTTTCCTGATTACTTTTTTTATGCTACTGACATTTTCCCCCAACCATTAACGCATCTGATTGGCTGATTCCCTAACTGATTACTTAACTGACTGATTGATTAATTGATTTATTTACTCTACTTCTAACCTAGGGCTGGATGAATTAAGTCACCATTGTACCTATTCTTTTAACTCGATAAGAACGTTCGATGTTCATTGCTCTCTCTCTCCTCTCTCTTCTCTCTCTCTCTCTCTCTCTCTCTCTCTCTCTCCCCCTCTCCTCTCTCTCTCTGTCTCACTGTCTCTCTCTGTCTCTCTCTCTGTCTCTTTCTGTCGCTCTCTGTCACTCTCTGTCGCTCTCGCTCTCTCTCTGTGTCTCTGTCTGTGTCTCTGTCTCTGTCTCTCTCCCTCTCTCTCTCTCTCTCTCTCTCTCTCTCTCTCTCTCTCTCTCTCCCTCTCTTGAGTTCTTGAGTTCTCTCCTTCTCTCTATAGAGAC
>CM054138.1:70248497-70270997 GCA_028751875.1 Rapana venosa
CACAAAAAGAACGGGGAAGAGGGGGGAGGGGGGAGATAGAAAGGGGGGGGGGGAGGGGGAGAGCAAACTAAAGAAAGAGTAGAAAAGCCCAAACGATAGAATAGAAAGACAGAAAAAAACGCGAAAGTAAGACCACGAAAGGGGGAAATATAAAAACTAAAACCACATAAACAAGAAAGAAAGAAAGAAAGAAAGAAAGAAAGGAAACACAAGAAAAGAAAGAGAGAACGACGAAAGACATCAAGAAATAAAAAACCTAGCAAAAAGAAACAAACTAAACCATTATGGACAGATTAAAGAAAAGAAGAAAAAGCAACAAGAACAACAATAAAACAAACAAAAATAAAAAAACAAAAAGAAACAACAACAACAACAAACAAACAAAAGAAACACACTAAACAAGAATGAGAAAATTAAGACAAAGATAAAACAGTACAAAAACCCGAAGAAACCGATATATCAAAAAAGGTTTTAAAAAAAACACCAAAACACCCCCACTAAACCACAATGAGAAACCTTAAGAGAAAAAAAAAGAGAGAAATAACCACACACCAAAAAAAACAAACCCGCTAAAGCATCCAAGATAATAACAAAAAACACAAAAAAAAACACACTACCAAAAACCCACCACGGGAAGATCCAGTTTCTTTGTCTAATTAATCTTCTGGCCTTGTTCGTGAGGGTTCGACAAATCTCTCTCTCTCTCTCTCTCTCTCTCCTCTCTCTCTCTCTCTCTCTCTTTTGGGTTTTTTTGGTCTTTCTTTCCTTCTCCTTTGAGGGATTTCTGTTCAATGTTCTTCAGTCTGCCCCTCCCCCCCATCTACTCCCCCACCCCCTCTGAATCCTCTTTAAACTGCGAGATGTCTGGCACCAGCTGTGATGACTACATAGCAGGAGCAATAGCAGGAACCTGCAGGGAAAGTCTGGAAGCTTGCTTGCTTCCTTGCTTGCATGCTTGCATGCATGCATGCGAGTCTGGCACCGCCATTCGTCTGAAAATGAGGAGAGATTGTGCTGAAGACAGACAGGCAGACAGACAGACAGGCGGCATTTTTGATGAGTATGACTTTGTGTGATTAGCGGATTTGCAGTTGAAGGGTTTGGAATTGTTGTGGGGTATGTGGGGTGGTGGGGTGAGTGGGGTGGGTGGGATTGGGTGAGGAGAAAGTGTCTGTGTGTTGATGGCGAGGGGGGGTCGGGGGAGAGGGTTGGGGGCATGTGTGTGTGAGCGTGTGTGTGTGTGTGTGTGTGTGTGTGTGTGTGTGTGTGTGTGTGTGTGTGGTGGTTGGGGAAGGGTTGGGGGCATGTGTGTGTGAGCGTGTGTGTGTGTGTGTGTGTGTGTGTGTGTGTGTGTGTGTGTGTGTGTGTGTGTGTGTGTGTGTGTGTGTGTGTGTTGCGTTGTATTGATTTGTATTGTGGTGTGGTATGGTGTAGAGTGGTGTGGTGTGGTGTAGTGGGGTGTGGCGTGGTATGGTCAGGTGTCGTGTCGTATTGTGAGGCGTTGTGTGGTGTGGCGTGGAGTGGAATAGTGATGGTGATGATAGCGATAGTGGTGGTTGTCTGCCTGCCTGCCTGCCTGTCTCTCTGTCTTTCTGCCTGCCTGCCTGTCTATCTGTCTGTCTCTCTGTTCTCAATCTTCCAATCAAAGAGGACGGGACCACCTCGCATTCAAGCACTGTGCAAGGGACCTGACTGACGGTAAATGACACTGCAGGTTTCTAATCTCCGGCTGATGTATTGGCTCAAAGGATTCTGGGGTTTTTACCCCTGGAATTAACATCAGTAACTGATTCCACTCGCCTGAACATCCGCTGGATGAGACTACAAACCGCTCGTCTAATATCACTTAGAGTGAACAGACGTTAAATTGAAGACAACAACAACAACAACAAAAATTACTATAAACCGGGGTCCTGTTGTGCTAACGCACGTGCTATTGTCTTAGAATTGCTTGTGTTTCTTCGATTATGATCCTGCACCCATTAGCTCTTGTTAGGAGGCTAGCAGATGATAAAGGGGACGGGGTAGCCTGGTGGTTAGAGTGATGCGTTCGTGATCTGCTGATCCGTGTTCGATTCCCGTTCAAGAGGATTTTTCCTCTGGAGCTAACATCAGTGCCAACTCCACTCTCCTCCCTAAAGTTCTTCGGATGAGACTATAAACCGAGGTTCCGTGTACGAACGCACGCAGAACATCTTGCGCGCACGTTAAAACCCGTTCCGCTTTTCGGAAGAGTTGGCCATTGTGTGCCGGTGGGAACGGATGACAAAATTTGCACAACTGCATTCACACGGGGACTGGATGAAAAAAAAGCACATGAGTGCTTATTTCATTATCCTCGAAATAAAAAATAGAAAGAATAAAGGAATCCTGCATACATATACTCTTATTAGGAGGCTAGCAGATGGTAAAGAAAAGCGGGTTTTTTATGTAAACTAACCATATTTGTGGAAATTTAAACAAACTGTGAGTAAGGAGATAGTATTTAATGCTTTGTTTTGGATGGGGATTCTACAGTAAGTGCAGTGTGTGTTCTGTGTCTATATAAAAAAGAGGAAGATAGGGTGAAAACTAAAGGTACGAATGTGGCCTAAAATTATCTATCTGCATGGCTGAACCCCCTCTGGATGGTGGCCTTAGAGCAACCGAATGCAAACAGGACTTGCACGACATTAAACAATAAAAACGCGCAAGAAAAAGTGAAAAGAAATCAAACTTTAAAAAAGGAGAAAGAAGAATCTGGAACCAAAAAGATTAACAGAAAACTGAAGTAAACAAATCGCAAAAAACACATCGCAAAAAAGCTAACAAGAGTAATAAACAACAGCAATATTTTGTTCCACTCTGCAGTATAGTATGTTTTGAAAGATATAGACCTCCTGTCCGAAACAAACCAACAACCAAACGGACACACAAACAGCCAAGCAAATAAACAAACAAACAACAACGCTTCACATTCTAAACAGTCCTTAAAAGCTTCTGAGAACACAACAAAATGACAAATGACACCACAGCTTCTATAGCAACACACACACACACACACACACACCTAAACACACACACACACACACACACACACACACACACACACACACACACCAACACACACACACACTGAAACACAGAAAAGAAGAGAAAGGAAGAAAGAAAGAAAGAGGAGAGAGAGAGAGAGAGAGAGAGAGAGAGAGAGAGAGAGAGAGAAGAGAGTGAGTGGAGAGACATAGAAAGAGATAGAAACAGGGACAGAGTAACAGAAACACAGAGAATGAGAGAGACAAAGAGACAGACAGACAGACAGACAGACAGACAGGCGACTGACAGACAGAGCAACAGAGGGATATTGCAAGTTAAGGTAAAATATTCTTAATTTCAAGATTGATATCACATATGCACTGGCCGGGGGAGACACAGACAGACAGACAGACAGAGGTACAGAGACAGACAGACAGACAGAGAGAGATGGTGGAGTGGGAGACAGACAGATAGAGACACAAAGAGAGAGACAGAGACAGAGATAGGGAGAGACAGACAGACAGAGGTACAGAGAGACAAACAGACAACAGAGAGAGAGGGGGGATTGGGAGACAGACAGATAGATAGAGACATAAAGAGAGACAGACAGACAGACAGAGACACATACACAGAGATACAGACACATAGAGAGAGAACAAGAGACAGCCAGCCAGCCAGCCAGCCAGCCAGCCAGACAGACACACTGACAGACAGACAGACAGCAACACTAAAACCGGAAAAAAAAACAAATAATAAGCTCACAAACACACACACAAAAACGATAAAACCCAAGGTTGGAAAAAGGAAGAGGTAAAGAATTCCGCGAAAAGAAATTGGTTCTTTTGTCTCGCTAATCTTTTAGCCTTGTTCATGGTTTATGGTGACTGTTTTACTCGTTTGTTCCTCTCTGTCTATCTTTCTCTCTCTCTCTGTCTATCTCTCTCTCTCTCTCTGTCTATCTTTCTCTTTCTCTGTCTATCTCTCTCTCTATCTTTCTCTCTCTCTGTCTATCTCTCTCTCTCTGTCTATGTCTCTCTCTGTGTCTCTCTCTCTGTCTCTCTCTATCTCTCTCTCTTGTCTATCTCTCTGTCTCTGTCTCTGTCTCTGTCTCTCTCTCTCTCTCTCTCTCTCTCTCTCTCTCTCTCTCTCTCTCTCTCTCTCTCTCTCCGCTGTACTTAAGTTTTAAGTCCGCTGTACTTAAATTTTAATGAATGCCCTATTTCAATATCTTATTGTCATATGTAACAAGTATGTGTACCATTTGACAATGTGTAGATGTTTATTTTTATGACTTATTAAGTTTGGTTGGTGTTATTTTTCTTGGTTTTGTTGCTGTTCTTGTTATTGTTGTTTGTTTTTCTCTTTTTTCTTTTCTTCTTCTTTTTGTTGGTTGTTTTTTTTTCTTTTGTTTGTTTGTTTTGGTTGGGGGATTTTTAGGGGGTGGGGGTGGTAGGGGGTGTTTTTAGGGTTTTCTTATATTTGTTTGTTTGGTTTTGTTGTTGGTGTGGGGTTTTTTTTTGGGGGGGTTGTTTTGAAAAGAGTTATTTCCCTTTGTTTCTACTGTGTGAGAGTATAAGTATTGGGTCATTATTAAGATGTATCCCACGGGCGGGGACTGGATGTAAAAAAGCACAAGAGTGCTTATTCATTATCCTCGAAATAAAAGAATTTGTCATTGTCATTGTCATTGTCTCTCTCACTCTCTCTCTCTCTCTCTCTCTCTCTCTCTCTCTCTCTCTCTCTCTCTCTCTCTCTCTCTCCTCTCTGAGATATTTCTTTCCTTTTTTCTTTGTTATTTGTTGGTATTGTTCTTTTCCACGTAGGGTATCTGATGGGTTTGCTGAGTTCGTCTTTGTTTGTTAGGAGGTTGTTGGGTGTGTGTGTGTGTGTGTGTGTGTGTGTGTGTGTGTGTGTGTGTGTGTGTGTGTGTGTGTAGATGTGTAGGTGTGTGTGTGTGTTTGTAGGTGTGTCTGTGTGTGTGTTTGTAGGTGTGTAGGTGTGTGTGTATATACCTGTCAGACAGTGTCTTTGTGTGTGTTGTGTGTGTGTCTGTGTGCGTATGTGTGTGTGCCTCTCTGTCTATCTCTCTATGTGTGAGTGTGTGTGTGTATGTGCGCGCGCACTCATGTGTGTGTGTGTGTGTGTTATCGCGCGGGTGCATGTGTGTGTGTGTGCTTGCGTGTGTGCGTGTGTAATCGCGCGTATGCATGTGTGTGTGTGTGCATATGTGCCTGAATGCAGGTGCTTAAATGTCTTTACGTTTGCGCGCGCGTGCGTGTCTGGGTGCACATGAAGGAGTACATAAGTACAGGCATGCTTGCTTTCATACCTGTAAGAAGAGAGTGTCATGAATTGAATGTGTCTCTGTGTGCGCATGAGTTTGCCTGTGTATACAGTGGCTGTGTCTGCAAATGTTATTACCAACCGCAAAACTGCATTACAATACAATACAGTACAAAGGAATACGAAAAAATACAAAAGAAAACAATACAATAAAACGCAATGTAATAAAATGCAGTACAATACAAGACAAAACTAGGCAATGCAATACAATGCAATGCAATATAGTGCAAAATAATTATTCCCAACTACATTGTTGCGTCAGCACACCTACCTACCACAAAACATCATAGGTATGCACAAACATCACAAGAAACAGGTTTACGTGCACGGTGAGATTGAGACAAAACAGAGAGAGAGAGAGAGAGAGAGAGAGAGAGAAGAGAGAGAGAGAGAGAGAGAGAGAGAGGAGAGAGAGACAGACAGACAGAAAGGGGGGGGGGGGGGACAGACAGATAGATAGGCAGACAGGCAGGCAGATAGACAGACAGACAGCAGACAGAGAAGATATGACAGACAGGTTAAGAGTCAGAGAGAGACGGAGAGTGAAAGGAAGAGAGACAAACATACATACACACACGCGCGCGCACACACACACACACACACACCACACACACACACACACACACACACACACACACACACACACACACACACAAACACACACTACAGCCCCTAGAAAGGGAAAAAACAGACAGGTAAACAGACATACAAACACACAGACACACAGACAGAAAAGAGAATGGGGGAAAGGGTTGTGGACACGAAATGCCAAAGAAAAACATTAAAATCGCGACGGGAAGAAATGGCTCTCTTGTCCTATCAATCTTCTGCCCCTCCTCCTCCTCCTCCTCCTCTTCCTCCTCCTCTTGCTCCTCCTCCTCCCTCTCCACCTCCTCTTCCTTCTCCTCCTCAACCCCTTTCTTCTTCTTCTTCTTCTTCTTCTTCTTCTTCTTCTTCTTCTTCTTCTTCTTCTTCTTCTTCTTCTTCATCTTCTTCTTCTTCTCTTCTTCTTCTTCTTCTTCTTCTTCTTCTTCTTCTTCTTCTTCAGAATTCTTCTTCCTCCTCAGAATTCTTCTTCCTCCTCAGAATTCTTCTTCCTCCTCAGAATTCTTCTTCTTTTTCTTCTTCTTCTTCAGAATTCTTCAGAATTCTTCAGTCTTCTTCTTCTTTGTATTCTTCTTCTTCTTCTTCTTCTTCTTCAGAATTTTTCAGTCTTCTTCTTCTTCTTCGCATTCTTCTTCTTCCTCCTCAGAATTCTTCTTCAGAATTCTTCGCAATTATTCTTCAGAATTCTTTGCAATTCTTCTTCGTATTCCTCTTCTTCGTCGTCTTCTTCTTCTTCGTATTTTTCGCAATCTTCTTCTTCCTCAGAATTCTTCAGAAATCTTCTCAATTCTTCGCAATTCTTCTTCGTATTCTTCTTCTTCTTCTTCGTCTTCTTCGTATTCTTCATCTTCTACTTCTTCGTATTCTTCTTTGTATTCTTCAGATTTCTTCAAAACTTCTTCAGAATTCTTCTTCTTCTTGTTCTGCTCCCCCTCCTCACCTCCTTCCCCTCCTCCTCCTCTTCCTTCTCTTCTTCCTCCTCCTTTATCCTCCTCCCTTCCTTCACATTCGTCTCGTCCTTCTCCTCCTCCTCCATCTCTCCCTTCTTCCTATCCTCTTCGTCCCTGCCTCCACTTCTTTACTCTTGTGAGGGATTTGTCTCAAATCCCCTGGTCTGCCCAAATCCCTCTTAATCCTGGATCCACATGGGGCATGCAGTGACTGGGGATCAGCAGAACAAGGATGGGAGTCTGGAATCCTGCAGAGTTCTGGAAGGCTTTCTCTGGTGCCAGAAATCTAAGGATGCTGCGTCGATTTGGAGGGGAGACACTTTTTGCCTTCTGTGAATGTTTATGGGTGGGTGTTTTGGGGTTGTTGTTTTTTTTTGGTGTGTGTGTGTGTGTGTGTGTGTGTGTGTGTGTGTGTGTGTGTGTGTGTGTGTGTGTGTGTGTGTGCGTGTGTGTGTTGTGTGTGTGTGTGTGTGTGTGTGTGTGTTGCGTGTGTGTTGTGTTGTGTTGTGTTGTGTTGTGTTGTGTTGTGTGTGTTGTGTGTGTGTGTTGTGTGTGTGTGTGTGTGTGTGTGTGTGTGTGTGTGTGTGTGTGTGTGTGTGTGTGTGTGTGTGTGTGTGTGTGTGTGTGTGTGTGTGTGTTTGTGTGTGTGTTTGTGTGTGGTGTGTGTTTTCTTGTGGAAGGGGGTTATGCAAGTGTTATATTTACTTTTTTTTTCCCCGTTTACTCCTGTCTTTCTTTCCTTATTTTTTTCTTTCTCGTTTCGTTCTTTCCTTCTTGTTTCTTTCTGTCTTTCATTCATTCTTGGTTGTTGTTTTGTTTGTTTGCTTGTTGTAGTTTTGTGCTTTCTTGAGGAATGGGTTATGCACTTTTATATTTACTTTTTTTCTCTTTCGCTTTTTTTCCTTTCTTTCTTTCTTTCTTTCTTTCTTTCTTGTTCTTTCTTTCTTTCTTTCTTTCTTCCATTCTTGGGATTTTGGGAGGGTTGTGTGTTTTCTTGTGGAAGGGGTTATGCAGTTTTATATTTACAGATTTTTCTCCTGTCATTCCTTGCTCTTTTTTTCTGTTTCTTTCTTTTTTCTTGGTTGTTGGCGTGTGTGTGTGTGTGTGTGTGTGTGTGTGTGTGTGTGTGTGTGTGTGTGTGTGTGTGTGTGTGTGTGTGTGTGTGTGTGTGTGTGTGTGTGTGTGTGTGTGTGTGTGTGTGTGTGTGTGTGTGTGTGTGTGTGTGTGTGTGTGTGTGAGAGTGAGTGAGTGAGTGAGTGTGTGTGTGTGTGTGTGCTTTCTTATGGTGGGGGCTATGCAGTTTTATGTCTACAGATTTTTCTCCTTTTTTTCTTTCCTTCTTTCTTTCTTTCTTCTTTTCTTTCTTCTTTCTTTCTTACTTTCTTTCTTTTTCCTTTCTTTCTTTTTATGGTGATTATATTCACGTCGCAGCAGAGATTTCCGATTTATGGACTGATTTTTTTTCTTTCTGTCTTTTTCTTCTGTATGTCTGTGTGTGTGTGTGTGTGTGTGTGTGTGTGTGTGTGTGTGTGTGTGTGTGTGTGTGTGTGTGTGTGTGTGTGTGTGTGTGTGTGTGTGTCTGTCTGTCTGTCTGTCTGTCTGCTTGTCTGTCTGACTGTCTGTTTGTCTGACTTTCTGTCTGTCTGTCTGTCTTCTTCTCTTCATTGTTTTCTTTCTGTCTTAATTCTTATTTTCCTCCCTTCTTTGTTATTCTCCTCTCTCGTTTTTTTCTTTCCAACCTTTTTTTTTTCGTGTGACATCTCTTTTGCAATAAAAACATCTTTCAATTTTGAAAATATAAACTAATACCTGAATAGCAAAGATGAGAGCGATAGAGAGAGACAGACAGAAACAGAGACAGAGACAGAGAGAGACGTACAGAGAGACAGACAGACACACAGAGTCACACACACACAAACAAACCAACAAACGCAAACAAACAAGCAGGGGTAGGTAGAAAGACAGACAGATAGATACAGAGAGAGAGAGAAAGTGAGAGTGAAAGAGAGAGAATAATATGTGTGCGTGTGTGTCTGTGTCTGTGTTAGTGTCTATGTGTGTGTGAGTGTGGGAATGTTTGTGTGCATGTGTGTGTGTGGGGGGGGGGTTTGTCTGTTTCTGTCTCTCTCTCTCTCGTTATCACTCTCATCTTTGCTATTCAGGTGTTAGTTTATATTAGTTTAAGTGTAAGTGTGTGTTCATGCGCGCTCGCATGGAAGCACATACATGTATAAAAGCCTGCGTACGCTTGCAACGATTGAAAAAAAACAAGAAGCAAAGCAGAAAGATCCATGACAAGATCACAATTGAACTCAAATGATCAATAGAAAACCAGGAAGATACTACCAGAAAATGTCATCAGCAAAAGAAGAAACTCAATGGGTTGCAATGAACAACACCCATCCATTTTGTGTTTCAGTGTCTACCTCAGTGAAATGAAAGAAAAGAACAGAGAAGCTCTTTCTTTCTCTGTCTCTCTGTCTTTTCTCTTTGTCTCTGTCTGTTTCTCTCTCTGTCTGTCTTTCTGTCTGTATGCCTGTCTCTCTGTTTATCTCTCTCTGCTTGTCTGTCTGTCTGTCTGTCTGTCTCTCTGTCTCTGTCTCTGTCTCTGCCTCTGTCTCTCTCTCTCTCTCTCTCTCTCTCTCTCTCTCTCTCTTCTTGTCTGTCCGTATGTGTGTTTGTCTGTCTGCCTGTATGAATGTTTCTATCTCTCGTTTCCTCTGTCTCTCTCATTCTTTTTCTCTCTCTCACTCTGGCTGAATAAAAAAAAAAAGTCATTGTGCTTAATCTATTACCTCAGTAAATAGATTTTTGCTATCGTCGTCCTCATCGCCATTATCCTCTCTCTCTCTCTCTCTCTCTCTCTCTCTCTCTCTCTCTCTCTTCTCTCTCTCTCTCTCTCTCTCTCTCTCTCTCTCTCTCTCTCCCCTTCTTCTTCTTCTTCTTCTTCTTCTTCTTCTTCTTCTTCTTCTTCTTCTTCTTCTTCTTCTTCTTCTTCTTCTTCTTCTTCTTCTTCTTCTTCTTCTTCGTCTTCTTGTTGTTGTTGTTGTTCTTCTTCTTCTTCTTCTTCTTCTTCTTCTTTTTCTTCTTCTTCTTTTTCTTCTTCTTCTTCTTCTTCTTCTTCTTCTTCTTCTTCTTCTCATTCTTCTTCTTCTTCTTCTTCTTCTTCTTCTTCTTCTTCTTCTTCTTCTTTCTTCTTCTTATTCTTCCTCTCTTTCTTCTTCTTCTTCTTCTCCTCCTCATTCTTCTTCTCCTCCTCCTCCTCCTGCTCCTCCTCCTCTTCCTCCTCCTTCTTCATCTTCTTCTTCTTCGAGAACAAAAACTGTCATTATATAAACTGGAAACAGAAAAAAAAGGCAACAACGACAGAAAATGGGACAACGGGGGAACGAGAACCTTTCAATGACCCCCTAGAAAACACAAGAAAAAATGACTGGTCTACACATAGAGAGGAGAGGCTGAAGCAAATTTTATAAAAAAAGAGAGAGAGAGAGACGAGAGAGAGAGAGAGAGAGAGAGAGAGAGAGAGAGAGAGAGAGAGAGAGAGAGAGAGAAGAGAGAGAGAGAGAGAGAAAGAGAGAGAGAGGGAGAGAGGAGAGAGAGAGAGAGGAGAGAGAGAGGCAGAGAGAAGAGAGAGAGAGGAGGGAGGGAGGGAGAGAGAGAGAAAGGGGGGGGGGAGGAGAGAGAGAGAGAGAGAGAGAGAGACAGAGACAGAGACAGAGAACAGAGAGAGAAGAAAACTCTTCGGACGAAGAATTAAAAGAAACAACAACAGCAACAAACAAAGAAACAGAAACGACAATCAACAGAGGAAAATTCGAAGAATAGTAAGCGGGAAAAAAGAGAGAGAGGAGAGTGGTTTTCTTGTCCCTTTCTTTTTTATTTCTTTGTCGTGTTCAAATTGTTTCTCTGAATGTG
This sequence comes from Rapana venosa, assembly GCA_028751875.1. Lineage (NCBI taxonomy): Eukaryota > Metazoa > Mollusca > Gastropoda > Neogastropoda > Muricidae > Rapana > Rapana venosa. The sequence continues at coordinate 70,259,327 of CM054138.1, forward strand.
GCTTGAAAGCAGCTTTCAGAGTGTGTGGGGTTTTTTCTTATATAAATTGTAGTGGTGGTTTTTCTGTTGTGATTTGTTTTGGTTTTCGTTTTTACCGTGGGTGTGTTTGTTTATTGTTATGTTTTGTTGTTTATTTTTTTTGTTATACTGGTTGTATGTATGACTGTGTAAGATTGAGTTGAGTGCAAGCGCTTTGATTTGTCTCTGCAAGATATAGCGCTATATACATTGCATTTATTATTTATTTATTTTATTTTTATTTATTTTATTTCATTCTTTTATATCGAGGATAATGAAATAAGCACTTATGTGCTTTTTTTACATCCAGTCCCGGTCTGAATGCGCTTTTGTAAATTTGTCTTCTGTTCCCACCGGCACACAATGGCCTACTCTTACGAAAAGCGGAGCAGGATTTAACGTGTTCGTAAGATGTTCTGCGTGCGTTCGCACACGGGACCTCGGTTTATAGTCTCATCCGAATGACTTTTGGGGAGAGTGGAGTCTCCACTGATGTTAACTGCAGGGGAAAATATCCCCTTGAACGGTAATCGAACCCGGGTGGTCAGATTGCGAGCGCAATGTTCTGACCACTAGGCTATCCCGTTATTATTATTATTGTTGCTTTCTAGAGAATAGGTTTTCTGTTTGGGTTTATTGTATTTGGTCGTTGGTAGGGAAGAGGGGGGGTGGAGGTTGTCTCTTATTTTCGTCTTCCTTACTTTATTTATTGCTTATTTCGTTGTCTTTGTTGATTTTCTGTCTTTCTTTCTGTCTCTACTTTTTTAAATATCTTTTAAAGTTTTCCTGTTTAACTTGCGACTGGTATTGTACACATACCTATACTGTATTGTACAGACAGTGATGATACTATGATACGCAAAAAGGAAAGCATGGTGAAATACGATATCATCACCAAAAGAACAAACTAAACGACTTTGATGCAATGAACAACCCCAATTTTACTATCAGTCTTTTCCTCGGTGGAATGAAAGAAAAGATCTTTCATCTTTAGAGAAAAGACAAAGAAAAAAAATTTTCTTCGTTCCTCGGCTAGAGCTCCGAGGTCATCAAATTGTGAGACTGTACGTATTCGCGCGACGTTTTTTTGCTCAACATTGAAGGTAGCCGCATTCCAACTTCGGAAACATGCTGGGTATGTTGGCGTTTCCGTAACCCGCCGACACCTGGCTTGTATTACAGGATCTTTAACGTGCGCGTTTGATACCTCTACGTGTGTATTTACACGAAGGAATTAAGGCACTGGCAGGTCTGCGCTTGAAGGTGATGATATGGGAGATCGTTAAAAAAAATCACCACCCTTAATTTCACCAGACGCCGCCGAGATTGGAACCACGACTTCATGGACCCTTGGGATTGAAGTCGAGCTTCCTTCACCACTCGGCCATAGTGCCCTTTCCATAAGAAAGAAAAGAAAAAGAAAGAAAGAAAGAAAGAAAGAAAGAAAGAAAGAAAGAAAGAAAGAAAGAAAACGATAAAGAAAATGGCAACAGCGACAGAGAATGGGGACGTCAGGTGAAACGGAAACTTTCTATCGCCTAAAATAAAGCAACTGACTGATCTACACACTAGAGGAGAGGCTGAAGTAAACGAAAAGAGACAAAGACCAGAAACAAGAATGAAACACCCTACGGACAGAGAGAGAGTGAGAGAAGACAGACAGAAGATAGGAGACAGAGAGAGAGGAGAGAGAGAGAGACAGAGAGAAACGAAAAAGACATAGAAAGAGAGACAGAGATACAGAGAGAGACAAAAAAAAGACAGGGAGACAGAGGAGAGAGACAGAGACAGAGAGACAGGGAGAAACCAGAGACAGAGAGACAGAGAGAGACAGACACAGAGGAGGAGAGAGACAGACAAAGACAGAGAAACCAGAGAGACAGAGACAGAGACAGAAAAGAGTCAGAGACAGAGAGACAGAGAGACAGACAGAGACAGGCAGACAGAACAGAGAGACAAAGAGAGACAAACAGTAGAGAGAAGAGAGACACAGAGACAGAGACAGAGAGTGAGAGAGAGAAAGAACATTACAGGAGGAAAACATCGGAGGAAAAGAGTATTAAAGAATGCGGGTTTATTGTTGGGTCTCTTTTTGTTAGTTATTTTACTCCCGTATGTGTGGCTTGTATGTAGTTTTTCTTTTTTTTTTAATAAAAATGTAATTCTAGTCTTGATTTTTAGCTTGCTTTGTCTTATTTTCCCTTGCCTCAATTTTCTTTCCTTTTTTTTTTTTGGGGGGTGTCTTTTTAAAACGTCTTCTTTTCTGTTGTTTTCAATTGTGCATTCTATTTGTTTTGTTTTTTCTTTCGTTCCTCCTCTCTCTTTCGATATATTTTTTTTTGGTTTTAATGTGGTTTTCGGTTGTTTTAGTGAGGGGCAGTTAATGAATATTAATTATGGAATGTATATAGAAATTGATAGGACTAATTCAGAGAATGATATTGGCCACGACATATTCACAAATAAATGAATCTTAATATATTATCTCTTGGAAAGATTATAAAAATTGGTGCTCGTTAGAGCGCGCGCGTGCACACACACACACACACACACACACACATCACACACATACACACACACACATCACACACACACTGTACAATCTGAAAAGAATATTGACTTGACTGAATTTCACACACACACACCACTCACACACACACACACACACACACAACACACACACACACACACACACACACACACACCACACACACACACACACGCGCGCACTGTACAATCTGGAAATAAAATATTGACTTGAATTTCTCTCTTCACACACACACACACACACACCACACACACACACACACATGCACACACACACACACACACACACAACACACACGCACGCACACACCCCACACACACTGTACAATTTGGAAATAAAAAATTGACTTGACTTGAATTTCATACACACACAACACACACTGTACAATCTGGAAATCAAATATTGACTTGACTTGAATTTCACACACACACACACACCACACACACACACACACACACACCACACACACACACACACACACACACACAATGACCCAAACTTCCCTAAACAAGCAGAGGAAGAGAGGTTCACATAAACTGCCACGGGTCTGAAGCCTGGCTGGCTGGCTGGATTCAGAAGCTGGCTCTTCTCCATCATCTGTATACTTTCTTTATTATCATCATTATCATACCCACTCCACCCCCTTGCCATTACCCATTTGATACACCCCCCGTGTCAACGTTGTCCCAGACAGGAACAACTTGAGTCATTTTCTGCCCCATAGATTGCCAACAAACACCGACACGATTTAAAGTTTGTGTTGAGTGCTCTATCAAACTTAAGTACTTGGGGCTCGGCTAGGGTGGGGTGGGGGTGGGGGGGTTGGGGTTGTCATCCGGAATTATGAACTGTGTCTTACTCAATGCTTTTCTCCTCTGTGTGTGTGTGGGGGGGTGGGGTTGGTGCCGGGGCCTGTCAGTATAAATAGCATCCCCACCTTCTGGAAATTCTGTGCTAGAAATTGTCCCTGTTCTATTACTCTTGCTGTTTCTGCCATGTTCCTTTTCTTCCTGTCACTTCATTGTTGCCTATTTTCTGCCTTCTTAGTCCATTGTCCTGGGGTGTATTTTTTCAGAAAGTCTTCATAGATAACAATTCTCTCCCATGCCAAAGTTGGATGCGCTGGGCCTGACTTGTCAGGTGCTTAAAGGCAGCGTAAAACATTTTCGCTCATAACAGACAAAAATAGTTGCTGTCTGAGCGTTCCACAAAGAAGAACCCGCTGCTTCATGGCTTAGACTCTATTGCTGTAACATTTATTGTTGCAAGCTAAGTTCCAAAGCCTGTGTTGAAATATTGCTATGCTTTGAGGATAAAATGGTATGTTGAGACTGTCTCCAGCTATGACAAGTCCTAAGCTTAGCAATATACCCTGAATCCTCCCTTAAACCCATCGCTGCTCAACTCAACTGTCTCCATCGCCGCTGTCGACGGTAGGAGCTCCACGCAATGCCACCACCAGGGTTCCCCATCGCTCTCTGTCTCTGCTGAGTTTTGACAATCTCCTGTAGCCCTCCCTCCCAGACCACTGATCTCAGTGATGTTGGCAGTGTAGGATGGTTTGTGGTCTGACGCTTTTCCTTCTGCCCTCAAACCTGACCTTTGGAGAACTGTCGTCATCAGACTTGTCTGTGTTTCTGTTTTGCCTGACCTACAGCTCTCAGTCTGTGCTTATCAATTTCAGCCAACATTCGTCTTTTGCACTGAGAGCTCCTCCTCCTCCTCCTCCCTTTCCTCCTCCTTTCTTTTCCTCTCTTACGTTCCTTTATTGGTCTATCTTTTGTACGTGTATTCGCACGCACACACATATGTGTGTACTGTGCATGCAAAGGTATAAACAAACACATACACACGCGCTCGCGCGCGCACACGTGCACGCACGCAGACACAAACATACACGCATGTATATGCATACATGCCTACGCATACACACGCACGCAAGCACGCGCACGCATGCACGCACGCACGCATGCACGCACACACACACACTGTAATGGGTCACGTTTCTCTTATCAACAGCACACGGTCTCACAGGAAGTGCACACATGTCATCAGCCAGTTAATCATTGTGATTATTAAACAGCGGAGTTTGTCCTGAGAGAGGGGGGGAGGAAGGGGGGAAGGTAGAGAGACAGACAGACAGAGGCAGAGAGAGACAGAGAGACAGAAAGAAGGAGCAAAAAAAACAACAAACGGGGAGGGAGGGAGAGAGAGAGAGTGAGAGAGAGAGAGAGAGAAAGATAGACAGACAGACAGGGAGGGAGAGAGACAGAGATAGAGAGAGAGGGGGAAGAAGGAGAAAGAGAAACCGTAGGGGGGGGGGGGGGGGGGGGGAGAAAAAAGAGAGAGAGGGAGAAAGAGAGAGAGAAAATGACAATGACAGAGGACAGACAGAGACAAAGACAGAGAGTCAGAGACAGACAGAAAGACAGAGAAAGACACTGAGACATTGAGAATGAGATAGAAAGAGAGAAAGAGACACACAGAAAGAGACAAAAACAGAGATAGACACACAGACAAAAAGAGAGACAGTGCGAGTCAGAGACTCTCTCTGAGACACACACAGAGAAAGAGAGTGAGACATTAAGGGAGACATTGACATGTACATAGAGAGAGACCCACACACAAAGAGAGAGACAGAGAAAGAGAGACAGAGAAAGAGAGTGAGACATTAAGGGAGAGATTGACATGTACATAGAGAGAGACCCACACACAAAGAGAGAGACAGAGAAAGAGAGACAGAGAAAGAGAGTGAGACATTAAGGGAGACATTGACATGTACATAGAGAGAGACCCACATACAAAGAGAGAGACAGAGAAAGAGAGACAGAGAAAGAGAGCGAGACATTAAGGGAGACATGTACAAAGAGAGAGACCCACACACAAAGAGAGAGACAGAGAAAGAGAGACAGAGAAAGAGAGCGAGACAATAAGGGAGACATGTACATAGAGAGAGACCCACACACAAAGAGAGAGACAGAGAAAGAGAGACAGAGAAAGAGAGCGAGACAATAAGGGAGAGAAAGAGACATAGAGAGAGACACACACACACACAAAGAGAGAGACACTGAACACTGAAAAGGTATTATTGTACTTCGGCCTTGGGCCACTATACAAAACATGTCAGAGAGTCAGAGACTGTCTCTGAGGCACACACAGAGAAAGAGAGTGAGACAATAAGGGAGAGAAAGAGACATAGAGAGACACACTCACACACAAAGAGAGAGACACAGAGAGAGAGAGTCATAAAACCCATAGACATCATTAAACAGAAGCGGAGATTTTTCTTAAGTGTCAAACTTTTTCTCTCTCCTTACCCCCCATCCCCCTCCACCACCACCCCCAATTCTTCCAAACTACACACACACACACACACACACACACACACACACACACACACACACACACACACACACACACACACACACACACACACACACACACACACACACACACACACAATGTTGTAACCTTCAAACTTTTTTTTTTGGTTTGGGGAGATTTCTTGTTTGGGTTTTTTGGTTTTTGCTTTTACATTTCCCAGAAGATTTTGAAACAGTTTTTGACTGCCAGTTTGTTTGCTTTTAGATTCCATTTATTTAATGACTTTTATCAGCTATAGAGAAGCGTGTATAAGGAAGTGTTAAGTGCTGCGACACCTTCTCTTAAAAGTAAATCCAGTTTCTTTCTTTGCTTTCGTTTTGTTTTGCTATGGGGTTTTTGTTTGTTTGTTTGTTTGTTTGTTAAAGAAAGCAGCTGAGATTTCGTCGTTTTCGGTTTGAAAAATTTCTGTACAATTTTTGTTTGTTTGATTTTGTTGGAGTTTTGTTGGGGGATTTTGGGGGTACCGTAATTATGTATTTCTGCAGTTGCAGAGAGTGCATCAGTACGAAAGTGACTTTTTTCTGTAGATTTTGCCAAAGATAACCTCTTTGTTGCTGTGGGGTTCTTTTACGTGTACTAGATCTATATTGTACATTGGGCCCTCGTTTATTGTTTCATCCTAAGGATTAGCACCTTGATCATCACTTTAAGTCTAATGGATTTAGTTTGAGGATGGGGGCGAGGGTGAAGTCAGGTTTAGCTGGTAATCGAACCTGTGACCTCTCAATGTCCAGAATGGTGTTACTAACGTACCCCTGACCAATCCGTGTGGGGAGCCTCAACGCCCCCCGCCACCCACCCCCCTCACCCCCGTCTCCTTTCCCCTCTTATATGTCTGCCTTTCTTCGGTGTTTTTCCCTAAAAGCCAGAACGGTCAGCGAGTCAAAGTGTACTACAACTCGATGAACAACGTCCTGAGAAAGAGACGCGTCCTACTTTTCCCCATATCTCTGGTATGAACACCACCAAAGACAGACTTCACCTTGGTCCTTGTTTCTGACAGGTCTGCATTTGCATCATGGATGGTGGGCGCAGGTTCTGTAATCGTGTTTATCTCTTCATCATCATCGTCGTCATCATCATCATCATTACCATCATCATCACCATCATCATCAACATTACCATCAACATCATCATCATTACCATCACCACCACCACCACCACCACCACCACCACCACCATCACCATCATCATCATCGTCAACATTATGTTCATGAACAGCAACATCATCATCATCATCATCATCATCAACAAGGATATTATCAACACTATCAACATCACTTGCTGTGCTGCCTATCACCACCTCTTTACTCTTCTCATCATTATTTTTATTTTCTTATCAGTCATCACTTGCGATCCATTAACGAAACTAGTGGAGGAGTAAGATGTGCACGTATGTGTATGTGTGTATGCATATTTCTATGCATATGAATGTGTGTATGTGCATAGGTGTATGAGCGCGAATACGTGTGTGTGTGTTGTGTGTGTGTGTGTGTGTGTGTGTGTGTGTGTGTGTGTGTGTGTGGTGTGTGTGTGTGTGTGTGTGTGTGTGTGTGTGTGTGTGTGTGTGTGTGTGTTCGATTTTGTTTCTGCTCATTTAAAGTGACATTAGGCGAATAAGTGTATGTGTGTGTGTGCGTGCGCGCGCGCGCGCGCGCGCGTGTATGTGTGTGTGTGTGTGTGTGTCGGGAGGGGGGGTATAGGCGTTGTTTTTTCTTTAAGATAGGAAAACCAGACTCTTTTTTTCTGGTAGGTTTGGTTCTTGTTTTTTGTAAGCCTATGGTTCTCTGCTTCGGTTGTTATTGTTGTTGTTGTTCTTGTTCTTGTTCTTTTGCCGTTTCCAACATTATACCAAAAATCTCCATCGAAAATACTTAAACAGTAGGTACATATTAACTACAGTAACATGACAACGCTGTTGTTGTTGTTGTTGTTATCGCTTTAAGTCATGGCAGATTTCTCGACATGGAATCCGGGCTGTTATCTCCGCGGGGAGAGCACGTCGCCACAAGTGCAGCGCCTACCATTATCTTTTTTTTTACCCTCTCTTTTCCTGTCTGCGTGTGTATTTGTTTCTCTATCAGAATTGCTTTTTTTTTCCTGCAGAATCTTTCCAGTCACAGCTCTCTTGTTGGTGTGTGTTCTTTTACATACGCTAAATGTGTGTTGTACATAGTACCTCGGTTTATCGTATCATCCGAAAGACTAGCACCCAGACCAACACTCTCGGTCTAGTGGATGGGACGTGGGGGGGGGGGGGGGGGGGAGGAGGCTGGAGTTTGGGCAACACTGTACTTACTACAAGCCTGCTATCCCTGTGTATGTCATAAACTGTCCCAAAGATAACCCCGCGCCTGCTGAATTACTTTTACAACTTTTGACATTTGAGTGTTCTTGTCACAATTCAGCTTAAATTTTTTGGGGGACGCTGGGGTCATGACCCTTAGCCTTGACTTTTGCTAAAGGTCACGCAAAGGTCACTTTCCATGTCGTTTGCACAGTTTCTGGCTGTGATGGCAATAGCGAGCGATGGAGAGATTTCAGATATGAGAGTTTTGAGGTTTAGTGCTTTCTCTCTCTCTCTCTCTCTCTCTCTCTCTCTCTCTCTCTCTCTCTCTCTCTCTCTCTCTCTCTCTCTCTCTCTCTCTCTCTCTCTCTCTCTCTCCTCTCTCTCTCCTCTCTCTCTCTCTCTCTCTCTTCTCTCTGTACGTGCGTGCGTGCGTGTTTGTGAGTGCGTGTGTACGTGAGTGTGTGTGTGTGTGTGTTAGTTTGTGTGTGTGTGTGTGCACGTTTATAGTACGTTCATTGTTGTTTTTACTTTGCGTGGGAGCTGCTACACACGAACACACACACACACACACACACACACACACACACACACACACACACACACACACTAAAATGGTGGATTTATTAAGAAGTCTGAAAAATGGTGTTATTTAGAAAAGCAGATACAAGTAGAATCTAGTTATAATTATCTGGGTGTGGTTTTTGGCTCAACATTGAACTGGTCAAAATGTATCGAAAATCTCTCTGGAAAAGCATTGAAGGCTGTTGCTGGTACCAAAAGATTGTACTTCAGGTTAAAGAATCTTCCAGCATCTACAGTTTTTTAGTATTTTTGATACAAAAGTGAAACCAATCCTCCTCTATGGTTCTGAAATTTGGGGTTTTCAGCAGTATCATGATATTGAAAAAATACAGGTAAAAATTTACAAAATGGTCCTGGGGGTTGGCAGAGATGTTAAAAATAATATTTGCCTTGGCGATTGTGGTAGATATCCCATTTTTGTTGACACTGTTACCAGAGTAATCAAATATTGGCTAAACATTTTGGATATGCCTGATCATAGATATCCCAGACAATGCTACAATATGTTGTGTAGACAGGATGAAGCAGGGAGAATAAATTGGGTAACACATGTTAGAAAGATTTTATGCACCCACGGATTTGGTTATGTTTGGACAATGCAAAATTGTGGTAATTCTTCATCCTTCATGAAAGAATTCCAAATACGAATACAAGATGTGTACCAACAAAAATGGCATGACTCTCTATCAGCATACCCTGACTACTTAGATTATTACCCGATTATTTGTAGAGCAAATTATGTATGTGAAGTAGAATCTTTAGAATACCGTAGAGCTATGTGTTTACTGAGGTCAAACAGATTACCTTTAAATGGAATTTCACGTTATGGCAAACCGATTACTGATCCATTCTGCTCTCAGTGTGATGGCCAACAAATTGAAGATGTTTGTCACTTTTTACTTGTATGCCCAAAATATGTTGTATTGCGAAGAAAATGTATTCCTCTGTATTATTACAGATTTCCATCGAATCTGAAAGTGCAGCTTCTTTGTATGAACACTAAACCTAGTTTGATGTTTTAAGTTGGATTATTTCTTACTAAATGTTTAGATATCAGAAGTAAGGATGTTCACCTTACATGAAAGTATATGATTAACTGTTGTTCCTATGGGCCATATGGCCTGCAAAAACTGAATTAAAATTATTGTTATATTGTTAAATTATTGTATTGTTACACATACACACACACAAACACACACACTTACACACACACACACACACACACACACACACACACACACACACACACGAACGCACACACATACACAAAACACACACAAAACACACACACACACACGCACATACTATCTGTTAGACATTATTACATATGTGCATGATTTTTTTTCCAGAAGAGCCAGAGCATAGAGAAAATACATAAATCTAAGAATCTACATCTTTTAGGAAATGTTGACTCTGTTTTTTATGTTTGGTGTCAAATAAGTCTTGTTCTGACTTAATTGCAATAAAGATTTTGATTCCTCATTCCTAATTCATACAGAGAGAGACAGACAGACAGACAGAGACACAGAGGGAGAGAGAGAGAGAGGGAGAGGGAGAGAGAGAGAGAGAGAGAGAGAGAGAGAGAGAAGAGAGAGAGAGAGAGAGAGAGAGAGAGAGAGAGAGAGAGAGAGAGAGAGAGAGAGAGAGAGAGAGCCGAAAAACTGACAAAAGCAAACACGGACAGACAGACAGAGATTTGGACAGAAAAACAGACACTAACAAATGGATAGGACTGTTAATTTTTCACAAGATCAGCGACGACAAAGCACTTCCTTATCTACCAAGAGTTTGTCTGTACTTCAACGCATTATTGTTTTTGTCTTTACTTAGAAGCAGAACTACCCTTTTCGAAACCACACACACACACACACACTCACACACACACACACACACACTCACACACACACACACACACACACTCACACACACACACACTCACACACACACACACACACACACACACACACACACACACACACTCACCACACACACACACTCACACACACACACACACACACATACACACATAAACACTAACACATACACAACACTCACGCACACACGCACACACACACACGCACACACACCCTTGTACACTATCACACTAACACACACAAACACACTAACACACACACACACTAACACACACTAACACACACACACACACTAACACACAATACACACACTCACACACACACATGCATACACAACACTAACTAACAACACACACACACACACCACACACACACACTAACACACAACAAACACAACACACACAACACACACACACACACACACACACACACACACACAACACACACAACACACACACACACACTGGTTTAATTTATTGGTAAAGGTTGTAATAATGTAGTATTTCAGTATAATCATTAAGAAATTTGTTCTTAGATGGCTTGATGAAAAAAGCAAATGCATTGCTTATTCAATGTACTATCTGGAAATAAAAATTTGACTTGACTTGACTTGATTTGACTTGGACATATGTGAACTTTCTTCTTCTTCTTCTTCTTCTTCTTCTTCTTCTTCTTCTTTCTTCTTCTCTTCTTTTTCTTCTTCTTCTTCTCTTCTTCTTCTTCTTCTTCTTCTTCTTCTTTTCCTTCTTCTAAGAATACTGTAGGAATATTGCATGACGGTTGTGACCATGGGCAGGGCAGGATAGCTCAGTGGTCGGAGCACTCGCTTTCCCCCAGCCAAGGTTAAGCAGCATCGAGCGAGGTTACCACTTGGATGGATGACCGTTTGCGTTTCCCTTGGCTTCAGTACAGTCCCCCAGTTCACCCAGCTGTAAATGGGTACCTGCCCTCTTTAGGGTCAGGGAAGGTAAAGCA
>CM054138.1:70275997-70285997 GCA_028751875.1 Rapana venosa
CAACACATACACACACACATACACACACACTCACGCACACACCAGAGAGTGAGAGACAAAGTCAGAGACAGTCAGAAAGAAAGCAAGAGACAGACAGAGAGACAGGTAGGGAAATACAGAGAGACTGCGTACGTACACAGAGAGAGAGAGAGAGAGAGAGAGAGAGAGAGAGAGAGAGAGAGAGAGAGAGAGAAGGCAGAGAGTCAGATACAGAGACAGTCAGACAGACAGGCAGACAGACAGAGTCAAATATCTTTCACCAAACTGTACACAACACAGTCAGCAAACCAGCTTTGCCATGAACAAGCCCTAACCTTTCAGTTCAACTGATGGCAGCGTGAAACCCTGTACCAGCAATCTGACCTGTTTATCCCATAGCCTACATCTACCTTCCCTGCCACACACGCCCACACACACACACATACACACACAACACACACACACACTACACTCAACAACACATACACACACATACACACATAATACCACACGCACATATATACACGCACACGCACATAGATTATCCTCGAAATAAAATAATTTTAAATATATATAAAGAAAAGCCAAAACGCACGACACACACGCACATCCCACACATGCACGCACACGCCGCCGCGCGCGCTACCATCATCACACACAAACACACACACAATCACCAATCACTCTACAGAAACGGACACACGACAAGACAGACAAACAGACAAAAGAAGAAGAATTCGGAACTCGACAGAGAGAGAATAGATTAAGATAGAAAGGAGGAGGAGGAGAGGGAAGAGACAAAAGAGAAAGAGAAAAAGGCATAGAAAGAGGAATAGGAGAGTTAGAGACAGACAGACATACAGACAGACAGAAAACAGAACAAAGAAGAAGAGGGGGGGGGGGCAGATAGAAAACAACAACACACAGGACGTACAAGTGAGAGAGACAGACAGCCATACAGATAGGAGTAGACAAACAGACGATTATGCTCAGACACAATCAGACAGACAACAACAGACAGACAGACAGACAGATAAACTAAGAAATTTTTTATTCAGCAGACTGATGGTAATAGCTGTATTATCAGGTGAGAGAGAAGAGAGAGGAGAGAGTAGACAGTGAGAGAGAGAGAGAGAGAGATGACCTCTCCAACACTATGCTGTGCACACAGCTTCAGACCAACAGACACTTCAGTCCAAGTCCGCAGAGAAAACAGCAAGGTCGTATGTGTTTTTTGTCTATGGAACCACAGGGTGCAAGAACCTATAAGATCTTGCCCAATACTGCATTACAAGAGCAACAAACATAGTGCATCGGTGGTCTAGAGGTAACGCGCATGACTTAGAAAGCGAAAAGTCCGGGTCGGAAGTGTGTGGTGGTTCGAAGTCCCGTTTGGGCCCGAAACTTTTCCTCCGTTCATCAGACCATGAGTGGGGTGGTCTGTCTGGATGCTGGTCTTTCGGATGAGACGATAAACCGAGGTCCCGTGTGTATTACACATAATTATTTAGCGGCGCGCGTCAAAAACCCCACGGCAACAAGTTCCTGGCAAAATTCTTTAGAAAAAAAGTCACTCTAATAGGGAAACAAATACAGTTGCACACAGGAAAAGAAAAAAAAATAATGGGTGGCGCTGCTCTTGTGGCGACGCGCTCTCCCCGGGGAGGGCAGCCCGAATTTAACGCAGAGAAATCTGCTGTGACTTAAAGTGGTATAAATAAATAAATAAATAAATAAATAAATAAATAAATATTCAGGCAATGTAAATGCTCGAATAGGCAGAAATAATGACATTCTTCATATTAGGGGCTACTTGGAATCGAACCATTAACCTTTGCAAAAACCGATTGCTAAATCCAGGCAATAAGCTTTGTCAGTTCTGATGTAAGCTATGCGCCAAAATGCCTCCATTAGAATGTTGTGATGCTTAAAATATCATGTTGCCTTCAGCCATGACAAACTCTTAGCATAACAAACTGTGCTCTCCTTTATAAAGGGTTCGATCTTCCTTGTGCGGAGTATGGCTACCTATATGGCCAGGCTTGTCCTTTTTTAAAACGGCCACACACGCAAATATTTCGATCAGCGTGTAGTAAACAGTCTCACAGTGATTCCAGGTGGAAAGAGTGAAGCAAACTATAATATAATCATTGTATTGCATTGTGTTGTATTGCAGAGTAGTGCAGTGTTTTTATTTCATTTATTTATTCATTTATTTATTTATTCTTTTGTTTCGAGGATAATGGAATAAGCACTTATGTGCTTTTTTTACATCCATTCCCCGTGTGTACGCAGTTCTGTAACTTTTGTCTTCCGTTCCCACTACACCGTGTAGTGTAGTGTAGTGTAGTGTAGTGTAGTGTAGTGTAGTGTAGTGTAGTGCGTGTAGTGTATGTGGTGTAGTGTAGTGTAGAGCGGTGGTGTGTGTGTGTGTGTAGTATGTAGTGTAGTGTGTAGTGTAGTTGTAGACTAGTGTAGTGTAGTGTAGTGTAGTGCAGTGTAGTGTAGTGTAGTGCAGTGTAGTGTAGTGCAGTGTAGTATAGTGCAGTGTAGTGTAGTGTAGTGAAATGTAGTGTAGTGTAGTGTAGTGTAGTGTAGTGCAGTGTAGTGTAGTGTAGTGCAGTGTAGTGTAGTGCAGTGTAGTGTAGTGCAGTGCAGTGCAGTCCAGTGCAGCGCAGCGCAGTGCAGTGCGGTGCGGTGTGGTGCGGTGTGGTGTGGTGTAGTGTAGTGTAGTGTAGTGTTGTGTAGAGTAGTGTAATGTAGTGTGGTGTAGTGTAGTGTAAAGTAGTGTATACCACTTTAAGCCACGGCAGATTTCTCTGCGTGTAAATCTGGGGAACCCACAACAACAACAACAACAAAAACAACAACAACGAATCCAACCCTCTATAAACCGAGCTATACTTATTATATATGAGTCAGCCCACCACGATGTAGAACATCAACCCATATTCTTGAAACACACGAAACGCCATGAACTTTCCCCCTAGTGCACCTTATGTTTCAATGCAAAAGCACACCAGCACCCACACCTCACCTTTACCCCTGCAGGCAAACCGGCTTAACTTGGGAGTTTTGCCAACACCCCGGCACCCACCCCTGCCTCTCCTTAAGCCTGGGTATTATCGTCACAGTGCTCCGTACCCCCAGTGGGAACCGTATCGACTTTTCCACCCGACAAACCCAGTGCTCCTCTGGCTTGACTGACGTCAATGACTAGAAGGATAGGGATTACCTGTGTGATATGAAGGGGGTGTAGAGTGTACGCCCAGTCATACGCCCGTCTGAATAAGTATTTCGGATGTATATGGGTTGTATTTCATGCGTATTACTATGTGGAGGTGTATTGATTTTTCAAGATTCCAGACTACATTTGTATATATCCAAAAAAAGAAATTTTCAGTGGAAAAAAAACTATAAACACAATACCAAAGTATAATACTTTTTTTTAAAACAATAGCAAATTTCCACACAAAAACAATATTGAAAACTGACCCCAAAACTTTTTTCAAACAAAAGCTACATTCTATAGATTTTTTAGGTTTGCTTTGTTTTGCTATTGCCTATTTTCATTTTGTTTAGGTGGATAGGTTTACTGCCCACATTTGACAGGTTGTACTGAATTATGTGGTTACCAGCAGCGAAGGAGACTTTGATATAGCTGTAGGTGACAAGATTTCATGATGTGTTCAAACTAGACACCAAGGAACTGTTGATGAAAGGAGATGAAGGACGTAGGCAGGAAGAAACGGCAACAGTTCAGACAGGGCAGGAAAACCATTAACTTGTAGAAACCAAGATTTGAGACATTACCGATGTGAATGAAGGATATTGGTTAACAGGGTTTATTTTGGATATCTTTACGATTCTCCTTAGAGAAGAAGAATGCAAAGAATAAGGACAAGGAGGAGGAAAAGAAAGATGCAGTAATTTTGGTGCTTTTGGTAATGATTCCCAAATTGGTAATGATTCCCAAGCCAAGATTTCAACAAATATTTTATTTTTCCGCCTCAACGCTGAATCATTTTGTCTCAGCTGTGGGGTGTAGACGCAAACAATAATCAAACAAAAAACCCAACTTCATTCGTAAGTTTCAATTATCAACATGCCAAATTTTTAAAAAAACCCACAAAAGTACGCAATCAGGAAACACTACACCACTGAAATAAACATTCAACAAAACAAACCTATAAACCAAGCTGAAAAACAAACATAAAAGACCACAAAGAACTGCCAACAGCTCGAAATATTTCTACAATCTAATAAAATCTAAGGTAGAAAAGGTATATTGTTGGTGTAGCGGTAACGTTCTTCGGAATAGTTAAACGTAAAAAAAAAATATATATGTTTAGGCTTTAAAAGGTGTCACCCTCAGAGAACTTTCTGTTTAGTTTATTACCTGTGTGGAAGCACTTGGGGGGAGGGGGGGGGGGGTAGGAGCAGGAGGAAGTCGCATTTATCTTTTCTGAGGAGGTTTTATTTTCATTCCTTTCAGAATTAAAAGATGAGAAAATCTCTTGAAGCTAAGGTAGAGTGTGTGTGTGTGTGTGTGTGTGTGTGTGTGTGTGTGTGTGTGTGTGTGTGTGTGTGTGTGTGTGTGTGTGTGTGCGCGTGCGTCGAGTGTGTGTGTGTTTTGCGAGGTGCGTGCGTGCTGTCCGTGTGCGCATACATGTACGCGCTTGTGTGTGTGTGTGTGTGTGTGTGTGTGTGTGTGTGTGTGTGTGTGTGTGTGTGTGTGTGGTGTGTGTGTGTGTGGGGTGTGTGTGTGTGTGTGTGTGTTGATTGTGTGTATGTGTTTCAAAGCAAATTTAAAACTTCTGATGAAGGTAAGAAAAAACCCTTCATAAGATAAGGGAGGTTGTAAATTCGTTAGTGGTAAAACTAAGAAGAAAAAAAGATAAAGAAAGAATGAAAAAAGAAAGAGAAACGAGAAAATGTTAGAAACAACAACAACAAGTCAGAGTCTTAGCGCTAAATTCCTCCTGAAAGCACGACCTCTTCAAACAGAGCAGAGTGATGGAAACTCCCACTTCCTCTTTTCGCCGGAACTGCCACCTACCGTTACACACTGCGCATGTCAACATCCTCCTTCCTCTTCCACCTTCCGCCTTGGCTTAGTAGCTGTGTTACAGGTGCCAACCCTTTAGGCAGCTGTTACTTTCTATCAGTGGTGAGAAGCACGGGGATGTATGGTGGGGACTTAAACGTGTCTAAAGGCATCAGTTTATTTTAGGATGTGAGGAGAGGCATAGGGATTTTTCCCCTGCAGTTAACACTAACTTCATTCCCCCAAAATTCCTGCAGCTGAGACAATAAACCAAGATCCTTGTGTACAACCGCACGCTGAACATCTTGTGCGCACATTTTACAAATAAATTCCACCTTTAAGAAGAATAGGTCCTTTCATGCTGGTAGAAACCTATAACAATTTTTTTTAAAAACTCATGTACACTAGTGTTGTGGTTAGACATCATCTACGAAGTCAGATTGTGTGGCCACATTCTTAATGGTAGGTAGTTGGTCAAGTGTGCAGAATCCCACTGCTGGTAACCCTTGGACCTCCAGCAAAGGAACAAGGAAAAAAACAAAACCAGGAGCAGTCATTATGATACCGAAAGAAACTTTCATGGAGGGTGTCTTGTGCAAGTCAAACATGGTGGAGCCTAATGGTCCCCAGGCTACACGCTGCATGCTGGGTATTGTTGGATTACCCACACCACTGAGCGTGACTGGCCTGGTCTATTTCAAGGTGACTGAGGTTTGACGCAACTGTTTTCCAGGTTTTTAAGGTCTGTTTAGCAGGAGACCTTGACTCATAATTTCTTCTGAAGGTTTTTTTCTTTTTTAAACATAATGTTATGGACGCTATAGCTGAATGGTTAAGGTTATAATTTCAATCCCATCGGTCCATGAAATGATGGGTTCGAATCTCAGCAGCAAAGTTTTGATGAATTAAGGGTGCGGATTTTTTAAGTCTCCCAGGTCAACCTCTAGTGCAGACCTGCCAGGGCTTTAATCCCCTTTGTGCATATTACATGCATGCAGAAGATCGAAATGCACAATTTAAAAAAATCCTGCAAGTCTTGTCAGTGTTTGATGGGTTACAGAAACACGAACATACCCAGCATGCAGCCTGTTCAAATGAAAGGAGCTGCTCTGAAGTCAGAATGTGTTGGCTGAGGTCAGCAGGCAGACTGCCTGTCAAGTTACAAGTGCAGGAGACGACCAGGCACCATGTAGCTACGCGTCCCACCGGGCAAGGGAAAGACGAGAGGAGAAAAGGTAACATCGGTGCGTGGTTAGCCCATTTTTTGCTTCAAAACTATCACTTCGTCCTTTTGACACCCACAGGCGACCTTACAGGTAAAGTTGAAGTAAGGTTTTCCCTTCAAAACATAAAGGTTGGTGTTTCCTGCGTGGATAAAATGGTTTAATGGTAGTGACTCTAACTGAACTTCATTTGTCAGAAAGTTTTTGGATAATGTGAGTGGGTAGTTTTTCACTTTGATTTGTGGTTGGTTTTAAAGTGTGTGTGAGTGAGTAAGTGAGTGAGTGGATGTGTGTTGTGTGTGTGTGTGGTGTGTGTGTGTGTGTGTGTGTGTGTGTGTGTGTGTGTGTGTGTGTGAATGTGTGTGTGTGTGAGAGAGAGAGAGAGAGTGAGCGTGTGTTGTATGTGTGTATATGTGTGTGAGAGAGTGTGAGTGTGCGTGCGTGCTAGCGTTGTGTGCGTGCGTGCTAGCGTGTGTGCGTGTGTGTGTACGTGTGTGTGTGTGTGCGTGCGTGCGTGCTATCGTGTGTGTGTGTGTGTGTGTGTGTGTGTGTGTGTGTGTGTGTGTGTGTGTGTGTGTTGTGTGTGTGTGTGTGTGTGTGTGGTTTTGAAGTGAGAAAAACGCTTAAATAGATGAGAAGCCATGTAAACCTATCTTCCAGAACATTGAATCATCATATATCAACATATATATAGCTGTTTTGATTTTTTTTAAACCACTTCTGCTGGGCACCACTTTCTCCAGGCACACAGTTGAGGTAGAATAAGAAATAGTAATAAAAACAAAGCTGCCCTAGCCCTCAGCTTCATCCCCTTTCTAATAATGCCAGGAGATGTTCGTTTCTTTAAGGGAGCTTTTCAGGCTGAACATATACACACCTCTTTAAGTTCAATTTCTTTAAAATCTGCTAACGGATAGAACCTCCCACTTCCTCTTTTCACGGAACCATGCACACTGCGCATATCAACAACCTCCTTCCTCTTCCTATTTCCGCCTGGGCTTAGTTGTGTTTAACAGGTGACAACCCTTGAGGTGTCTGTAATTTCTATCAGTGATGAGAATAGCAAGGATGTATGGGAGACTAAGTGTGTCTAAAGGCATCAGTTGTTTTGGATGTAAAAAGAGGCATAGGGTCATATGGAAAACTAACTGTTCCAAAAGACCTGCATTACAATTTTCCAAAGCAAATTAATCATTTTGCTGGGAAAGTATGAAAATGTGCATCAAAGCTATGATTGTCTCCAATCAAAATGAAACTTTTGTAAAACATATATTATTATTTCTTTTTTTTTAAATGTACAACAATAGAATTATAGCCACAAAAAGTGAAGTAATAGGAATTTAATATTATCAGTTGTCAAAGTAGGGTTTTTTGTAGTTATACCTATGTCAGAAAGGCTGAAACACCAGTAGATATCACTAATGCTGACTGGCAAAAGAAAAATGACTGTTTAATATAACACGCAACTTCCTTACAAGTGAAAGGTAATTCTGACACATGGAGAAAACTACTTATCTTTTATTTTCATTCCTTGGAGAGGTTCACTAATGGTGATATGTTTGCATATGCAACCACTTTTGTCCACCATTAAGGTAGTCATATTCAGACTAAGGGGGTGATGTTTAAACAAGACGCTAGTGTAGATGCAGGTATTTTTTTAATATAATATGTTTAGTCATCCGTTCTTACTGTCATTAATGGTTTACTCTTCAGAAAGGTAGAATGCAGTTGAACGTGTGCGCAAGATGTTCTGTGTGTAAGATGTTTTCTGTGTTTTTGCATAAGGGGCCTCTGTTTAATATAGTCTCATCCGAGTGGGGTTTGTTTTGTTTGGGGTTTTTTGTGGTTGGGGTTTTTAGGGAGGTTGGTTTGGTTTTTTACACAATACTTCAATTCTTGGTTTTTTATACAAAGAACTTTATGAAACATAAAGAAGAAAAAACTTGTGTACAATTACCCTTCAGGTGATACAAATTATCAAGCAATCTTTGTTATAATACATAGGCTACCTTACAGGTAAGGTTTAAAGTATGTTTTTCTTGTTGCAATAGAAAGATGGTTATTTTGAGTGGAGTGAGAGGATGAAACACTTTGGTGGTAATGATTTTAACTGCACTTGAAAAGTCAGACAGTCTTTGAGTTCTGAAACCAGTCGTCTGGTTTTTCGATTCGATCAGGGCTGGTATAAAACTCACGAGAGAAGGAATGTGTGTGTGTGTGCTCTTTCTTGAAGTGAGAAAATGCTTTAAAAGGGTAAGGAAAGTTTTTATGACAAACTAAATGTTTCAGATTATTGAAACATTATTTTTAAAAGTCAAACCTCTAAGAAAACACACTAACAAACAGACGAACAGGTGCTGAGCAGTAAGCCCCTCCTCAAAACTCAACCTTTTTAAAAAGGAAACAAAATGAAACACCAACCCCTTCCTCTAGACCAGAATTGCCACAAACCCAAACACACAGGGCATATAAAACAACCCCCTTTTCCTCTTCCCCCCTTCCCCTCGGTTTTAGTTATGTAACGGGTTGCCAACCCTTGAGGCAGGTGGGGACTTTCTACCGGGGGATTGGGAGGGCAGGGATGTAGGGCTGATCGTTGTGCCAAAGGGGCGCCCAGTTTTCTCTACGTGGGCCGGGGCACAAGGCCCCCAAGGGAAGACTACCTGTCCCAAAAGTTCCCCAATTGTAGTTTTCTTCATCAAATCAACTTCAAATCAAGAAAAGACGCAATATTTATCAAAATACTATTGTTCAGATGTCGTTTCTAAAGTTTTTTAATGTAACTAGTTTTTTTTTTTTCAAACTTTTGTTTTTCCCCAAAAAAATGATAAATTAAGCTGCAAAAAAAGAAATAAAGGGTTTTTCATTTTTTTTTGGGTCTAAAGGGCCCAAAGCTTTATTTTCAATTTTTTTGACACTTTTTTGGTCTTTGGAAAAGGAAATTTAAAACCAAAAATGCTTAAATTAAAAGAAAATTTTGATATAAAAGGGAAAAGGGAATTTTTTTAACAAACAATATAAAAGTTTAAAAAGTAACTTTCAGTTATTTTGGGGACTTGCTCTGCCCCAATTGAGCGTCCCTTTGGGCCGGGTTTGTAGCAAAAAACCCTTTCCAAAACCAAAACTGATTTAGTCATCCCCAAGAGATGGCTGGGTTTTGACAAATCATGCACAACATACTCAGCATGCACACAGTTGTACATAAATCCTTCGTTCAAAGTCCCATTCAAGGTGTTTAGAAGAAGTTAATTCTGGTGCAAATTTCATCCTTCTATGATGAAAAGTCTCAACCAGTCATTTATCGGAAGAGTAGGTCACTGTGTACCGGTGGAAACCGATGACAAAATTGACACAACTGCATACACACGGGGACTGGTTGTAAAAATGCGCATTAGTACGTATTCCATTATCCTCGAAATAAAATAATAAAATAAATCAATTAATAATACTTTTTGACACCCACGGGAGACCTTACAGATGAGGATTTAAAGTATGGTATCTCTCTCGCATCATAAACGTTGGAATTTCCTGTGTGGATGAAAGGGCTTTCTCGCGGTGACTATGATTACACTTCAATCGTCAGGAAGTCTTTGAGTTTTGGACTAAATCGTCTGGTTTTTCGATCTGAAAAACTTTAGTATGAAAAGTGTGCGTGTGTGTGTGTATGTGTGTGTGTGTGTGTGTGTGTGTGTGTGTGTGTGTGTGTGTGTGTGTGTGTGTGTGTGTGTGTGTCTGTGTGTGTGTCGTGTGT
>CM054138.1:70293497-70298497 GCA_028751875.1 Rapana venosa
CTTATGTGCTGCAGCCCTGGGGGCTGGTTGGCCTTTAGAGAACATCTCCAACGCTGACTGTCCTTATGCCCACTTGGCCGAGAGAGTGGGGATGTACTGTGGGCAAGGCATCTCCACTATAATCAAATTTCTGCCCAGTTTCCAAAACAGCAGCTGCCTCCTCTGCTGTTTTGGAGGTCATCGTCGAACACGACGGACAAACATACATTATAGTGGGTCAGGAAATAGCCATGGTTGTTTTGGAGGAAGAAAGAAAATTTTTATGAGGCCGTAAGTGCACACTGCATGAGGATGTTTTCAGGCACCTTGTCATACAGGCAGCCACACTCCGACGTCAGGAGACTTTTTAAATTGGAGAGTACAGAGATTGCTATGCTAAGAACTTGTCAAGGATCAAGACAATCTCAACATGACATTTCAAAGTTTAACACCATTTTGATAATGTTGGTTTTGACACTGTGCTTGCATCAAATGGCTTTAAATAAGCTTTTGGCCTCGTCCGACAAATTTTCGAGTTCTTTTTCCTTACTTTTACAAGTTTGCAGCATAGTTAGAAGTAAGATTTTGCTTTTAGTTGCTCTGATTTAAATCGTCATGTAAACCGCCATCATTTTCTCACGCAACTGGTAATGTGTACAAGCTACTGAACGCAAGAGTGATGTTTTAGTCACGGAACTCGCTAAAAGCTTTTAGCTTGTAGCTCGTACTATTATGTAGTATACCTCTGCAATATTATGAATGGAATTCCTTTTTTTCTGAATAAGCATACCTTTATGCCGAACAAAAGCAGAACGACTGAACTTGCAAACAAAGAAACTAAAAGCAAGGGAAAGGTAGACAGACTTTCGAAAGAGATCTACACTCTGATACTGTGCACACAGAGAGAGAGACAGAGACAGAGACAGAGAGACAGAGAGAGGACAGGACAGACAACGGACAGACAGAGACAGGAGCAAACAGAGAGAGAGAGACAACGACATGAAACAGCGATACCAGAGGGCACAGCTGACGGTGATCATTTGAAGCTGGGGGTGGGTGGGGGGTGGGTGGGGGACGGACATGGAAAAACAGTGACGAACACGATAAGACTGGCAGTGAGGACAGAGATGCGCCTGACAGATGAAGAGAGAGAAAGAGAGAGAGAAGAGAGAGAGAGGAGAGAGGGAGGAGAGAGAGAAGAGACTGGGGGGGGGAGGGACAGGAGACAGAGACAGAGACAGAGACAGAGAGAGAGGCCAAAGCATTTTTTTTCATTTTGAGAATAACAGATAAGCACGTACCATTATATTACCCAAGTTGCCAAATGAAATTGTGTAATGTTTTGGTTTTTTTGGAGCCATGATATCAGCTGCTGGCTTATAGTATAGGCCTGGTTTACAATGTTTGTGTGCATTATAGCCATGGTTGTTTTTGGTATTTTTATCCAAATGAATATATTTTTAAACCAAGTATTTGCATGATAGAACAGAACGAGTCACAGTGATTACCAGGTGGCATGACTGTGATAGAGAGCATATCATATATACATACATATATATTGCCCCCCCCCCCAAGGGTTTTAAGCTAGGAACGCACGGTAGCAACAACGGCGACACGAGGAGAAGAGAAGAGATGGGAGGGAGTACAGTTGAATAGACAGATAGGCGCCTGCCTGCTTGTGTCTTTATTCAAAGGCAAATGTTTTAAACTAGCTTTTTGTGACATAGATAGATAGACAGACAGACAGACAGACAGACAGACAGATAGATAGATAGATAGATAGATAGATAGATAGATAGATAGACAGATCTATAGATAGACAGACAGACTATAGACAGACAGACAGACAGACAGACAGACAGATAGATAGATAGATAGATAGATAGATAGATAGATAGATAGATAGATAGATAGATAGATAGATAGATAGATAGATAGATAGATAGATAGATGGACAGACAGATAGACGGACAGACAGACAGACAGATAGATAGATAGATAGATAGATAGATAGATAGATAGATAGATAGATAGATAGATAGATAGAGAGAGAGATAGACAAACAGACAGACAGATAGATAGATGATGATAGATAGATAGATAGATAGATAGATAGATAGATAGATAGATAGATAGAGAGAGAGAGAGATAGATAGAGAGATAGACAAACAGACAGACAGATAGTTTAGATAGATAGATGATAGATAGATAGACAGACAGACAGACAGACAGACAGACAGATAGATAGATAGATAGATAGATAGATAGATAGATAGATAGACAGACAGACAGACAGATAGATAGACAGACAGATAGACAGACAGACACAGAGAGAGACAGACAGAGAGATAGATAGATAGACAGACAGATAGACAGACAGACACAGAGAGAGACAGACAGAGAGATAGATAGATAGATAGATAGATAGATAGATAGATAGATAGATAGATAGATAGATAGATAGATAGATAGATAGATAGATAGATAGATAGATAGATAGATAGATAGATAGATAGATAGATGAAATTGTCTGATATATACGTACTAGACTTTATTATCATGGGTGATGTTTATGTGTGCTGAAAAATCTCAAGAAAATAATCAATAGATGAACATTTATGATATATTTTGAAAACCTTTACTATTACTAACGATGGACATAACAGATTAAATTAATACAAATGTTAAAAGATGCCATAAATAATACCAGCATTCAGTCAAATTCTTTATTTCGAGAATAATGAACAAGCACCCATGTAGTGTGTTTTTTTGCATCCAGTCCCCGCTCTTAGGGACACATCATATACTAAAATAAGCCCTATACCCTTACACCCACACAATATAAAAAAAACAAAAAAAATAAAATAAAAAAGCAAAAAAACACAAAGCAAAACAAAAAAACCAAAAAAATGTACAACAAACAAAACAAAACAACCTCCACAATGAAAAGGAAAACCGAAGGCTTCACCAGTGGTTATTGGCAGGACTTGGAGGGTCAACAACCTACACCCTGTGTTTCTTTCTCTTTTTGGGGGACACGCAGGCCAAAAACCATACAATAAACAAACGAAAGAGAAAGAAACGAACACACCAAAAACCTGAAACTAAAGCCTAGTTTTCTTCTTGTTCTTTTCTTGTTATTGTTGTTGTTGTTGTTGTTGTTCTTTCTTCTTCTTCTTCTTCTTTTTCTTCTTTGCATTCTTCTCCTCCTCCTTCTCCTCCTCCTTAATTGTCTTCTTCTTCTTCTTCTTCTTCTTCTCCTTCTTCTTCTTTTTTTCTTCTTCTTTTTTCATCTTCTTCTTTCTTCTTTTAAACAAACAAACAAAAACCCTTGAACATGGAAAACATCTTTTCTTTTCTTTCCTTGCTTCTTCATCACCTCCCCCCCCCCCTCTTACTCCCCCCCCCTCCCTCCTTACCCCCCCCCCCCCCCCCCGCCTACCTCCCCCACCCACCCACCTCTCCTCCCTTCTAACACTTCCCTATCCCCAAACCACACATCTGCTCCCTTCCTTCCTCACCTCCCCCCCCCCCCCCCCCCACCTCCCTACCCCCAACCATCCCCTTTAACCTGACAAGGGTAAAGGGTCAGTACAGTGTATGAAATCTACGGACAGTTTTGACGTCCCTGGACGGACACACAGTCGTCTTGTTTGTTTGTTTGTTTGTTTATTTGTTGTTCTGTGCTAACACAACAACAACAACAACAACAAACAGAGAGAACAGAGAGAAAGGAGAGAACAGAGATTGAGGGGAGGGGGGGGGGGAAGGGAGGAGGAAGTTGGGGAGGGGGAGAGAGAGGAGTGGAAAGGGGAGAGAGAGTGAGAGGTGGGGGGTGGGTGGGGGTGGTGGTAGATTGGGGGGGGGGGGATAGTAGAGGAGGAAAGGAGGACAGTGTCCGTTTTTTGTGGGGACAGCTGTCTGTTCGGATGAGCGGTTTGCTAGTCTGGTCAGTTTACTGTCAGTTTCTGTGCGAGTGTGTGTGTGTGTGGTGTGGGTGGTGGTGTGGGTGTGTGTGTGTGTGGTGGTGGGGTGTGTGGTGTGGTGGTGGTGGTGTGGTGTGTGTGTGTGTGTGTGTGTGTGTTGTGTATGCAGGTTTCTGGGGATGTACGCAAACACACACAACACACACACACACACACACACACGTGTGTGTGTGTGTGTGTGTGTGTGTGTGTACATTTTTTATAATATATATATATATAATTCATTTTCTTTCTTCTTCATTTCGAGGATAATGGATAATAGCATCATGGGTTTTTTTGACATCCAGTCCCGTGTATGCAGTGTGTCAATTTTTGTCATCCGTTCCATCGAGCACAATAGGCTTAAATCTTACCGAAAAGGGAAGAGATTTTACGTCGTCCATAGGGAAAGAAAGAGGAAGGAGAGAGTAAAACGAGACAAGAGACAGACGGATAGAGAGCGCAAGAGAAGAGAGACAGAGAAAAGAGACAGAGACAGAGAGAGAGAAAGAAAAGGACAGAGAAGAGAGAAAGAGAGAGAGAAAGAGAGAGAGAGAGAGAAGAGAGAGAGAGAGAGAGAGAGAGAGAGAGAGAGAGAGAGAGAGAGAGAGAGAAAATAGTTTACCCCCACTACCAACCTCTTTTTAATCAGCTCTTTCAAAACAAAAAGTTGAAGAAACTAGTGAAGAAACATATCATGGAAAAATTGCAAGACCACTTTTCCTTATGCTCAAAATTACTTTACACCTGGCTTCCTTCGTAAATTGTTATTCTTGCCCTTGCTATCTTGTTTTCTTCACTACATATCTGTCTAAATGGAGCGCGTGTTGTATTGTCTTGGGGTTTTTTGTGTTTTATCTTGTATTTGTGTGCTGTGGAGTCTTTTATCATTTCAGTTTTAATTCTTTTCACCATAGATCAAAAATATTTTTGGTTTGTTTTCCTAAGTCAATTTCCTTGATGTTTTTTTTTTGTTTTTGAGAGGGCATGATGACAGAAAGTTCTGTAATTTTAACCTTTTATCTTCAATAAAGATCATTTTGCTTTGTCTTGCAC
>CM054138.1:70303497-70329940 GCA_028751875.1 Rapana venosa
CTAAAGGTTTGAACTTCTCCGACCCTACAATTGAGAACCAACCAGGATCAAAAGCCCGACAAACTTTCTTCTTTTTTTTCGCTTCGGCTTGTTCTGTATGTCCCATTCAATTGATGCTGCGAGCTATATACCTTCCCCGGACCGTGCATAACACGCGATGAACAGAAAAGGGTGTAATATCCAGACCGATTCAAATCATTTCACGCGCGAAAAATATCCCTACCCTGGGAATCGCTGTTTGAGAATGAAATTGCACTCTGGATGAGAAGTTAGCGATGTTTGACTGTTTTTTAAGTAACCCCGCATCGCCAATAGGCACGGAGGCCATACTAATGACTTCACGTAACATGTCTTCTCCTTTGAATAAAACCATCTTTAAATAGGTTATTTCCATCTCAAGATAACTAATTTTCAAAGTTACCATTTTTAAAAGCAACCTGTATGAGTCTTTAATTTATTTTTAAGGGACAATAACAGCGACAGACTTAGACATAAAAATCCTTGCGAGGGCGGGGGGGGGTGGGGGATAAGAAGCTATACCCTGATCCGAAGCGAGAGTCACACACTCTACAAACAGACAATGTGAATATATTGTTAAACATCAAGGGCAAACGCAAATGAGGTTTGTCAAAGCAACGACTACGACTGATTCAATTTTCAAAGCTTTAGTCACCTATGGAAGTTAACTATGCCGATGAGAATAAATCAACCATAAACAAGCAAAAGCCAATCATACTTGCTACATACTAAAGGCAAATTTGATTATCTGACAAAGTTATTCTAGTGATGTTTAAGGCACAAAGAAATTGTATAATTTTCCCTTTAAAGGAAAATTTCATATTCACATTTAAAGACGAAATATGATAATCTTATATTCATTCAAACAGCAAATAATCCTTAAAACAATTTCTAAAGGTAAATGATCCATGAGTTGATTCCACTATTGAAAAACAACGTAAACGACTTGTTTAATTTCAAAGACAGCTGCAACCGATTAACCTAGAATTCAAAAGTACAGGAGGTGAACTGTATGATTTAGGATTCAAAGCACGGTCTAACTGGCGGATATTTGAGTATAGTCAACTTTACAGGCAAATTACTTCAGCTTGAGGTTCAACATTTAAAAGCCATACTGCATTGTTTCTTGATTTAACGGAAAAGCGAACTAGAAATGAACAGTTTTTAAACTTCACAAGTCGTAATGACATCGATTAACATTCACGGCAAGCTTCAGCAGTATAGTAGTGAGCAGCAAACAGCAGCACAGCCGCACAGCAGCAGCACATAGTAGTAAGAAGTAGTATGTAGAGTAGGAGTGAGGAGGCAAGGAAGAAGGAGGAGAGTAGTAATCAATTAGTAGTAGTATTAGTATGTAGTAGTAGTAGCAGTAGTATAGAAGTAGTAGTTAGAGTTAGTAGCCAGCATGGCAGCAGTAATCCAGCAGAGCACGCAAGCTTAGTATAAGTAGTAGCACAGCAGCATAATTAGTCAGCAGCAGCAGCAGTACATGCAGGACACACAAGCTACCAAAGCCAAGAGGAGGAGGAGGTGGTGGTGGTGGTGGTGAGCAGCAGAGTCGCGCAGCATACAGCAAACGCAAGCACAGCCAAGACGCGAGAACATATTAACTAAGTATGTCATAATGTACAACCAACTTCACATTTATTGCGAGTGAGCTGACGAGCGCGCGACAGAGCTTAACACACGCCCTACCCCCCCTCACACCCCCCCACCACACCCCACCCACAAAAAAAAAATAAAAAATAAAAAACTTAGCTTTTGAATACAAAGACACAAAACAAAACAAACCCAAAACCAACCCAACAAACACAAATTAACAAAAAAAAACAACACAAAAAAACAACTCCACAACGAAAACTAAAACCATAAACAAGACCGAAACAAGTTCAACAACCACGTACAACCAAAAACACAAACACCAAAAATAGAAAATCTCTCGTAGAATAAAGCAACATAAGTGGAAGAAGAAAAAATACAAAAGAAAAGAGGAAAAAGAAAGGCGGAAAAACCCCGGCGGGAAGAATCCTTTTAAGTAAACAAAAAAAAAGAAAAAAGAAAGATACTGGGGAATAAAAAGGGGTTTAGGTTAGGAGGGGGGGATGAGGACAAGGAGTGCGTAAGCTCTCAGGAAGGGTGGGGAGGAAGGTAGAGAGTGGAGTATAGAGAAAGATAGGGGTAAGGTGGGGGAGTGACGGGGGAAGGGCGGGGAGGGGGGGATAGTGAGAATAAAAAGGACGGTAACGAAACAGGAACAGATATCACATAAAAAATATACCAAAACAAGCAGTTCGCTGTCAAACTAGCCAGCGTGTTGTCCCATGTTCCATTCGTCTTCCAGGCCCTCAATGGAGCTGCTACTTATGTCTTTCTTCTTTCCATACTTCTCCACCCCCCCCCCCCTACCCCCACCCCCCACCCCCTCACCCTACCTTCTCTTCCCCCCTGCCTGGGCCCTACTTTTCTTCTTCTTCTTCGTTGTGAGTGTATCACACTCTCGTTGTCTCATTCTTGTCTGTTCTGTCTGGGGTTTTTTTTAAATTTTTTTTTTCCTAGTCTTGTTTGTCTAACTCCATGGATATGTGAGGGGGCCCGGGGGTGGTGAGGGAAGGATCTGCCTGGGGGTGGGTGTGTGGGTGTGTGTGTGTGTGTGTGTGTGTGTGGTAGTGTCTGTGTGTGTGTGGTGGTTTTATGTAGTGTTGTTGTATGACCACTTTGAGCACTCATCGGGCAGGACTCTCTGTCAACGCTCAGCACATCCTTCTCTTGTCTGTCTGTCTGAAATTGCTCTCCATTCTCATCACATCTCGTCTCCCTCTCTCCGCCCCGTCTCGCTCACCACCTCTCACTCTCTCCTCTACTCTCTCTCTCTCTCTCTACTCTGTCTGGGGGGAGGGGGGGTGGGGGGGTGCTGCGTTTTGGAAAGGGTTATTGTCACACCATGTACATCTCTATCTATATGGCGGAGACAGTCGCGTAGAAGCATTGGTTATTATTATTAAGATGTATCCTACGCAGGGACTGTATTGGTAAAAAAGCACATCTAGTGCTGCTTAGTCATATATTGTCATTGTTCATAGTCATTGTCATTGTCTCTCAACGCTCTCTCTCGGTCTCGTACGTTCAATAGAAACATTTCAGCTCAACTAGCTCCTCTCTCTCATCACTCTCTCTTCTCTTTCTCTCTCTCTCTCTCTCTTCTCTGCCTCTCTCTCTTCTGTCTGTACTGTCTGCTGTCTGCTGTCTCTCTCATCTCTCTCTCTCGCATCTCGATCTGATCTCTCTCTCTCAGTCTACAAAAAAAACCGTCATCATCTTCATCTCATCTCTCTCATCTCTCTCTCCTCTCGCCTATCTCGGTCTGTGATGTGTGTGTCTGTGTGTCAACGAACTTTGTCGTTCCCCCCATCCCCTAAGTATTGAGTCACGATGTAACGCAGCAACCAAACACACACATATCCCTTACGTGACCCCCATCCCCCTCCCCTCCCCCTCCCCCCAACACCCACAGAGAACAAAGATGAGTAAAAGCACGTACCATCGTAGCTTCCTGTCCTCTAAAACAGAAAGCCTTTACATCATTGAGACCAAACTTTCCTTTAAAGCTCTCATGAGGCAGCAAGAAACCTACATTTCAAGAATCCTCAAAAATAAAATAATATTTTTTTATAAAATCACCCAATGCTATCAAGACCTGTCACTACCACAAGACAACAAACTAATTCTCTCGCTTCTCTTCATTTTCTCCTCATCTCTCTTAATTCTCTCTCTCTTCTCTCACACTATCTCATCCATCGCGTGAGACTACGGAGCGACGCTTCTTACACTTTCTCCTCGTAACATTAATCTACTAAATTCTCTCCTCCTAAAAATATAAAGTGCCCCTTCTCTCATCATCTCTCAGCTCGCAGGGGAGCGTGCGTGAGCGGTGACAAAATCACACACACACAGACAATTCTATCTAACACAAAGAAATGTCGAGCGAGCGGCAAAACATCACTGACCGACTCTTCGCTACGCTTTCTCTCTGGTCTCTTCTCTCCTCTACCTCGCTCGTCGTCTCTCATCTCATCCAGTTCTCATCTACTCTTTCTCTCCTCTCTACTCTCGTCTGACTCTCTCTCTTCCTCAGTTCTCTGTGGTGAACTCTCATCTCATACTCCCTGTCTCGTCTTCTTCGTTCTCTCTCTCTCCTTCATTCTCCATCTTATTTTCTCTCTTCCAGCTTCTCTCTCTCGCTCTCTTCTCTCTCTACTCTCTCTCTCTATTCGTTCTCTCCTCGTATGTCTGCTACACAGTCATAGAATCTCGTTCAACTCTCTCTCTCTCTCTCACACTCTCTCTCCTTATTCTCTCTATGCTCTCTCATTCTCTCTCTCTAGCGCGAGCGAGACAATCACAATTCTCTCGAACTGCTCTCTCTTCTCTCTATCCTCTCGTCGATCCCTTCTTTCTATCTCTTCACGCAGATTAGCATCTGCATAATCTCATCAGTCTTCCCGTAGAATTCTCTCTTAATTTATCGCCAAGTCCTTCTTGCTCTCTTAATGACTCTCTCTCCTCTCCATCCGCTCTTTTCTCTAATTCTATCCTCATTCTTCTCTCTGTCTTCTTCTCTGTTTCTCTCCTCTCTTCCCTCGCGGATATTGTCCTCAACTCTGTCTCGCTCTCTCTCTCTCTCTCGACTCTTCATCTCTACTCTTCTCGCCCTCGCTCTTCCTTGCTATACTCCTCTCTTCATGTCTCTCTCTCTCTTATCATCTCTCCTATCCATTCTCCTCTTCTCTGCTACTCATGGCCTCCCTTCCAATTCTCTCATCTCGTATCTCCTCTCTCCTTCGTGACAAAAGCATTTCTCTCTTTTCTCTCTCTCTGCTCTCTCTCGTTTTCCTTGCTTCCTTTTCTCCCGTTATCACTCTCTCCTTCTCTCTCTCCCTCCTATTTTCTCTTTCTCTATATTCTCATCCTCTCAAGCCTTCTCCTCTCTTTCTCTCTCATCTGGTCCTGCACTCTCCCTCTCTATCCTCTCTCTTCTCTCACTCAAATCTATCTCTCTCCCTCCTCAGCCAGAATACAGAGGTCGAACACAAAAAGTTGCAACGGTAAATACCGAAGATAACGGAGCACCCATTCTCTCATCTCCTCACTCTCACTCGTCTCTCTCTCTCTCGCTCCACACACTCATCTCGCTCACATCTGATAAATAAATTGGTCAAAGCGTCTTAAAGCGTCTAAAGCCAGTCTCTCTCCTCTCTCTCTCTCTCTGTCTCTCTCTCTCCTCTCTCTCATCAATCGCATCGCTCACTTCGCTCGCTCTCTCGCTCGCTTCTCACTCTCTCTCTTCTCATTCCTCCTCGAGTCAGTCATCTCTCTCTCTCTCTCATCTCCTCTCTCTCTGTGATAAATAAATAATGGTCAAAGCGCGTCTCAAACAGCGTCAAGTAGCCTGTCTCTCGCCTTCTCTCATCTGTCTCTCTCTCCTCCGCTCACTCTATCCTCTCTCTCTTCTCTCTCGCTCTCTCTCAACTCCTCTCTCTCCTCATCTCTCATCATCTCGTTCTGATAAATAAATCATAAGGAGGGGACACATAACAAAACACGCTGCCGTCTAAAGCTGTCTTAAAAGCCTGTCTCCCTCCTTCTCTCTTCTCTCTGTCTTGGCTGTTCTCTTCTCTCTCGCTCGCTCACGTTCACTCACCTCTCCTCACCTCTCTCTTCATCTCTCCTCATCGAAAATCAAAATACTCTTCTCCTCTCTCTCTCTCTCTCATCTCCTCTTTCTGATAAACAAAGTAAATTGTAAAGCGTCTAAAGCGTCTAAAGCCTGTCTCTCCTCCTTCTCTCTCCTCTGTCGTGTCTGTCCTCTCTCACTCTCGTCGTCTCGTTCTCGCGCTCTACTCTCTCTCTCTCTCTCCTCTCTCTTCTCACTCATCTTTCTCTCTTTCTCTCTCTCTGCGCTCTGGCTCTCTCTCTCTCACGTCTCTCTCTCTCTCACTCTCTCTCTCTTCCCGCTCTGTCTCTCTTTTAAGCTTATGGAGATAAAAATCTTGAGTTTAGGGGCTGACAACTATTGCACAAAATCAGTCTTGTTTTTTATGTCGGCATTCCCCAATACAGGCATGCCTTACTTCTACTACTAAAACAATATAATCAAGATTCTAACAAAAAAATTTGTCTTCAAAACTCGAAAAAGACAAAAAAAAGAGAAATATGTAGATGTAGAAAAAAACTATAGATTAAACAGCACAGACAGAACAAGACAACAAATAGAAAGACTCGGCAGACAACCGGCAAACAAATACAAAAAGATAATGATTAAAACGATCAGAAACTCTAATTCAAAAAATGTCCGGTTTATTTGACATTGCCTAGGACCATTCCAATCTGTCCCTAGTTTGGAAGAAAGGGAGATAAGCGGGAGTGGGGAGGGGGGGGGGGAGGCGTGCAAGAAAGAGAAATGAGTGACAAAATCTTATTATAACGTAAGCAAAGAAGAGAATGGAGCAAGGGCAGATGAGAGGACAAAAGAAGGAGAGTCGAGGAGGAAAGAGGTAGAGGAGGAAAGAGGAAAGAGGAAGAGGAGGAGAAGAGGAGGAGGAGAAAAAAGAAGAAGAAGAAGAAGAAAAGAAGAAGAAGAAGAAGAAGAAGAAGAACAACAACAACAACAACAACAACAAAACGAACAACCACACTACTACACTAACTACTACTTACTATTATCTACTACTACTACAATTACTACTACTACTACTACTACAAACTACAACTACAACTATTCCTACTACAACAAGAGCAAGAAAACGAGACTGAACAAGAAACAACAACAAGACCAAAAACAAGAACACAATAGCAAGAGAACAAAGAAGAAGACAGAACGACAGAAGATCTACGAGATATCATTCTAGTGAAGTCGAAAAGACGGGGGAGAGGGGGGGGGGCAGGAAAGAAGAGATGTATTAATGACAAGCAGGGGCCAAAGCATTAGGTGGAGAGAACAGACAACATACAATATGACAGCAGAGACAGACAGGTAAGTACAAGACAGACAGACAGACAGACAAAGAGACATACATCTGACACAGAACAGAAGACAAGAGAAAGGGACTGACAGATGCAAAGGAAACGGAAGAGAGAAAACGAGAGACAAGACATAATACGCGAGAGATTACGGGACAGCGCAAAAAATATGGAGAAAGAGAGAGAGAGGAGGAGGAGGGTAGGGAAGAGAAGGGGAGATAGATAGGGAGGAGATAGAAGTAAGAGGGATATATCGATATTATATATATAGAGAAGAGAGAGAAGAGGGAATAAAAGAGAGATAGGGAGATAGAGAGAGAGGGGGTAGATAAGACGCGAGAGACATAGAGAGAACATGATCCAGAGAGAAACAGCCATAACAGACAACTTACACACGGACAGACAACCCCCCTGAGAAAAATCAAGCGAGAGACTAGACAGGAAAAATAGATCTTCTAGTACACCCCAAGTCAACAAGGACAGTATAACTGACTGACTGACAGACAAGACAGAACACACACACAGACAAGCCAAACACGATAGACTGACCAAACAGAGCAGAGGAGGGAGGGTGAAGCAGGTAACAGGGGAGAAAGGGTGGGGGAGGAGGGGCGGAGACAATCAATAGATTTCAGTGACATAAAGCGATAAATAATGAATAGGGGATACTGACGAGATGCCAGGTTTCCTAGATACGACTAGGATCTACCTTTGCTCGCGGTGACTGACGCTCATTTGTATACGTATAAATTACACATTTTTTTAAAAAAATTTATATTAAAAACAATCTTTTTCACCTTTCTTTCAATCTCTTATTTCGTCGTGCCATGCCCCTTTTTTTTTCTTCCGCTCAATTCACTGCATTCCTCTCAAGGGGGTGTTTTGTATATAACTGGAAGGGGGGTGGTGTGGGAAGATGTGGTGCGTGGGGGTAGGAGGGGGCAGGAGTGTAGGGAGAGGGTGCAGAGGAGGCACTGAAAAAAGGTCCACACCAGTAGTAACAGTGTAACATCGAGTTTCCAGGGGGCGAGGGGGGTTGTACCATTCTATTTTAAGCCTGAATGCAGGCGCAGGAATGCTCTCGCCTAGGGATAAGCGAGTATTCCATGACCCGATAGTAACATGAGGAGTGGTTTGATTCTTCACCTGAGGCTGTCCCGTCTGAGGGATCCACACAAATATACACATACAATACTCATAACACATGCACGAAACGCGCGTCGCGACTGCAAACGCACACAAAAAAAAGACAACGGCCACGTCACACACTACCGTTATTAAAAAAAATCACCTTAATATGGGAAGATAGACAGTTATGAAAATTAAAAGAAGAACACATACACCTCCCACAACACGAGAAGCGCGTAAAAACGGCGTACACACAATAAATATTAGCTTAATGGTGAACAAGGTCATTAATTTAAAGAACACACACTCCCACACACTCACATCAAGTACGCGGTGAGCGTACGCAGCGGCGTAGCGCTGCAAGCACACACACTAAAACACAAACACACTGGAGACCGCGGGCGGCGCGCAAGAGGTGTCACACAGAGGATGAACGTCACAACATCGACAGTAAGCAGCGACTGAAATCCAGCCTAGTGCGCCCACGCTTGTTTTACTGCATAGAGAATGACGAAACACGACGCCAACGGCGGCAGGCCGAGGTTATCCGGTACTATTGATGTACGCGCGCGCCAAACATCAAGAAAAAGTGCGGATTCAAGAAAGTACAGTAGATGCTACGCCAAACCCTCAAAGCAAAAAAGCAGCCACGTCCTCTGATTACCCATACTTCCACTCAGGGCAACGCAGCAACTAACGATCCAGAGCGCCAGGCCATCCATCTCAAGGATACCAAAAAATGGTCTTGTCCTTTGATGAAAAAATCACGGCGCCGGGTAGCTGACCGAGGGCGGACCAGGAGACGCCTTCTGGTCACACAGCAGCGCTATCACATTGAAAACTCACCGTTGAACACCGGTGAGCATAACCATCCAATCCTGGTATGACCAGAGGAACCCATACCGACTGTTCTTCGCTGCTCCACTGCTCCTCCCCCCAGTCCGATTGGCCGTACTAGCCTAACGACCCAAGCAGCAAAGTGCTAACAGTCACCTCTTCACCACAGACCATCTTCCTCTGTCACCATTGAGCACGGAGAGCACCCTTGGACTCTTATCAAAAGGTCAAGGAAGTCTGCAATTGGAAAGAAAAAAGTAAAAAAGACCTGTCAAGACAACGTCAACAGAACAGTCTTGATTAAAAGAACAAGATTCAAATCAAATTCTAACTTTGAAGAAGAGACTTACAGAGTCTGAGCCCTTTACCCGTAGTGATAGTCCACGATTCCTTTCTGCATGGAATTAACAGCAAGCGCCTAGTAACTCCAATGCATTTGAGGCTTGTTAAAAGTAAAAACATCGCGTGAAATAGGAGAGATTTCACCGCTGTGAAAGCAAAGATCTGAGTCCAGAAACCACAATGTGTCATTATCCATTGTGGGTATAAATTATCTAAAAGACACAAGACCCACAGGAAGCAGTCAAGAACATGGTAACAAATGTGAACAATGTCTATTGCCACTTTGCCCCAGTGCCAAAGTTGTAAATTAGCAAAATTTCTCCAAACCAGGAAACCAGATCTGGCAGAGTGAAAAGAGATGTATCAAATGCTATACCATGTATCAAATACTGTACTAACACAGTTTTTTAGTCGCCAAAATTAAATGTATCCTTCCTCTCACACGTCAAAAATCCTAGCACTCATTATAGTAATTTACAGAAGACCAGCATGCAACCTTATACCCAGGGTCACGTGTCCTCGGCCAGAAACATACGGCCGACATGTGCACGAATTGGCACTTTTCGCTGGAAAAAGCATAAGAGGAAACCTAGACGCTGAATCTACAATTCACACCCAGTACCCTCCCAACAGATCTACCTACGAACCACTTTCCTGATCACCAGCCAGGTTACAAATAAGACAAGTGCCCATTACAATTTCCAGGACTGCCAGAACCGCATGGTGGAGATGGCAGAAACAGCCTAGACCTAATCAATTTAAGTGTGTTAAGTAAACACTGACAAGTAATTATATGTAATAACGAGCATTGCACAAGCTATGGTATTAATTCCGTTTTGCTCACGATCGTTAGCCTGTTTTTTTACTTGATCCAGTGTGAACATTCTTGAATGACATAGTTTTGTATTAGTGTTTAAAATTCTTAAATCAGTTAAGGTGCTTATTATTATATTTTTATTATTATTTTTTGTTTTGGTAAAGTTTTTTTTTTTCTGGTTGGGTTTGTTTTTGTTATTAACTCATAAGTTTTTTAAAACGTTGTACGTTACTATGCCTTCTAAACAACAAAGCGCGTATTCCCATCATGCATCAGTGGATGCGCTAGATCTATTTCACTAATCTCTGCCATAGTAATACGCAAGCTCTTGCTGAAAATCATTATCAAGTAGTGATGTTTACAATCACACAAAGTAACTAAAAAGTAAGCATCTCTCTACAATCACCTGGCCTGGCTATTAGTTATCCCACCTTCTATCAGCAAGGATCAACATTATCCTTCTCTACTAAAAACAGAGCAGCCCATATACATTCAGATAGGGTGTGGATTATTTAGTCACCCACAAGCCATGTGATCACTCACCAGTGCCTAACCATATCCCCAATATATATTCCATGTTGCAGCACGAGTAAGTTTTGGACAAAATCTAAAATAAACACTCTGTCCTGTATACGCTCCAGAAGGGACCAAATGATCTGAATACTGAGTGATACACAACCTAACAGATAATGATAAGTGGTTTCCTTTGCCAAAGGAGAATTTTAATGCACCTGCAACGCTTCTATATCTGGGAGATAAGGAATGTAGAAAAATATCTCATAATCGATTTGTAGAAAAACATAGCCGACTCTTGTCTATGCTTTGCTACTCTATAACGGCAGTGTCCACAAGAATCCCAGGACAATTGTTAGTCACAAAAGAAATCATCACCCTTCTAGATCTGTCCATTTGTTCCTCCATGTATTCGTTGCGAGCCGCGCGTAGTGTAGATCGGATATTTCACCCGCGCGAGAGGGAGAGGCGGTGTGACTTAATTACCCTTGGCATGGATCACTGCCTATATCACAACTTTTGTGGAAGCAGTACCAACTTTCCTGTGACACTCAAAAGACAAAAAATCCTCAAATTTTAACTAAAAAAAAGCTGATTGGCAGTAAGTTTAAGACATCCTTGAGTTTACAACAAACACTGACATGCTTTGACGACTGACAACATTGACCACTTTCTATTCAATCACTTTTGAACTGAGTACCATACTTAATGCTGCCCCAACTTATCTATCCCTCAAAATTAATACAGTAAAAATAAATAAACTAAACAGGGAAATATCGGTGGACACCAACAAAGTGAGGGGAAGCAGTTAAAAACTAAACCTCAAAAGTATATAATTTTATCTAAAAGATAAAACATCAGAAAATAAGTTTAAAACAGAAACAAGACTAAAATTCATTTTAACCTTGTTTGTAGCACAGGTTAAGAGACAGTTATTTTAGTGAGGACTTCTTTTGTTACCACCGAAATTTACAAATCATAAGGACCCTTAAAAAGGGTTTGGAAAAATTTCATGAAATGAAAAAAAGGCCGTTAGTTTCTACCAACTTGCCAGTAGAGACTGTAAAACAAGAATTCCCCATCAGAATTTAAGAAAAGGGCAGAGGCGTTTGCAGATAAGTATTTTCAAAATCGATGCTAATCTTGGAAGGATTGTCACTATAAGTGTAGATGTTAACTAATAGAAAACAGAAGAGAAAATAAAACAGAAGTATAATGACCCAGATCTCTGACAACAGTTTTTGCATTAATGCTACCAATAATCATGGATGAAGTTAGAGAAGTTTACACACGACCTCTTTCTACAAGAAAACATCAGTCCGGTTAGATGAAGTTTCTAATTACATGCTAACACATCTACCACAGCACACTTTATTTCTACTGCATAAATAATATTGCTCATAAATGTTGGATTGAAAGGGGTAGTTGCCCATTGAAATGGAAACATTCTATTATCATTCCAACATTAAAAACAAGGAAAACCCAGAAACAGACAAAACTAGCTACAGGCCAATTGCGTTGACCTCACCACTGGCAAGCTCATGGATATGGAGTATTAATCTTAAAAAGGCTGATGTACTTCTGTGAAAAAAATAAAAAAGCCGGTCAATCAAGCGGAATCAAGCGGGTTTTCCCGAAAAGTACAGACACTCAGCCATCTATAACTAGGATAAGCTATCAACGCATGTAAAAAATTCAGTTTTGCGCACAAGAAGAAAGAACGTTCTTGCAAACATGTTTTTGATATAAAAAGAGCGAAGATCAAGTTTGGGCAAAGCTAAGATATCTAACATAAACTAAAGACTCTAGAGCCTTTTTCCTCTGGGCATTTAATATAATAATTATTAAAAAGTTATTTTGACTAATAGAAGTTATAAAACAGGTTAGAGTAGCTAATCATGATTCAAAGTTTTTAGATCTATTCAATATGGGACTTCCCCAAGGTACTGTAATACGCCTCTCTTATTTAATGTATATACTGGTACGAAAAAATGCATGACTTCCCTCTATAAATTGTCGAAGGAGAAGTCGTCTTATAAAAATATGCAATGCGATACGGTATGTAGGATGAATGTTCTATGAACCTGCAAACACAGAAACCCAAAAAGAGCGTTAAATCTACATAAAAATTGGGGGAGGGAGGTGGCGGGGCGGGGGGGCGATGAACGCGGGGGGGGGGGGGTGGGGGGGGGGTGGGGGGCTTGATAAACATCGAGAATTATATGCGACGCGCGACACACAGTATTTTACTTGAGTATGGGGGGGCGGGGGGGGGGGGGACGTATTGTATAGAGGGGGACGGGTGGACGGGGGCGTGGTGATGTGGTTGAATGGGTAGGAATGGAGGGGGAAGTAAGTACATGGATGGACAGAAGCATCATATTTAGTGATATTGGACCAAGCAATGATTGAGTTTATTGGGGAGGGAGAGGGGGGGGGGGGGGGGGGGTAAGTAACAGTTAATAGAGGGAGTGTTATTATGAGAGATGAGAAGAGAGGGGGGGGGGGGGGGGGGGGGGGGGGTTTTAGGAGATTGGAAGTAATTGGTAAGTGGAGGACGACATGATCGGAGAGTGAGCATTATAATAAAGCAAAGAAAGGCTAAACTTTTTGGAAATGGTAAAGTAACATTCTGGTGGCGCAAAGACACATTAAATATGAAATATTTAGCTACATCCA
Organism: Rapana venosa; assembly: GCA_028751875.1. Lineage (NCBI taxonomy): Eukaryota > Metazoa > Mollusca > Gastropoda > Neogastropoda > Muricidae > Rapana > Rapana venosa. The sequence goes on from CM054138.1 coordinate 70,316,849, forward strand.
TTATTCGTTCAAAAATTAACGTATGGTCAAGAGGTCTTTTCCAGTGTCGCCAAGTTCTAGTGACTTATAAGTTACAAAGTATAGACTGCAAAGTCAACAGTCTGGCGCTTCGCAGTGCCTATCATCAGCCTGCAGACCCTGGAAACATAAACGAAGTCGCATATTGCCTTTAGATGATTACCGTCAACTGGCATGTGCAAATATTGCTTAGAAACAAAACGAAAGAACACTTTATTTCAGAAGAAATAGAATGAAGATCAGAGTTTAATTTTCCTAAAAGCGCGAAATAAAAATATCACTTTAATGCCCATAGGAAGGAAATATGTTGTTCAGATCTGGTAGAAAACTCTGAGTCAATCACAACCAGCATGACACACGAAGAAGCAATCTTACCTTGCCCATCATGGAGATGAATAAAGCACACTTAGATATAGAGTGTTTCTAATGAAAACATAGAATGACAACCAGAATATAATGGTTGCTGAAGTCCGAATCCCACATCCATCATAAATAATTTGAACCATTTACAAATATATACAGACGATCACGCCTCAGCTAATCAAGAAACAGGTTCTGCATTTGTTATACCAGCGTTAAAAAATTGAAATCTCATATTATATTGGTAAACAATCACTCGATATTTACCGAACGCGCTCTGCAGTAGCAAATACTAATGGTCTTACTTCTCTCTCTCTTTGATTTGCCGATGAGATATATTTCAAATGTTCTTCTTATTGCGATGATTCTAAAATCGGCATTGTAAGCTTTAAAATCGTCATGTTTACAAAAGAAGAACTTCGAAAATCACATTAGAGATTAAGCATTCAACATACTCTTACATCTTAACCATAAAGGGCCATAAGAAGTAAATTTAAGAGCGAATAGGTTGCCTTCACACACTGGTTCATTTTCAAATGAGTGGGCGGCTATGAGGCTGCCAAAAAGGGTGCAAAACATGGACGGATGCAATGCAATAGAAATGCATGTGCCTATTATAGCCTTACAAGAAGGGGTAATAGCTTAACTAGAACAAAAATCAAGGAGACAGGTCACTGATTTCAATCGACAAAATGAGGAATGACATATAACTAGAACGCCATCAATACCCCTCATCCTAACCAGAGGGAAACCATTCAAATTTATTAACAAAGTGTTTTTACGTCAAGAGAATAATACTTTAATTATCTATAGAATGAAATTAAATGCATTGATAACCAAATTCACAAAAAATGAGGTTAAATGCCCAGTGTGTGAGAATAACACACAAATACTTCATATAACTTTTCTAATGACACTCAGCCAGAGTAGTAAAACCTTTCATGCCACCATTTTATTCTGAAAACTCCCCACCTCAAGTCAGTAATTACTTCCAATTGGCCAATTTGAAATGTTAAAGGTCTTTGTTACAGTTCATCGGAACATTTGTGGTATAGTTACATTAACGTTAATGACTTGTTGGGTTTAGTTTGTTTATTTTTAAATTCTTTCCTGTCGCATTGCCAAGTTCTTTTCGAGATTATTATTTTTTTATTTATACACTCTGAAGAGAGCGCGCGCCCGCGAAAAGATCCAACATCTCGGCTCCCGGGGATTTTGTTTTTTTACTTTGAGTTATTTTTGTTTGAGTTTGGTTTGGTGTTATTTTTGAGGAGGGAATAGGGGGGAGGGGGGGGCGTCTAATATCACTAAAAGTGAACCAGAAACGTCAAATTGAATTTCCACAACAACACACACCCACAACACCTCCTCCCTTGACACATCATTCCACATCCTCCGTTCTAACCTCCCCGCTACCACCCCCCCCCTACCCCTCCGACCCTATCCCCCCCGCGCCCCAACCCCCCCGTCCCTAATAACACACGTGAAAAGACGTTAAATTAAATTTGAACACACACACAAACACACACCACAACACACACACAACCATCACATACAAGCAAAACACAACACATTTAAATCCGTCCCCCGCTTTTCGTAAAGTAGGACCAGTGTCCGAGGTACTCAGATGACAGCATGTAACCAATACTGTTTACCATGGAGAACTGATTTGAAAAAAAAGCACATTAGTAACTTATCCATTAACCTCGATATAAAATGATCAAATAAATAAATAAAAAAATTGGGAAGTCAACATAATAAAAATCAATAATAATGTATGGAAGTTTATATAGCGCTGTGAATCTTGAAGCAACAAATTCCAAAGCGCTCAACTGCATCTACAATTACTGTTACTCCCTTGAAAGTCTTCGGATGAAACTGAACACCAAGGCAAAAAAACCGCTGGGCACACTACACAGAACTTCTCCCAAATCGCCGGGAACAGCCCAATATGACCAGAAAGCTTCAATGAGTGCGTGGTGTCAGTATCCCTGTCACTGGCCATTTGGGCCCTCTGGAGTCCGCGAAAGAAAGTATAGGGTTTTTTTATGTGTTTTTATATAATAATTTTAACATGGTATTTATTTTATTATATTCTTTATATCGAGGATAATGGAATAAGGCACTTATGTGGCTTTTTTTACGATCCAGTCCCCGCGTGTATGCGGTTAGTAAAGTTTGTCATACTTTCCCCCCGCCTGGCCACAAAATGGCTTACCGCTTACGAAAAGCGGAACAGGATTTTAACGTGTGTGCAAATGTTCTGCGATGCGTTCACACACGGGACTTTTGGTTTAAGTCTTCATCTGTGAAGTAAGACTTTTGTGGAGAACTTGGAGTCGCACTGACGTTAACTCCAGGGGGAAATATCATCTGAAAAACGGGAATCGAACCCGTTAACATGAAATACATGGTTGAGGCCTGCATATGAACGCCCCTAACACAACACATATTATGCCATTAAAATTCCACTTCTACTAAACGGCTGGATGCTGGAAGTTTTTTTTGTATTTTCATTCCAAATCACAAACACTGACCTGAATGATGGGATACTGGCAATGTGCGCCTTACACGAAAGGAAGATAAAGCATTGACAGGTCTGCACAGAATTGACCTGGACAAGTAATGGTTGTCAGCAGGATTCCACCAGAGGTCACTAAGGTTTGAACTTCCGACCTACAATTGAGAACAACCAGGATCAAAAGCCCGACACTTTCTTCGCTCGGCTGTTGTTGTCATTATTGATGCTGCGCGTTCCCCCTGCTTAACACGCTGAACAGAATGTGTATTCTGACTCATTCATCCCACCTGGGAATCGCTGTGAGATTGAAATTGCACACTGGATGAGAAGTTTGCGTGTTTGACTGTTTTTAAGTACCTCGCCAAATAGGCAGCCATACTCTGACTTCCGAAGATTCTTCCTCCTTTAGAGAAGAGTGCAGGTTGTTATGTTTAAGAGCTTGACATGGCTGAAAGCAAACTCAAAATAACATTTTTACAACCTAACAGCACCTGAATGCAGGCTTCAGGACTTAACTTATATCAGGGGGGCGGGATAGCCTGATGGTTAGAGTGATGCGCTCGTGATCTGCTGACCCGAGTTCGATTCACGTTCAAGAGGATTTTTCCTCTGGAGTCAACATAAGTGCCGACTCCACTCCCCCAAAAGTCCTTCGAATGAGACTCTAAACCGAGGTCCCATGTGCGAACGCACGCAGATTATCTTGCGCATACGTTAAATTCCGTTCCGCTTTTCGGAAGAGTAGGCCGTGTGCTGGTGGGAACGGATAACAAAATTTACAAAACTGCATGCACACAGGGATTGGATATAAAATAAAAGCACATGAGTACTTTTTCCATTATCCTCGAAATAAAAGAATAAATAAATGAATAAAATAAATAAATAACTGACACAGATTTGGGCCTGACCCATATCACACTTGTGAAATGAGTACGACATGAAGCACAGCAACATAACTTCTTCGTGGCATCAGCAGTATACTGGTTATCACTCCAAACCTTCAGTCCCAACATGTCGAAGCATAGTTAGAACCTCACCTTAGGTAACGTAATTACGCACACACACCACACACAACACACACACACACACACACACCACATACACACACACCCAGGCTTCCCGCGTCAGAAGTAACTAGTGTAAAAACCCAGAAGCAGCGTCTCCTCTGGAATCCTGAAACACTTGTCCATCCTCTACACTCTCCTTCTTTTGCATCACTCTTTCTCTGCACAGTAGTCTTCCATTCTGCACTGCACTGTAAGTCTTCCAATGTGTCTATGAAAGAGTTCTATCTTATATATAGAAGTGTGTGGAGTGGGGGTGGGTCCAAAAAGTCGTTTGTGGATTGGTACTTTGGACAGCAACAACTCTTGACGAGCCAGACTTTGGGCAGGGAAAAGAAAAAAAACGGGGGGGGGGGGGGGGCGGGGGGGGGGGGGGGGGGGGGGGGGGAGAGAAGAGGGAGGGGGGGCTAAGTGGAGATGGGAACAACAGGGAGGTGGGGGGGAGGTTGCAGGGGGTGATGTGAACATTTATTCCTTAGTGGAGATTGTCACTGCGACAACTTCTATAAAATCTTCAGTCTTCTTCCATCTCCCAGACAGGAAACCCAACGGTACTCACGAATACTACAGTTGAGCCAATGACCTTACAGAGGTCTAAGCCATCTATTGAGAGACACCCGCGTCTTTGCAGGACAGATTTTCTGCGCTCAGATTCTGCCTTGTACAGACTATTGACACGAACTTACCACAATGAATGAGGAAACAAAATGAAAGGTCACTACATACCACTCATAAATGGAAAGCAGTAGGGGAAATCCCCAAATTCTGGCATAATTTTCTCTTTCCTTTGGGAATCAAAATAAAAACGTGATTTTTGGCCTTAAGGCAAAGCTTTCCCAGTAATTACGTTCAAGACAAGACCAGATTACAGCAATTAGACACTGGACTGGAGAGATGAGTGACGAGGAAAGGAATGATTCCTTTTTTTTCTCCATTAGTCAGTTTCCGATCTGTTCCTTGTGTTCGGTTTTTGCCCTCGGGCCGGTTATGCTTATTTGTTTTTGGGGTACTTTGTGCTTTTTGAGATGTAGGAAGCCTTTCTGCTTGCTTCTGGTAGCAAATGTGCAAACTGGTTTGATATGTTTTAAATAGTTTTGTGGTGTGTAGCAAATATTGAGGTATGCAAAACAGAAAAAAAATTAACAAAAACTACTTTTAAAAGTCAGAGCAGGAAAACGAAAAGAAAAATACGTAAAAGGAAAAGTGGAACAAGCATGGCAATGACAGTGTGGGTGGGGTGGGGGGTATAATGGGAGGGAGGGGGGTTCGTGCACGTGTGTGTGTGTGTGTGTGTGTGTGTGTGTGTAGTGTCGTGCATGCATGCATACGTACCTGGGTGTGTTACTTGTTTTTATTTCCCCCAGCATGGCTTTATTATTTCTATTTTGAAGAAAAACCGTAGATAACACAACAATAATTATGGTAGCAGAAGCGGCTGAACATGCCTCACAGCTGGCAGTCAGGCCAGGCCCACCCAATATCAGCATCACAGCTTTCTTCATGAGCTGCAGGCCACACCACTGAGGCAGCCTGTGTATGGTTGTATGTATAACTATGCCACTCTATCATCATGCAGCCAAGTTTGTTGTGGTTGTTGGGCGTTCTTCGACGTAACCACCTTGAGGGTCACGCAGAATATGCACTCTACCCTGTCCCCTTTCATCCCATCAGGGAATCACTGGAAACCTTAAGTAAAACCAAAGATGAGAAGTTTTGCGTGTGGGGATGTTTTTTCAAGTTCCTCGCCATGTGGCAATAGCTGTACTGCTGTTTGCAAGGATCTCGGGCGATTTTCTTTCTCCTCTGATGGAGAGTATAGGTTGTTACACTAAGAAAATTGTCAAGGATGAAGACAACATCTACACCACATTTAAAGCATAACAACAAAATCCTCAGTGTAAACCTTGGCACGTTCCCGCATCAACAACTGATGGAGGTTTTCACCGGGTTTTTGGGAAATTTGCTGTATCAACAACTGATGGAGGTTTGCACCGGTTTTGCACTTTGCCTGAAACAACAACTGATGGAGGTTTTGCTTTTTGCCTGTGTCTGTTGTAGGCTTTGCAAATTTTCCTGTTTCAACAACTGACAAAGGTTTTGCACTGTGTATCAACAACTGACAAAGGCTTTGCACTTGTATCAACAACTGACAAAGGCTTGGCACTTTGCCTGTATCAACAACTGACAAAGGCTTTGCACTTTGTATCAAACAACTGACAAAGGCTTTGCACTTTGTACAACAACTAACAAAGGTTTTGCACTTTTTCATCAACAACTGACAAAGGCTTTGCACTTTTTATCAACAACTAACAAAGGATTTACACTTTCTATCAACAACTGACAAAGGCTTGCACTTTGTTCAACAACTGACAAAGGTTTTACATTTGTACCAACAACTGACAAAGGTTTTGCACTTTGTATAACAACTGACAAAGGGTTTTACACTTTGCCTGAATCAACAACTGACAAAGGCTTTACATTTTTTACCAACAATGACAAAGGCTTTTCACTTTGCCTGTATTTAACAACTGACAAAGGCTTTACATTTTGTAATCAACAACTGACAGAGGCTTTGGGGACCTTTTTCCCGTTCAACAACGACAAAGGATTTGCACTTTGTATCAACAACTGACAAAGGTTTGCACTTGTATCAACAACTGACAAAAGTTTTACACTTTGTATCAACAACTGACAAAGGCTTTACATTTTGTACCAACAACTGACAAAGGTTTTGCACTTTGTATCAACAACTGACAAAGGTTTTGCAACTTTGCTAGAATCAACAACTGACAAAGGCTTTACATTTTGTTACCAACAACTGACAAAGGTTTTGCACTTTGTATCAACAACTGACAAAAGGCTTTGCACTTTGTATCAACAACTGACAAAGGCTTTGCACTTTGTATCAACAACTGACAAAAGGCTTTGCACTTTGTATCAACAACGACAAAGGCTTTGCACTTTGCCTGTATCAACAACTGACAAAAAAGGGTTTACATTTTGTATCAACAAATGACAGAGGCTTTGCACTTTTCCTGTATCAACAACTGACAAGGCTTTGCACTTTGTATCAACAACTGACAAAAAATTTTACCCCTTGTATCAACAACTGACAAAGGCTTTACATTTTTTTTTCAACAACTGTCAAAGGTTTACACTTCGTATCAACAACCGACAAAGGTTTTGCACTTTGCTAGAATCAAAAAACTGACAAAGGTTTTGCACTTGCTAGAAACAACAACTGACAAAGGTTTTTTCACTTTGCTAGAATCAACAACTGACAAAGGTTTTACACTTCGTTCAACAACTGACAAAGGCTTTACACTTTGTTTCAACAACTGATCAAGGTTTTAACACTTTGTATCAACAATGATCAAGGTTTTACACTTTGTTTCAACAACTGATCAAGGTTTTACACTTTTTTTCCCAAAAAATGACAAAGGCTTTGTACTTTGTATCAACAACTGTCAAAGGTTTTACACTTCGTAAACAACAAATGACAAAAGGTTTTTTCTCTTTGCCAGAATCAACAACGGACAAAGGCTTTGCACATGCCAGAATCAACAACTCACAAAGAGGTTTTTTCTGCGGGCTCAGCCCAAAAATGAAAGGAAAGGACTGTGTTTTTTAAACACAACTCGAAGCATGAAAACCCCTGGAGACAGGGAAATGCCCCCAATTTTAACATACCCCCCATTTCCCTTCCTGAGTCATAGACCAGAGGAGAGACGATGGAAGCAGGAGCCAAAAGGTTCTGTGTAGTATATTTCTGCTAGACTATGATTATATATCTTTGTTTAACTGTGTATGCAGCTACTCAGACTACGCGTAAATGATTCTTGAGAACGTATGATTCTCTTTGACAAGGGGTAACCTTTATGTAAGACTCCAATACCTCCATGCTATTTTAGCGTTTTTTATAAGATAACTGTGGTCAGTAGTTACTTTTCCTCTCATCATGTCTGATGATTTTGATGATGATGATGATGATGATGATGATGATGATGCATCATCATCATCATCATCATCATCACCATAATCATCATCGTGGTGGTGGTGGTGGTGGGGGGGAGGGGGTGGTGGGGGGTGTTTTTTCCTTATATGAGGTGGTGATGACGATGATGATGATTACGACGACAATGACGATTACCACACACACAAAACAAAACACACACACACACCCACCACACACACACACCACACACACACAACACAACCATTGTGCCATCTGGAAATAAAAAATTTACTTTGACTTTGACAAACACACACATACACATACACACACTCACGGCAAGACTAAAGTGCTTTCTCACATCCACTGTATTAAATTACATCATCCCAAAGCCTTTGGGGCCTTATTGGCACGTAGGGCAGCAACAATGTGTATTATTAGGATGATATAATTTCAAAAATTCAAATACAAAAAAACTGCTCTACAATACAATGCAATACACTTCAATGTAGTACAGTGCAGCACAGCATACTGCTTTTAAACGCAATACAGCATAATACAACAAAGTGCCACGCAATAAAGCACAACAATACAGTGCATCACGACACAAGCCAATACAATAATGAATGATATAATTAAACACAAAAATAGTACAATACGACAAATGCTCTACAAATCAAAGAACTAGGGAAAAAGGGCGGGGAAAAAAGACTTTCCTCTTATTCTCCATTGTTTCATTCCGGTCCCTTCATCTGTTCATCAGACGATCTAATTTTCTGCCAATCAAAATCCGGCAACGCCGAATGAGACGCACACCCATGACCGGAAACATGAAGTGGCCAATCAGTGAGGTTCTTTGCTGGTTCCTTTTGAACGTGTGTTATCCAGCTGATCCATCTTATAGGATAAGATACAACACAGTAAGTACTATACAAATAGTATAAATATGATACAACACAGTGTTGATACAGTACAATGCAGTTAAAAACAGTACAATGCAAGACAAATGCAATGAATACAATATATATGCCCCTTTGGTAAGTATCCTCTTTTTCCTCTTGGGGTTTTTTTTTTAAAAATAAACTCAAACTCAAATAAAAAAATAGTTATAGAACTGCATTCACAAAAAATAAACAGCATTTTGGAAGAGGCTGGCTCCTGACTTATAACTCGTGTGATTGTGCACTAATTTGGTAGATATAGATTTCAAAATGTTGTAATTAAACACTATAACCCCTCTCTCTCTCATTTCATTGTCATCTACCAGCCTCCTAATCACAATTAATATAATAACATGCATGGGGTCATAGGCAAATAAACACAAGCAGTCCTCAGCCTTTTTTTACATCACTGAATCCTGTGGCAAAGAAAATTCATTGAAGTCAGCAAGCCAGCTAAGACTGGAGCATATAGAGAAGGGGGAATCCATTTTTAAAAAATTCTTTTATATCGAGGATAATGGAATAAGCACTTATGTGCTTTTTTACATCCGGTCCCCGTCTGTTTGCGGTTTTGTACATTTGTCATCTGTTCCCATCGGCACACAATAGCCTACTCCCACGAACAGCGGAAAAAGGATTTAACGCTTAGCGCAAGATGTTCTACGTGCGTTCGCACACGGACCTCGGTTTACAGTCTCATCCGAAGGCATTTGGGTGCAGCGGTAAATGCCAAACTCGGTGATGCCGACAGGTAAGACAGGTAGACGGGTTTGGTAGTCCTCAGTTGACAATCTTTCCGCCTTTTCTCAGCTACCTGGCTCATCAGTCTATTTCCTTAATCCCCCCCCCCATCCTTCACCACTACCCCCCCCCCCCCCCCCCCCCCCCCCCCATCACCCCCCCCCCCCCAAAAAAAAAAAAAAAGCGGCCAGAACAATTTGTATCCCCTTAAAACTGTTTAAGAAATGAACAAAGGTGTGTTCTTATTGTTGTTTTTCTCTGTTTAGCAAGCTGCAGAAAAACACTACTTCCTCCCCCCCCCCACCCCCACCCCTACCCCACCAAGGAAGCAAAATTTAGAGTGGGGCCTCAGCGGCAAGAGAGGTGTGATGCCCTTTTCTGGATTGTTTTATTTTGTGTTTTGCATTTGTGTATTGTTATTGAAGAGAACATATCAACAAAACACTAACAAAGCACAAACTGAGCTGCCAAGTATAATACTAGACATTTAAGAAACCCGTTAAACACGTTGGGAGCGCAGTTTGACCTTTCTCTAACACTGAAAGGTTTATTCATCTTTTTCCTGGGACGTTCAGACAAGAACTATTGCTGTCTGTCATATGACAAAAATGCGTTGGACTGCCCTCAGGCCAGTGCAGGTTTCCCGTCGAAGTTCTGAGGGAAAAATATTTCAGTTTTTTTAAAAAGCGTTTTGTATCACTAGTAAAAGAAAACTCGGAAAAACCAATCATGGTTACTCAAGGGGGAAATGTGGGTAAGTACTATCACCAGGCACACTAACCAGTCCTTTCTCATTACCAAAAAAAAACTTCCAAAAGCTCTCCCCTCTCTCTCCCCTCTCTCTCTCTCTCTCTCTCTCTCTCTCTCTCTTTTTCTCCCCCTCTCTCTTCTCCTTCTAAATTAGTCAGCTTCTTCTCCACATCCCAACCCTCCCCCCCCCCTCAACACCAGGAAACCCACCACCACCACCACCACCATCTCTTTGAGGGTGATGACGAAATCGTTCAACACCCACCTCCCTCCTACCAAAAACCCCCAACCTCATCTCACCTCACCCTTCCTGCCTTTTCTTAACCATCCTTCCTCCACACTACAACCCCTTCGCCACCATTCTCTTTGGAATGATGACGAAATTTTCAACACCCTCACCTCCCTCCTACCATAACCCCCAAACCTCAACACCCTCACCTCCCCCCTTTACCTTTAAAAACCCCCAAACCCAACACCTCCACCTCCCTCCTACCATACCCCCAAACCTCAACCCTCACCCCTCCCTTTCCTACCAAAACCCCCAAACCTCAACTCACCTCATTCCTTTCCTGCCTTTCCTCACAACAATCTCTCCTCCCCCTACTCCACTACAACTGCCACCACATCATCATGGGCCGCCACCATCATAAATCGCCGCCACCATCATCATCGTATCACCACCAATCCACTTCGACCCCCTCTTTTCTCCTTGCTTTGAATGTAAGAACAGCTGTTCCGGTCGATCCCCCATTCGTCATTCTTTGAGCTTAGGGTTCAAAACCATGGCAACTTAAAAAGACGTCCCGCAACTCGCCCACCCTGACTTTCTAAGCGGGAAGACCGGAAACGTCATTTTGGGGGCAAACCCAAATTACCAGCGGGCCCGATCTTCTTTGTTTTTTCTTTTTGTGTGTTTTCCTTTCTTCAGTTTAAAGAGGAAAGTTTACACAGTACTGCCTGTCTCTCTCTCTGTCTCTCTGTTTTCTCTCTCTTTTCTCTCTCCTCTTCTCTCTCTCTCCTCTCTCTCTTTTTCTCTCTCTCTCTCTCTCTTTCTCTGTCTGAACCATTGATTATTTTATTATGTCTGGAGAGTACCCGAAGGTTTTAGTTTTCCTTTTTAGATGATGATATAAATCTGGCGTACCTAAGTGTGTCTGTGTGTTTCTGTGTCTCAGGTGTCTCTGTCTCTTTTTATCTGTCTCTGTCTCTTTCTTTCTTATACAGACACACACACGACCACACACACACACACACATATATATATATATTTTTATAACTCTTGTTTCAATTGTATGGTTATCAAATTTTTAGGTTTTCAATTCTAGTATGCATATATATTATCAAATTTTTTTTTCTATTTATTGTTTTTAGATAGATGGGGTTTTAGGGGGGGAAAAAACAACTTTTATGCTTATTCAATTTACCATTTGAGAATAAAAAGTTGACTTTAAAATACACACACAAACAGAATTACAACCCCTACACACTCCATATCCCCATACGGCGTAGCATGTGTACCGCCGTATGCTGTATTTCCAAGCCTTTTCTTCCATTTTCTTTTTCCGTTTCCCAAAGGGGCTGTTGTAAAAAATTATATATATATATTTGAGTTTCAGTTTGAGTTCCCTCTCCCCTATTTTCTTCTCTTCTCGTCTCTCTGTCTCTCTGTCTCTCTCTCTCTCTCCCCTCTCTCTCTCTCTCTCTCTCCTACTCTCTCTTTTTCTCTCTCTCTGAGCATTTATGATGTACTTTTCATCCTTGTGTTAGTTCATTTTTCATTTTGTTGTGTCTTTTCCCCCCAAAAGCGGATAAAAAAATCATAGTTGCTTGTTCTTTCACCCTCTTTAATCAGTTCTCCCTCTCTCTTCTCTCTCTCCCCTCTCTCTCTCCCCTCTCTCTCTTCTCTCTCTCTCTCTCACTCTCTCTCCCCCTCTCTCTCCCCCTTCTCTCTCTCTCTCCCTCTCTCTCTCTCTCTCTCTCTCTCCTCTCTCTCTCTCTACTCTCTCTCCCCTCCCCCTCTCTCTCTCTCTCTACCCTTTTTGGTCAAAGAGAAAGAGGCGGCCTGTTACATAATCTATTTCCGTGGTGGCGTAAACTCCTTCGGTGTACTTATTATATTATGACAATAGGTAACAAATGTGTGGGTTTGGGTGTGGCGGGCATGTGTGATGCATAGAGGATGGAGACATTTGTGTAGTCCGTTAAACCTAGCTTCTGACCTTCAAGCGTATGTGAGTTTTGTACACATTCTACGATTTTTAATGTATTTCTCGCTGGACTCCGAGGATCACCAATGGTGAGATTTTTTCGTAGCCACTGTTTTTATACCACAGAAAGGGAGGTGAAAATTCGAATTTAGAAGAAAAAAATCAGGGAGCATCAAATTGCATTGAATTTTATTGTATTTTATAGTTATTTTAATTTACATATTGTCTCTTATGTGGTTGTATCATTCACAAAATGGGAGATTTTTGCGTATGCGGCTGATTTTACACACCCTAAGGTAGGGGGGAATCAATAAGAAAAAAAAATCAGCGAGCATCCTATTGCCCTTGTATTGATTGTGTTGTATTGTCACTTTCAATCACTGCAAATTTCGAAAATGAAATTTGGGCTGCTCTCCCTGGGGGAGGAGAGCACGTTCCACAGCAGCAGCGTTTCTATTTTTTTCCAGCAAAATTTTATTTTTATAAAAAAGGGAAAATCCCCAAACCTATTTAAACCCTTTGGGGGGGGGGGAAAGGG
>CM054138.1:70330440-70350440 GCA_028751875.1 Rapana venosa
GGGGAGGGGGCAGAAAAAAAGAGAAATGAGTGACAAAAATAAACGTAAGCAAAGAAGAGAATGGGAGAAAGAGGATGAGGAGGACAAGAAGAAGGAGGAGGGGGAGGAAGAGTAGGAGGAGGAAGAGGAAGAGGAAAGAGGAGGAGGAAGAGGAGGAGGAGGAGAAAAAGAAGAAAAGAAGAAGAAGAAGAAGAAGAAAGAAGAAGAAGAAGAAAAAGAACAACAACAAAAACAACAACAACAACAACAACAACAAAAAACTTACTACTACTACTACATACTACTATTATTTAACTACTATAACTACTACTAATACTACTACTACAAACTAACTCTACAACTCCCTACTATTACTACTACAAAAAAAGACAAAGAAGAAACGAGATGAACAAGAACAACAAAAGACCAAAAACAAGAAGAACAGAGCAAGAAGAACAAGAAGAAACAGAAAACAGAGATATACAGGATATCATTCTAGGGAAGCGAGAAAGAGGGAGAGGGGGGGGCAGGAAAGAAAAGAGAACAGATGACAGAGGAGAGAAAAGGGTGGAAGAACAACAACATACATATACAGCAAGACAGAAGGTAAGACAAAGACAGACAGACAGACAGACAAAAGAGACAAACAGAGACAGAAGAGACAAAGAGAGAGAGACAGATAAAGAAAAGGAAGAGAGAAATCAAGACAAGACAGAGACGCGAGAGTTTAGGAGACAAGAAAATGGAGAAGAGAGAGAGGGGGAGGGGGGAGGGAGGGAGGGGAGAGGGGGAGATAGATAGGGAGGGGAGATAGAGAGAGAGAGGGGATATATATAAAAATATTTAAGAGAGAGAGAGAGAGGGGAGATAGAAAGAGAGAGAGGGAGTAGAGAGAGAGGGGGTAGTAGAGAGAGAAGAGAAATAGAGAGACAGAGACAGAGAGACACAGCATACAGACAGACTTACACACGGACAGACAGACCCCCCTGAGACAAATCAAGCAGAGACTAGGACAGGAAAATAGATCTCTATTACCCCCAGTCAACATGACAGATAGACTGACTGACTGACAGACAGACAGACAGACAGATAGACAGCCAAACACAGAGACTGACAAAGACAGAGCAGAGGAGGGGAGGGGGAGAGAGGGGAGAGGGGGGGGGGGGGGCGGAGAGATAAAGTAGGTCAGTGACAGAAAGCGATAAATAATGATAGATACTGAGCGAGGGCACGTTTCCTTGTACGACTGATCTACCTGTCTCCGGTGTCTGACCTCATTTGTATACGTATAAATAAATTTTTAAAAATATATTAAAAACAATCTTTTTCACCTTCTTCATCTCTTTTCTCCATCCCTTTTTTTTTCCCTCAGATCACTGCATTCCTCTCTATGTTTTTTGGGGGTGGGGGGGTGGGGAGATGGGTGGGTGGGGGAGGGGGGCAGGAGTGTAGGGGGGGGGAGGGGGTGCAGAGGGGAGGCACTGGAAAAAGTCCCCTCCAGTGTACGTGTACATCGGTTTTTTGGGGCGAGGGGGGGGTTGTAACTTTTCTTTTTAAAGCGAATGCTGGCGCGGAATGCACCTAGTGGATAGAGCGAGGTATTCATGCCCCGTGAAACTGGAGGATGGTTTGATTTTCACTGGGTTTCCCCGCTGGGGGATCCACACAAATACAACAACATATACCATCCCAAAAACCCGCGCGCGCCAAACGCACACACGCACAAAACACGTTTTTAAAAAATACACTTAATGGAAAAGAGTTAAATTAAAGAAAACATACAACCACAACCACGCGCGCGTCACACAAATTGCTTAATGTAAAAAAGGCTTTAAATTTTAAAAGAACCCCTCCACACCACACGCGCGCGCGGGCGCACACACACACACCACCACACCACACAAAACAAGGATGACGTCAAAACATGGCGACATAAGCGCGAAAAAAAAGCCTAGTGCAAGCTTGTTACTGCATAGAGAATGACGAAAACACGACTCAACGGGCAGCCCCTGTTACTTTATGTCAACATCAAGAAAAAGTGGATAAGAAAGTACGGGAATGCTAGGCCCCAAACCCGCAAATAAAAAAGCAGGTTTTGCCCCATATTCCACTCATCAACGCAGAATTCGATCCGACTGCGGCCTTTCCCATCATCATGGAACTAAAAGAAATGGTCTGTCTTGAGGAAAAATCACGGTCTGGAGGGGACCGGGCGGACCAGGGACCCTTCGGTCCCCAGCACGCTAGGGAAAAACCGAAACCCGGTGGCAGAACCCCCAAACATGGTGCCCCAAGGGGAAACCCAGACCGATTTTTGGGCTCCACGCTCCCCCCCCCTGCCCCCACTACCTACGCCCAAAGCAAAAAGCGATGCCCCACCAGCCCCCTCCCCTCTCACCCAGGGCGGCACAACAAAAAAGAGGCGTAGAAGGCAATTGAAAGAAAAAGTAAAAAGCCGACAATCAACGTCAAAAGACAGCTGTGTGAAAAAGACCATGACGTCAAAAAAAATTTCTACTTTGAAGGAAGAGTTCTAGCCCCCCCCTTCGGTAGTGATAGTCCCGATTCCTTTCTGCATGGAATTAACAGCAAGCCCCATAACCCCTAGGCTTTGTCGAAAAGTAAAAACATCAAAAATAGGAGGTTTTCCCAGTCTTGAAAGCAAGTTTTATGTCCAAAACCACAATGTTCATTACCCATTGGGGATAAATGATCAAAAAGACACAGACCCACGGGAAGCCAGCAAGAAATGGTTCAGAATGTGAACAATTTTTATTGCCTTTTTCCCAGGAAATTTTGTAATTAGAAAAATTGCTCAACCAGGAAGAGATCGCAAGGAAAAGAGTGTATTCAAGCAAAAACATGTTCTGAATTGTTTGAACAAAAAAATTTTCCTTCACTCAAACAAAAACCTGAGCACTCATTATAAAATTTTTCAGAGACCAGGCCCCCTAATCCCCGGGGTCACGGGTCTCCCCAGAAAATGGGCCGACGGGCACGATTGCCTGGGAAAAGCAAAGAGGAAACCTAGACGCTGGATCACAATTCACGCCGGACCCCCCCACGATTACCAGGGCACCCTTCACCCCCGGGTTACAGAGATGCGTGGCCATTAAAATTCCCAGGACCCCAGTACCCAGGGTTTGGAGATGCAGAAACAGCCTGCCCTAATCATTTGTGGTTAAGAAAAATGACGGAATTTTATGTTTTAACTTTGCGTGCACTAGAGGGTATTATTCCTTTTTTGCCACATCTGAGCGCTGTTTTTACTTGTAAAAGGGGTTTAATTTTTGAATGACTTTTTGTATTGAGTTTTTTTTAAAATTCTTTAATCATTTAAGGTTGCTTTTTTTAATTTTTTATTATTATTTTTTGTTTGGTAAATTTTTTTTTTTTTCTGGTTGGGTTTTTGTTTTTTTATTAACTCATAATTTTTTTAACTTTGACTTCTATGCCTTTAAAAAACAAAGCGCTTTTTCCATCAGCAGGGGAATGCAAAGACTTTTTCCACAAATTGCCATATTAATACGCATCTTGCTGAAAACATTATCAAGTGTGATTTTAAAAACCCCAAAAAAGTAATAAAAGTAAGTGCCCAAGTGCCGGGCTATTAAAAACCACCGTCATCGAAAAGCGATACTTAACAAAAATCAGTGCAGCCATATCATTTCGGAAGGGGTGGATTACGCATGTTCCCCACCAGTGCCTAACCAATCCCAATATATATTCATGTGCACACGAGAAATTTTTGGAAAAATCTAATAATAAAACTTGTCTGTATATCTGCCAAAGGGGCCCAAAATACAAAATGAGTGGATACCAACCTTAAAGATAATGAAAAGGGGTTCATTCGGAGATTTTAATGCACATGCACCCTTCGGGGTAAGGAAATGTAAAAAATTTTCTCATAACATTTGTAAAAAACTGTCGACCTTGTCTAGCTTGCAAAGCGGCATGTACAAAATCCCGACATTGTTAGTCAAAAAAAGCATCAGCCTTGATTGTATTTGTGTCTCGTATTAGCTCCAGAGTGTGAGTGGTCAACATATAATGACCCCCCTTTGGCAGGATCACTCCCCTATATCAAAATTTTTTGTGGAACAACAATTTCTGTACACTCGAAAGACAAAATCCTAAAATTTAAACTATAAAAAGCTGATTGGCAGAAGTTTGAAGACATCCTTGCAGTTTAAAACACGACAGTTTTGACACGACAACATTGACCATTCTTTCCCATTTTAAAATGAGAATTTTTAAGCTGCCACTTTAACTTCCCCAAATTAAATACAGAAAAAATAAAAAACACGGGGAAATATTGGTGGACACCGCATGTGGGAAGCAGTTAAAAAAACCCCAAAATTAAAAATTTACAAAAAGATAAAAACTCAGAAAATAATTTAAAACAAAACAAGCTAAAATTTCATTGAAACCCGTTGTGCTCAGGCTAAGAGACAGTTTTGGACTTCTTTTTGTACCACCCAATTTCAAATCATAAGACCTTAAAAAGGTTTGGGGAAAAATTTTTAAAAAGAAAAAGGCGTAGTTCCAACTTGTCCAGTGAGACTGGAAAACAAAGAAATTCCCCCTCAAATTTAGAAAGGCAGAGGCGTTTGAGAATGTTTTCAAAATCGTGCGTTTGAAGGGTTGTCCTTTTAAATGAGGGAATATAGACAGAAAGGAAAAAAAAACAGAGTAAATGACCCAATCTCTGACAAATTTTTTCATTAATGCCCAATATCAGTGGGTGAAGTTAGAGATGCTTACGTCTTTTCTACTAAGAAAAAAATCGTCGGGTTAATGCAGTTTCAATGACAGCTAAAACATCTACCCAAAAAATTTATTTTTTTACTGCATAAATTGTTCAAAAAATGTTGATTGAAGGTGTTTTGGGCCCTGGATTGGAAAAAATTATTTCTTCCATTCAAAACAAGGAAAACCCAGAACAGACAAAAAAGACAGGCCAATTGCTTTGACCCACAATGGGAAGCTAATGGAGAAATTATTCTTAAAAGGCTATGTACTTCTGTGATAAAAATAAATAATCCCTCAATCAAACGGGGGTTTTTGAAAAGACAATTGCCATGATAACTTGGTTAAGCTACAACGCAGTAAAATTCAGTTTGAAGAAGAAAGAACGTTTTGCAAATGTTTTTTATATAAAAAGAGCGATGACAATTTGGCATGTAAATTGCTACAAAAAATTAAGAATTGGGTTTTCTGGGATTTTTTTTAATTATATAAAAGTTTTTGACTAATAGAAGTATACAGGGGTTTGAGTACTAAAACTATTTTTTTTAGTCCTTTTTATGGGACTTCCCCAAGGGTTTTGTAATACGCCCCTCTTATTTAAGTTTTGCTGCTGACTTCCCATGAAATTGTCGAAGGGAAGTCTCTTATACAATATCAATGAAAATGTTGTGGAGAATGTTTCTAGAAACAAACACCCAAAAAAAGCGTAAATACTTAAAAAGGTTACCCGAACCATTAACAAAACGATATTTTTGTCGAAATGGATTTTACTTTATCCACAGAAAAAACGACACGTGTTTTTAACAAGGGGTAACCCGATGACCACCAATTTTGAATTGGACCAACAGATTAGTATAAAGACACCGAAAGTCTTGGGGGTTTTTTTCACTTCTAACTAACTTGGAAGCACATATCGAAGACAATTTAACAAAGAAAAAAGGCTTTTAAAATTTTTGAAAATGGGGAAGAAACATTCTGGGCCAAGCCCTTAAAATGAAATATTTACTACATCCCCTTATTCGTTCAAAATTATGAGGGGCAAAGGGGTTTTTTTTGTGCGCCAAATTTTTTTATTAAAAAGTTACAAAATATAGACTGCAAAGATCAGACTGGCTTTTTTGGTGTGCCTTTTTCACGCCCCCGGGAACATATAACGAAGTCGGCATATTGCCTTTAGATATTACCGCAACTGGCTTTCAAATATTTTTTAGAAACCAAAGCAGAAAACTTTATTTAGAAAAAATAAAGGGGAAATAAGTTTAAATTTTTTAAAAACGAAATAAATCCTCTTTAAAACCCATAAGTACATTGGTCTGATCTGGTAGAAAACTCTGAAATCAATCAACACGCATGGACACACGAAAGCAATCTTTCCTTGCCCAACATGGGAGATGAAAAAAAGCACACTTGTTAAAAGGTGTCTAATGAAAAACAAGAAAGACAACCAGAAAAAATGGTTGCGTGTCCCATCCCCCACCATCATAAATATTTTGACCATTTACAAATTTATACAGACGGTACGCCCAGAAAATCAAGAAACAGGTTCTGCTTTGTTAACCGCGTTTAAAAAATTGAAAAACATATTATATTGTAAACATCACTCGTTTTACACAAACTTGTAGCAATACTAATGGGTCTTACTTATACTTTTATTGCCGTTGAGTATATTCAAATTCTTCTTTGCGTTTATTCTAAAACGGCATGTATGCTTTAAAATCGCCCTGTTACAAGAAAACCGAAAAAAACATTAGAGATTAAGCATGCATACATCTCTTAACCTTAAAGGGCATAAGTGTAATTTTTTTTGGGTGCCTTCCCCACTGGGTTTTTTTCCAAATGGGGGGGCGGATGAGCTGCCAAAAAGGGGGCAAAAAAATGGAGGGGATGAATAGAATTTTTCTTGCCTTTTTCCCAAGAAGGGTATAGCTTTCTAAACAAAATCATTGGGGGAAAGGCCTGATAGTACAGCAAAATGAGAGACTTTTAACTAAACTGCAACAATACCCCTAATCTAACATGGGGGAAACCCTCAGAAATTATAAAAGTTTTTTACGTCAAAGGGGAATTAATACTTTATTCTATAGAATAAATTTTAAAGCATTGATAACCAAATTTACAAAAAAGGAAAGCCTGTGTGGGGAGAATACATAAAATCTTTTTTTGACGCCGAGTGTAAACCTTTCATGCCCCATTTTTTTTTTGAAAACTCCCCACCAGCTATTCAGTAATTAAAATTGGCATTTTTAAATTGTGAAAGGTCTTTGTTCGTTCCATAGGACATTTTTTTATAGTTACATTAAGTTTAAAGACTTTTTGGGTTTTTTTGTTGTTTTTTTAAAATTTCCGCGCATTGCCAAGTTTTTCGGATTATTATTTTTTTTTTTTTTTAAACCAATCCACATCTCCCCGGGTTTTTTTTTTTTTTTTTTTTGTTTTTTTGTTTGTTTGGTTTGGTTTTTTTTTGGGGGGAATGGGGGGGGGGGGGGGGGGGGGTTAATACAAAAAGTGAAAGACGAAAAAAAAGTCAACAAAAACAACACACACCCCCTCCTCCCTTTCACTCATACATCCCCCTTCTAAAACCCCCTACCCCCCCCCCCCATCCCCCCCCCCCCACCCGTCAAAAATCACAACGTGAAAAGACGTTAAAAAAATTTGAACACACACAAAAACACACACACACACACACACACACACCACGTTAAATCCTGTCCCGCTTTTCGTAAGAGTAGGCCATTGTGTGCCGGTGGGAACAGATGACAGAATGTACCAATACGGTTACACATGGGAACTGGATGTGAAAAAAAGCACATTAGTACTTATTCCATTAACCTCGATATAAAATGATCAAATAAATAAATAAATAAATGGAAGTCAACATAATAATAATAAATAATAATGTATGGAATTTATATAGCGCTGAATCTTGTAAAGCAACAAATCAAAGCGCTCAACATGCATCTAGCAATAACTGTACTCCCTTGAAAGTCTTCGGATGAAACTGAAAACCAAGGCACCGCTGGGCGAACACACACAGAACATCCCCAACTGCCTGACAGCCCAATATGACCAGAGAAGCTTCAGGTGCGTGTGTGCAGTATCCCTGTCACTGGCCATAGTTGGCCCTCTGGATCCGCGAAAGAAAGATAGGGTTTTTATGTGTTTATATAATATTTTAACAGATGGTATTTATTTATTATATTCTTTTATATCGAGGATAATGGAATAAGCACTTATGTGCTTTTTTTACATCCAGTCCCCGCGTGTATGCGGTTTTGTAAAGTTTGTCATCTGTTCCCGCCTGGCACACAATGGCTTACGCTTACGAAAAGCGGAACAGGATTTAACGTGTGTGCAAGATGTTCTGCATGCGTTCACACACGGGACTTTGGTTTATAGTCTCATTTGAAGGACTTTTGTGGAGACTGGAGTCTGCACTGACGTTAACTCCAGGGGGAAATATCATCTTGAACGGGAATCGAACCCGTTAACATGATATACATGAGGCTGCATATGAACACACATACACACACATATTATGCCATTAAATCCACTTACTAAAGGCTGGATGCTGGATAGTTTTTTTGTATTTTCCAAATCTACAGAACACTGAAATGAATGATGGGATTCTGGCATGTGCGCATACACGAAAGGAAGATAAAGCATTGACAGGTCTGCACAGAATTTGACCTGGACAAGTAATGGTTGTCAGCAGGATTCCACCAGAGGTCACTAAGGTTTGAACTTCCGACCTACAACTTGAGAACAACCAGGATCAAAAGCCCGACACTTTCTTCGCTCGGCTGTTGTTGTCATTATTGATGCTGCGCGTTCCCCCTGCTTAACACGCTGAACAGAATGTGTATTCTGACTCATTCATCCCACCTGGGAATCGCTGTGAGATTGAAATTGCACACTGGATGAGAAGTTTGCGTGTTTGACTGTTTTTAAGTACCTCGCCAAATAGGCAGCCATTCTCTGACTTCCGAAGATTCTTCCTCCTTTAGAGAAGAGTGCAGGTTGTTATGTTTAAGAGCTTGACATGGCTGAAAGCAAACTCAAAATAACATTTTTACAACCTAACAGCACCTGAATGCAGGCTTCAGGACTAACTTATACAGGGGGGCGGGATAGCCTGATGGTTTAGAGTGATGCGCTCGTGATCTGCTGACCCGAGTTCGATTCACGTTCAAGAGGATTTTTCCTCTGGAGTCAACATAAGTGCCGCTCACTCCCCCAAAATGTCCTTCGAATGTTACACCTAAACCGAGGTCCCAATGTGCAACGCACGCAGATATTCTGCGCACTGGGTAAATCCGTTCCGACTTTTCGGAATGAGGAATGCCGTGTTGCTGGTGGTATACGATGACAAAATTACAAACTGCATGCATCACAGGAAGGATTACTAATAAAAGACATGAGTGCAGTTTTCCATTTTAAAGTTGACAGATGAACTAAACAAATAAAAATAACAAGTTTTGGCCTGACCCAGCACACTGAAATGCAGTACAACATAACTATATCAGGGGCGATAGATTTGTGGATCAGAGTATCTGGTTATCTCAAACCTCAGTCCAATCACGTCAAGAGGATATGTTAACCCCCCTTGGTAACGTAACACACAGTCCACACCACGCACCCCACACAAACCTTCAACGAACCTAAACGACCCATCAACCACCAATTACTTGCTACTTAACACACACACGCACAAAGTACCGCTAACGATAACACACATACACCAACACCACACACAGGAGACAAAAAAAACAGCACAGAACTCCACTTACACTACGCAAAAAAAAGACAACACACAAATCAAACAAAATAAATACACCACACTACACAATTTCCGACCCATACACACTTGTAAACGAGTAACACACAGAAGCACACAACATAACTTCCGGCATCACATAACGATCACACACACCCAAACACTCCCCACACCCCAACATACAAGCATAGTACAAACCACACACAGGAACCGAATACCACACACATCACACACACACACACACACACACACACACACACACACACACACACACACACACTCCAGGCTTCCCTCGTCAGAAGTAACTAGTGTAATAACCAGAAGCAGCGTCTCCTCTGGAATCCTGAAACACTTGTCAATCCTCTACACTCTCCTTCTTTTGCATCACTCTTTCTCTGCACAGCAGTCTTCCATTCTGCACTGCACTGTAAGTCTCCCAATGTGTCTATGAAAGAGTTCTATCTTATATAGAAGTGTGTGGGGTGGGGGTGGGGGGGTCCAAAATGTCGTTTGTGGATTGGTACTTTGGACAGCAACAACTCTTGACGAGCCAGACTTTGGGCGGGAAAAGAAAAGAAAAAAAAAAAAGGGGGGGGGGGGGGGGGGGGGGGGGAGAAGTGGGAGTAATGGAATGGAACAACAGGGGAGGGGGGGGGAGGTTGCAGGGGTGATGTGAACATTTATTCCTTAGTGGAGATTGATTGTCACTGCGACAACTTCTATAAAATCTTCAGTCTTCTTCCATCTCCCAGACAGGAAACCCAACGGTACTCACGAATACTACAGTTGAGCCAATGACCTTACAGAGGTCTAAGCCATCTATTGAGAGACACCCGCGTCTTTGCAGGACAGATGTCTGCGCTCAGATTCTGCCTTAGTACAGACTATTGACACGAACTTACCACAATGAATGAGGAAACAAAATGAAAGGTCACTACGATACCACTCATAAATGGAAAGCAGACGGGAAATCCCCAAATTCTGGCATAATTTTCTCTTTCCTTTGGGAATCAAAATAAAAACGTGAGTTTGGCTTAAGGCAAAGCTTTCCCAGTAATTACGTCTAGACAAGACCAGATTACAGCAATTAGACACTGGACTGGAGAGATGAGTGACGAGGAAGGAAGTGATTTCCTTTTTGTTCTCCATTAGTCAGTTTCCGATCTGTTCCTTGTGTTCGGTTTTTGCCCTCGGCCGGTTACTGCTTATTTGTGTTTGGTACTTTGTGCTTTTTGAGATGTAGGAAGCCTTTCTGCTTGCTTCTGGTAGCAAATGTGCAAAATGGTTTGATATGTTTCAAATAGTTTTGTGGTGTGTAGCAAATATTGAGGTATGCAAAACAGAAATTAATTAGCAAGAATTACTTTTAAAAGTAAGAGCAGGGAAACAAAAAGAAAAATACGTAAAAAGAAAAGTGGAAGAAGCATGGCAACGACAGGTGGTGTGGGTGGGTGTGTGGTGGTGTTTGGTGAGTGTGGTGGTGTGTGTTGCGGCCGCGCGCGCGTGTGTGTGTGTTGTGTGTGTGTTGTGTAGTGTGTGTGTGTATGTTGTTGTCTGTTGTGCATGCTTGCATACGTAGCCACTGGTGTGTTGTTGATGTTGTTTTTTTTCCCGCATGCATGTATATACTGTGCTATTTGTTAAGGTAAAACACTTCAGAAACCGTAGATAACACAACAACAATATGGTGGCAGAAGCGGCCGAACATGCCTCACAGCTGGCAATCAGGCCAGGCCCACCCAATATCAGCATCACAGCTTTCTTCATGAGCTGCAGGCCACACCACTGAGGCAGCCTGTGTATGGTTGTATGTATAACTATGCCACTCTATCATCATGCAGCAAGTTTGTTGTGGTTGTTGGGCGTTCTTCGACGTAACCACCTTGAGGGTCACGCAGAATATGCACTCTATCTGTCCCCATTCATCCCATCAGGGAATCACTGTGAAACCTTAAGTACACGCTAGATGAGAAGTTTGCGTGTGTGGATGTTTTTTCAAGTTCCTCGCCATGTGGCTAAGCTGTACTGCTGTGTTGCAAGGATCTCGGGCGATTTTCTTTCTCCTCTGATGGAGAGTATAGGTTGTTACACTAAGAACTTGTCAAGGATGAAGACAACATCTACACCACATTTAAAGCATAACAACAAAGTCCTCAGTGTAAGCCTTGGCACGTTCCCGGCATCAACAACTGATGGAGGTTTGCACCGGTTTTGCACTTTGCCTGTATCAACAACTGATGGAGGTTTGCACCGGTTTTGCACTTTGCCTGAATCAACAACTGATGGAGGTTTTGCTTTTTGCCTGTGTCTGTTGTAGGCTTTGCACTTTTCCTGTATCAACAACTGACAAAGGTTTTGCACTGTGTATCAACAACTGACAAAGGCTTTGCACTTTGTATCAACAACTGACAAAGGCTTGGCACTTTGCCTGTATCAACAACTGACAAAGGCTTTGCACTTTGTATCAACAACTGACAAAGGCTTTGCACTTTGTATCAACAACTAACAAAGGTTTTGCACTTTTGCATCAACAACTGACAAAGGCTTTGCACTTTGTATCAACAACTAACAAAGGATTTACACTTTCTATCAACAACTGACAAAGGCTTTGCACTTTGTATCAACAACTGACAAAGGTTTTACATTTTGTACCAACAACTGACAAAGGTTTTGCACTTTGTATGAACAACTGACAAAGGTTTTACACTTTGCCTGAATCAACAACTGACAAAGGCTTTACATTTTGTACCAACAACTGACAAAGGCTTTGCACTTTGCCTGTATCAACAACTGACAAAGGCTTTACATTTTGTATCAACAACTGACAGAGGCTTTGCACTTTTCCTGTATCAACAACTGACAAAGGATTTGCACTTTGTATCAACAACTGACAAAGGCTTTGCACTTTGTATCAACAACTGACAAAAGTTTTACACTTTGTATCAACAACTGACAAAGGCTTTACATTTTGTACCAACAACTGACAAAGGTTTTGCACTTTGTATCAACAACTGACAAAGGTTTTGCACTTTGCTAGAATCAACAACTGACAAAGGCTTTACATTTTGTACCAACAACTGACAAAGGTTTTGCACTTTGTATCAACAACTGACAAAGGCTTTGCACTTTGTATCAACAACTGACAAAGGCTTTGCACTTTGTATCAACAACTGACAAAGGCTTTGCACTTTGTATCAACAACTGACAAAGGCTTTGCACTTTGCCTGTATCAACAACTGACAAAGGCTTTACATTTTGTATCAACAACTGACAGAGGCTTTGCACTTTTCCTGTATCAACAACTGACAAAGGCTTTGCACTTTGTATCAACAACTGACAAAAGTTTTACACTTTGTATCAACAACTGACAAAGGCTTTACATTTTTTTTTTCAACAACTGTCAAAGGTTTTACACTTCGTATCAACAACCGACAAAGGTTTTGCACTTTGCTAGAATCAACAACTGACAAAGGTTTTGCACTTTGCTAGAATCAACAACTGACAAAGGTTTTGCACTTTGCTAGAATCAACAACTGACAAAGGTTTTACACTTCGTATCAACAACTGACAAAGGCTTTACACTTTGTTTCAACAACTGATCAAGGTTTTACACTTTGTATCAACAACTGATCAAGGTTTTACACTTTGTTTCAACAACTGATCAAGGTTTTACACTTTGTTTCAACAACTGACAAAGGCTTTGTACTTTGTATCAACAACTGTCAAAGGTTTTACACTTCGTATCAACAACTGACAAAGGTTTTTCTCTTTGCCAGAATCAACAACGGACAAAGGCTTTGCACATTGCCAGAATCAACAACTCACAAAGAGGTTTTTTCTGCGGGCTCAGCAAAAATGAAAGGAAAGGACTGTGTTTTTTTAACACAACTCGAATGCATGAAAACCCCTGGAGACAGGAAATGCCCAATTTTAACATACCCCCCATTTCCTTCCTGAGTCATAGACCAGAGGAGAGACGATGGAAGCAGGAGCCACAGGTTCTGTGTAGTATATTTCTGCTAGACTATGATTATATATCTTTGTTTAACTGTGTATGCAGCTACTCAAGACTACGCGTAATGATTCTTGAGAACGTATGATTCTCTTTGACAAGGGGTACCTTTATGTAAGACTCCAATACCTCCATGCTATTGTTAGCGTTTGTATAAGATAAACTGTGGTCAGTAGTTACTTGTCTTCATCATCATGTCTGATGATTTTGATGATGATGATGATGATTTTGATGATGATGATGATGAGCATCTCATCATCATCATCCTCATCATCATCATCACCATAATCATCATCGTGGTGGTGGTGGTGGTTGTGGTGGGGGAGGTGGTGGTGGTGGTGGTGGTTTTTCTCTTATAGTGAAGGTGGTGATGACGATGATGATGATGACGACGACAATGACGATTACCACACACACACACACACACACACACACACACACACACACACACACACACACACACACACACACACATTGTGCCATCTGGAAATAAAAAATTTACTTTGACTTTGACAAACACACACATACACATACACACACTCACGGCAAGACTAAAGTGCTTTCTCACATCCACTGTATTATTATCATCATCAATGCCTTTGTGCCTTATTGGCACGTAGGGCAGCAACAATGTGTATTATTATGGATTGATATAATTTCAAATTCAAATACAAAATACTGCTCTACAATACAATGCAATACACTTCAATGTAGTACAGTGCAGCACAGCATACTGCTTTTAAACGCAATACAGCATAATACAACAAAGTGCCACGCAATAAAGCACAATACAATACAGTGCATCACGACACAAGCCAATACAATAATGAATGATATAATTAAACACAAAAATAGTACAATACGACAAATGCTCTACAAATCAAAGAAGCTAGTGGAAAGAGGCGGGGAAAAAAGACTTATTCCTCTTATTCTCCATTGTTTCATTCCGGTCCCTTCATCTGTTCATCAGACGATCTAATATCTGCCAATCAAAATCCGGCAACGCCGAATGAGACGCACACCCATGACCGGAAACATGAAGTGGCCAATCAGTGAGGTTCTTTGCTGGTTCCTTTTGAACGTGTGTTATCAGCTGATCCATCTTATAGGATAAGATACAACACAGTAAGTACTATACAATATAGTATAATATGATACAACACAGTGTTGATACAGTACAATGCAGTTAAAAACAGTACAATGCAAGACAATGCAATGAATACAATATATTATGCCCCTTTGGTAAGTATCCTCTTGTTTCCTCTTGGGTTTTTTAAAATAAACTCAAACTCAAATAACAACAGTTATAGAACTGCATTCACAAAAAATAAACAGCATTTTTGGAAGAGGCTGGCTCCTGACTTATAACTCGTGTGATTGTGCACTAATTTGGTAGATATAGATTTCAAAATGTTTAATTAAACACTATAACCTCTCTCTCATTTCCTTGTCATCTACCAGCCTCCTAATCACAATTAATATAATAACATGCATGGGGTCATAAGGGAATAAACACAAGCAGTCCTCAGCCTTTTTTTACATCACTGAATCCTGTGGCAGGAGAATTCATGAAGTCAGCAGAGCCAGCTAAGACTGGAGCATATAGAGAAGGAGGATCCATTTTTAAAAAATTCTTTTATATCGAGGATAATGGAATAAGCACTTATGTGCTTTTTTACATCCGGTCCCCGTCTGTTTGCGGTTTTGTACATTTGTCATCTGTTCCCATCGGCACACAATAGCCTACTCCTACGAACAGCGGAACAGGATTTAACGCTTATGCGCAAGATGTTCTACGTGCGTTCGCACACGGGACCTCGGTTTACAGTCTCATCCGAAGGCATTGGGTGCAGCGGTAAATGCCAAACTCGGTGATGCCGACAGGTAAGACAGGTGAGACAGGTGGTGAGTCCTCAGTTGACAATCTGTTCCGCCTTTTCTCAGCTACCTGGCATCATCAGTCTATTTCCTTAATCCCCCCCCCCCCCTCCCTTACACCCACCTACCCCCCCCCCCCCCCCCCCCCCAAAAAAAAAAAAAGCGCCAGAACATTTTGTATACCTTAAAACTGTTTAAGAATGAACAAAGGTGTGTTCTTATTGTTGTTTTTCTCTGTATAGCAAGCTGCAGAAGACACTACTTCCTCCCCCCCCCCCCACCCCACCCCTACCCCACCAGGAAGCTAAATTTAGAGTGTGGCCTCAGCGGCAAGAGAGGTGTGATGCCCTATCTGGATTGTTTTATGTTGTGTTTTGCATTTGTGTATTGTATTGAAGAGAACATATCAACAAAACACTAACAAAGCACAACTGAGCTGCCAAGTATAATACTAGACACTAAAGTACCCAGTTAAACACGTTGGGAGCGCAGTTTGAACCTTTCTCTAACACTGAAAGGTTTCTTCATCTTTTTCCTGGGACGTTCAGACAAGAACTATTGCTGTCTGTCATATGAGCAAAAATGCGTTGGACTGCCCTCAGGTCCAGTGCAGGTTTGCCGTCGAAGTTCTGATGAAAAATATTTCAGTTTTTTTTAAAAAGCGTTTTGTATCACTAGTAACTAGAAAACTCGGCAAACCAATCATGGTTACTCAAGTGGGATGTGGGTAAGAACTATCACCAGGCACACTAACCAGTCTTTCTCATTACCAAAAAAACTTCCAGATGCTCTCTCTCTCTCTCTCTCTCTCTCTCTCTCTCCTCTCTCTCTCTCTCTCTCTCTCTCTCTCTCTTCTCATTAGTCAGCTTCTTCTCCACATCCCAACCCTCCCCCCTCCCCTCAACACCAGGAAACCCACCACCACCACCACCACCATCTCTTTGAGGGTGATGACGAAATCGTTCAACACCCTCACCTCCCTCCTACCATACCCCCAACCTCATCTCACCTCACCCCTTCCTGCCTTTTCTTAACCATCTCTTCCTCCACACTCACAACCACCTTCGCCACCATCTCTTTGGGAATGATGACGAAATCTTTCAACACCCTACCTCCCTCCTACCATACCCCCAAACCTCAACACCCTCACCTCCCTCCTACCATACCCCCAAACCTCAACACCCTCACCTCCCTCCTACCATACCCCAAACCTCAACACCTCACCTCCCTCCTACCATACCCCAAACCTCAACTCACCTCATCCTTTCCTGCCTTTCCTCACAACAATCTCTTCCTCCCCCTACTCACTACAACTGCCACCATCATCATCATCGCCGCCACCATCATCATCGCCGCCACCATCATCATCGTATCACCACCAATCCACTTCGACCCCCTCTTTTCTCCTTGCTTTGAATGTAAGAACAGCTGTTCCGGTCGATCCCTCCATTCGTCATTCTTTGAGCTTAGGGTTCAAACCATGGCAACTTAAAGACGTCCCGCCACCGCCATCATCATGGACTTTCAAGCGCAAGACCGGAAACGTCAAGTGGGGGCCAATCATTACGCGGCAGACTTTCTTTGTTTTTTCTTTTTTTGTGTGTTTTGCCTTTCTTCAGTTCAAAGAGGGAAAGTATACACAGTACTGCCTGTCTCTCTCTCTGTCTCTCTGTCTCTCTCTCTCTCTCTCTCTCTCTCTCTTCTCTCTCTCTCTCTCCTCTCTCTCTCTCTCTCTCTCTCTCTCTCTGTCTGTAACCCACTTATGATTATTATTATTATGTGTCTGGAGAGCTACAGAAGGTTTGTAGTTTTCCTTTTTTAGATGATGATTATAATCTGGGCGTACCTAAGTGTGTCTGTGTGTTTCTGTGTCTCAGAGTGTCTCTGTCTCTTTGTATCTGTCTCTGTCTCTTTCTTTCTTATACAGACACACACACGCACACACACACACACACACACATATATATATATATATTTTTTATATACTCTTTGGTTTCAATTGTATGGCTTATCATTGTCTAGGTTTTCTATTCTATGTATGCATATATATTATCATTATTTTTTCTATTTATTGTTTTTAGATAGATGGTTTGATGGGGGAAAAAGCAACTGTATTGCTTATTCAATGTACCATCTGAGAATAAAAGTTTGACTTTCACATACACACACAAACAGAAATACAAGCACACATACATACACTCACATATACACATACGCGCGTGAGCATGTGTACGCGCGCGTATGCCTGTATTTCAAGCCTTTTCTTCCATTTATCTATTTGTTCCGGTCACAAGGGTTTGTATGTAAAAAAATTATATATTAATTGATTACCAGTTGAGTTCTCTCCTCTCTCATCTCTCCTCCATCCTCTGTCTTCGTCTCTCTGTCTCGTTCTCTTTCTCTTCTTCTCTCTCTCTCATCAATCTCTTCTCTTCTCTCTCTCTTGAGCATCATGATGTACTTTCTTACTGTGTGTATTAGTTATTTTCATGTTTGTTGTGTCTTTTCCCCCAAAAGCTGGATAAAAAAATCAATAGTTGCTTGTTCTTTCACCCTCTTTGAATCAGATTCTTCTCTCTCTCTCTCAATTTTCATTCTTCTCTCTCTCTCCTCCTCTTATCTGTCTCTCTCTCTCACTCTTCTCTCCCTCTCTCTCTCCCATTCTCTCTCTCTCTCTCTCTCTCTCTCTCTCTCTCTCTCTCTCTCTCTCTCTCTCTCCTCTCTCTCTCTCCTCTCCTCTCTCCTCTCTCCTCTCTACGTTTTTTAGGTCAGAGAAATGAGGGCGGCTGTTTACTAAATCTATTTCCGTGTGTGGCGTAAACTCCATTCGGTGTACTTATTATATTATTGACAAATAGGTAACAAATGTGTGGGTTTGGGTGTGGCTGTGGGCATGTGTGATGCTATAGAGGGAGTAGGGAGACATTTGTGGTAGATCAGTTAAGACTAGCTTCTGACTTCAATGCGTATGTGAGTTTTGTACACATTCTACAGATTTTTATATGTAATTTCTCGGCTGGAACTCCGAGGATCACCAATGGTGAGATTTTTTTCGTATGCCACTGTTTTTACCCACCATGAAGGTAGGTGAAAATTCGAATTTAGAAGAAAAAAATCAGGGAGCATCAAATTGCATTGAATTGTATTGTATTGTATAGTATTGTATTCTATCATATTGTCTCTTACTGTGTTGTATCATTCACAAAATGGTGAGATTTTTTGCGTATGCGGCTGATTTTACACACCATGAAGGTAGGGGGGGAAATCGAATTAAGAAAAAAAAAATCAGCGAGCATCCTATTGCATTGTATTGTATTGTGTTGTATTGTCACTTTCAATCACTGCAAATTTCTCGACATGAAATTTGGGCTGCTCTCCCTGGGGGAGAGAGAGCACGTCTCCACAGCAGCAGCGCTGCTCATTTTTTCCTACGCAAGTTCTATTTCTATAGGTAAAAAAGGTAAAGGAGTCCCATAACCTATATTAAGGTCGTAGGGGAGCGAGGCGTCAGAGACCTCACTTCTCTAGGGCCAGCGTATTGAGGGCGGCGCCCATCTCCTCTCCCCCGCTGCTTTACCTTCCCTGACCCTAAAGATGGCAGGTACCCATTTACAGCTGGGTGAACTGGGGGAACTGTACTGAAGCCAAGGCACGAAAACGGTCACCCATCCAACTGGTAACCACGCTCGACGCTGCTTAACTTGGCTGGGGGGAAAACGAGTGCTCATTTCTATAGACTTTTGCCAAAAACAACGTTCTTGTAGCCCTGGATTCTTTCACCTGCGCTGAATGCATCTTGGATACAGGACCTCGATTTATTGTCTCCCCCTTTTTTTTTTTTATTCTTCTATTTCGAGGATAACTGAATAAGCACTCATGTGCTTTTTTTCTTCCAGTCCCCGTGTGTATGCAATTTTGTACATTTTGTCATCCGTTCCCACCGGCACACAATGGCCGACTCTTACGAAGAGCGGATCGGGTTTTAACGTGTGCGCAAGATGTTCTGCGTGTGTTCGCACACGGGGCCTAGGTTTATAGTCTCATCCGAAGGACTGAAAGACCATGACCCAGACCAATCTTTAAGGATGAAGGAAAAAATCCTGGCTGACACGGGGAATCAAACCCACGCTTCTCGCATTCTCCACGAGTGCCTTATCTCCAGACCACCGATCCACCTCATAACTTGTCGTCTGCTAGACTTTCCGCTAAGAAGGAAAGTGGCAAGACGGTTGAGACGTTCCACCTGCCTAACAAGTAAACTGTGAGGTTCTGGGTTCGATTCCCAGCCTTGCATTTTCTTCCAAGTTTAACGAGAGAGAAAAAAGTCTAACTGAATGTCAAAGTCCTTCAGATGAGATTATAAACTGAGGCCCCGTGTGCGAATACACGCAGAACATCTTGCACACTCGTTAAAAAAAACCCGTTCCGCCTTTCGGGGAAAAAAAATGACTATTTTGTGCCAGTAGGAACCGATTGCAAAATTTCAAAAAACACAAGCACGCACGTGTCGTGTTTAAACACCATCCCCGAAGTCGGAATGCGGCTACCTATAATGGTGAGGAGAGAGGAGAGAGAGAAAGAGAGAGAGGAGAGAGAGAGAGAGAG
>CM054138.1:70352940-70362940 GCA_028751875.1 Rapana venosa
AAATCAGAGCGCTTCCATTCAATCCGATGATTGGATTGAATGGGATGATTTAAGTGTTTTTGTATTGACTTGACTTGACTTGACTTGACTTGCCATTGTTTTAATTCTTTTTCGAGTATATACACACGCAGAAATCAAAAATGCACGTTAAAAATTATGTAATTCATGTCATCGTTCGGTGGGTTACGGGAGCACGAACATACCCAGCATGCAGCATGAAATGAGCTGCTCTGAAGTGGGAACGTGTCGGCTGAGGCCAGCAGGCAGACCTCCTGCAGAGTGACAAGCCCAGGAGAAGACCTGGCACTACTCACCCCCACCTGGTGAGGCCGAAGGAAACGTAGAGAAGAGAGAGGAGTATACTGAAAGTTTTTAAAGTCTCATTATAAGAAAAGAAAGAAAGAAGGAGGAGGAGGAAGGAATAGATAATATTATGAACAGTTATGTTAGAAAGAGGAGGAAAGAAGACATATGAACAGTCGTGTTGTTGTGTTGTGTTAGAAAGAGGAAGAAAGAGACATTGAACAGAAAGAGGAAGCAAGAAGACATATGAACAGTTGTGTTATATCAGAAAGAGGAGGAAAAAAGACACATGAACAGTTGTGTTATGTGAGAAAGAGGAGGAAAGAAGACACGTGAACAGTTGTGCTGTGTTAGAAAGAGGAAGAAAAGAAGACACATGAACAGTTGTGTTATGTTAGAAAGAGGAAGAAAGAAGACACATGAACAGTTGTGTTATGTTAGAAAGAGGAAGAAAAAGACACATGAACAGTTGTGTTATGTTAGAAAGAGGAAGAAAGAAGACACATGAACAGTTGTGTTGTGTTATGTTACAAAGAGGAGGAAAGAAGACACATGAACAGTTGTGTTATGTTGCAAAGAGGAGGAAAGAAGACACATGAACAGTTATGTTAGAAAGAGGAAGAAAGAAGACACATGAACAGTTGTGTTATGTTAGAAAGAGGAAGAAAGAAGACACATGAACAGTTGTGTTGTGTTATGTTACAAAGAGGAGGAAAGAAGACACATGAACAGTTGTGTTGTGTTAGAAAGAGGAAGGAAAGAAGACACATGAACAGTTATGTTACAAAGAGGAGGAAAGAAGACACATGAACAGTTGTGTTGTGTTAGAAAGAGGAAGGAAAGAAGACACATGAACAGTTATGTTACAAAGAGGAGGAAAGAAGACACATGAATAGGAAGAGGAAGAAAGAAGACATATGAACAGTTGTGTTATGTTGCAAAGAGGAAGGAAAGAAGACACGTGAACAGTTGTGTTATGTTTTATCTGTTAACATTCAATCATTGGTACGTCATAGACGAATAGACTAAAATAAAGAGACAAATTGGCGAGTTTAAAAAAAGACAGAAGAGAGAACAGACAGAATGAAGAAAAAAAAGAACGAACAAAACGAACCAACGAAAAACGACTGGTTTTATTCAATGAGGGAAAAGAATAATCACATATCAAAACATGGTTTCTTCATCCAGCACTCAGCTTGAAGAGAGAGAGAGAGAGAGAGAGAGAGAGAGAGAGAGAGAGAGAGAGAGAGAGAGAGAGAGAGAGAGAGAGAGAGAGAGAGAGAGAGGAGAGAGAGAGTGTGTGTGTGTGTGTGTGTCCATTCGAGAATGACCTTTATTTTTCAAGGGTTGCAAATAAGTATTCACATACTTTTTTTTCATCCCGCCCTTGCCATATTTAGGGACTAATCAGAGATAGAGAGAGAAAGAGAATGAATGGATGAATGAATGAATGAATCTTTATTTTTCAAGGGTAACAGAATAACCATGCGCATACTTTTTTCAGCGCTTTGTTGCTGCCCTACACACCGCTGGGTGTAATGGCTAATGATGAATGATTGCCCTGATTAGGGACTATCAACAAAACAAAGGTTAAAAGAGAGAGAGGAGAGAGAGAGAGAGAGAGAGAGAGAGAGAGAGAGAGAGAGAGAGAGAGAGAGAGAGAGAGAGAGAGAGAGAGAGAGGAGAGAGAGAGAAGAGAGAGAGAGAGAGAGAGAGAGAGAGAGAAGAGAGCGAAAGAGCGAAAGAGCGAGAGAGAGAGAGAGGGGGAGAGAGAGAGGGGGGGAGAGAGAGAGAGAGAGAGAGAAGAGAGAGAGAGAGAGAGAGAGAGAGAGAGAGAGAGAGAGAGAGAGAGAAGGACAAAGAAGTGACAAAAAGACAGAGACTAAAAGACAGAGAAAGAGACAAAGGCACAGAGAGAGAGAGAGGAGGGGGGGGGGGGAGAGACAGACAGGCAGACAGACAGACAGAGAAAGAAAGACAGACAGACAGGGCAGGCACGGACAGGACGGGTCAGCCGGATGGCTAAGCCCTCATTGATGTGACAGGCCCAGTTCAATAGCAGAGAGGCTCATTACCTCTGATGGCCCATTCACCTCACCACTTCAGCACTTCATATTGCCCTTACCATTATTCCATTTCTGCTCCTCTTCTGGGACAATTTCAGCGCAAATGGGCAGACAATGATAATGATATGAATATGCTTCAGGGCCGTAGTTTTAAAAATATTTTAAAACCCAGAGATATTCAGACAAGCAGACAAACAGAAACGGGCAAAGATATGCAAACGGCCAGACAGACAAACAAACAGACGGATTTCAGGACAGGGTTATAGGAAAAAAGGTTATAAAATATTTACCCGATCAGTCTACTTTTGCATATTTTCTGACAAACAAAAGTAATCACATTCTCTTTGGTTTGTGTAAGTCTACTGACATCGTTTGTTATTCATAATTTTTTTTCTTTTCTGTTCCTGGGTTAGAACTCTGACGTTCACCAATAGTAAGATTTTGCATGTTTCTTTGTATTTCTCCATCATTAAGGTAGTCGCATTCCGACTTCGGGAATAATGTCTAAACACAAAGCCAATGTGCATGCCGGTTTTTTAAAAATAATTTGTTTGTCATCCAATCTTACTGATTCAGATAGCCTACTCTTCTAAAAGACAGAACGGGTTTTAATGTGTGTGTGTGTGTAAGATGTTCTGTGTGCACTCACACGCAGGGCCATAGCTAAAGTCTCATCCAAAGGATTTTCAGAGCAGTGGAGTTCTTACTGATGTTAACTGCAAGGGGACAAAATTGTCCTTGAATTGAAAACTATATCTTGGCTAAAACCAAAACAAGAAAAAATTTTAAACCTATTTTTAAAAATACCAAAATAAAATTTAAAAAAATTTAAAACAGAAAATAATTACTCAAACCCGGGCTCAAACCTAGGAGCATCAAATCGTGAACGCAATGCTCTAACCACTAAGCCATCCCACCCCTTGTTAGCATAGCAGCTCGTCAGATTCATTCGTGCTTTGCAGTAAATGGAAGTTAAACTGATTTGAACAGTTTCACTCTTTCTTTAACCCGGAGAGGGCCTCGATTATCGGACATGTACATCTGCGCATGGAATAATATTGCATGCGTGGCTTGACTGACCAAAGGGCTTCAGTTAGCAAACAGGTAATAAAGATACCCCCTATTCCTTTCAGCGAAGTTTTGGCAGTTGGGACCCTGTAACACAAAGAAATAGTAGTGTGGGGGTTTTGTTGTTGGTGTGTGTGTGTGTGTGGGGGGGGGGGGTGGAAGTGTTTGTGTGTGTGTGTGTGGGGGGGGGGGTGTCAAGTCAAGTCAAATTTTTATTCCAGATGGTACATTGAATAAGCAATGCATGTGGATTTTTTTTTTTACATCAAGCCATCTATCTTGTGTGTGGTGTGTGTGTGTGTGTGTGTGTGTGTGTGAGTGTGTGTGTGTGTGTGTGTGTGTGTGTGTGCGTGTGCGTGTTTGTAAGTGTGTGTGAGTGAGTGAGTGAGTGAGTGAGAGAGAGAGAGAATGTGTGTGTCTGTGTGCATGTGTGTGAGTGTGTGTGTGCGTGCGTGCGTGCATGTGTGTGAATGTGTGTCTATGTGTGTGTGTGTTGTGTTGTGTCTATGTGTGTGTGATGTGTCCCATGTGTGTGTGTACATCTGTTTCTGTACGTGCGTGTGGTGTGCCTCTGTTGTGTGTGTGTGTGTGTGTGTGTGTGTGTGTGTGTGTGTGTGTGTGTGTGTGTGTGTGTGTGTGTGTGTGTGTGTGTTGTGTGTGTGTGTGTGTGATGTGTCCATGTGTGTGTGTGTGTTTTGTGTGTTGTTTCAGAGGGTGGAGTAAGTCTAGTTTCCTCCTTCGTTGCTGAATCATTTGGTTTGAATGGGCAGGGAGGAAGGGAGGGGGGGAGGGCTCGGCCACTATTTGCTTTGTCATGTTTAGAATTCGTGTTTGCTTATTTTTTTAAGCTAGTTGCTTTGTTTACTCGCTTTTTCTTCTCCATCACCCCCCCCCCCCCACCACCACCACCCCACCACCACCACCACGTCCCCTTCACTCAAATACTTCTTTCACCCAACTACCAGCTAGTCATGCCCAAATTTAGCGCACAGATTAGAAGGTATCTTGAATATTCCCTAGGTTTCACTGCGAATTTTTAACTGCATCAAAAAACTTTCTGAAAAATATCCCTATTTCTAATCTCAAATACTTGCTTACTTTCACTGCGATTTTAAATTACATTAGAGCGTTTTCTGAAAATATCCATATTTCTATCTTAAATATTTCATAAGTTTCACTGCAAATTTAAACTGCATCAAAACATTTTCTGAAAATTTCCATATTTCTATCTTAAATATTTTCTCAGATTCACTGTGTAGTTATATCTATATTTCCTTGGTGTACAGTGACAAGAAATGGATAGAAAGACACAGACAGACAGACATAGAGACAACTCAGGGGTGGACAGGTTAATGGATTGCTCACACAGTGATTTGGGAGGCAGCACAGCACAGTACCAGCAGGGATGGTTACTGCTGATGGACCATTGACCCCAACACTTTAGCCGTTATCATTGATGTCATTATTATTGTTGTTATCATTACTATTATCATTGTCATTCAATTGCTGCTCTTCTTCTGGGGAAAATTGCAGTGCAATGAAGCAGTTTGGATATGAGTTCGCTTCAGGGTCATGAGAAAAAGAGACACAGACATGACTAGACAAACAGACTGGCAGGCAGACAGAAAGACAAACAGACAGTCAAGCAAGCAGACAGACAGACCGGCAGGAAGGCAGACAGACTGGCAGGCAGAGAGATATACTGGCAGGCAGGCAGACAGACAAACAAGCATGCAGGTAGACAGGCAGGCAGACAGACAGACAGACTGGCAAGCAGACAGACAGACAGGCAGGCAGGCATACAGACAGACAGGTAGACGGACGGACAGACAGGCAGACAGACAGACAGGCAAACAAACAGACAGACTGGCAGACAGGAAGACCGACAGACAGACTGGCAGACGGACAGACAGACAGGCAGGCAGACAGGCAGACAGACAGACAAACAGACAGACAGAAAAAAATGATGAGTCACAGAAAAAAATATTGGAAAATATTTACAAAGGCAGGCTTGCTTTGTAAATTTTCATAGAAACGAAAGTTACCGTGGTTCCCATAGGTTTATGTTCTTGTATCGTTACAAGTAATTTTTTTCCAGAGAGGATTTAAAACTGCCTTTACTAAACAGAGTGTTTGATTTGAGAGGGGAAACTTGTTCCTGACAGTGGGGCCCTGAGCAGAAAGACCCCGAGGCCCCGTGTGCGAACGCAGGCAGAACATCTTGCGCACACGTTAAATCCTGTTCCGCTTTTCGAAAGAGTAGGCCATTGTGTGCCGATGGGAACAGATGACAAAATTTACAAAACCGCATACACACGGGGACTGGTGTAAAAAAGCACATGAGTGCTTATTCCATTATCCTCGATATAAAAAAAATATATAAAAAGGGCATCTGAGCGCTTTGATTTGTTGCTTTACAAGATTCAGCGCTATATAAATTTCATACATAATAATTATTATAATTGAAAAGACGTTTCACCATTTTTGTTTTCGTTCCTCGGCTAGAGCTCCGAGACTTACCAGTGGTGAGATTTTTTTGCGTATGCGGTTGTAGGTAGTTGCAATCCGACTTCAGGAATGTTTTACCAAATGATTTGGTTCTTACAAGAGGGATGCAGAACACACGTTATCATCAGAGGAAGAAAGAAGGTGATGAAGGGATGCAGAGAGACTGAGTACATTAGAAAAATTATCAGGACCTGTTCCTTTAAGGGGGTAAAGCAGATGAGTGAGAATTTTTAGCCAGCAGTACTGTTGGTATTGGTATTCAGGCTTTGCTCCTCTTCTGGGAAAACCGCAGTGCATTAAAACTGTGTGTAAGTATACTTTAGTGTGATGGAGAACAAGACAACAACAACAACCACAAAACAGGCTAGCAGACAGAGAGAAATGCCATCAGACAGACAAACAGATAGACAGATGCATAAGGAGATACGGTCAGAGTCATAGAAAGACATGTATGTAGTATATTTACAAGGACATGCCTACTTTTATTTGTGCATTTTCTTACAAACACAAAAGTAACGTAATTCTCATGCGTTTTCATTCTGGTATCACCTCTCACCGATAATGGTTTGCAATTTGCG
The DNA here is from genome assembly GCA_028751875.1 of Rapana venosa. Lineage (NCBI taxonomy): Eukaryota > Metazoa > Mollusca > Gastropoda > Neogastropoda > Muricidae > Rapana > Rapana venosa. The sequence continues at coordinate 70,359,464 of CM054138.1, forward strand.
TTTGCAAAAAAAAAAACCCACCTAACAAACAAAAACCAAATAAAAGATACCCCCCCACCCCAGTTATTTTTAAAGTGTCACTGTACATTCAATCACATTACAATAATTATTTTCTCAAATGTTCCTGTACGTTGCTTTGCTGTAAAATGACTAAGAACACGCTATACTTCTAACTGGAAGACCGACAGATATGTAGACAGACAGATAGACAGACAGGTAGAGGAAAAATCAAGCGTGGACAGGTCAATCGATGATTGTGTCCTCATTGATTTGGGAGGTGCGATACAGTCCAGCAGAGATGGTCCCAGAGTGGTCAGAGAGGCTGATTACCTCTGATGGACCATTGCCCTCAATACTTTAGCCGTTATTATTGATGCTATTATTACTATTCAAATTGTGCTCTTCTTCTTGAATCATTTCCGTGCAATGGAGCAAACTAGTATAGATTATGTGAGTATAAGAAGGAAGGCAGCAGGACGGTTAAGACGTTCACAGGCTGAAAACTGTATATTTTTATGAGGGCTTACTGCTTCATCTTCAGAATTTATTTTTTAAAAATATATGAGAAAGACAGGGATCGTGATAAAGTCATAGACCTGAAAAGTATTTATAAAAAAAAACTATTTATTTGTTTATTCACTTAGTTTCGTTTATCCTTTTTTTTTTATTTCGGGGATGATGGAATAAGAACTCATGTGCTTTTTGTAAAGTCTGTCATCCGTTCTCACCGGCACACAATAGCCTATTCTTCCTAAAGGTGGAACAGGTGTTTAGGTAGCTCTACTTTGTATATTTCCTTACCTACAGAAGTAAATTAATTCTCATCACTTTGCGTTCTGGTCGCATCTTTTACTCATAATGATTTGCGATTTGTGTTTTGCACAAACGAAAGTTAAACGGAACTTAATGTTTACGGTTTAACTTTCTTACTAAGACTTCATCCTTGTAACATGTGTAATTTCTGTGATTACATGCATTTGCATGAATATGCACGTTGATTCAACAAAAATGCTATGTGAATTTTTAGAAGTACTTAATTTTATGATATTATGTCTTTAGTTTTTATACATAAATAAAATAGTTGTGTGTTTTTGTCTAGTTGTTGTGTGTGTGTGGTGTTGTTGTTTGTAGTCGTGTGCGGTCATTGGTTTGTTACGAAAGGGCGGATTTAGTGTGGAGTGTTCTATGTGTGTTTGCCGGGTGCTCGGTTATGCGTAATCGAAGTACTTGGGGGTGATGGAGTTGATTGATGTGTATCTAGATTTCTCTTGACGGCGTCGTGCCGTTGGGCATGATCTTAGTCTGGCTTCCGTTCTCACGTGAATGTGTTGTGTTGGGTGTGTCTGTGTGTTTGTGTGTTGTTTGTTCAGTGTTGAAGTGGGTGTTGTTTCTCGATTGTTGGCTGGTTGGAGTAGGATCCTAGCCATCTTTGCTTTAGTTTCTTTAAAGGAGTTTTTTTCCTTTCTTCCCCCTTTTTTCCCCCCCCCCCCCCCCCCGTTCCTCGACTAAAAGCTCCGAAGTTTACCGATGATAAGATTCTGCGTATGCGACCGTACGTTTTTGCCCACCATGAAGGTAGACGCATACCGCCTTCTGAGATAGTTCGCTTTCTTCTAAGTTTGCTTGCTTGCTTGTTTGCTCGCTCACTTGCTTGCTCTGTGCTTGCTTGATTTCTTGCTAGCTTGCCTTCTAATTTGCTTGCTTTTTTTTTTTAACCTGTTCGAATATTTTTTGCATCCATCTTCCAGTGCTGCTAAATAAAACTCATTACACGAATTCAAAGACTCCCCACCAGCTATTCTCATTGCCTCGTTGTTGGATTCAAATCGGTTTTTTCGCAGTTTCAGAAACGTCCATTTTCTTCTTCATCGTCGTACATCGAACGCTCGGATAGCAACTACTGTTGTCAGTCATATGAGCGAAAATGCGTTGTGATGCCGTTAACGCCTGACTGCGTATCAGTCTGCCTGTCAGTATTGTAATTGCCCTTTCGTGAGATGATTACAGTGGTTTTGACTTGACTTGACTTGACTTGACTTGACTTGACTTGACTTGACTTGACTTGACTTGACAAGTCAGGCTTAGCGCATCCGACTTCGGCGTCAGAAAATGTCCATAAATTATTATTTAGTGTACACCGATGAGGAACAGATTGTGTCTTAAAGTTGGATAAGGAGCAGAGAGACAGATGTGGACACACACACAAGACACACATCACACACACAAACACGACTCGGCCGCACGCCCACACCACAAAACACAAAACAACACAACAAACACACCACACACGAGAGAGGAGGAGTGAGAGGGGAAGGGGGAGAGAGAGCAAATGAAATTAAAAAATTTTTAAGGGTAATAAAATAAAACACAAGAATTTTTTTAATCCAGCCTCGGACGGAGAGAGGGGGAAAAGAGAGAGAGAGAGAGAGAGGAGGGGAGAGAAGGGGAGAGAGAGAGGAGACAGGGCAGGAAGGGCAGACAGACAGACAGGGCAGAAGACAGAAGGACAGACAGAGACACAGACGACACAGGCAGGGGAACAGACAGAACGCAGAGAACAGACAGGGAACAGAAAGAGAACAGACAGAGCACGAGAGAGGAGGGGAGAGAGAGAAGAGAGACGAGAGAGAGAGAGAGTAGAGACGGGGGAGAGAACAAAAATCAGGCGTGGACAGGTCAATTTGGTTGCTGGCCCTGGTCATTGATTTGCAAAGACGCACAGTCCAACCCGGGATGGTTCCAGAGTGGTCAGGGAAAGGCAGGTCATTACCTCTGATGACATTCACCTCAACGCTTTACCGTGTGTTCTTGTCCTCGTCATTCTTATGATTTATTTCCCCTCCTCTTCCTCCTCTTCCTCCTCCTCTTCCTCCTCCTCCTCCTCTTCCTCCTCCTCCTCTTCCCTCTCCTCTTACTCCTCCTCTTCCTCCTCCTCCTCCTTTTCCTCTGAGAAAATCTCGGTGCAGTGCAATGGGGCAGATTGTATGTGAGTATGCCTCAGGCCCGTGGAGAAAAGAGGCGCTGACAGACAGACAGACAGACAGACAGGCTGACTGACTGACTGACTGATAGACAGACACAGAGAGAGAGAGAGACAGAGTTCAAGAAAGGGTCAAAAACAAGCAGGCAAGCAGATTGATTAAAAAGAAAAACCCAAAGTCCAACCAGACAACACTTGAAAGCGGTGACACAGACACACAGACAGACACACAGACAGACAGATACACAGACAGACCACAGACACACAGATACACACACAGACAGACAGTACATACACAGAGAGACATATCCATTGAGATCAAAACAGAAACCATTAAGATTTAAGCAGAAAGAGAGACTGTGTACAGAAAGAATTAGAGGATGAGATAGGTCGAGACTCACAAATACATAATAAACAAAGGTGAGATCAAGAACAAACATGAGTACAGATAGACAGAAAGACAGACAGACAAAGAAACAGAGATTTTTTTTTAAAGA
>CM054138.1:70365440-70372940 GCA_028751875.1 Rapana venosa
GAGAGAGAGAGAGAGAGAGAGAGAGAGAGAGAGAGAGAGAGAGAGAGAGAGAGAGAGAGGAAGAAAACAGCACAGGAAAGAAAGGAAAGAAATAAAACCAAAAGTCAACGAAAACGAAAAAAAAATCCAAGGAAAAAGAAAAGAAGTATGCTGTGAACAAAAACTCCAACAAACAGATTTAATTGTATCGTCTATAATCTCTTTAAACAGTTTTGCAAAGAACAAAAATCAGGTAGGTAGGACAGAAGAAGAATTGCGAAGAAGAAGAATAATTGCGAAGAAGAAGAAAAAGAATTGCAAAGAAAAGAATATGCGAAGAAGAAGAAGAATTGCGAAGAAAAGAAGGAAGAAGAAGAAGAAGAAGAAGAAGAAGAAAAGAAGAAGCGAAAAGAAGAAGAAGAAGAAGAACAACAACAACAACAACAACAACAAACAGAAGATTATTGATTGAAAATTGATTATTGATAATGATTGAAGATTGATTGATTGATTGATTGATGAATTTGATTGAATCTTTAATCGGTAAAGAATTCGGCACAATAAAGGCCGTTTTACAATTCTGCCAAAAAAGAAAACAAACTTGAAGTAATTAAAAACAAAAGAAAGCAAAAACCAAAAGAAAACATAAACAACCGACAAAAATGGTGGAAACTCTACCTTGAACAAATCAACAAATTCAGAAAAACTTGGGGGGAAGCCCATTAAACTAGAAGAATGGAAGAAGAAGAAGAAAAAGAAGAGAAGAAGAAGAAGAAGAAGAAGAAGAAGAAGAAGAACAACAACAAACAACAACAACAACAGACAACAACAACAACAACAGCAACAACAGCAACAAACAAACAGCAGCAGCAACAACAAATAGTAAGATGAGAAGAAAATGAAAGAAAAACAAGTTTTTAAAAGATGAAAAACTGGGGAAGACAAAAGAGAAAAAGGAGATGATCCAAATCGAAGGAGAGGACAAAGAATAGAACAATGAGGGCAGGACGGAAACTGAGGAGAAAAAAGACATATTGATGGAAAGAAAAGGGAGACAGAAATGAGAATGGGTGCAGGGAAAGCTAAAGAAAGAAAGAAAGAAGAAGGAAGGAAGAAGAAGGAAGGAAGGAAGGAATGAAAAAGAAGAAAAAAGAAAGAAAGAGAGAAGAAAGGAGAAGGAGAAAGGCAGCAGGAAGGAAGGAAGAAGAAGAAAGGAACGAGGAACGAAGGAAGGAAGGAAGGAGAAAGAAAGGAAGAAGGAAGGAAGGAGAAGAAAGAAATAAGGAACGAACGAAGGAAGGAAGGAAGAAAGAAAAAAAAAAGAAAGAAAGAAAGAATACAAAAGATTAGGAAAGAAAAGAAAAGAAAGAAAAGAAAGAAAGAAAAGGACAGAAATGAAAAAGAAAGAAAGAACCTGATACCATTGACAATAACAAAGAAAAAAAAGACGTCGACGATGATGATAAGGGCATGGTAGCAACGACAACGATGAAAAGCAGAAGAAAACGAGTAACAACATGATGATAATGGTGGTGGTGGTGGTGGTGGTGGTGGTGGTGGTGGTGGTGGTGGTGGTGGTGGTGAGGGCGATGATGATGATGATGATGATGATGATGATGATGATGATGATGATGATGATGATGATGATGATGATGATGATGATAAGAAGAAGAAGAAGAACAAGAACAAGAACAAGAACAAGAACAAGAAATGGAATTTATATAGCGCTATATCTTGTAAAAAAAAAAAAAATCAAAGCGCTTGCATCCATTCCACTCCTACACATGCAACCAACAATGATTAATAGTTTAACAAATTCAAATACACACAAACGTACGCGCACACGTGCACGCGCGCGCGCGCACACACACACACACACACACACACACACACACAGGTTATATGCTTCAGCAGGGTGATGGGAATTTAGGCCATTGAAGGCAAGGACAGATAATTATGAGATGAAACTGTAGGGGGAGGTCTTAGGTTTGAAATAGGTATGTCTTGAGGCTGGATTTAAAAGTGTTGTAAGTAGGCTTTTCCCGAAGGGAGAGAGGGAGGTCATTCCAGATTGATGGATCAGAAACAGAGAAAGAGCGACGGCCGACGGTGGACTGGTTGAATCTAGGTATTTGTAAGCACAGGGTATCTGCAGCAGAGCGGAGGAAACGAGAAGGAGTGTACAGGTGAAGACATTCACAGAGGTAAGAAGGTGCTGTTTTATGGAGACATTTGTAACAGAGGGTACAGATCTTGTACTTTACTCTCTGTGGCACAGGCAACCAGTGGAGAGATCGCAAGAGAGGAGTAGTATGGTCAGATTTTTTTCTTTTTGAGAAAAAGTCGAGCAGCGGAGTTTTGAATGCGTTGAAGGGAGTAGATAGATGATGCTGGCAGACCAGCCAAAAGAGAATTGCAATAGAAAGAATGAGAGATGTGACAAGTTTGGATGTTGCATCAGTGGACAGGTACTTTCGAATTGCACTAATACGCCGTAATTGATAGTAGCATGACTGACAGGTCTGGGTGATGAATTTTTGCATAGAAAGCGTGTTGTCGATAACAACACCAAGATACTTGACTGTGATGGATAGAGGAACTGTTATATTGCCAAATTCTTTTGAAGCTGTTGTAATGGAAGAGAGTTTGTGTTTGGTCTCTACAATAATGGCTTCCGTTTTATCTGCGTTTAGCTGTAATTTGTTTTGTGTCATCCAGTTTTGAATATCTTGGAGGCAGTGTGACATATTTGTCAAGAGAGAAGGCAGATTTTCAGGAGTATCACTGCTTTGAATCTGAGAGTCATCAGCGTAGAAATGATGGTTGATCTGGTGACGGTTTATTATATGTGACAGTGGAGCAGTGTAGAGAGTGAAAAGAACAGGGCCCAGAACGGATCCCTGCGGAACTCCGCATTCCAGTTTGGCAGGTATTGATTGAATCTTGCTTATTGCAACTGTCTGGAATCGGTCTGTGAGGTATGAACGAAATCAGGTGATTTTGCCCCTTTTAAAACCGAAAGTTTTTTGGAGACGGGGAAAGAATACAGTGACTAAGTGTCAAAAAGCTGCAGATAAGTCGGGGAAGAGTGAGAAGAGAGATTTTCCCTGAGGGCAGAAGCGTGTTAAGAAGCATGTTTAACGTATGGACAAAGGGGGGGTTTTTATGCTGTGGGTTGACGCGATAGGCAGACTGAAATGCGGGAAAGGGGACTATTTGAAAAAGATTGGGTGTGGGGTTTTTTTCAACGACTTTTTTTAAGGACCCTTTGGGGATGAAAGGGAGGTTTGAAACAGGGCCTAAAATTTTTAGAAAGTTTTTGGGGGCGAAAGGTTTTGTGCTTTTTGAGTAAAAGGGGGTAATAATTGCCCGTTTTAAAAAGCTGAAAGGAAAAATTTCCCGCAAAGAAGAGATGAGTTATTTCTATTTTTGTGATAATTTGGGAAACAGTGGGAAGGGCAACCGTGTGGAAAAAAGAAACGGGACAGGATCGGAAACGCATTTATTTTTTTGGGTCATTTCAATTTTTAAAAATTTTCCCGATTTCTTCGTCCCCTTTTTGGCTGAAAAAAAAGAAGAGGAGTGCCAGTGAATGGGGGTCGGGAGGTTTCAGGGTTTGGGAAAGGGGCCTGATCCAAATTGGAGCGAATTTACGGATTTGTCAGAAAAAAAAACGAAGAAAAAATATCAGGAAGTTCAAGAGACCCGTGGACAGTAGGCAGAGGGCTTTTTTCATTGCCGATCCAAGAAGAGGGGTTAGGTGAGGGAAAAAAAAAAGATTTCCGGAAAGGCCCTCAAAACTTTGGAGAGTCCCTTTTTCAGTTTGTTTTTCGCTGAGTTTTTATTAAGGTTTTTTACTTTTTTGGATTGTTTTTTTGAAAAAGCTGTCGTTTATAAACGACGATGGGGATGGCGAAGACTAGGGGGGTTTAGGGGGGAGGGGGGGAACGGGCGAAACCCACGTGAGGGTAGGAGGGGGAGGAGGGAAAAGGGGGGAAAGGGGAGGGGAGGAGGAGGGAGGGGAGGATTTTCGAGGGGAGGAAATGCGGGAGACTACGACGGGCCAGGTGAAGGGGGGGGGTTTTTAAAAAAATTTAAAGATTTAGTGGAAGGGCTAAAAATATGAAAATTTTTCCTCTCTGGGAAAAAGTGAGAGAGATAGAGAAGGGGGTTTTGTGTTTGTTTTTGCGGGGCGTGGTGCCCTGCGTTTCGTGCATGCAAGTGGTTGGGGGTGTTGTTTTTGTGTGTGTGTGTTTCTGTTTTGGGGGTGTGTTGGGTGTGTGTTTGGTGTGTGTGTGGGGTGTGTGTGTGTGTGTGGGGGTGTTGAGTGTGTGTGTGTGTGTGTTTTGTGTGTGGGGTTGTGTGGTATTTTTTTTTTTTTAACTTTTTTTCACACTAAGTGTATTAAAACAAGTGTTTTGTGTGCGTGTTTTCATTTTTATTTATTTTTTTTCATATAATTTTTTCTTTTTATTGTGATAAGGTTTTGTGTCTGGGAGCACGCGCGGGGCGCGCGTGGGGTGTGTTTTGTGCGGGGGCCCCCGCGGGGTTTTTAAAATTTTTGTATGTGCTCGCGGTGTGTGGCCGTGTGTGTGTGTTTTTGGCGGGACGGGGGGCCGTGGTGTGTAGTGTATGTGTGTTGGCCCCCCTTGATTCCCCCCTCAAATTTTTTTCCTCCCCCAACCCCAAACCCTTTTAAGCACATGTATCACTTAAATGCCCCGATAACAACAATATGCCCATTTTGCCAAAAATCATCCCAAAAACTTGTGGTCAACGAAATTTTAAATTTTCCCCATGGGCAAAACAGGAAAATTTCGTACTGTCTGGCGCCAAAAGGGAGTTTCCCGTACAGGTTGTTTTTGTGTGTGTGTGGGTGATAGGGTGTGTGTGTGTGTGTGTGGTGTGTTTTTTGGGGTTTTTGTGTTTGTGTGTGTGTGGTTTTGTGTGCGTGTGTGTGTGTGCTGCGTCGTGGTTTTGGTTTTGTGTTGTGTGGGGTGTGGTTGTGTTTTTTTTGTTTTTTTTGGTTTTTGTGGTGGTGTTTTTTGGGGGTGTGGGGTGGTGTGTGTGTGTGTTTGTGTGTGGTCGTTTCGTGCGTGTTGGGGTGTGGGGTGTATTTTTTGTGTGTTGGGTTTTTGTTGTTGTTTTTCTTCGAAATTTTTTTGTCTGTTCACTCTCAGTGATATTGACGAGAACAAAAAATTAAAAGGGGTGTTGAGAATTGAGGGGGATTGGGGGTGGGGGCCCCTTTCTGAAAAAAAGCAAAAAGGGGGAAAAATATCTAATCATGGGAAAAAAAACCCCCGCAAAAAACAAAAGTGTTGTTTTGTGTGTGTGGTGTGGTGTGTGTGTGTGTGTGGGGTTGTGGGGTGTTGTGGGTGTGTGGTGTGGGGTTTTTTGTGTGGTGTTTTGTGTGTGTGTGGGGGTGGGGTGTGTGTTTTTGTGTGTGTTTTTGTGTGTGTGTGTGTTGGTGTGTGGGGGGGGTTTTTGGGGGGGGGTGTGTGTGTGGTGGGGGTGGTGTGTGTTTTGTGTGTGGTGTGGTTGGGGTTGTGGTGGGGGTGAGTGGGGGGGTGGGTGTGTGTTTTGTGTGTGGTGGTTTTGTGGGGTGTAAGGGTGTGGGTGTGTGTGTGTGGTAAAGGGTGTGGGGGGTGGTGTGGGGTGATTTTGGTGTGTTCGGTGTGTGTGTTGGGGGGTGTGGGGGGGAAATTTTTAATTTGTGTTTTTTTGTGTTGGGGGGGGGGAGGGGGGGCGTTGCCCGGGGTGGGGTTTTGAGTGTGTGTGTGTTGTAGTGTGATGTGTGGTTGGGGGGGGGTGGGTGTGGGGGTGGGGGTTTTGTGGGGGATGGTGGGTGGGGTGGGTGTGTGGGTGTGTGGGGGTGTGTAGTGTGATGTGTGTGGGGGTGGGTGGGTGTGTGGGTGGGTGTGTGTGGGTTATGTGGGGTGGGGTGTGTGTGTGGGTGTGGTGGGTGTGGGTGTGTGTGTGGGTGTGTGTGTGCGTGTGTGTGGGTGTGGGTGTGTGTGTGTTGTTGTGCGCGCGCGCGTGTGTGTGGGTGTGTGGGTGTGTGTTGTGTGTGTGTGTGGTTGGGTGCGTGGGTGGGTGTGGGTGTGGGTGTGTGGAGGAGGGGAGGGGGGATTGTTGTGTATGTGTGTGTGTTGGGGGCAAAAGGGGGTGGGGGGGGGAGCGGTGTGCGTGTGATTTGTGTGTGTGTAATGTGTGTGTGTGGGGGTGTGGGGGTGGGTGGGTGTATGTGTGGGTGGGAGTGTGTGTGTGGGGGTGGGGGTGGGGGGGTGTGGGTGGGTGTGGGTGTGGGTGTGTGGAGGAGGGGTGGGGGATTGTTGTGTATGTGTGTGTGTTGGGGGGGGGGGGGGGTTGTGGTGTGCGTGTGAGTGTGTGTGTGTAGTGTGATGTGTGTGTGTGGGGTGTGTGGGGGTGGGTGGGTGTATGTGTGGGTGGGAGTGTGTGTGGATGTGTGTGTGTGTGGGGGGGGGGGGGAAGGGGAGCTTGTGTGTGTGGGTGTGAGTGTGTGGGTGTGGGTGGTGGGGGGTGGGTGGGGGTGGGGGTGGGTGGGTGGGTGGGGGGTTTTGCGTGCGTTTTTTTATTTTTGATTTTGATTTTTAATTTTATTCTTTTATATCGAGGATAATGGAATAAGCACTTATGTGCTTTTTTACATCCAGTCCCCGTGTGTATGCGGTTTTGTAAATTTTGTCATATGTTCCCACCGGCACACAATGGCCTACTCTTACGAAAAGCGGAACAGGATTTAACGCAAGATGTTCTGCGTGCGTTCGCACACAGGGCCTCGGTTTATAGTCTCATCCGAAGGACTTTCGCGTGCGTGCGTGCGTATGGATGTGGGTGTGTGTGTGTGTGTGTGTGTGTGGGGAGTGGGGGTGTATGTGTGTGAGTGGGTGTGGGGTGTGGGGGGGGGGGGGTGGGTGTTGCCTTTAATCTAACTAACGTCTGTTCACTCATAGTAATATTAGATACTAAAATAGTGATGTATGTGTGTTTGTGTGTGTGTGTTTGTGTGTGTTATGTATCTGTTATGTGTGTTAAGCACACACGCACACACAGACACACACACACACACATGCTCATATTTGGTTGCAGACGTATTTAGTCGTAGTCAACTCTTGGGGGGGGGGGGGGGGGAGTATGTCATGCACATCACACATGTGTAATATCTTTGCAATATGTATACAGATTTGGGTATGTGCGCGCGTGCAAGCAGCACACATGTGTTCTGTGTGTCACTGTGTATGTAGATACAATACACACACGCCCAGATGCCACATAAACTACATACACATGTGCACAAAAGATAAGACAGGTTTTATTTTTGGTTGATTTTTTGGGTCGCTGCATGATGATCGATGGTGATGATGATGATGATGATGATGATGATGATGATGATGATGATGATGATGATGATGATGATGATGATGATGATGATGATATTATAACGATGACGCCACAGAAGTGCAGACACATGCCAAGCGGAACAAAGACAAATCTTCC
>CM054138.1:70380440-70390188 GCA_028751875.1 Rapana venosa
CCGACTTGTGGGAAATTAGTTTCAGTTTGCAGTGCAGGCTGTAAAGTTGTGCCGTCAGCGTCTGGGGTTTATCACAGTTCTTGACATTGACGCTGGAGGAAACAGCAAAGTGAGAGGCTGTATGACCAGTGGCTTTTCCACTCATGGAATTCCACTTTACAGCTTAGTCTTTAGTGATCGACTATGACTCTCTGACTAGGAGGCTTGACTCGCACAGTCCTTATGTGCTGCAGCGCTGGGGGCTAGTTGGCCTTTAGAGAACATCTCCAACGCTGACTGTCCTTAGGCCCACTTGGCCGAGAGAGTGGGGATGTACTGTGGGCAAGGCATCTCCACTATAATCAAATTTCTGCCCAATTTCCGGAACAGCAGCTGCCTCCTCTGCTGTTGTGGAGGTCATCATCGAACACGACGGACAAACATACATGCAAAGTCGTCGTGAAACCTGCTGCTAAACAAAAATGAGAGAACCATACAGCCACGAGTAGACTACTTGAAGAAGTGAATACAGAGAAACATCACGCGCTTGTTTAAAGGGAAGCAATTCAGTTCCTGGTGGCATGTGTCGATGAGATAAGCCCCCTTGCATTAAAAAAAAAGAAGTAATTTCTCTACAGCTCAAACTTGTTAATGGGAATAAACCATTGCGAAAAAGAAAGTTGTGAGTAGTCTTGTGTACTAGTTGATGCCAGTAAGCGTTTGCTTTGGAAGTTTCTAAAATCAATCAGAATGTTGTGTACCAGTGTGTTCAGTAAATTGTTTCTCGCCAGAAAGATGTCCTCAGAATTAAGATTGTCATGCTTTTTTTCTCTTTGCTGCTGCTGCTGCTGCTGCTGCTGCTGCTGCTGCTGCTGCTGCTGATGATGATGATACTGCTGCTGAAGAGGAGGAGGAAAAGGATGAGAAGGATGTTGGTTGGTTGGATGGTTGGTCTTTGTCCCTTCAATTTCATTTTCTTTTCTTTTTCTACTTTTTGGGGGGTTCTCCTTCTTATCTTTTTCTGTCTGCCTGTCTGTTCATCTATCTGTTTTTGCTTACTGCCTGCTTTCTTGCTTGTTGGCCAATCGACCAGATGGTCGGAGAGTGTCTGTATGCTTTGTTTCTGTTGGTTTTGTTTGTAGTATTTATGCTTTGTGGTGTTTTCCTCGATTTGTCGTTGTTGAAGTTGCCTTGAAAACAAATTCAGTTACAATCCACTAGTCCAAAACTTCCTGAGGCAAAACATACACACACACAAAATTTACAAAATTGCATACACACGGGGACTAAATGAAAAAGCAAATGAGTGCTTATTCCATTATCCTCGAAATAAAAGAATAAAATAAATATGAATAAATTAATTAATTAAATAAAACACACACACACACACACACACAACACACACACACAACACACACACACACACACACACCACACACACACACACACGCACACACACACACACGCGCAACACACACACACACACACACACACCACAACACATACACACCACACACAAAAACACACAACACACACACACACACACACACACACACACACACACAACACACTTCGATACGAGCTGTTCTTAATATTAAAAAAAATAATAATAAATACATTTTTAAAAACGAACATTTTAACAAAAACATCACCCTAAACACTAAACGACAACCTACATAACTTTATTCTTGCACAGTTAAAAGCCTGACCGACTCTTCAGCCTGTCTGTCTCTAATACTACCACCTGTTTCTTCTTTTAAGTCTTTCTACCACAGCTGAACTCTCAGGGGCAGCCACCCAGTAGCTTAGGCCGCACTCCCGTATTAAAAAAAACACTCTTTTCTGTTTGTTTTTCTATGCGACTTTTATATTCATACCGCACGTACCTAGGGCATCCACAGAAATAAAAACAACTTTTTTTGGTGAAAGACTAGACTTTGACTCAAAACTCGTGTGATTTTGCACAAATTTGGTAGGTTTGAACTTTTTAAAAAATAATGTTCAGCACACACTGTACACCCCTCAGTTTTTTTCTGGTCTGCTAGCTTCCTTACCGCAATATGCACAGGGGGTAAACGCTGTAGGAATACAAGCAATCCTCATTTTATGATTATTTCCAACTTTCTGGTAACTACCTGGTATTGCTCCATGTCCTCAATCCCCCCAAAAACAAGTGCACAGTGCATTTTTTTGTCAAACTTAACAAAATCTGTCAAAAATCACTAACTTTTTTTGTCCCCCGACTAACACTCTATAAAACATACTACATGACCCCCAAATTAGTACCGGTGTGCAGCCTTAACGACTCGGCAAATACTTCTAGGGAGCAGTCAGTCAGTGGCAAGCCCAGCGCGGTCCTAGCTGACAGATCTTTTTGGGGTAGGTAGTCAGTCCCACCTTGAATTAGTCTGGCTCCAGCTTGCATTCGATTGCATTGCTTTGGGTTAGGCTAATCCAGGCAGGAGGGTCGGAGTTCAAGAAGGAAAGATGGTTGATGTTCTGGAGTTCTGGATTAAGTCGTCTGTAGATTTTTTCAGTTACGGGGCCAACTGATAGTTGTGTGTGTGTGTTTTGGGGGGGGGGGGGGGGGGGGGGGGGAGGGGGGAGTGGGGGGTGAGGAGGGGTGTACACGTGAGTGTAGGTATGTGGGTGGGTGGGTGGGTGTTTAACGTGTGTGTGTGTGTGTGTGTGTGTGTTTTTGTGTCAAAGTCAAGTCAAAGTCAAAGTAAAAAACTTTTATTTTCAGATGGTCATTGAAAAAGCAGTGCATTTGCTTTTTTTTTTAAACAATCCATCTATCTAAAAGAAAAAAAAAAGCGAGAAAAAAGATAAAATATGAGAAATAGAAAAAAAAAAAACCTAATCAATGGTAAACATATAAACCCCAAACAAGAAAAAGACAATAACCCTATGCATACATGGAATTAAAAAGGTTTTGTTTTTGTGTGTTGTGTGGGGGGGGGGGTGTTTTTTTGAGATGAGTGTGTGTGTGGGGGGGGGGGGGGGGGGGTTGTGTGTGTGTGTGTGTGTTTTGTGTGTGTGTGTGGGTTGTGGTGGTGTGGAGGTAATGGGGCAGTGTGCATGCAGACCCAAGGCTTTGTCAGTATCGCCCCCTGCTCTAACAACGATCCACATGGAAAAGAAAAGAAGTTGTACTCCTCTGTTCGTCTGCTTGTCTGCCTCAGCTCTCTGTCTGTCTGTCTGTCTGTCTGTCTGTCTGGTTGTTGTCTATCTGTCTGTCTTTATGTATGTATGTTTTGTATGTATGCTTTGCATATATGTATGTATCTCTCTCGCTCTGTCTGTGTCTGTGTCTCGCTCTCTCTCTAACACACAGAAACACACACGCGGGCGCACTTACGCATGCATGCATGCTCCCACATATAAATATTATACACACATTCATACTTATGCATGCGTGCACACACATAAAAACGCACACATAATCATGCATGCACTCTGCACATTACCTCAGCCCTTACACCCCTCATCCCCCTTCACACACACACACACAACCCCACACACACACCCACGCACACACACACACACACACACACACACAACACACGCACCACACACACAACACACACACAAACACAAACACACACAACAAACAAACACACCAAAACACACACACACACACAACACAAAAATTTAATCCATTAATTACGTCACTCAAGGCAAACGATGCAAAATTGACAAACTGCTACACACGGGGTGGAAAGTAAAAAATTAAAAAAGCAATGAGTGCTTATTATAAATTAAATAAATAATAAAACGACAAAACAATAAAAAACAATCCACCCACACACACACACACACAACACACACACACACACACACACCACACACACCACCACCACACCACCACCACACCACCTCCCCCCAAACCCAAAACCCCACCACCCAAACCTACACCCCATACCACCAAAACCCCTCCTTAACATCCTCCTTCCCCTCCCACCCACCCCCACCCCCCCCGCCTATCTCCCATCACGGACTCCCCCCCCTTACCCCCCTCCACCACCACCCACCACCCCCCCCACCCCCTCTTCACTCCTCTCTCTCTCCTCCAACCCTCTCCACCCCCCCCTCCCCCCCCCAAACCCCCCTACCCTTCACTACCCAGATGACAAAATTTACAAAACCCCATACACACAGGGACCGGATGTAAAAAAAAAAAAAAGCACTGAGTGCTTATTCCCTTATCCTCGATATAAAGATAAAGAAATTTAAAAAAGAAATAAATACCCTATACCACCAGCAACCACACAACCACGGCACACACACACACACACACACACCTACACACAACACAGCACACACACACACACACACAGACGACGATGATGAGTTGCAGAAGCCTGCCTCCTGATGTTTTTCTGTCTGTCCTCACACCAGGACAGTTGAATCAACACAGGGCGGACAGGGCAGAGCAGAAGGAACACCAACAGACCTTCCCTTTGAGGCAGAGGGGATCGTTGTTGTGTGTGTGTGTCTCTCTCTCTCTCTCTCTCTCTCTCTCTCTCTCTCTCTCTCTCTCTCTCTCTCTCTCCTCTCTCTCTCTCTCTCTCTCTCTCTCTCTCTCTCTCTCTCTCTCTCTCTCCAAGCTCACTTTCAGTGAAAGAAATAATGAAGACAATGCACAAATACATAAAAATACATATGTATCAAACACAATTCACTATTTTGATCTAAGTGTACCTTCCTTATGTCTGGATAAAATCAATATACATATAGTTTTTTCAAAATCATAACAAAACGATAACGGTATCTTCGTTTGTGATGTAAATATCCTAATACAACAAACTTTTTCTCTTATTGATGGCATGGAATATATATCTAGTCAGGCAGTGATTTTTGCTACTGTTTTCTGCTTTAAGTAGATCATGCAAAGGTGTATCAACACAATCCCTTAAAAATTTAATTCTTAAATCATTATACACAAAACATTCATAAAGGAAATGCTTTTCATCTTCAACTTTGGGTTTACAAAACGGACGTTGTTTCTTCGAGCAGATTTGTTTTAGAAACAGACTGTGAACTTGGCTGTTCTTCTGTGTTTGTCTGTCTGTTTGTCTGTCTGTCTGTCTACTTGCCTTGTTTTTCTCTCTGTCTGAGTGTGTATAGTGTGTGTTGTGTGTGGGGGGGGGGGGGGGAGGTGTGTGTGTGTGTGTATGGGTGTGGGTGTGTGGGGGGGGGGGGGGGATGTTGCGTGTGTGTGTGTGTAAGTGGTTTTTTTTAAATTTATTTTATGTTATTCTTTTTTTATCAAGGATAGTGAAATAAGCACTCATGTGCTTTTTTTTCTAAGCATTCAGTCCCCATGTGTATGCAGTTTTGTCAATTTTGTCATCCGTTCCCACCCGGCACACAATGGCCTACTCTTCCGAAAAGTGGAACGGGTTTTGACGTGTGTGCAGGATGTTCTGCGTTCGTTTGCACACTGGACCACGGTTTATAATCGTTTTGTGTGTGTGTGTGTGTGTGTGTGTGGTGTGTGTGTGTGTTGTGTGTGTGTGTGTGGTGGGGTGTGTGTGTGTGTGGTGTGTGTTATGTGTTGTGTGTGTGTCTGTGTTGTGTGTCTGTTGTGTGTCTCTCTGTGTGTCTGTCTGTGTTGTCTATCTGTGTTCTTGTGTGCTTTGATGTGTGCACATGTGAGCATGCGTGGACGCATTGTGTTACTAATGTTGAATTTAACCTCCACCATTATTTGTGGACCTGACAGACCCATTCGTTTTGTTGTAAATAGGCTAAAAATGTGCGTTTGTTCTCAGAGTGGTTTGAACTGTTGCAGGAATGAAGAGAGACTGTTCCAGACAGCTCTAGCTGCTACACTTTCTTATCCAACCAATCAAGGGACTTGCTATCAATGTTAAATCAGATTCTGTATACAGTCTATGGGGAGAGTGTCGGGGGTGAACTTGATGAGGCAAAAGTGCTAGATACGAAAATTGCCAGTGGAAAAGGGAAAAACGACCTATACTTGTGGTATAGGCGGTTCCGTTGCAAGCTGTACAGGGATTTTTTTTTGGACAGAAAGTGGGCCAGGAGTGTTAATGAGAAAAAGGATACATGGATGGTGACAGACACGTCTGCCAGAGTTTCATGACGATAACCTTTGAATCTTGTGTCTTCTCAGGCTCTTTCCAGGGTCAAGTGATCGTGACAGTCTTACGTGGAATACTGTCCAGAAAGGGAAAGTGTAGGGACATCATCACTGATGATACCCGCTGATACCTGCTTCGTCAGCTGTATCCATCCCCCTCTGTCTTCAGTCCTTCTGCAGATCTCATCTTTCGGCGTCTCCGTCAACTTGGCTATGTTCGCTACGTAGGAAGTCTTTCGGATGAGACTATAAACCGAGGCCGCGTGTGCGAACGCACGCAGAAATCTTACGCACACGTTAAATCCTGTTCCGCTTTTCGTAAGAGTAGGCCATTGTGTGCCGGTGGGAAAGATGACAAAATTTACAAAACCGCATACACACGGGGACTGGATGTAAAAAAGCACATACGTGCTTATTCCATTATCTTCGATTTTAAAAGAATAAATAAATAAATAAAAGTCAATGGTCTTCCTTTTCTCTTCTCTTGCCCTTCATTTTTCCCTGGGCCACAGTCTTTCATTAGGCTACATACCACTATTATTGTTGCCACTTTTCCTTCTGTTTTTCTTTATTACTCTTGCACTCATACCGCGCGTATAAGGCATCCACAGAAAAAAATCACTCTTTTGTGAAAGATAGTTTCTGACTCAAAATCATGTGATTTTGAACAAATTTGGTTCGATTTGAAATTTTTTTCAATTTTACGATAAACTCTGTACCCCCTCAGTCCTTTGTCGTCTGCTAGCTTGCTAATCACAAGATGCATGCGCACTGTAGAAACAAGCAATCCTCATTTGATGATCTTTTCCAACTTTCTTATGACGACCTGGTATGGCTCTGTGTCTTCAATCACAAAAACAAGTACACAGTGCATTTTTTATGCTTAAAGAATATGTGAAAATCACCCCTAAAAAAATTCTGACTAGCATTCTATAGAAGATGTTATTTGACCTGGAAGCTAAAGATGGAGTGTAGCCTTTGCTCTGGGCCACAGTCTTCATTATTTACCCAGCTTCCTGGCTAAGTGGTAAAAGGTGTTCAATAACCTATGTGTTCGTAGGGGAGTGAGGTGTCAGAGACCTCCGCTTCTCTAGGGGCCAGCATAATTATTGAGGGCGGCGTCCATCTCCTCTCCCTCGCTGCTTTACCTTCCCTGGCCCTAAAAGAGGCAGGTACCCATTCACAGCTGGGTGAACTGGGTGACTGTACTAAATCCATGACGCACAAAACGGTCATCCATCAACTTGGTACACTCAATGCTGCTTAGCATAACCTTAGCTTGGGGAAAGCGAGTGCTGTGACCACTGAGCTAACCCATCCTTGGGTAAATGACTCGATTGTAGATATGCCATTTTCAGATATTTTTTTGCAAAAATTTGCATCATTTGTAAGAGGATCAATGGAACTCGACCTAAAAACGGACCATGTTCTTGTCCAAACAGGAACGGTGATACACTCTTAACGCCTATCGGAATAGGGCCTTCAGTCTTTTCTGCTTCGGCTGTTGCTTACCCTAAGACCATGGCAAACAGGAGTTAGTCTCACGTTACAGTTTGACGCGTTGAGTGTTGGTAAAAGATGTGTGTTGCTCTATTTTGTATTTGCTTTCATGTTATCTGGAACATTCGGAGGCTTTTCCTCTATCTAAGCCTTAACGAAGAAGGGGGAGGAAGAGGAGGGTAAGATGGAGGGGGGGGGGGTGTTGTTTTAATTTTATTCTTTATTCTTTTATTTCTTTCATTCTTTTATTTCGAGGATAATGGAAATAAGCACTCGTGTGCTTTTTTACATCCAGTGTGTGTGTGTGTGTGTTTGTGTGCGTGTGTGTGTGTGAGTGTGTGTGTGTGTGCGTGCGTGCGTGCGTGGTGTGTGTGTGTGTGTGTGTCTGTCTGTCTGTCTGTCTTTCTGTCTGCTTTTTTACGTCCAGTGTGTGTGTGTGTGTGTGTGTGTGTGTGTCTATCTTCCTGCTTGTCTGTCTGTCTGTTTGCCTACCTGCCCGCCTGCCTATCTGTGTCTTTGCATACTTGTTTCATACAACACAGAAGTAAACTCAGTTTTGGTTGGGTTACTTTTTCTCCTTTATTGCGGGGGATTGGGGGATGGGAGGGGGGTTGCTTTGTTGTGTTTTGTTGAGTTTTTGTTTACTCGTGTTCTTTCGCTCCTGGGCTAGAGCTCCAAGGATCACTTGTGGTGACATTTTGCGTATGCGCGACTGTTTGCCCACCCAGTCAAGGCAGCTGCACTCCTTCTTCGGAGATGATGTCTAAACATGATACCAGTGTGCATGCGGGGTCGTTTTTGTTGTGTGGTTGTTGTTGGGTTTTTTTTTGGGGGGGTTGTCACCTGTTCCTCCCTACAGGCATGCAATGAATGGCTTTCTCTTTCAAGAGGTAGAATGGGTTTATAACGTGGTGTGTGTTTTCGTGCCTTTTGCACGAGACGTGATTTGTAGTTACCGGAGGAATTTTCCCGGAGGTGAGCCGGTGCAATGTTAATAAGGGGGAAAATTCCATTCATCGGAAAATCGGGGGTTTGGGGCCCCAAAACCCGCGCCCTAAATTTGTGCCCCTTAAAGCCCTACCCCAATGATGCTACTCCCCCTACCCCCCCCCTACAATTTCTTTTCAAATACTAAAAACCCATGATAATCAGAGAATGTGACTTTCTTTTTTTTTTTGGGGTGTTTGTTTGTTTTTTTGTGTGTTTTTCCCAAAAGTCATGAAGAATGTTCCAAAAATTTTTTTCCACGGGACCCCCTAGTTCTCTAACGGCCCCGAGATTAAATTCAAGGGCGGAAACTTTCTACATTCGTTCCAATAGTTCAAGAGAAGTTTTTTCCCCTATCCTTTATGGTAAAAAATTCTCTCTTTCTTCTCTCTCTCTTCTCTCCTCCCCTCTTTTCTCTCTCTCTCTTCTTCCCCTTTTCTCAAAGAAGAAAAAAGGGAAAAGAAGAAGAAGAAAAAGAAAAGAAGAAGAATAGACGGTGGAATCGATTTTGGGTTTTGAAAGCCCTTCTTTATGATCTGCATAACAAATTTATTTCCAACTAATTATTATCATAAAACCCTTTTTCACTCCCTTTGTTTGTTTTTCACAAGATTTAGGTTAATTTAAATTCCATTATATTTTTTATTATTATTTATTATTATTTTATTAATACCGAAGGGGGGTGGCAGATGGTTACGCTTAGTTGCCAAAAAGTAAACCGTTGGGTTCTGGGGTTCGATTCCCAGCCCCGCCCCTTTTTTCCCGTTTGACCAAAAAAAGAACTGAAAGTCAAAATTTTTTCGGATGAGTTTAAAAACCGAGGGCCCCCTGTGCGAACGATGCAGAAATCTTGCGCACCGTTAAAAACTGTTTTCCCCTTTTTGAAAAAATAGGCCATTGTGTGCCAAATTTACAAAAGATACAACATTAGGCTTGTTCCATTTTCCCGTATAAAAGGGGGAAAAAATAAATAAATAAAATTTGCGCGCATTTATAACCCGTTCCCCCTTTCAAAGATCAGGCCATGCACTGTGGAAAGGATGGCATTTAAAAAAAACAAACGAACTAAGCCGTGTGTTGTTTATACATCTCAGCCCCGAAAATCGCTTGTGGATACTTTAATGGCTGGCCAAACTGTCGCAATGTGGATTCTTTAATGGCGGCCCGCGCTTT
>CM054138.1:70390688-70407042 GCA_028751875.1 Rapana venosa
GTAAATAAATAAAAAAAATAGCAAGGAGAGGACCAGGGTTATACTTCCCGGTAAGGTACGCAGAGGGAGAGAAACATCTTTCCCCAAAGATGGAATGCAATTCATGGTGGGTAAAAACATCACGTACGCAAAAGAAAAAACAAACCATTCCCCGCGGTGAACCCAGAGTCTGTGAGAAACAGGGAAGAAAACGCTGAATGGAGTGTAGAGGTATCTTCAATCTTACTTGATAGACAGACTTGACCACAGAAAGCGGGAGAGCAAAAGTATTTTAAAAAAGGAGGGGGGGGGGAGCTCTTTTTCTACCCATTGTTTTCAGTCCTTACTCTAAAAGGGGCCCAGACTACGTCCAATATCATGAGGTGGATCGGTGGTCTAGAGGTAACGCGCCTGTTTTAAAATGCAAAAAGGGTCGGGTCAGAAGTGTGCGGGGTGGCTGGTTCGATTCCCGTTGGGTCCGAAACTTCCCCCCCCCCCCCCCCCACCCATTAGATCATGAGTGGTGGTCTGGGGTGCTAGATATTCGGATGAGACGATTAACCGAGGTCCCGTGTGTTACACAAAATTTTCAGGCACAAAAAAGAACCCACGGCAACAATTCTTAGAAAAAACCCACTCTGATAGAGAAACAAATACAGTTGCAGACAACAACAACAAAAGGGTGGCGCTGCTCTTGTGGCGACGCGTT
Organism: Rapana venosa; assembly: GCA_028751875.1. NCBI lineage: Eukaryota > Metazoa > Mollusca > Gastropoda > Neogastropoda > Muricidae > Rapana > Rapana venosa. The sequence goes on from CM054138.1 coordinate 70,391,377, forward strand.
CTCCTCGTTGAGAGCGGCCCGAATTTCACGCAGAGAAATCTCGTGACTTAAGTGGTATAAAATATTTTTTAATATATATATATATATATAAATATATCATGAGGTGTGTGTTCCTTTCTGCTGCTGCCTTTCTGGATTTGAACCGCTAGCCTGAGACTTTGACACACGACAAACAATCAAGACACCTTTTCATTCTGATATTTTAACCACTCTGCTACGAAAACCCATAGTGTTACTCGTGAAACAAATCTTTGTGGAAAACCAGTTTCGTCCTTTTCTTCGGGCAAATCCAACTGCAATACTTCTCAGGTTTCGCTGTTATTCTTTCAAACATAAAACCCAGTAAGAAACGACACGGAAACTGGAATTTTATTCTTTAACTTTGAAATCTAGGCATTGGAGTAGGGGCAGGCTTCAGTAGGTGAAACCGGGAAAAACTGAGCGCGATGGCTTTTTTTACGTTCTTGTGTGTGTGTGTGTGTTTGTGTGTTTTGTTGTGTGTGTGTGTGTGTGTGTGTGTGTGTGTGGTGTGTTTTGTGTGTGTGTGTGTTTGTGTGTGTGTGTGTTGTATATGTGTGTGTGCATGTGTGTGTGTACGTGCGTGTGTGTGTGTGTGTGTGTGTATGTGCGTGTGTGTGTGTGTGTGTGTTTCTTTTTAGGTTTTTTATTTCATTCTTTTATATCGAGGAAATGGAATAAGCACTTATGTGCTTTTTTACATCCAGTCCCCGTGTGTGTGTGTTTGTGCGTGTGTTGTGTGTGTGTGTGCGTGTGTTGTGTAGTGTATGTGTGTGTGCGTGCGTGTGTGTGTGTGTGTATGTGTGTATGTGTGCATGTGTGTGTGTACGGGGTGTGTGTGTGTGTGTGTGCGTGCGTGGTGCGTGTTGTGTGTTTGTGTGTGTGTGTGCGTGTGTGTGTGTGTGTGTGGTTTTTTTTTTATTTTTTTTTTATTTAATTCTTTTTATCGAGGATAAGGGAAATACCCTTATGTGTTTTTTGCAATCGCCCCCGTGTGCGTGCTGGTGGGGTTGCGTGCGTGTTTTGGGTGTATGGTGTAGTGTGCATTGTGTGGGTGTCGTGTTGTGTGTGTGTGTGTGTGTGCGGTGTGTGTACGTACATGTTGTGTGTGTGTATGGTATGTGTGTGCGCGTGTTGTGGTTGTGTGTTTTTCTTTTAGGTTTTTTTTTTTTTTAATTATTTTTAAATCGAGGATAATGGAAAAAGCACTTATGTGCTTTTTTACATGTCCCCGTGTGCGTGCGTGTGTGTGTGCGTGCGTGTTTTGTGTGTGTACGGTGTGGTGTGTGGTGTTGGGGTGTGGTTTGTGTGTGTGTGTGTGTGTGTGTGTTGTGGTGTGTGTGGTGGTGTTTGTGTGTGTTGTGTGTTGTGTTGTGTGTGGTGTGTGAAAGCGAAGCTTCGAAAATCTGGCCATCTCTGCAGTGTCATTTACCCGGATGGGGAAAGTCCTTTTCCTGACCCATTTTTTTTTTCTCTAAATGACACTCGTACCCCTCCCTCCCCGGATTTTTTGTTTGTTTTTTCTTTTTTAAAGTTTTGGGGGGGTTTGGGGTTGTGAGGGTGGGGTGTTTTCTTGTTTATTTTTAAGGGAAGGGAGGGGTGGGGGGCTGTTGCTGTTTTGGGTTTTGATATGGGGGAAGGGAGTTTTGACAGAGAGAGAGAGAGAGAAAGAAAGAAAAAAAAAAGAAAGAAAGAAAGAAAGAAAGAAAAAAAGGAGGGGAGTGTGTGTGGCGTGTGTGTGTGTGCGGGTGGTGCGTGCGTGCGGGCGTGGGTGTGTGTTCGTGGTGTGTGTGTTGCGTGTGGGGGTGTGGTGTGTGTGCGCGGCGCCATGTTGTATTTCATTTTATTTCCCTTTTTTCCATTTATCTTTTTATGCTTTCTGCCTTTGCTTTTGTGGGGAGAAAAAAAAACTGCCCTTTTACCCGTTTCACACAAGTCAACAAAAACAACAAGAATTGTCGGGTTGGGGAAACTTTCGTTTGGGATGAGCGTGTGCATTAGCGCCACCTGGCAAAAAAGGTAAAGGGGTGGTCAGTTTCCCCAGGAAAAAATTTCCGACCCCCGTAGAAAACCCCCATCTTCCCTGAGTCTGTCCCCTTTTCAAAATGACATTGAAGAAAAATATACAGGTGGGGGAGAGGGGGGGGGAGGGTGAAGAAAAATGGCTGGGAAGTGGTAAAGAAGTACCCAAGGGGAAAAAATGCTGGATGGGGTGGGGTTTACGGGTGGGGTGGGGTGGATGGAGAGGGGGTAGGTAGAAGGATGGGGGTGGGGGTAGTTGTGTGGGGAACTGCCCGCTTTCAAAACATCAGACAGAGGCCAATGGTCTCTGATTAATTTTCTCCAATGAAAGGCTAAAAAAGCTAAAAGCAAAACAAAAAATGCTTGGGCGACGAAGACAGAAAAAAACAGACAGAAGACAGACAAGGGAAAAAAGGGGGGGGGGTTTTTCTTGGGGGGGGTGGTAAAAGGGGGGTTTGGGTCTTATTGGTTTTTAAACCCCACTTTCCACTAAATCCCCCCCTTCCCTTTTTTCCCTTTCTGGCAAAAAAAAACGTGCCACAAACCCCCCCAAAAAACCAAAAAACCAAAAAACCCCCAAAAAAAAAAACCCCCAACTCAACCCCAAAATTTTTCCCCCAAAAAATTCCCTTCTGGGGGGCCCCGCAAATTTTTTTAAAAAAAAAATAAAAAAAAACGAAAAAAAACCCTAATTTTAAAAAAAAAAATTTTCAAAAAAATTTTAGGAAAAATTTACCACGAAATTTAAAAAAAAAGGGTGGAACCCAAGGGGAAAAACCAGGGTCGGTCGGGCGCTTCTTTTTTGCGTTTTTTGAAAATTTTTCTGATAAAAGAAAAAATTTAAATTTTTTAAAATAAAATATCAAGTTTTTTTTTTTTGGGGAAAATTAAAAATTTTTACTTTGAAATGCACGGATAGGACCCCCATTCTGATCGGAGCAATCACTTTGCCGAAAAATAAATTCTAAAACCCCTTGTTGACCAAAAAATCCCCCGATTTCCCCTTAATTTTGTTCCCCTTTTTTTTCCCCTTAAAAAAAAAAACAAAAGACGAATTTAAAAATTTTCCCAAAATTTTTGGGAATTTTTTAATAAAACCAAAAAGTTTTTTAAACGGGGGGTTTTTTTTTTTTTTGTATTGGTGTGTTTTTGAAAAAAATGTTTGGGGTGTGTTTAAATATTTGTGCATGCCCCGGATTTTGTATTTTGTGGGTTTTTTTTTTAAAAAATTTTTAATAACTTTAAAAGAGATTTTTAATACTAGTTTTTTAACAAAATAACGTTGTTTTGTCCCGTTTTTCGTTGTGCTAATTGTGCGTTTTTATTTATCATTTACGTTTTTTTTTTTCCCCATTTTTTTGGGTTTTTTTTGTGTTTTTTTTTTTTTAATTAACCCATATTTGGATTTTTTAACTTATGCTTTTGAACCACCTTTTGTTGGGAAAAAAATCTAGCGGGTAAAAATTAAAAAAATTTGGGGGGAAGTGGTGTTTTTTTGGTGGGGTTTTCTTGGAAACATTGTAAAAAAAAAAGGGGCCCTTTATTTTTTTCCCGGGGTTTTTTTTTAACCTTTACCCCAAAAATCTTATTTTTTTTAAAAAGGGGGGGGGGGGGGGGGTGGGGGGACGGGGGGGGGGGGAGGGTTTTCTTTTTTTTTTTGGGGTTGGGGGGGGGTTGGGTTTGGGGGGGAAAAAAAAAGGAAGGCAGGGAAACGCAAGAGGGGGAGGAGGGCAGAAACGGCAAAAAAAAAGGGGAAAAATTTTTGGGGGGGAAGGCCCCCACCTCCCCAAAAAAAATAAAAAATCCCCCGGGGGGGGGGGGGGGGAAAGGGGAAAAAAGGAAGGGGAGGAGGGGGAAAAAAGGGGGAAAGAAAGGAGAGGAAAAAAAAGAAAAAGAAGAAAAAAAAAAAAAAAAAAAAAAAAAAAAAAAAAAAAAAAAAATTTTTTTTTTTTTTTTTTTTTAAAAAATTTTTTTTGGGTTTTGTGCGGCCCTTGTAAAAAAAAAATCAAACTTATCAAATCATTTTCCCATCCCTTTCCTCAAAAAAAATTTTTTAGAAAAAAAATCATAAAACGTTTTCAAAAGCAAAAAACAGAAAAAAAAAATGAATTGTCTGGGAAAAGGGGGGGGGAAACAAACCCCAAAAAAAAAAGGCCCCCCCCCCCCAAAAACCCCCCCCCCCCCCCCCCCCCCCCCGGGTAAGAAAAATCGGGCGGGTTTTAAACCCTATTTTGATTTTTTTTAAAAACCCCCTGACATTAAACCTTTTCCGGTGGGGGGTGGGGGGGTTATGTTTTTTGGTTGGGGGGTTTGTTGGGTTTGGGTTTTGGGTGGTGTGGTGGTGGGGGGGGTTTTTTTGGGGGGGGTTTGGGGTTTTTGGTGTTTTTTGGGGGTTTTTTTTGGGGTTTTGGGGGGAAAGGGGGGGAAAAATTTTGATGGGGGGGGGTGTTGGGGGGGGGGGGGGGGTTGGGTTGGGGGGGGGGGTGGGGGGGTTTGGGTTTTTGGTTTTGGTTTATGTTTTAATTTCTTTAAACATGTTGATACAAAAATTTTTTAAACTTTTAAAAATGGGAAAAAAAAAAATTAAAAAAAACACAAAAAAATTTTTGAAAAAAAATTTTTTCAAAAATAGGGGAAAAATTTCACCTAAAAGGGTAAGGTTTTATAAAGGGAGGGCCAAACATAGGGCTTTTTATAACAGATTTAAAAGCAATTGTTTTAAATAATGTTTTATAAATGTTTTGTCACAAAAATTTGGACAATTTTTAAAAAAAAAAAAAATTTTCAAATAATTTTAATAAAAGATTTTAGTATAATTTTTTTTTAAAGCCTTTTTTGAAAGGGAATTTTTTTGTAAAAAAATCTTTTAAAACTTAAAAAACAAATTTTTAAAAAATTTAAAAGGGGAAAAAATAACATTTCAAAGTCGATTTTTGCCTTTTTCCTTTTTAAATAAAAAAAAATTTTGAAAAATGTTTTTTTAAGCCCACTTATCATTTTGGTTAACACCAAACAAAAACAAACCCCCCAACAACCCCCAAAAACCCAAAACTAAAAATTTTTTTTAAAAAGGAGACATTCAAAATTTAACAGCTCAAAAAAACCCCAAATTGGGGCCCAAACTCATTTTTTGGGCCCCCCTTTTTTAGGTAAAATTTTTCCCTTTTTATTTTTTACCTTAGGGCGGGTACCCGTTGAATCGCTTTAAACAAGTTAAGACCGGGTTAAAATTTTATTACCGGGGGCCCTTTTTAGTACACCCCCCCCCAGCGAAAAATTCCCCTTTTTTTTTGGGGTCAGGGAATAAACGGGGGAAGGGAGGGGGGGCCCGCCCTTAGCGGCCCTAAAATATGCTTGACCCCCCTTTTTCCCTTAAATTTTTTAAACCCAAACACCCCAACTTGAATTTGGGGGCCCCCCCTTTTTTTTAGCCGCAATTAATGAAACCAAAACAAAAAATTTTTTTTTCCCAAATTAAACCCAGTTTAATAAAAAAACGGGGGTTTTGTCGCGCAAAAAAAAAAAAAAAATTTGGAGATAGGTTTAAGGGGTAAAAAAAGGGAAAAAAAAAATTTTAAATTTTTTTTAAAAAAAAAAATTTGGAAAAAAAATTTACTAAAAAAAACCAAAAAAGGATTCAAAAAAAAAAAAACTTTTCTAAAAACGTTTAAAAAAAAGGGGAGTTTTAAATTTTGGGACAGCGAAATTTTGGGCCCAGGGAACAATTGAACCTTTCACCTTTAATAAAAGAGAGAAAAAGAGAAAAAAAAGAAAGAAAAAGAGATTTAAAAAAAACCGAACGAAACCGAAACAAAAAAGCGGTTTTTAAAAAATTTAATCAAAAAAAAAAATTTACCAAGAAAAAAATTAAAATAAAAATTTTTAAATTTAAAAAAATAATAATAAATTTTTGATTAGGGGCCTAAAATAAAACCCCCAAAAATTAAAAAAATTTTAAAAACAAATTAAAAAAAAAAAAAAAAAATTTTTTTAGATAAAAGACAGAAAAACGTAAAAAAGGGGTTTTTGGGCACACTTATTTTTTAAAAAATCGATTGCCCAAAAAAACAAAGTTTTTTAAAAGCAGACAAAGGGGAAATGAACAACCCCAACTTTGAAGGGGGGGGTTGGGTTTTGGGTGGGTGGTGGGTGGGGGGGTTGGGTTTTTTTGGATTGGGGTTTTTAAGGCGGTTTTTTTTTATTTTCTTGTGTTTTTGTTTTTTGTTTTTGTGGTTTGTGTTTTTTTTTTGTGGCTGTTTTTTTTTTTTTTGTTTGTGGTTTGTTTTGGGGTTTTTTTGGGGGGGTTTGGGTTGTTTTTTTTTTTTAGGAAAGGGTTTTTAGGGGTTTGGGGGTTTTGGGGGGAAAAGGGGTAAAATTTGGGATTTTTGGGAATTTTTTGTTTTGTAAGGTGGGTTTTTTTTTTTCCCTTTTTAAATTAATTTTTGGTGGGGGTTTTGGGGGTTTGTTTATGGTATTAATTTTTAAGGGATGAAGTTTTTGTTATATTTTCATTTTTTTTTTTTGGTTTTTTTTTTGGGGGGGGGGGTTTTTGTTTTTTTTGTTTTTTTTTTGTTTGGTTTGGGGTTTTTTTTTTGGGGGAGGGGGGGGGTTTTTGGATTTTTTGTTTTTGGTACTTTTGTTTTCTTTTTCTTTTTTTTCCTATTTTTTTCCTTTTTTTTGGACATTTGTTTGTTTGAGTTTTTTTCCTTTTTTTTTTTGGGGTTTTGTTGAATTTTTTTTGTTGTTTTATTCTTTTTTGGTTGGGGGGTTTTTGGTTTTTTTGGGGGTTTAAGGGGGGGATTGGGGGTTTTTTATTTTTTAAAAGGCTTTTGTTTTTTTTTTTTTTTTTGTTTTGTTTTTTGTTTTTTTGGGTTTTTTGTTTTGTTTTTGAATTTAGGTTAATTTTTTTGGGTTTTTTTTTTTTTTTTAAATTATATTGTTGTTTTGTTTTTTTTTTGATTTTGTATTTTTTTCTGTTGGGGTTTTTTTTATTTTTTTTTACATTCCTTTTTTTTTTCGTTTTTTTTTCTTTAGATAAGGCTGAAAAAAAAGAAATAAAATTTGCTTATTCAATGTACCTCTAAAATAAAAGTTTGACTTTGACTTTGACACACCACACACAACCACACAAATACTCCACGTGCGCCCAGCATGCACTCTGTGCTGGAAGGCCGGGCTCCCCCTTTGGGGCCCCAAAAGGACAGGCTTCCTCAGGGACTTGCAATGAGTTAATGGACAAAAGGGAAAAAAGAAAGGGAAACCCAAACCAAACGATTTATGGGTACCACTGTTAAATCCAGGGGGAAAAAAACCTGTCAAAGGGAGATTCAAAGCCAAGCCGCCAAATCATGATATGAATAGAACTAAAATTAAGACTACCCCTCCGCAAGACAGATTCCCCCCCCCCAAACTCGGTGCTTCCCTGGGGGGAAAAAGGTTGCCCCAAGAGCGCGCCACCCCCTCTTTTTCGTTGTATTTATTTAGAGGGGATGGGGAGTCAGTGACAGAGCACTGGCTTTCCTTTCCTCCACTAAGATTAAAAAAGCATCGAGGTGATAAACCCCTTGGATGGGTGACCGTTACGCCCTTTGGGTTAGTACGTGCCCATTTTAAACCCCGCTGTAAATGGGGATCTACCTCTTTAGGGGCAGGGGAATTAAAAAAAGCGAGGGAGAGGAGAGGGGGGCCGCCCCCATATGCGGGCCCCAGAGAAGTGAGGTCCTGATGCTCACCCCCCAACGACCACATAGGTCATGGGAAAACCTTTACCTTACGGAATTTTTTTTCCCTGTAAGAATGACTTTTATCTGTAGAGTTTTGTCACGGATAACTCTCTTTTGCCGTAGGGTTTGGTGTTTTTGTACGCGTGCTAAAAGTCCTTTGATACAGAACATTAGTGTATCATCCCATTTAAAGACTACATCCAAAAAGCACCTCTCAAGGGGTGGGGATTGAAGTGAAGGGGGGGGGTTCGGGTTCAAAAAGGGAATCAAACCACAACCCCCGCTTTTTCTTTAACAAAACCCGGCTATTTTATCCCCCCCCCCACACCCTTTCATAAATTGAACAATTCTACATTCACGGATTTAGCACCCATTCAGTCCCCACACAGAGAGAGAGAGAGAGAGGAGAGAGAGAGAGAGAGAAGAGAAGGGAACAGACAGACGACAGACAACAGAGAGAGGAACTTTTTTTAAATTCGTAGACGAAGAGAGTAAGGGGGGGTTGATGGGAAAAACATCCAGGGGGGAAACTTCGCCGGGGGACCGGGAATGGCCCGCAGGGGGCTGTGGGGGGGTGTCATGTGCAATAGAAAAGTCATGAAAGAGGGGGGGGGGGGGGGGGAGTGGGGGGGGGGGGGGTAGGGGGTATGGTGGGGGTGGGGGTGGGGGGGGGGAGAGACATGCAAACGTGAGCTGAAAATTTCCGGAGCATTCTCCGGCTCTTTAGAAAACTTTTGAATCCTGTCTGTCTGTCTAAACTGTCCATCTCTGCTACTGACTGTTGATGGGCTAGCTGTCTCTGCCCGGCGCTCCCCCTGTTATCAGTTTTTTCTGTCTTTCGTCTGTCTGTGTCTGTTGCCTTTTTGCTTTGTCTGTCTTTTCCCTCTGTCCCCTGCGTTGTCTGTCTTCTGTCTCTCTCTCTCTCTCTCTTTCCTCTCTCTCTCTCTCTCTCCAAAAATTCCAAACCTGCCCTAAAACTATAACCCCTCCTCTTTTGCAAAATTTAAGACAGTTTTCTTCTAAGTTAACAGTTTCCTTTCTTCGGAAACATTAATATTACGATCAACCTGGCATTGAGTTCTGGATAAAATTTTTTTGAAATCTATAAAAAAAACAGCCCCATTTAAAAAACATAAGATCAAAAATGTCCCAAACCACCCTTTGGTTTACAAAGGAACAGAAAACATGCATTCAGAGATTTCTTAAAAAACATAAAATTATGAGGAGGCAAAAAAAATTAAGAAATGCCAAAATTCACAAAAACGGCGAGAGAAAAGGAAATATTTTTCCAAGATCACTTTTATCCAACAAAATTTAAAAACTTAGGGAAGGGAATCAATCAAATAACAAATAATCAATTGTCTTTCCAAAACTAACGTAAATTTAAAAATATTTTCTGAAAAACTAAAACAATCACTTTATTAATATTTCTTGTAAATAAATTTAAAATATAAATGAAGTCCAATGTCTCAAAGAACTAAAACAATTTTTGCCCAAAAAAAGCGTATTCCCTCAAAACTTTCCCCATACCATTTATATCTTTTTCTGAGGTCTACGATTACTACTCACCTCAAACAATCAAGTACGCGTGTCCCTTTATGGGGAAAAGATGGCAGAATATGAAAATCTCAGCTCCAGTTATTCAGACCCTGACACTATTTATAACCTTTTTCTTCATAAGAACTATTCCCCAACGCCTTCAAAATCTAAGTGATTCCCCATCCACAAATCGGAGACACTTTTGATCCCTCAAATTAAGGGAAAACTCTATTTTTTCTTACCTTTCAAAACCCTTTGGAAAAAAAATTGAAAAAAACACATAGTCCATCATATAGATATTTAAAAATTATTTAACCCCAATCAGTCTGGATTTAGAAAAAATCACTCGGCCCAAGGGATTAACTATCTTGTAACAATTGGGTGTCAACTTAATGACAAAAAATTTTGTGGGGTATTATTTGAGATTTCAAAAAAAATTTGATACAAATTTACCGAAACTTTTCATTTAAAAAAATAACTTATATAATCTCTCACAAAAATCTTTAACTTTTGTTTTACTTACAAACACAACATGTGTTTAATAGCTACTCCACATCCACACAAAAACCCCTCATTATGGAGTACCAAAAAGGGGTCCCCTTAGGACCAATTCTCTTTTCATTTACTAAATGACCTTCCTCTCCCTATCAAAAATAAAGCGAAATTTTGCTGACGACACAACCATACATACAAGCCATACGACTTACTCCTTGCAAAAAACATTGCAAAATACACTGAATTTGTCAAAGGACTGAACTAAATCACATGTCTCTCATATCATCAACCCCCGTGACCCTTGCGGGGTTGTGGGGAACATGAAAAGACGGGCCTGGGAAGCCCCCTCCATCCATCTCGGGGCCCCGCTCTGCGCAGTAGGGCCCAGTCATTCATCCCGGTCCATTTTCTATGTTGTCCATCCTACTTTTTTCTGTCTTCCCCTCCTTCTGCACTTCGGGTTCCTGCAGTATGTTTTTGGGGAGAGTGTTTTTTGGCGGGTGGGGGCCGAAACCAGTCACTTTTTCTTCTTGACATGGTGGGGGGAAAGGGGGTTTCCCGGGACCTCCCGGTGTTATTTGACTCTTGACAAAAATTTATTGGGCTTTCGTTCTCTCCAAGTATGCCCCGTAGTTTTCTATGGCATTTTGTTTCGAATGATGGATTCGCTTTTCTGTTTTTAACATCAATGCCCGGTTTCACTTCCTACAGCAGGATTGACTGAAAAAGGGCTTTTTAAGCTTTAGTTTGATTGGAAACTATCTCTTTACTTTTCCCAAAGGTGGGGAGTTTTGTCATGAAGTTCCATGGATTTTGACTTTTATTTTTGTCGTCGATCGCCCGTCCTTTGTTGTTAGCGCCGAGGGATTTAAAAAGCATCTACCCCCTCCATTTTTGGCCCTTCATGTAAATTTTTTCGGTGGCATTTCCGGCTGTTTTAAAATACTTTACTTTTTTCCCAGCCACCTCCATCCCATGCTCCGCTCGTTTTTCCCAATCTGGTCTAGGGTTTGAGCCTTGTTTCTTCCGCCATGAGGTCAATGCATGACAAACCCTAAGTTGTTGAGGGGCTGCCCCCCAAGGGATGGGAAGTGGAAGTCATGGGGGGGTTCTCTCATGTGTTTTCCAAGAACAGATTGAACAGGGCTGGGGAAAAACAGGCATCCCTTTTCGGGCCCCCAAATGTGGGTTTTTAAGTATTCCCCACCCGATTTTTTCAGAAGGATCACTTCAGTTTGTATATGCTTGGATGGGTTGCACTATCCTTCTTTAATGCCAAACATTTGAGGGGCCTCCACAGGGCCTTTGTGCCATACCGTAAAAGCCCTTTTGAAGTCGAGAGTTGTGGAACAGGTCTCTCTGATTTTTGGAGATGTTTTTCCTCTGATGGGAAATTAAAAATCGTTCGATTTTTGCCCTCCTTCCCTGAACCCCCTTGTTCCCCTGCAAGGTGTTTTTTGCTCACATGTCTATACACCCCCAAAACAAAATGCATGCTTACACAAACCCGACAAAAGCGACAAAATCTATTAAAAATTTTTTTCCCAAACCATATTGAAAAGGAAACAAAAAAAAACAAAACCCCTCACCACAAAGTTCTAGGAGTAACAATTGATGAAAAACTCGCTGGTACCCTCACATATCCCATCTGTGCAAATAAGTTCAAAGATATACCAACTGACTAAAAAACAAACTTTTCTTTACTTTCATTCAAGAAAACTATTCTTTCAACTTTTATACAAACCTCAATAAATTAACTTCAACCCTGTGGATTCTGCTAGTGCAAAATATGAAAAATTTTTAAATCTTTTAAAATGCTCTTAAAATGGTTCTTTGAAGAAGACCCTACGATTTCTTGATTTTCACTAATTGAATGGGAGTTTGAGTGAAATATTTCATTGTTATTTGAAATGATCTTGTTTGTTAATTAATTGATTTATAATTATGTGTAACAAGTATGTGTACCATTTGACAATGTGTAGATGTTTATCTTTATGACTTATTAAGTTTGGTTGTGTTATTTTTCTTGGCTCTGTTGTTGTTCTTGTTCTTGTTGTTGTTTTCTGTCTGTTTTTCTCTTTTTTATCATCTTTGTTGGTTTGGTTTTTCCTTCTCTTTGTTTGTTTGTTTGTTTTGGTTAAGGTTTTTTGGGGGTGGGGGTGGGGTATTTTTATGGTTTTTCTTTATTTTCTTGCTTTGGGGGGGGGGGGGGGTTGTTGGGGGGGGAGCTGTTTTGAAAAGGGTTATTTCCCCTTGTTTTTATTTGTGAGACTGTATAAGTATTGGGTTATTATTATTAATATGTATCCCTAACGGGCGGGGACTGGATGTAAAAAAGCACATGTGTGCTTATTCATTATCCTCGAAATAAAAGAATTTGTCATTGTCATTGTCATTGTCATTGTCTCTCTCTCTCTCTCTCTCTCTCTCCTCTCTCTCTCTCTTCTCTCTCTCTCTCTCTCTCTCTCTCTCTCTCTCACGCTATCTACCTATCTATCTGTCTGTCTGTCTATTTGTCTGTCTAGATAGCTATTTATCTTTTATCTATCTATCTTTTTGTCTGTCTGTCTCTTGTCTATCTGTCTATCTCCCTTCAACTGTCTGCCTGTCTCAGTATCTGTCCGTCTCCCTGTCTGTCTGTTTGTCTGTCTTCTCTCTCTATCTCTCTCTGTATATATACATATATATATAATAATAATGTATGGAATATATGTACATACATATACATATATATACATATATATATATATATATATATATATATCAGTAAATCAATCAATTGATACATTATTATGTATCACGTAATGATCTATGAGCTGTCGTTCAGAAACAGTTGACAAATAATCGTAAATGGTATGTCGCTTTCCATGGTTGTGAAAAGTTCTTTGATTTTCTTTCAATGAAAACGTGGTGGCTCAGTTAAAATTAAAAAGCGGTTTCGGATGAAAACTGTAATAATATCTTTTTCTCTTTTTTTTTTAATGTTTTGTGTGTGTATGTGTGTGCGTGTGTCTGTGTGTCTGTGTGTGTCTTTGGTTTTGGGATTGGATTTTTTGTACCTCGCCTTATGCTCTGAGATTCAATAAATAAATAAAAACTAGAACCAATGTTAAAGCAAAGAAACCCTGATGCACAGCCCTCAGCAACAACTCAAACAGACGACCTCAGTGACCGTCAGATAGTGTAAACACATTTTATTCATTCACAAACTTAAAAAATCAAACGCGTGAGACCTAGAACAGTAATACCACAACAACAACACTCTAAAAGCATTTTTCGTGTTGCACTCAAGTACAACAACAACAATATTAACATCAGATCAAGAGTTGGGAAATTTTTAACCCAAAACTTGAGATCCGGTAGACTTTCTTTCAACACTTATCAAGTCCTTTAACTTGGGCGAAACTTGGAGAAATTTTCTCGAGACTTAAATGAGTTTGTGAACTTGCGGCTTACCCAGGATAGGTGTGTGGGCTTGCAGTGCCTCAGCTGAAGAGAGGGGCAAATAGTATCGGTGTACAAGCTTTGCATTGCAAAGTCTGTATGTAGTTCACGGTGTGGGGCGGTTACAGTCTGCAGGTACTGGATCAAGACGAGACTGAAGAATACTTAGTGCTATAGCAGTGACTGACTGACACACAGATGGACAGGGAGAGAGAGACAGACAGACACAGAGAGACATAGAGAGACACAGACAGACACAGAGAGACACAGAGACATAGAGAGACACAGAGAGAGGTGAGAAAAGAGAAATATAGATTGAGGAGAGAGAGAGAGAGGAGTGAGAGAGAGAGAGAAGAGAGAGAGAGAGAGAGAGAGAGAGAGAGAGAGAGAGAGAGAGAGAGTTTGATACAGAGAGCGGTGGGAGAGATAGAGAGAGGGTGGGGAAAGAGAGAGAGTGGAGAGGAGGGTGAGGAAAAAGAGTGAGAGAGAGAGAGAGTGGGGAAGATATAGAGAGCGAGAGAGAGAGAGAGGTGGCAAGGGGAGAGAGAGAGAGAGAGGTAGAGGCTCTCACACTTTGACACTTCACTTTGACAAATTTATTGTCATTGCTCAATGTGGCATATTGACAAGGCGGGGGGTAGGGAGTGTTACAACTGACTTTCTTTTGTAAATGCAAATAAATATAAGAAAATTAACATTTAACGTAATGAAAAAGAGCTCTTTATAATAAATAAATAAAAAGATACTGCTTTAAGCCTGGGTAAAGTCAGCTTCAAATGAACACAATGTTATGTGAATGATAAGCTACAGGAAAGAATAAACAATTACTAAAATGATAACAAGCACATGAGAGAGAGAGAGAGAGAGGAGAGAGAGAGAAGAGAGAGTTGAGAGAGAGAGAGAGAGAGAGAGAGAGAGAGAGGGAAAGAGAGAGGGGGGGGAGAGAGAGAGAGTTGAAATTCATAGCAGACTTAGTAGAACCTGGAGCTGAAGTAGATGGTTTGTCGGAAAAAAATAAGAAAAAATACAAATTACTACAAAGATAGATAGATTAGTCGTTAAAAGAAAGAAAGAAAGAAAGAAAGAAAGAAAGAAAGAAAGAAAGAAAGACTTTGAAGGGGAAAAAAACGAAAGAAAGAAATACTCTGAAAGACCTTTCCTGACAAATGTCTCTCCATTTTCCATCTCTTTGATTAAATAGAAAATAATGTCTTCAAACGCTAGAACTGTGCATGACTTCTTTGCACACGACTGTGTCATATACCTCGTCTTATGAATCGATTTACCGTCAGCTGGATTTCGGTTTTTAAAAACGAAAGAAAGAATTACGCAATTACCGGACAAGAAGTGATGGACCGATGGACAAGTGGTAATGCACCCGACTGGACAGCCAAAGGTCAAGGCTTTCATTCTCATTTGAGCCCTGAATTTTTTCTCTCCTGTCCACTAGAGTAGTAGGTGACGGGATAGCTCAGTGGGTGGAGCACTCGCTTTCCCCCAGCCAAAGTTAAGCAGCATCGAGCGTGGTTACCACTTGGATGGGTGACGTTTGTGCGCCTTGACTGAATTCAGTACAGTTTCCCAGTTCACCCAGCTGTTAATGGGTACCTGCCTTCTTTAGGGTCAGGGAAGGTAAAGAGGAGAAGGAGAGGAGATGGACGCCGCCCTCAATATGCTGGCCCCTAGAGAAGTGAGGTCTCTGATGCCTGGCTCCCCTACGACCTGATAGGTTATGGATACCTTTATCTTTACTTGTAACTAGAGAAGTGGTGCAGGCACTTGTGATCGGATGAAACAATAACGACATTCCGTGTGCAATGACACTTTGTTCGCTTTGTGCTTTTTCATGAAACAATTGATAATACTCAACGCGCATTATGAGGGTAAAAAACATGTTTACATTGTGTGGTATTAAGAGTTGATTTTATATTGTGTGTGTGCGTGATTGCAATGAACTTTTTCATCACACTGCATTCATTCATTACAAGCAAAACGACATGTAAAAATATGACAATCAGACATGTCATCAATCACCACACACACGCGCGCGCGCGCGCACACTCACACCACCAACACACACACACCACACACACACACACACACACACACACACACATACACGTTCTTTGGATAACACTACGAACCGAGGCCTCGCGTGCAAACGCAATCAAACATCTTGCGCAATCGTTCCATTTTTCGGAAAAGTAGGCCATAATGTGCCGGTGTGAACGGATGACAAAATTTACAAAACCACATGTACGTAGAGACCTGATTTTTAAAAAAAAGCGCTTACTTCATTATTTCGAAAGAACACACACACACACACACACACACACACACACCCCTACACGACTTTTCTCTCTTAACTGTTTTCTTCAAATAAAAGAAATGGTGCGAGTAAAATAGATGATGACTTGGTTAGAGC
>CM054138.1:70407542-70436404 GCA_028751875.1 Rapana venosa
CACCTAAAGAGGCATTTCACTTTCCCCAGCCATGTGGGAAAAAAATTTTTAATGCAAAGATTCTGGAACACGCACAAGACCCAAAAGCAAAAACACCTACTGAGAAATTGCCCATTTTGGGGCTTTGGGGAAAAGGAAGAGGGGGGCACAGATGCCTTTTTCGATCCGACAGTTTGTGTAAAAGACCCCATCAAAAATAAAACCAAAGGCCCTGCAACAGTTTTCTTTTAACTTTAAAAAGTTTTCAAACCGAGTAAACAGGGCAAGCTCGGGAAGATCCGGGGAGGAAAAGTACGAGTGGGGGGCATTTTGTTTGATAACATCAGAGCAATCTATGCCAACAGTTTTGACGCATTTAAACAGCCAGGGAAAACCGAGGGGGTTTCCGGGGGAAAATTTTCAGGGGTCGGGAAAGGCTGCGTCCCTCTCCCCCTTCCTTCTAAACACTTGGCCAAAAATTCAAAGGAAGCCAACCCAGTCTTGGGGGCCCTAAAACGAACTATTATTTGCTAAACCCCAGCCCCTTGATGAAACCCAAACAAAGCAGCTCTTCAAAAACCACACAGCCCAACCCCAACACAAGGGCGAAGGTATGACGGAAGACAGAAATCACCAAAACGGAAGTTATGTCGTCACCCAGAAACCCGGAAAGCGGAAATTTCAACAAAAACCCGGCCACCCAGTTAAAAACAAAACCAAAAAAATTTTAAAATTTTTCCCCTTGGCACCTTTTCACTAAAATAAAAAATTTGGAAAGAGGGGATAGAAACAAGATGCCAAAAAGCGAAGGGCCAGCAGTTCCCAAACTCCCCCCCCTTCTAAAACATTCCAGAAACCCCAATGAGCCCCAAGGCAAAACTAATCAACGCCATCTTCTTTCCCAAAACACTCAAAATCCCAAAATTTGTCAGACAGGGGCCCTAAAAAAGCCTTAGAGAAAAAATTTGGTCACAGGGAAAAAGCGCTGCCTGAAAAAACCTGTCAACAAAAACCAACGCGAAAAAGATCAAGAATGGGGTGATAAAGAAATGGCCCGGATAACACCAATTCTCCCCCATTTTCGAAAAAACAAAGGGAAACAGGGGTTTTTCCCCCAAAAAGGGCCCCCCCAAACCCAAACCCGCCCTACGGCATACCCCCAAAAAAAGGGAAACCGGGGCCAAGGGGGAAAAAAGGGGGCCCCCCCCGGGGCCCCCCCCCCCCAAAAAAAACCCCAAAAAACCCCCCCCCGGGAGACGACGTTTTTCCCCCCCCCCGGGGAAAACCCCCAAAAAAAAAAAGGGAAAAAAAAAAAAAAAAATTTTTTTTTAAAAAAAAAAAAAATTTTAAAAAAAAAAAATTTTTTTTAAAAAAAAAAAAAAAGGGGGGAAAAAAAGGGGGGGAAAAAAAAAAAGGGAAGGGAAAAAAAAAAAAGGTTTTGGGGGGGGGAAAAAAAAAAAAAGGGGGGGGGGGGGGGGTAAAATTAAAAAGGGGGGAAAAAAAAAAAAAAACTTGGAAAAAAATTTTTTTTAAAAAATTTCCCCCTTTGGGGGCCCAAATTTTTTTTTTTTTTTAACCCTTAAAAAAAATTTTTTTGGGAAAAAAAAACCCCAAAAAAAAAAGGCAAACCTTTTTTATTAAAAAAGGGGTTTTTTTTTTTAAAAAAAAAAAAAGGAAAAACCCCCCCCAAATTTTTGGGAAAAAAGGGGAAAAAAAAAGGGGGGGGGGGGGAAAAAAAAAAAAAGGGGAAGGGGAAAAAAAAGGGGAAAAAAAAAAGGGGGAAAAATTTCCCCCAAAAGGGGGTTTAAAAAGGGGGAAAAAAGGGGGGGAAAAAAACAAAAATTCCCCCCTTTTTGGGGAAAAAGGGTTTCCGGTTTTGGGGGGGGGGGGAAAAAAAAATTTTTTTAAAAAGGGGGGGTTTTTTTTTTTTTTTGGGGGGGGGGTTTTTTTTTTTTTTTTAAAATTTTTTTGGGTTTTTTTTTTTTTTTTTTTTTTTTGTTGGTTTTTTTGTTTGTTTTGTTTTGTGTTGTTGGGGGTTTTTTTGGGGTTTGGGTTTTTTTTTGGGGGGGGGGGGGGTTTTTTTTTTTTTGGGGTTTTTTTTTTTGGGGGGGGGGGGGGTTTTTTTTTTGGGGGGGGGGGGGGGTTTTTTTTTTTTTTGGCCCCTTTCCCCTTTTCCCCTTTTCCCCTCCCCCCTTCAAAAAAGGGGGAAAAAAGGGGAAATTTTGGAAGGGGAAAAGGGAGGGGAAAGAAAAAAAAAAGACTCGAATCGAAGATTATTTTTATTAAAAGCCCATCGGCCCTACATAAAAGGGGATACCGAACTATTTAGTTTTAGTTGGGGGGGGGGGGTGTGGAAGCAGCAAAGCAACAACACCAATTGTTATTGTAAAACGCAACAACAACAACAACAACAACAGTCAGTTGCAAAAATATGACTAAAGATACCAAGAGTATCTCTTATTCTAAGCGTTAACACGTATAAAGCGAGGCTGCGCCGCAAAAATTCTCAGATGACAAAACGCCAGGGAGGGAATCAGCAGAGAGAGACAGGACAGAGAGAAGAAAAGAGAGAGAAGGGAGAGAGAGGGACAGAGAAGTACACAGTTATGGAGCAAGTGGCTATCAACACTTTTCCCCCTACCAATGTGGGTAAAAATCTGATCAAAATAACAGCAATAACAGAATAAAATCAGCAATAGCCTTTCTGGGAACAACAAGCCAGTTTGCATCGTTTTGCAGAGTTGTCTTTCATAATAGTGCTTCTGTGCTTGAGTGTTCTGGAGTAGGTTTGCTGGTGTTGTTGTTGGTGTTGTTGTTGCTGTTGTTGTTGTTGCTGCTGTTGCTGTTTGTTGTTGTTGTTGTTGTTGTGTTGTTGTTGTTGTTGTTGTTGGTGTTGTGTTTGTTGTTTTTTTGTTGTTGTTGTTGTTGTTGTTGTTGTTGTGTTTTTGTTGTGTTGCTGCTGCTGCTGTTGCTGCTGTTGCTGTTGTTGTTGTGTTGGGTGTTTTTTGTTGTGTTGTTGTGTTGTTGTTGTGTTGTTGTTGTTGTTGTTGTTTTTGGGTTGTTGTTTGGGGTTGGGTTGGGGGGAGTTGTTTTGTTTTTTTGTTCTCTCTTCTGTCCCCCCTGTTCTTTTGTTTCTCCCTCCCTTCTCCCTCTCTCCCTTCCTCTCTCTCTCGCTCTCGCTCTCCTCTCCTCTCTCTTCTTCTTCCCTCCTCCCTCCCTCCCCCCTTTCTCCTCCTCCTTCCCTTTTTTTGTTCTTCCATTCGTATGTCTTTTTCTTTATTTTTCCCGAAGAACAATGGAGCACGGATGATGAATACTTGTGGCCGCCCGCCATGGCGCAATGGTTTAGCGCCTTAAGTTCGAGTGAAAGGTCGTGGGATCTAATCCCTAAGAGTCGCAGGGATTTTTTTTTTGGACTCCCGGGCCAGTCTACCCGATGAGTGTGCTTTGGGTCGTGGGAAGATGGGACCACACACGAGCTCCATCCTTCGGATGCGAAGTTGAGAGTGTTGCTCCAAACACCTGCGAACTGCAGGTGTCTGTATCTCCCGGCCCGGTTGTGAGGGATATATTTGTAGTAAGCGTGAGTATAACCTTGTCAAGTAGTTTCAAGCGCTGCACTTCTACTGTTACCATTTATTTTAATTTATTTCTTTTATCTCGGGAAAATGGAATAAGCCCCGTATGTGTTTTTTATACCGTCCCCGTGTGTATGCGTTTGTAATTTTGTATCCCGTTCCCCCGGCACACATGGCCTACTCTTCGAAAGCGGAAAAGGATTTAACGGTGCGCATGATGTTCTGCGTGCGTTTGCACAGGGACCTCGGTTTTAATCTATCGAAGGATTTTTGGGAGAGTGGAAGTTGCATGAGTAAATCAGAGAAAATATCCCTTGAAGGGAATCGAACTGGGTGTCAGTTGCGTCGTAATGTTCTCCCACTAGTCACCCGTCCTGCCTGTGTTGTGTGCGTTTCTCTTGTGGGGGATATAGGGGTTTTTGTCGGGAAACAATCAAACTCTTTGTCGAGTTAATAATCTATACATGAAAAAGTGTTGACATTTACGTTTTTAGGTTAAAAAGAAAGGGATAGAGAGGGAGGAGAGGGGAGAGGGGAGGGAGGAGAGGAGAGAGGAGAGAGAGTGAGAGGAGAGAAAGAGGGGAGAATGAAGATGAGAGAGAGAGAGAGAGAGAAAAACTCGAATCAAACCCGAACTCGAAGGTTTTTCACAAAAAGGCCCATTGGGCCCCATACTAAAGGGGGTTGCCGAAATGCTTAGTTTTGGTTTTAAACACATACGCCACAAACAAAACACACAAAACAACCCACAACACACACCCCACACAACCACACACACAACACCCCCCTTTTTACTGTAAAAACCAAGTCAGCTCAAAAATACATTTAGGATAACATTAAAACTCTCTTTTCTGAAGGCTTTCAAAATAAAAAGGAGTGCGCAAACTCGGATGATTTGTCCCGGGTAAAACAGAGTCAAAATAAATTAGGCTGTCTACTATATTTAAAGGGTGTGTTCTGCCTAAATCCTCAAATAGGGGAAGCACAGACAAAGTGTACTTCATCCCCGGAGCTTGTTACTTAAGGGGGAAAAAAGCCTGAGGTCGTCAATATATTTCTCTGTATTGAATTTATGAACATTTATATCTGATACACAGTTCTAAGACATTATTCTTTTCAAAGTATATCCATATCAAGTTTTGAAAGGGTTTGACATACCCGAATTTTAAATTGTTGAAATTTGAAATTTTCATGTTTTGTTATGATTATCCATTGCTCCCATGGGGTTCAATCAATTTTTCCCTAAAAGGGGTTAATAAGTTCAAAAAAATTCCGACCCCCCCTTGATTGAGCCAAACAAACCCCAAACCGGTTCACACAAACAGGTAGATTTGTTTTGCCCAGTGTTTTTCCCTTTGACTTAGTATAAAGCATTTGTAGGTTTTAAAGGTAGCCTGTCTCTTAATGCGAATCTTAAAATATTAAATGATCTTACAGCAGCTTTAACAGGAGAGGGAAATCTATTAGTTTCACTATAAAAAAGATTTTAGGTTAGTCTTTAGCCTAAAAAACTGCTTTAAAGCAAAGAGGTGTACTGTTCACAATGTGTTCGCTGACCAACCCCCATATTTCTGCACTTTTAAAAACACAGTGGGTTGTTTTTGTGCATCAAATTCTTAATGAAAAAATAAAAAGAGTTATTATTAAATATTCGTAGTTTTTTAACACAAAAAAAAGGCTTCGTTTACCTCGACTTGCCAGATCTTTAATGCGTTGTGAAACAAAGCTAGTAGAAAAACAGATTCCTAAAATTTTTTATTACTTAATACAGGATGTTTTCCCATTGTCAACCTTTTTTTTATGAGCAGCTAAAATATCCCCCTTTTCTGAATAAAAGATATTCTCTTATCGTTAACTAGATCCAGTGCTGTTGAGCATTTTTAAAGTTTTTAAACTGCTTTTGTAAAACCTCGACTGTTTCAGATAGCAGGATAACATCATCGCAAGCAAAAGAATAAAAATCTGAGAATCTTGGGGGGGAAAGTGGCACATGTTTACATTTTTTCAGATGTCTCGGCTAAAATTGAAAAAACGGGGAAAAAAAAAAGGGGTCAACCCCCCTGTTTAACCCCAGTGGAACAGTATATTTGTCAGCATTTTATTTCCCAAATTTTATTCTGTTTCTGACATTTGATACATGGCTCCAAAACATCGTAATATTTTCCCCCTTCACACCTTTTTTTGGAGATAGGCCCCCACAAAATTTCCCTGTTAACAGAATAAAAATTGCTTTTTAAAAGTAAAAAATTTTTTTTAATAGAGTTTACGGTTATGGCAAATGTTTCTTTACAAGCAAGCAGAGTAAACTTTATGTCTTGTGGGTTCCTCTCTTAAAACCAGTTGGGTTTGCTCCCCTGAAATATTTTTTTTTAAAACCCATTTTTGAAAACCTTTGTTTAATAATGTACTAATCCTTATACTTATGTCAGAAAGAGAAATTCCCCGGTTTAGTTATTAGGGTTATCAACATCCCCCTTTTTATGCAATTTTAGTATTTAGATTCACCCCTTTATCGGGAAAAGGACCCCATAAAAAATTTTTTTGAATAGTTTTGAAGGAAAAACAATATTTTACCTCCTTTTTTAGCAATTCACAATGATTTGTCAGGCCCGGTGCTTTCCACTCTTTTTTTTTTAAAAGGCCCCCTAATATTTTATCTTTAGATATAGGAGACAAATGTTCAGTTCATCATGTCAACATAGTAAACATGGAGTTGGTAATGAGTCTTTTCCAAAAAGGGTTTGAAAGTTGAAACATCTGTCAACTAATTATATATTTTTTTGGCTGATTTTTCTAAAAAGAGCCTTCTTAACCTTTTCCAGATTTTGGGTTTTAGAAAAGATAGATGACATCTATCTGCAAGTAAGGTCTTATTTTTACTGTTTTTTTTTTCGTTCAAGATGATTTTTTAAATTTCCCTTTTGTGCCAGTACCGTTTTTGTCTCTTTCTTAATGTTTTTGGAAAGTTTCGAAGTTTTTGACCTTATTTTCTATTTTCATTCTTTTTCAAACCAAGTATCATTTGTGACCTTTATTGAATTTTTTGTTTCTTCATACATTTAGCCTGGCTTTTTTGAAACCCCTTTAAAAAAATCTAAAGCTTCTTAAAGTTCCATCATATTGAAAAGGGATTTTAAAATTTACATATGTTCCAAAACCCGGAATTTTCTTTATAAACTGAGGTTTTTTTTTCATCCATACAAATTTTTCCATGACGATGGCTTTAAAAGTTCACCCCCCCTGTTTTATTGGATTAATAAATTTTAAATTTAACGGAAAGGGGATGGAAACGAAAGTCGGGGGAACAAAACAACACATGAGTAAAAATTGAGAAAAAAAAATCATTGCACTAAAAAAAAAAATCATTTACATAAACCTCCCTAGAGATGAGTATAGCGTCCTTGTTGGTCCATTACTACGATTTAGTTTTGTAAATAAAAAGCAGTGCACATACAATAGTAATTTACCTAATTGTTTTAAACCAAACTTCAGAAAATTTCGTTGCGTGAGAGCTCTTTTATTTTTTAATCTGAATTAAATATTTTTACATGCTGACAGAAAGTTTGAGGTCCTGCTTTTTAAATTCCCCTAGTATTAATTCTTATCCCGTGTCACCACCCAAATTTTCAAAAATTCTTTACATGCAATTCCCCTTATCATTGTCAAAAGTTATAAAAAGGCGAACCCTTCAGGTGGGATTACCACAGAAAAGCAAAAACATTCTTTCTGTAAAAAAAACGAGATTTTTTCACAGGAAAAGTGAAATTTAGGATATGGAACATCTAAACAATTTCCCAAAAAAAGTTAATATGCCCTTTTTAAACAAAATAAAAACTGGACGCTCCCCTTTAGGCTAACTTTAATTGCCGACTTACGAAGGCCTTATAGCCGTAAAAAAATTGGCTGACTTTTCCAGGAATGTTTTGTAGAATTAAAAACAAAATACGCCAAAAAGATACAAAATTCTATCAGACAGTTTTGAAAAAAATCCCTTTCGTTCCAAGACAAAAAAAGAAAAAGTTTATTTTTTTTTTGTATTGCCCCAATTTAATTTATCCCACCCCCAAGAGAACTTTTTACCCAAATTTCATTGACCGGGAAAAACAATCATTAATGTTTCAACAGCAGTTAAAGGGTCTTTAATGGAGATGCCTCAACACACTTTGGGCAGTGGTGTTAGACCTGGGGAAATCAATGTCTTTTTTAGCCCCTTACGTGCCAAGTGTAGCCTTACTTCACACAACTCAGCCTACTTGGGTAAGCCCCTTTCGGGTGTTAATGAGGGTGGTGACCGTGTTGTTTATTTTCCTACCCCCTGTAAATTGGCTATGGGGGTGATGGTATGGGCCCGGGCCACGTATTTCCCCCCTTTTTAAGATCATTAAGGGTATCCCTTTTGCCTTAATGATAAATGATCAAAGAATTCTCACATTTTTTCCCTGCCCAGCCTTTCAAGTTGGGGTAGTTGTGCCTAAAATTTAACAGTTTTTGGAAAAATCGTGTTACAAAATCCTTGAACCCTTTTAAAGAGTTTTTGCCTTCAATATTCTAAGCTTTTCTTTATAAAAACAACACCCCGGCAATAATGGGGGAGTTGGGTTTAGAATTTATCCTTTTGCGGTATCAACTTAACTCTGTACATCCCTTTTTTCGGAAAGAAAATTTTTTCACGACATTTTCACAATAGCTCCCGTTCATTACTTTTTTTTTCTGCCCGAATATGTATTGTCCGTTTGAGGCCTTTCTTGAGTCTGCTTTTTTTTTAGTTTTTTCACTTGTCCCTCAGTTCTGTATTTGATTGTTTTAAATTAAATTTTTTTGTCCTAAGATTGTTATGTCTTGTCTAAAATCAACATTTCCTTTTCAAGGCATCAACATTTTGTAAATTTGTTTTGATTCTGTCTTGTTGTTGTCTTTTGCAGTTTCCACTTTTCCCTCTTGGCCCTCATCTGGTAATGTTTTCAGGGTACTGTAGGAGAGGATCGTCTATGGTCAGTTGTAGGTGGCTGGCGGCCTTCGCACTTTTTGGTTTTCCCATTTTTTCCCTGTGATAAATAATAATAATAATATAATAATAAGTATGGAAATTTTATATAGCGTGAATTTGTAAAGCAAAAAATCAAGCGCTCGATTTTTTTCTCCCATTTTTAAGTGCGGCAGATTTTCTCTCCTAAATTGGGTGCCCCCCGGGGGGAGAGGGGGGGGGAACGGTCGTACTTGGGTGCGCCCCCCTTTACCCTTTTTTTTTTTGCGTGTATTTGTTTCCCTATCGAGTGGTTTTTTTAAAGATTTTGCCAGGGACAACTCTTTGTTCGTGGGTTTTTTTAGTGCGCTAAATAATTACGTTAACCAGGGGACCCGGTTTATCGTCTCATCGAAAGACTAGCCCCCAGCCCCACTCTGGTCAAATGGGGGGGGGGGAAAAAATTTCCCGGCCCAAAAAGGGGGTACAAAACCGCGCCAATTCAGAGGGGATTGCATTTTCCTTCATTCTCCGATCTCGGTTTTTTGGTGCCCTCTTTTCCCGGAGAAATAAAAAAAGAAGAAGGGAAATGGAAAAAAACCGAACAAAGGAAATAAAGAGATACTTGAGGAGGGGTGGGGGGGGGGATGGGGAGGGACAAAAAGGGGGCGGGAGGGGGGAGAGAAGAAGAGTGCTAAACTTGGGGGCGTTTTGCGGCATTAACCCCCCTGGGGCAATGAATCAATGACCTCACCAACAAAATTTAATGAGGGGCCCAGAAACAGCAGGGGGTTCCGGTCGTCGAGGAAATTTAAACACCGCCATGGCACCAATGAATCTTTTACCCCTGCGATACAAAAAGAGCACTGAAACAACCAGGTCTTCCCAACCTAAAAAATACCGGGAGGCCCAAAAATCCGTGAAGAAATCAATGTTAAAGGCCCGAGGAGTGGTGTGATCAAAGTGATGAGATCGAAAAAAGCATGAAGTGGGCAACGTAAAAAGGGACACGACACCCCGGGGGAAATCACAAAACCCCTTAAACCAAATCATCAGCATTTAAGACAGCTCCGGAAACTCCCCACGAAAGTCAGCGCAGAACAGGTGGTCTGAGTATTGCAAAAACTGTAAATACACAATACAACTGCAAAGCATAATAGAAAAGAAAACGCAACATCAAAAGCATCCTCCATTTCCTTATGAGGGAAGAAGTGGAAGAGCCTCCGCAGCTTACCCGTGAAAGTCCCCCGGAGAGACAAAATCCAGCAGGCTGCTCAAGCAGGTGGCGAAAAAAGTCTTTCCCCTGTTACAGCTATTGTCAGAAAATTTTGGGGACAAAACAGTGACCAACAGAATGGCACAAAACATCATATACCCCCCCCAAGAAGGGGAATTTTCGCAATGCCAAAAAAATAGAACAATCAGCCCCATCAGCAGCCCGAAGGGTCATGCTCAAAGTTATTTTGAATGATAAAGAAGGAGGGAGAAGAAATTGAGAGGAAACATGGGTCGGGAGGCAGGACCCAAAATGAACAGTTTTTTTAATGCCAATCTGATGGAAAAATTTCTTCAAATAGAGAGCCCTTTTCCCAAACCTTCATCGACTTCAAGAAGGCGTTCAAAAGGTTGGAGAAGGCTGGGGCAGGTCCTCGAATGTTTGGTTTTGAGAAGGATAGTGCAAACATTCAAACTACCCAAAACCGCAAGCGTGCGTTTTGAACAATCAGGTCGGAATATTTTCAAAACCCATTTGGGGGTTGAAAAAGGATGCCTTTTTTTTCCCCCAGTCCTGTTTAATCGTTTTTGGGGAAAAATTATGAGAGGCCCCTCCTGACTTCCCTTCCCTCTCCATTGGCGGCGGGACCCTCAAAACTTGCGGTTTCCCGATGACATTGCCCTTTTTGGGGGGGAAGAAAACAGAGCTAAGATCTTACGACCAGATTTGAGAAAGAGGGGGAGATATGGGTGGAGGTGAATCGGGAAAGGAATATTGGAAAGACGGAAAAAACCGCCATGCAAAAATTTTAATGAAGGGCCCAACAAGGAGGGGGTAGACTTTTTTAAAATATCTTGGGCGCACCCAAAAAGGACGGGGATCAACGACAAAAAACAAAGTCGATTAGCCATGGAACATTTCCTAAAAAAAATCCCACCATATGGAAAAGAAAAGGTCAGTTTCCCATCAAACTAAAGTTAAAAGCCTAACGTACCCTGCTGTAGGGAAGTGAAACTGGACTTTTGCTGCTGAAAAGAAAAGCAAACCCATCTTTGAAAAAAATGCCATGAAAACTCTGGGCATATTGGGAGAACGAAGACCATAAATTTGTAAAGAGTCAAAAACCGGTGGCAGGTCCACAGGAACCCCTTCTACATGGTAAGGGAAAAAAGCTGACAGGTTCGGCCCCCGTCCCCGCCACAACACTTCCCCCCAAAACAGTACTGCGGGGAAACCTCGAAGGTGGCAGAAAGGGGGAGTCAAAAACAAGTCATGGAGGACAACATCAGAGAATGGACCAGGTTGAATGACTCGGCACTACTGCGCAGAGCCCGGGGCCCAGTGGATGGAGGAGGCTTTTCCACGCTGTCTTTGGTCTCCCCCCCGACGCCCAAGGTCCGGGTTGATGTGATGATGACTGTAAA
This sequence comes from Rapana venosa, assembly GCA_028751875.1. NCBI lineage: Eukaryota > Metazoa > Mollusca > Gastropoda > Neogastropoda > Muricidae > Rapana > Rapana venosa. The sequence continues at coordinate 70,418,703 of CM054138.1, forward strand.
AGGTATTTATAAAGGCTAAAAAAAAGAATGCAGGGTTGAAAAAGGTGAAGGTATGGGCTCTCTCTCTCTCTCTCTTTTTCTTCTCTCTCTTCTCTCTCTCTTCTCTTCTCTCTCTCTCTCTTTTCTTCTCTCTCTCTCCTTTTTCCCCTCTCTCTCTTCTTGTAACTCGAATGCAAAAGTAATGAGTGTTATAAGTGTAGTGTGTGCGTTGTGTGCAAAGGGGATTTACGGGGACAAATGAATAAATGAATGAATTGTAAAAGTTTGATGGGGATGAAAGGAAAAATAAAATAAATAAATTGAATGAATGAATGAAGAATGAAGGGAAAAATGAATGAATGAAGATGTGAAATGAATGGGGTGAAAAGAGGCAGGAAAGGAGAGTAAATAAAAACATTTGGCAAACAGATACAAATGAACCAGGCGGGCAGAGAGAGAAACAGAGAAAAGCGAAAAAGGAAGAAAACAGAAAAAAAGCGTATAAAAAATGACTAAAATCACTGTAAAAACTTTTTTTGGAAAATCCAATTTTGGTGGAAAATTAGTAAGATAGCAAGTAACAGAACCGAAAAACAAGAATGTAAAAACAACAGCCCATTTTGCATTGTGAAAAACTCAAATTTTTTTTTTATACCCTTTAATTCTCTGGTCCCCTTTCCCCTCTTCTCCTCCCCCCCCCACCCCCACCCCGTCCCTTCTATCTTTTTTTCCTTGTTTGTGTCGCCCTTTTTCCGTTCCGTCTTTTGCAGTTGCTCTTTGAGGAAAAAAAAAAGAAGGGTGCAATAAAAAAAAAAGGGATCGGAAATAAAGGGAAACTTGGCTTCAGTTAGATCTTTTTAGAGTGTTTTTAAAGAAATTCGGTGCTGAATGTTTTGCATGTTTGTTTTTCGACTTTGTTAGTTTTATTTGTGGTCGTTTCTTTTTTGTGTCATACTAGGCATTTTCTTTTTAAATTCTTGTTTTTCTGTACTCCTATATTTGGGGCAGTACAGTGTGGTTTGGGGGTTAGGGGTAACGCGCCTGTCTAGAAAGCGAAAAGTCGGGTGGAGTGTGCGGTAGTTTGCCCCCCGTTTGGGCCCGAACCCCTTTTGCCCATCCATTAGCCAGAGTGGTGGTCTGGGCGCTGTTTTGGGAGAGACGATAAACCGAGGCCCGGGTTTTTTACTATTTTTTTAAGCGACATAAAAAAACCCAGGCAAAAAGAAAGTTGTCCCGGGAAAAAATTCTGTAGAAAAAGCCACTTGTGGGGAAAAACAAAAAGTTGAAAAGGAAAAAGAGAAAAAAAAAAATGGGGGGCGTGCTCTTGTGGCGAGCGTCTCCCGGAGAGAGCACCCCGAATTTACGGGGGAAAAAACTGCCGGACTTAAAGTGGTTAAAATTAAATGAAATGTCTGCCCCTGTCACTCTGCAGGGGGGTCTGTGGGGCCTCAGCCACACTTTCCCCACTTCAGGAGTTCTTTGGAAAGTTATCAGAAACAAAAAAAGTTTTGTTAAAAAATGGCATGAAAATTTGCTAAGAGGTGAACACAAAAAGTAAGTGGAATAGACAGAGGGGATAGGTGGGGTGATGGAAGGGCAAAAACAAAATAAGGAAAAAGGAAAGGGAATTTCTAACAAAATTTTTCAGAAAGGGGGATGGTTTATACTGAAGATCCCCAGGCTCCCCCCGGGATGTTTAAATTTTATATTGACTGTGTGGTCTGTGTATGTCTTCTTTTATAATTTGTTTTGTTAGAAAAAAATTGTGAAAAGTCGCATTTAACTATACAGAGAGACAGAAGACGACAGATAGACAGACGGAACAGTCAAAGAATGACACAAAATTTCATCAAACTTTTTTTTATCAAAGGTGAAAAAAACTTTTCCAAAGATTACACGAATAAAAGTGGGGGAAAGAAATCTAGAACAAAGCCCCTTTTGATTGTAAAAAAAAGAAAAAAAAAACCAGGGAGTTTTCTATACGCTTGTTATTCTTGGTACGTCGTCCAAATTATCCCCCCCCTTTTCCCCCCCCCCTCCCCCCTTTTTTTCCTTTGTTGTGTTTTTATTTCCCTTTGTCTTTTTCGTTGCCTTTTGGGAAAGAGGTGCAAAAACAAACAAAACAGAAAAAAACGCCGGAGAAGAAGGAATTAGCGCGGATTAAAAATCGTTTGTCGTGATGAAGGAGTTTTGGTGTTGATGTGTGTATCATTTGTTCTTACGACTTTGTTGAAAAACTTTTCGTATGTCTCTTAAAAACGTACCTGTTATTGATTTTTTGGGCCAAAATTCATTGTTTTTGCGTGGATGAAAACCCTTTGGTTGTAGGCCCCTATTTTTTCTTCTTTCGATTTTGTTCTTTTTTTCGGGTTTTTTGGGGGGGGGGGGGGGGGGGTTGGCCACTATTTGTGAAATCCCTGGGGAGTTTAAAATCCTATCTATAGTTTTATCTGTATCTTTCGGATACGTATACAAGAAGTGTATTTTTGTATTTTGGGAAATCTTTTATTTTGTGTGGTAATTTGCCCCCAAAAATGAAAAAACCCCAAAAACCCTGTGTTGATGATGGTGTGCAATTTCTCTTCTCTCTTCTCTCTTCTCTTCTCTCTCTCTCTCTCTCTCTCTCTCTTCTTCTCTTCTTTGGGTTGCAGTGATGTGTGTGTAGAATTTATTCAGATTATTTTTTGTCGTTTTGTTTGTTTGTTTCAAAAAAAAGCATTATTTTTCCACACACACACAAACACACAACCACACCACACACACAACACTCATCCTCCTCACTTCCCCCTCTTATTTCTTTTCCCCCCCCCTATCTCTCCTTTATTCAAAGTTAATGTTTTTTTTATCTTAAATGATTTTTTTTTCCCTTTTGTAGAGTTATTGGTTTGGGGTTATTTTTTTTATGCATTTTAATTTGTACGGTTATTCGAAAAGAATTTTGATGGTGATCCCGTGCTGTTTAGATTATATATTTGTATTATCCTTGAAAAACACACCAAAACACACACCAAAATAACCCTTATTCTCCCTCTCTCTCTCCTCTCTTCTCTTCTTCTCTTCTCTCTCTCTCTCTCCCCCTCTCTCCCTGACTTAAAGTTTGGGTTTTATCCCCCCCCCCCCTTTTTTCTTCTTCCCCGTTTTTTGTGTGAGTATACGGGTTTAAAGAGTTATTTCATTATCATGGGCATTAACCTGCATGAGTTTAATCAAAAAAAAGGGGGATGACGGTGATCGTGCACTGTTTTGAGAATTATATATATATATATAAAATATATTATATATATATTATTATATTTATATTATTATATAAAATTATATATATATATATATATATTAGTGTTATCCCTGAACACACACCAAACACTCTCTCTCCCTCTCTCTCTCTCTCTCTCTCTTCTCTTCTTCTCTCTCTCTCTCTTCTCTCTCTCTTCTCTCTCTCTTTCTCTCCCCTTGACCTTAGATTTGGCTGGGCTTTGTTTTTCTTTCTTTCTTTCCCCCCTTGTTTTTATTGTGTGAGAGTATGGGTATTGAATTTATTTGATTATCATGACATAAATTTGTTATGAGTAATCAAACTAAATGTTGAAGGTGATCGTGTACTGTTTTGAGAATCATTTTTATTTAGTACCATCTCTGAAAACACACCCCCACCCCACACCACACCACACACACACATACACAAAACACACCCTCTCTTCTCTTTTGTATTGTGGCCTAAGGCCGATATGCAAATTAAATCATTTCTCTCTCTCTCTCTCTCTCTCTCTCTTCTCTCTCTCTCTCTCTCTCTCTCTCTCTCTCTTCTCTCTCTTCTCTCCCCTCTCTCTCTTTTCTCTAGTTGGGTTTTGTCTTCTTATAAAGGGCATTTTCATACGTTTTATTTTCAATATTTTATTTTGGGCTTGTTGACTGTACTTGAGCTCCAGTGAATGTCCTATTTCAATATCTTATTTTTTACGGTGTAACAACTTTGTGTACTATTCTGCAATATGAAGGTGTTCAATTTTTTGAATTTTATTTAAATTTGGCTTACTCTCTCTCTCTCTCTCTCTCTCTCTCTCTCTCTTTCTCTCTCTCTTCTCTCTCTCTCTCTCTCTCTCTCTCTCTGTTGTTATTGCTGTTGTTATTGCTGTAGTTGTTGTTTTGTTGTTTGTTGATTGTTTGGGTTTTTGTCTGTTAGTTTTTTGTTTTGGTGTATGTGTGTGGGGGGGGGGGGTGGACGGTGGGGAGATTTTTTTTTTTTTTTCTTCATTTGTTTGTTTGTTCTTGTCGTTTCTTGTTTTTTGTTTGTTTGGGTTGGTTGGGGATGGGTTTTTTTTTTCTTTTTCTTTTTTTTTTGGGGGGGGGGTGGTGTTCTGGGGTTTATTTTGTTTCTTGTTTGTCTGGGGTTGTCTGTTTGTTTTTTTTCTTTTTTTCTCTTTTTCTTTTTTTAAAGTTTTTTTTTCCCCTTGCTTCTACTGTTTGAAAGTATGAGTACTGGTTCATTGTTAATATGTGACCCTACGGGCGGGGAAATGGATGTAAAAAGGGACACGGGGTATTATTCATTATCTGGAAAAAAAGAATTTGTCTCTATTACTTAATAGTAATAATAATAATAATAATAATAATAATAATGTATGGAATTTAAACAGCGCTGAATCTTGTAAAGCAACAAATCAAAGCGCTACTTACAATGTTTGATGTTCTTTTTATGACTTTATTGGGGTTTTCCCCCCTCTTTATTGTGTGAGTGTATGGGGGATTGCACTTATTTTTTTTTATTGACTTCAAATTTTTTGGTATAATAAAAAAAGTGTTGGTGTTGTTGATGTGTGCTTGTGGGTATTATATATTTTTTTTTTTTCCCCGGCACCAAAACACACACACACACACACACTCACTCACACACACACCACACACCACAAACCCCCACACACAACACCAAACCACTCACTCATCACTATCATACATTTCTCCCCCAAGCTGTAAGGTTTTTATTTTTTTTTGTTTTGTTTTTGTTTTTATTGTTGGAAAATTGGGTATGAATTTATTCTTATATGAATAAATTTTAAACGAGTTAATCAAAAAAAGAGTGTTGATTTGGTGATCGGTATGTTTTTTGGGGGAAATTATAAATTGGATTTTTACCTTTGAAAAAACCCTTCTCTGTTCGTCTCTGTCTTGCTCTGTCTTCTTCTCTTCTTCTCTTTTCTCTTCTCTTCCTTCTCTCTATCTCTTCTCTCTCTCCTCTCTCTCTCTCTCTCTCTCTTCTCTCCTCTCTCTCTTCTCTCTCTCTCTTTCCCTTTAGTTTTGCTTTTTTGTTATGGTGTATCCTGTTTAAGGATTCATATTTTTTTTTTCCAAAAACTTTTTGGATTTTCCTCTGTACTTAAGTCTTAACGAGTGCCCCCATTTCAATTCTTATTGTTTGTGTAACAAGGTTTTGTACCTTTTTAAAGTGTAGATGTTTTTCGTTTTTTGGCTTATTGTTTGGTTGTTATTTTTTGGTTTTTTTTGGTTTTTTTTTTTTTTTCTCTTTTTTTTTCTTTTTGATGGTTTGGTTTTTTTCTCTTTTTTTGTTTGTTTGTTTGTTTTTGTTGTGGGGGGGGTTGGTTGGTTGGTTGGGGTTGGTGGTGGGGGGGGGTTTTGGGGTTTTTTTTTGTTTGGGGGGGTTGGGGGGGTGGTTTTTTGTTTTGGGGGGGTGCTTTTTTTTATTAAAGGGTTTTTTTATTTTTTTTGTTTTTGTGATGTTAAGGTTGGGTTAAGTTAGTTTCTTTGGGGGTTTTTGGGGTTTAAAAAAATGGGGGTTTTTTCTTTGAAAAATTTTTTTTTGTTTTGTTTTGTTTTTTTTTTGGGTTTTTTTTGGGGGGTTTTTTTTTTATGTTGTTTTTTTTGAAAATTTGTGTTTTTTTCTGGAGTTTTTTGCATTTATCTTTTTTTGGGGGGGGGTTTTTTGTTTGGCTGTTTGTTTTTCCTTTTTGTGCATATTTTTGTTGGAGGTTTGTTTGTTTTTTACTTTAGAAGAAAGAGTTGTGTTGCTTTTTGTTCTTGTGATGCCATTATTTTTTTTGTCTTTTTTCTTCCTTATTCATTTCACAGTTCGTGTGGTGTGTGTGTGTGTGTGTGTGTGGGTGGGGTGTTGTGTTTTTGTTGTGTGTGTGTGTGTGTGTTTTGTGTGTGTGTTTGGGTGTGTGTGTGTGTGTGTGTTTTGTGTGTACATATATATATATAATATATATATATATATATATATATTATATATTATATATATATATATATTATATATATTTCATTAGTTTATGTGCAGGAATGTTAATTTATCAGCGCGTGTGTGTGTGTCTATGCGTCTGTGCGTGCGTGTGTGTATGTATGCATGTGTTAGTGTACGTACACGCGTGCACGCCCACACAACTGCGCGCGTGCGCTTTTATTTTAGCGCTCTTTCGCTTCCACCATTTCTCACAAGATTATTTCGTTCTCCAAGTCCTGAAAATGGAATAAGGAAGACATTGAATGTAGGCCAGCTCCCTTAATCCTGTTTGGGAAAAAGAGAGAAACTGCGAGTAGGTATTGATCGAATGATCGCAGTTTAACGTTGCCTGTCCACCATGGAGGGTGTGTAGACAATGGACTGAGGAGAGAAGGAGGAAAGACATGATAGTCAAATCTTCTTCGTCGTCGTCGTCGAACGCTCAGACAGCAACTATTGTCGTCTGTCGTATGAGCGAAAATACGTTGCGCTGGCGTTAAGCGCCCGACAAGTCAGGCCTAGCGCATCCGACTTCGGCGTGGGAGATAATTATTATCTTTGAAATCTTTCTGGATAAAAAAAGGCAGGATAATGGACCCAGAAGGCAGAAAATAGACAAGAAGGAGGTGACAGGAAGAAAAGGAACAAGGCAGAAACAAAGAGAGGGATAGAAAAGAGGGAATTCCTAGAACAGAATTTCCAGAAGGTGGGGATGGTATTTGTACTGACAGGCCCCGGGCATCCCCACGGGGAAACGATAGTCATAGGAAATGCAGCTTAGCTGCTGTGGTGGTGGTGTCACACTCGTGTGGACATGTACCAAGATTCTGGGATTGTTGTGGGTAATTTGTCACTGCGCCTGTGTGTCTGTTTGTTTGTTTGGCGTTATTACTGCTGTCAATATTGACAAAGTCATCATGGTTGTCGTCATTCTTGTCATAGTCATCTCTATTGTCTTTAACATCATTACAGCTAACGTTGTGATGGTCATGGTGGTAGTGGTGATGGTGGTGGGGGTGTGATGATGAATTCTCCTCGTGTATACACACGTATAGAAGATCAAATGTACATGTTAAAGATCCCGTAATTCATGTCAGCGTTCGGTGAACTACAGAAACACAAGCATACCCAGCATGCATCTTGTACGAAGAATGAGCTGCTCTGAAAGTCGGAATGCGTCGGCTGAGGCCAGGGGGCAGACCTCCTGTAAAGTTACAAGTACAGGAGAAGACCAGGCAGTACACACCCCACCTGGTAAGGGAACTCAGAGAGAGTGTTTATTGAACAATCTAAGTAGTAAACGGTAAAGGTGTCCCGTAACCTATGTACTCGTAGGGGAACAAGGTGTCAGAGACCTCAACTTCTCTAGGGCCAGCATATTGAGAGCGGCGCCCATCTCCTCTCCCTCACTGCTTTACCTTCCCTGACCCTAAAGAGGCAGGTACCCATTTACAGCTGGGTGGACTGGGGGATTGTACTGAAGCCAAGGCGCGCAAACGGTCAACCCATCCAAGTGGTAACCACGCTTGACGCTGCTTAAGTTAGATGGGGAAAGTGAGTGCTCTAACCACTGAGCTATCCCGTACCCTAATCGAAATAGATGTTGTCTTTTTCATATTGTTTTTAAAAATGTACTTGTTATTCATATGTCAACTATTTTTTAATATTCCAACTACAGTAACAAATATTTTTCTGTGTATTTAGATGCATACAAGTATGCATACCAGCGAATTTATACACTAGTAATCAGGGATAGCTCAGTGGTCGGAGCACTCGCTTTTCCCCAGCCAAGTTAAGCAGCGTCGAGTGTGGTTACCAGTTGGATGGGTGACCGTTTGCGCGCCTTGGCTTCAGTACAGTTCCCCCAGTTCACCCAGCTGTAAATGGTACCTGCCCTCTTTAGGGTCAGGGAAGGTAAAGCAGCGAGGGAGAGGAGATGGGCGCCGCCCTCAATATGCTGGCCCTAGAGAAGTGAGGTCTCTGACGCCTCGCTCCCCTACGACCTTATAGGTTATGGGACTCCTTTACCTTTTTACCTTTTTTTAATCATTATACACATTCAGTAAAGTATAAATCTGATACACACACACACACACACACACACACACTCGTACCCAGATACACGCATGTTTTGGTTCTCCCTAAAGAATCCCGCTGTCTGTGCATACAGAGAGCTTTCAAGGCAGACACAGACATAAAAGCATGATCAGAGAGAAAGAGCTCTGGAAGTGTCCAAAATGGCTCTTTTGTTCGTTTTTCAACAGAAAAGTTTTGAAGTTCCCGCAACATCATAGCCGGCCATATTCTATGTATATTGAACCCTCACGATTTCAAGCCGAGTAATACCGTACTTCGTGTTTGGTTGAAAAGCTACAGACATAGCGAATTGAAGCATTCGTTGTGTTCAATGCCAATGTCGTTTCTATCTGTACTGTGCATTCCAGTTCTCTGACATGAAAGGAAAATGGACAAAGCATTATTGTACAGATTTAATCATGTGAAAAGTTTTAGGTTTTTTACACAATAATCATCCCATCCCCCAGTTTCCTTTCTTCTGAAGATCATGAAGCTGAAAACTATTCCAAGTATTTTGATGAATCTTCTTTCTTCTTCTTCTTCTTCTTCTTCTTCCTACCGCAACTGCTGCTGCTGTTGATGTTTCTGCTGCTGCTGCTGCTACTGCTGTTGTGCTGTGCTGTGGGTACTGCTTCTGCTGTTGCTGCAGCTGCTGCTGCTGCTGCTGCTGCTGCTACGACTTCTAATACCACTATTACCTCATCGACGACGGCGTGACAACAATCATGACATACACAGTGACTGTATGTATGTATGTTTGTCCGTTGTGTTCGACGATGACCTCCAAAACAGCAGAGGAGGCAGCTGCTGTTTTGGAAACTGGGCAGAAATTTGATTATAGTGGAGATGCTTTGTCCACAGTACATCCCCACTCTCTCGGCCAAGTGGGCATAAAAACGTCAGGTTGGAGATGTTCTCCAAAAGGGCCCAACCCGCCCCAGGGATGCAGCCATAAGGACTGTGCGATTCAAACCTCCTAGTCAGAGAGTCATAGTGATCACTAAGACTAAGCTGTAAAGTGGAAATTCATGAGTTGGGAAAACCATTTGGGCATACAGCCTCTCACTTTGCTGTTGTCCCCAGGTAAATGGTTTAATCAAGAACTGTGAAAACCCCAGGCGCTGCGGCATACAAACTTCCCTTTCGCTGCTGTGCTGTTGCTGTGTGTGTGCTGCTGTTTGCTGCGTGCGTTGCTGGCTGCTGTTGCGTGCTGCTGTGCGCTGCTGGTTGCTGCTGCTGCTACAACACCTGCTTCTAATTACTTTATATCCTCGCCCCTTATCTACAACCCCACTTAATACCCGGTTCTAATATACTTGAATACTTTACTTTTCTGGGAAAAAGACCTCCCCCCTCCCTTCCCCTGTATGGCACGGATGCGGTTTTCTTGTGTTTTTGGTGCTTGAAGGTTCCTTTTTCTGTGTACCCTTATTTTTTGTTCTCTTTTGCTGCAGATAAATGCGTTTTTCCCAAAGTACACGGTCGTTTTGAAACCATTGGCGGGTGGAATATTTGGGATTTAAAAATGTGTCTTTAACAACTTGCAGTAACAATACGCAGATCTACTCCCACCCGTCCAAAAGCACAGTTTTTGAAAAAACTCGATTTCCCTTTTGCAGAAAAGTGACAAAAGTGTTTAATGCAGATTTTTATTAACAACCCTCTCTTGGACGTCAAGGGAGAATTTTCTTCAAACAAAGGGGCAAACCTTTTTTAGACAAGGGAGATATTTTTCTAAACAAAGGGGTTATTGTAAGATTATTCCCTTACCCCCGGTGTGGCTTGCATTAGAGCCTTTATTCCCCATCTGGTGCAAAAATTTATTTATTTTTTATTTATTTTTTATTTTATTTCGAGTATAAAGGAATAAGACTATGTGCTTCTTTACATTAGTGATTTAGTGTGCACAAGATGTTCTGCATGCATTCGCAACGGGCCCGGTTTAAGTCTATCCCAAGTCAAAAGAGATACCCCCTTTTTGGCTGAAAATTTGGGCTTTGGATGATTTTTATTAATGCTGCTTCTACCAGTTCCCCCCAATGATAGGTTGGGTCATTAAATAGGGATAATCAATGATCAGAGCACTCGCTTTTCCCCAGCCAAGGTTATGCAGCATTGAGCGTGGTTACCAGTTGGATGGGTGACCGTTTGCGCAACTTGACTTCAGTACAGTCCCCCAGTTCCCCCAGCTGTAAACAGGTACCTGCCTCTTCATGGTCAGGGAATGTAGTGCAGCGAGGGAGAGAGATGGGCGCCGCCCCAAATATGCTGGCCCCTAGAGAAGCGAGGTCTTTGACGCCTCGCTCTCCTACAACCTCATAGATTATGGGATACCTTTACCTTTACCTTACATATCAGTTGAAACGACCGAACAAAGCCGAAAGTAGGTGAGCTTTGGTGGGAAAATGAACGCAATGTCGATCGATGGTCGTACTTTCTTCACGTTGCCGGTGGTGACAAAAGATTGCAGTGGTTTGCAACATACTACTATAATTAATGGTCTGTGGGAATTCTGTTAGAATCTTTATCTCCATGTTCAAAACAACGTTTTTCTTTGGTTTAGTGAAAATGAAATTTGGTTAACTAAATTGCTAAAACTGATCAAAGATCTAGGCCTATCCTTGTCGCTAGACCCCAGATCCCTACACACCTCAGAAACGCTAGTTGAGATCATACACACCAGACAAGGGATGTAACCCTCGACAGACAAGGGAGGTCACCAGCTACACGACAGGGAAACCCACCTTCTACAGTCTGCCCTATTTACAGCATCGTTATCCACCCCATTCCCTCTTCCTCCCTTCCTCCAAACGGGACAACTCGTTAACTGAGGCATATCACTTGAGCCTGAATGAGATTGAAGTGCTTGTGATGATTTACATGAAGAGCTCTTTACGTCAACCTAACGTCCAAAGCAGGGCCAAGAATAGCCGAGCTTTTAATGGAAAATGTCTCCATCATCAACCGATGTAGTAATCCATTTTTCCCATACTTCACTTCTCTTTGATGTGTGATAGCAGATCGGTTAAGGCGACAAGTTTGTTAGCGGTCGTGTGGTCACAGGTTTGAATCTTGGTAGCTTCTGAAAGACTCGGGGATTTTATTTCGTATCGTCTGCCGTGTCTGTTTATGGACAGACTTGTTACTCCTGATTTATGTACATGTATACTCGCATGTGGAGGATCAAGTGTACATGTTAAAGATCCCTTATTTCACGTCAGTGTTTGTGGAACTGTGAGAAAATAAATTCCATACAGGTTGTTTCATTGCACTGGTTTATACAGTGGGTTATATTTTTTTATATTTTATTTCTTTTCCGTTCCTCGGCTACAGCTTTGAGGTTCACCAAAGGTGAGATTTTTCCGTATACAGCCATTTTCCCCCATTATTTAGGTAGCCACATTCTATCTACATAGATGGTGTCTGAAGACGACAACCTGTGTACATGCTTTTTTTCTTTAATTTTGTCATCCGTTCCTACCGGCTCTAAAATAGACTATTCTTTTGAAAGGCGGAACAGGATTTGTTTTTCAAGTTTGCGCAAGATAATCTCCATGCATTCGTACAACGGGGCCTAGGTTTATAGTTTGATCAGAGGGACTTTGACATTCAGTACGATTTTCTCGTCAAACTGGGAAGAAAGGGCGAGGCTAGGAATCAAACCCAGAACCTCACAGTTTACTTGTAAGGCAGGTGAACATCCTAACCATCCTGCCATCTTCCTTCTTGGTATTGTATCTTCTAAATAGGGTTCCTGACACGTGTGCATGTATGCAGTGTTCTGCATGCCATAATACGTGCATGCAGAACTGACAACAGAATACAGTCAGACTCCTGTCTTAGCGGACAACAGCTGACGATGCTTTTGTCACCGGTGCTCTGACACAAGTTTGTATAGATAGATAGATAGATAGATAGATAGATAGATAGATAGATAGATAGATAGATAGATAGATAGATAGATAGATAGATAGATAGATAGATAGATGGATGGATGGATGGATGGATGGATGGATGGATGGATGGATGGATGGATGGATGGATGGATGGATGGATGGATGGATGGATGGATGGATAGATAGATAGATAGATAGATGGATAGATAGATAGATAGATAGATAGATAGATAGATAGATAGATAGATAGATATCCTGAACACCATGGGAGACCATCTTATCCAGACAAGGGAGACAATCTTGTGCAGACAGCCCTATTCACCAGATAAACGGTTTTCTATTCACTGGTCTTCCCTCTTTCACAGGTATCAGCTGTGTTCAGAGAGCTATCGCTCTGGCCTGAAGAAGACCCTGGTGCTTCTGGTGACGTCCTTAAAGAGCACTTCACGTCAACCACAACCTCCGCACAGGGACCAAAAGTAGTCGTCGCGGTTTCAATAGAGAGAGGTTTAATTATCGACTACAGTCTTCTTCTTTGTCCAACGCTCAGACAGCAACTAGTGTTGCAACTATTATTATATAAGCGAAAATGCGTTGCGCTGCCGTTAAGCGCCTGAAAAGTTAGGCCCAGCGTATCTGACTTCGGCGTGGGAGAGAATTGTTATCTTTTCAGTCTGTCTGGAAAGAAGGTAGGTGAATGGACTAAAACGGCAGAAAATGAACGAGAAGGAGATGACAGGAAGAAAAAGAACGAGGCAGAAACAAGAGATGGATAGAAAAGAGGGAAGTCTTAGCTCAAATTTCCAGAAGGCAGGGATGCTATTTACACTGACAGACTCCTGGAATCCCCACGGGGGAAAGCTATCGACTAATGTTAGTAGCGAGTTCATATTGCTGGTAGTTTTAGACGATGATTTTTTATTTAACAGTGGCTTCTTATTTATATGTTCTATAGTTGTTCTTGTTCTTGCTGGTATTTTTGGTTTTTGTTTCAGTGGTAGTAATGCTAATACTTTTTTCATGTTGAGAAACTGCATTTGATTAAGTGTTTTTAAACGTATCCTTTAGGTAGTGTTAGATGAAGTCTTCTTACTTTTAAGTAACTGTGACTATGACAATTTTTTTCTTTACAGGTTCTTGGTGCACAACTACTACTAAGAAGAAGAAGAAGATGTCTGCTGCTGCAACTGCTGCGCTGCTAATAGTAGTAGTAGAGGAAGGAGGCGGAGGAGTATATCAATGCCATTACTATTACCCCATATGGCATGAAACGGAAGGATTTTATTGAGGATGTGTGACAGTTATGTATTATATCAAGAAGTCTATTCTCAAGGTAGACTTCTTTTCCATTGTTTCTTTGGAATGCGATCAAAGAAGATTTACTGAAGTTTTTATCTTTATAACCATTAACTGCCAAGTTATGATATAGCCATTAAAGCAAAAGTACTAACCATAACAATGAAAGCACACACACACACACACACACCACACACACACACACACACACACACACACCACACACACACACACACAACACACACACACACACAAAACAAACCGTTCCCCCATATTTGGTGTGCCGTCAATAGAACCCACTGATCTCCGGGTTTTGTTGGGGGGGGGGGGGGGGGGGGGGTCCGTAAAAGTGCCCCATACCTCATTGAAGGAAAAAGCTGACGAGGTGTCTGAGGCTGGTTGGAGTACATACACTGCCTCCCTCCCTCCTCACACCAAGGGAGATCATCCCCTCCAGACAAGGGAGGCCATCTCTGACAGACAGATCTATTGACCAGAGAATCGCCATCCTACTCACTCCGAATGTCTTCTTCTGAATCGGACAACTCATTAACTCTGTTGAAGAGAGATATCGCTCCTGCCTCAGTAAGATCCAAGTACACTTTCTGATGATTAACTGAAAGAGAGTTTCAATTCCATCCACTTCAATCCTGTTGTTTATAGCTAGTCCCGCTGACCACAGAGGCCACAGTGTGGCGGTCACACAGTGAAAAAGGTGTGTTGCTTTATTTCAGCTAAAACGTCCAAACCAGGCCAGAAAAGGCTAAGTTTTGAATAGAAACAGCAGTCTGGATGACACTATCAACCGGGGGTGCGTGTGCGAACGCAAGCAGAACATCGTGCGCACACCTTAAATCCCGTTCTGCTTGTTGAAAGAGTAGATCATTTCGTGCCAGTATCGAAAAATGGGGGGAAAATTCAACTGCATGCACACATGTGTCATGTTAAAACATCATCTCAGAAGATGCGATGCAGATACCTTAATGATGGGTAAAAATAGACAGTTACACAAAATATCATCAGAGGGGAACCCTGTAACTTAAGCTGGGGAAAGAAAACAAAGGAAACAGCTACACGTGTTATCAAGTTTTGGTAGTCATCCATTTTTAACATATTCTACCTCGCTCTGATAGTTACCATAGCATAGTCAAGATGATAAAACAATGATTATTCAATTCTGATTCTTTCTGACAAAGTTTCAGATTCCGACAGCACTTTATTGATGAAGGGTTTCGATGTCACTGTCTCCTGGGTCAAGTTATGTACAGACCTTCCAATGCTTTCCTTGCCCTGCATAAAAGTATGAAGAAGATCAAGCTTGTGTGTTTTAGAAATATTGGTGTTTTCTGGGTTTAAAAAATGCCACCAAAATATCCAAATTGTCCATAATGCTTCATCAGTACATCAATGCATTCTGCTGGTGAAGCTACTACTATGTTACTTGTTTGGCACAGTGGTGTGGCGTGTATGGAATATTCTGTATGCTGTAACAACTGCTTGGAAAAAACTGAAATCTGAAAACCAAAACCATGTGCTTTGACAACTAGTAATGTTTACTGCTAATAGTACTACTACAACATCAATTTAAGTCAGTGCTATTATTTTTAGTACTATTGCTGATACTGCTACTTATGCTGCTGCTGCTGCTGCTTCTGTTGCTGCAACTACTACTTCGACGACCTCGACGATTATGGCTACAACTACTTCTACTACTACACTACTACTACTACTACTACTACTACTCCTGCTGTTACTACTAATACTACTACTATTAGTACTACTACTACTACTACTACTACTACTACTACTACTTCAACCTATACCCCTAAGACTATACTACTAACAGCATCACAGCTTTGCATAACGTAACAATAACATTGTTTCATCAATCCGTTGCATGTAGATTATGTTTAAGTACTTCAAAAAGTTGTGGATGCAAAGGATGCTTTTAGCCTGCTTTTTTAAAACCCCTAAAAATTGTTTTTCGGGGTTCTTCATAATTATGTATTAATTGTGATGTTAAAAATTCGCCATGAAATAACAGCAACAAAAAAAGAAGACAACGTGGATCAATTCTTACATACTTTATCTGTCTCCCTCCCCTTTCGTAAGAGTAGGCCATTGTGTGCCGGTGGGAACAGATGACAGAATTTACAATTCCTCATACACACGGGGACTAGATGTAAAAAACGCACATAAGTGCTTATTCTATTATCCTCGATATAAAAGAAGAAATAAAAATAAGAAAAAAAGTCGGAATGCGAATACCTTAATTTTGGGCACAAACGGTTGCATACTTAAAAATCTCAGCAGTTGTGAACCGCAGAATTGAAGCCAAAAACAAAATAAAAATGTCTCACAAACACAACTGATGTGTAAAGGAAAAAACAACTCCTCTGCATCACAAAGACTGACAATGTCTTTTTCTTTTAATCTCACAAGTAAAGACACTTCCATCTTCCTGAACACCAAGGGAGACGACCCTCTCCAAACAAGGGGACACCATCCTCTAGGGACAGGACAGCCCTATTCAGCAGACAGGACAATCTCTTCCCTTTACTTACCTCCCTTCCTTCTGCTAAATCGGGCAACTCATTAGCTCCGTTTAGAGGGAAACCGCCTCGGCCTGAATCAGACCTTAAGTACATGTGGTGATTTACTTAGAGAGCTCTTCATGTCCGCTGAAACTTTAGAGAGGGACCAAAAGGAGCTGGGCTTTGAATGGGAGATGGATGTATTATTCATTGATTGCTTAGAGGTGGTATTCTGCTCACAATGCTGATGATTTGAACTTTTCCCTCTGGAGTTAACATCAGTGCCGACTCACTCTCCTCAAAGCCCTTCGGGGAGACTTAAACCGGGGCCCGCGTGCGAACGCACGCAGAACATTTTTGCACACACGTTAAATCCTGTTCCGCTTTTCGAAAGAGTAGGCCACTGTGTGCAAAATTTACAAAACTGTGTACACACGGTCACTGGGTGAAAAAACAAAGCACATGAGTGCTTATCTCATTATCCTCGATATAAAAGAACAAACAGATAAATAATAAATAAATAAATGATGATTGTAGGCGGCCTTGCACAACAACTCTAGATGGTGGTCTACCTGCGTTCTGTGGGAGTCTTTGTTTGACCAGCCAATATGATTTTTTAAAACATGCTAAGTTCGATTAAACAGCGTATAATTAATGCGAGAACACATTCTGTCCAGCGTATGTGATGTCGAAGAAACAGTAAACAAAACGTTTATGAAACAGCTACACAAACTGATTCTTTATTTTCTAGAATTTACAGACAAAGAAATAATATGCAGTGTAGTAATAGTTATTATTACACTCACATATACAAATAAAAAGGCGAAGATGTTGTCACATGCAAATATGGAGTGACACGTTTTGCATTTCCATCACTTCCATAGGTCGGAATGCGGCTACCTTGGTGGGGGGCAAAAACGGTCGCATACGCAAAGCTCTCACCATTGGTGAACCTCGGGACTGTAACCGAGGAATGAAAGAAAAAGGAACCATCCTCTTGCTGCAAACAAGTAGCTGTCGGTTTCCTTCCTTCGTGTATAAGATTATGTAGAGGCGATTCTGTTTCAACAGGGAGACTTGATCTGTTGTAGTGGCAGTGTTGCCTGCGTAGTAGCGTTGTAGCAGCAGTTGTGGTTATCTCTGAACCTGTCTTCTGAAAGTGCTTTTCTTCTGCTTCTGCTGCTACTACTGATGCTGCTGCTGTTGCTGCTGCTGCTATTGCTGCTGCTGTTCCTGCTGCTATTGCTGTTGCTATTGCTGCTGCTGCTGCTGCTGCTATTACTGCTGTTATTGTTGCTTCTGCTGCTGCTACTACTACTACTTCTACTTCTGCACTACTACTACTTCTGCTGCTGCTGCTGCTGCTGCTGCTGCTGCTGCTGCTGCTGCTGCTGCTGCTGCTGCTGCTGCTGCTGCTACTACTACTACTACTATTGCTGCTGCTGCTGCTATTACTATCACTGCTGCTGCTGCTACTACTACTACTAGTATTGCTGCTGTTGCTGCTATTACTACAACTGCTACTGTTGTTGCCCTGTCTCCAGAAACTACGGTTTTTGCTGCTGCTGCTGCAGCTGCTGCTTTTACCTTTTGGTTGCTAGCTCAACTTAAGACTAACAACATACAACTACGTTTTTCAATTCTTATCCTGAAGTCTTGTAAGTTCTGTGGGTATCTTTTTTTTTGGTT
>CM054138.1:70441904-70456904 GCA_028751875.1 Rapana venosa
AGTCGGAACGTGTGGGCTGAGGCCAGCAGGCAGACCTCCTGCAGAGTGACCAGCACAGGACAAGACCAGGCACTATGCATTCCACCAAATATGAGGGAGCACAGAAGAAGAATTTTTAAAAAATCCCTAGAATGTACACAAGTAAGAAACGAACACAAATAAATTTAAAATATCGTAAGAAACAAGCAGTGCTTGCATCCAGCACCTGAATGATCGTTAAATCACTCTAAACGAGTCTAATCTGCAGAGCGCTATGTTTCCTTCCTTCTCCGATCCCCACCCCCTTTTTATTATTTTTTTTATTGCACCCTTATTTTTGTTTCCTCAAAGAGCAACTGCAAAAAGACGGAACGGAAATAGGACGACACAAACAAAGGAAACAAAGATAGGAAGAGGGACAGGTGTGGGGGTGGGGGTGGGGTGGAGGAGAAGGAGGGAAGGGGGACCAGAGAATGATAGAAGGGTGAAAGAAAACATGTCTGTTGATTTTATCACAATGCAAAATGAACTGTTGTTCTGAGCGTTCTTGTTTATTCTTGTTCTGTTATTCTTGCTATCTTTACTAATTTTCCACCACTTTGGATTGGCAAAAAAAAAGTTTTGACAGTGATTTTATGTCATGTCTTTTATACTGCTTTATCTGTTTGTCTTCTCTTTCTCTGTCTGTTTCTCTGTTTCTCTCTGCCCGTCTCTGTGTTCATTCTGTATCTGTTTATTTGCCAACTGTTCCATTTGACTCCCTGTTTCCTATCTTTCTTTTCATCTCATTATTTAATTGATTAATTAATTAATTAATTCATTGTTTCCTTTCAGTCCGTCAGTCATCATTTATCATTTCATTCATTCAGTCAGTCAGTCCACCAGTGAGTCCTTTGCACACAGACGCACACACATACACTTATACACACTCACCATACACTCATACTCATACAATTACAAGGACATATGCACATACTTCGGTTGTGCATTTGCATTCTCATGCTTACAAGAGAGACTTCAGACTTCAGACTTTTACTGTACATCGGCCTTAGGCCACAATACAAAAGAATGGTGGGCATATGGAGTGGGCATATGACATAAGTGTTATAAACATATTACTATCAACGTATATAAATATGAAACAATGCAGCAGCAATAATAACACAAGGAAATTTCATCCACACTATCTTGAAAATTCATCGCAAAATAATTCACGTGCGTCATAATCGACAATGTTTTGAATGTAGAATTCATCAATATAATGATCAATTTCTAGAAAGTTATCTTATTTCTTTTGTTGGTTGCATGGAAAATAAATCGAGATAAATTATGTCTATCAGTAGATACTGCGGCTTTGAGTAGCACGTGCAAAGGAAATCTTTTCGAATCTTTTAGAAACTTATTTCTCAAATCTTCATAGACTGGACAATTAAACAAAAAGTGTTCTTCATTCTCTATTTGGTCTTTACAAACAGGGCATTGCTTATCTTCATTTGAACTACTATAGCGATGTATATTATTGTCTAGTGGTAGAACATTGAATCGTACTTGAGTAACTGCAACGCGAAAACAATATGTATCCATTTCACTGATATACTTCTCTCTTTCAAAAACAGTCTTAAAGTTTCTATAACAATCATATCTATTACGATCCCTGATGGTGCCAGTCCATTCCTGGGCAAACCAATCTACAAGTCTCTGTTTAAAGGCACGTAAAAACATTATTATGTCTCCTACTCCTTGGTTTAGCCAAACGATATTATACCCTGTTATGCATAATATTTCCCTGATTTTAGAGACCCAGCATTGTTTCCCTTTTCTATCTAACCCTAACAACATGGAGAGAGCGAGAGAGAGAGAGAGAGAGAGAGAGAGAGAGAGAGAGAGAGCGCCACTACCTTCACCCTTATCAAGCCCATGCATTCTTGTTTTTAGCCTTTAGTCAATACCTCTTACAGTATAAAGACTATAAAGCAACGTCTTTATTCAGTCTCACGTTTTGCAATCTATCTATCTATCTATCTATCTATCTATCTATCTATCTATCTATCTATCTATCTATCTGTCTATCTGTCTATCTATCTATCTATCTATCTATCTATATGGGGACGGGACAGCTCAGTGGTCGGAGCACACGCTTTCCCCAAGCCAATGTTAAACAGCGTCGAGCGTGGTTACCACTTGGATGGGTGACCGTATGCGCGCCTTGGCTTCAGTACAGTCCCTCCAGGTCACCCAGCTTTAAATGGGTACCTGCCCTCTTTAGGGTCAGGGAAGGTAAAGCAGCGAGGGAGAGGAGATGGGCGCCACCCTCAATATGCTGGCCTCTAGAGAAGTGAGGTCTCTGACGCCTCGCTCCCCTACGACCTTATCTGTTACGGGACACCTTTACCTTTATACACTTACATGAATATAGAAATGTTGTATCTCTTATCTACAGGTTTAAGCTCAATGCCTTTAGAACTAAATTAAAAAAAAAGCAACATGTATCTGTGGTGAAAATCTTACCAATGATCACATTTTTTTACGATGCAGAGATCTGAAAGACATCTTACCTGCCTTACCAGTTCGTAGCTTACAGCAAATTCTAAAAGACATTCCATTAATGAAAGAAATTGTATTGTCATTAAGCCATACTCCTATTTTCAGACTCCTTTAATATAAGGATAGCTTCAAGTTATATGAATGAGAAAGTTAGTATTTAGTTAGTAAAAATTCAAATGATACACGCAGCAGTGAACATGCGAAAAGTCATCACACCCCGTTAAACGCTTCTACTGCGCTGCACTATTTCCTTCATTCTCCGATCTCGGTTTTTTAGTACACCCTCTTTCTCCAAGAGCAACTGAAAAAGACAGAACGGAAATAGGAAAACACGAACAAAGGAAATAACAGAGATAGTTGAGAGAGGGGTGGGGATTGGGGGGTGGAGGCGAATGAAAGGTGACTGGAGAGGGAGGAGAGAAGAAGAGTGCAAAATGAAGATTCTTATATATGTGTGTGTGTGTGTGTGTGTGTGTGTGTGTGTGTATGTGTGTGTGTGTGTGTGTGTGTGTGTGTGTGTGTGTGTGTGTGTGCGTGCGTGTGTGAGTGATATGTTATTTTCGCTGTCTTTTCTAATTTTCCCCTACCAGTTTAGACGTGAAAAAGCTTTGATAACGATCTGTGTCATGTCTTTGTACTGCTGTGTGTGTGTGTGTGTGTGAGAGAGAGAGAGAGAGAGAGAGAGAGAGAGAGGGAGAGAGAGAGAGAGAGAGAGAGAGAGAGAGAGAGAGAGAGAGAGAGGAGAGAGAGAGAGAGAGAGAGACAATGACAAACAATGACAAATTCTTTTATTTCGAGGATAATGAATAAGCACTCATGTGCTTTTTTACATCCAGTCCCCGCCCGTAGGGATACATCTTAATAATAACCCAACACTTATACAGTCTCACAGTTGAAACATGGGGAAATAGCCCTTTTCAAAGCAGCCCCCCCATCCCCAACAACCCCCCCCCCCTCTCCCGAAAGCAAACTAATAAAAGAAAACCCTAAAAACATCCCCCACCACCCCCACCCACCCCCACCACCCACCCACTCACCCATCCCCCCAAAAAAACCCACAACCAAAACAAACAAACAAACAAACAACAAAGAGAAAGAAAAACCAAACCAACAAAAGAAGAAAAAAAGAGAAAAAGAAACAACAACAACAACAAAACCAAGAAGAATAACAACCAAACTTAATAAGTCATAAAGATAAACATCTACACATTGTCAAATGGTACATATACTTGTTACACATAACAATAAGATATTGAAATAGGGCACTCGTTAAGACTTAAGTATAGAGGACAACTCCAATAAGTATTGAAAATATAAAATATGAATCCTTCATCAGGATACACCATAACTATAAGCAAAACGATAAAAGGTGAGAGGGAGAGAGACAGAGACAGAGTGTGTGTGTGTATTTCAAAGATAATATCCAATTTATAATTCCCAAAACAGTACACGATCACCATCAACACTCATTTTTGATTATACTCGTTTCAAATTATATGTCATGATAATGAAATAAACTCAATACCCATATTCACACAATAAAAACAAGAAACAAAACAAAAGAAGAATCTAAACCTATACAGTCATTGAGGGAGAGAATGTGAGTGAGTGAGTGAGTGAGTGAGTGTGTGTGTGTGTGTGTGTGTGTGGTGAGTGAGTGGTGTGTGTGTGTGTGTGTGTGTGTGTGTGTGTGTGTGTGTGTGTGTGTGTGTGTGTGTGTGTGTGTGAGGGTTAATACTAAATGTATAATACTCACAGAGCACACGATCAACAACACCAACACTTTTTAATTATACTCATACAGATTGAATGTCATGATAATAAAATTTAGTGCAATACCTATACACTCACACAATAAACAGGGGGGAAACCCCAATAAAGTCATAAAAAGAACATCTAAACATTGTAAGTAATAGAGACAAATTCTTTTTTTCCCCAGGATAATGAATAAGTACTCATGTGCTTTTTACATCCAGTCCCCGCCCGTAGGGTCACATATTAATAATGAACTCAGTACTCATATTTTCAAACAGTAGAAGTTAAAAGGAAAAAATGTTAAAAAAAGAAAAAGAGAGAAAAAGAAAACAAACAAACAAACAAATAACCCAGACAAACAAGAAACAAAATAAACCCCAGACATTGAAGAGAAAGAAAAAAAAAGTACTAACAAGTAAGGAAGAAAGCAAAACAGAAAACACAGAAACAACCGAAAAAATAGCAAGAACCAAGAGCAAAACAAAAGCGGCAACAACAACAAGGGGAGAGGTGACACCCAGTACTTCCCCCTCAACAACAACAACAACAACAACAACAACAACAACAACAACAACAACAACAACAACAACAACAACAACAACAACAACAACAACAACAACAACAACAACAACAAACCAAAACAGAGCCAAACAAAGCAGAACTTCCATAAAATTAAAGGAGAACAAACCACCTAAAAGTCATTTTTCAATAACACAATAGCCATATACAAGTAAAACATTCACAATTATACAGAGAGAGAGACAATGACAAATTCTTTCATTTCGAGAATAATGAATAAGCACCCATGTGCTTTTTTACATCGAGTCCTCACCTTTAAGGATATATATGATAATAAAATAAAATAAAGCCCATAGCAATACACTTACACAGCTTACAGGAAAAATATCTACACAAAAAAAATAATCCCACAAAAATCACCAAAGAGAGAAAAAAAAAAGTAGCAACAAGTAAGAAAGAAAGCAGAGCAGAAAACACAGAAACAACCGAAAAAAATAGCAAGAACCAAGAGCAAAACAAAAACGGCAACAACAAGGGGAGAGGGAACAAGTTAAATCCTGTTCCGCTTTTCGAAAGAGTAGGCCATTGTGTGCCGGTGGGAACAGATGACAAAATTTACAAAACCGTATACACAAGGGGACTGGATGTAAAAAAAAGCACATGAGTGCTTATTCCATTATCCTCGATATATAAAAAAAAGAAAAAAAGTCTCTCTCTCTGTGTTATTGTCCATGTCTCTGTCTCTTTGTCCGTCTGTCGTTCTCTCTTTCGGTCTCTGTTTCCTATGTCTGTCTCTTTTCCCATCTTCCTTGCTGTTCTTTCAGTCTTTAAAGTTAGGTTTAAGCTCTTATTAATTACAGTTCACTTTCCTGATTTCACAGATTTGGAGATAGAAAGTTATAAATTATCTTCCATTCATACTCTCCACCCCCTCCCCCCAGTTACACACACAGACACAGACTTGCGTACACACACATACTCCCCCCCCCCCCCACACACACACGCGCGCGCGCGCGCGCGAGCGCGCTTCCCCCTCCACACCACCACCACCACCACCACCAATAATAAACACATCCTTATTTGGAAAGAGAGGAGAGCAGAGGGAGAGAAGAATAACTGGACCTTGTTTAAGAAAAAGATTAAAAAACAAACAAACAAACTTTCGTGAGCTTTTAACAATGCAAAATTAATGGATTGTTGTTCCAAAGATTTTGTGTGTGTGTGTGTGTGTGTGTGTGTGTGTGTGTGCGTGTGTGTGCGTGCGTGCGTGTGTGTTTTTGTGTTTATGTGTGTGTGCGTGTGTATGGACAAGTCCTATTAGATATTTTTGTTATCTGAAACAATTTTTCACGGGTTTGGTAAGAATAACAGGTGTTGAAAGCGAGTTCCGTCATACCATTGTTTTTCTTCTCTCTGTCTTTTTCTCTGTCTCAGCCTTTGTCTCATTCAGTCTGCCTCTCTGCTTGTCTGTCTGCCTGTCTGTCTGCCTGTCTGTCTACCTGTCTGTCTGCCTGTCTGTCTGGCTGTCTGGAGCTTGTAAATGCTCATTTTTTTTCCTCTTTGGGAAGCAACTTTTTATTATTATTATTTTTTTTAAAGCTGTGTAGTTTGTATTTGCATACCACTTTAAGTCACGGCAGGCTTCTCTGCGTGGAATTTGGGCAGCCAAGTGAGAACTCTCTTGTTGCTGTGGGTTCTTTTACGCGCGCTTAATGCGTGTTGCACACGGGACCTCGATTTATTGTCTCATTGGAAAGACTAGCATCCAGACCACCACTCAGGGTCTAGTGGATAAGGCGGGGGATGGGGGGGGGGGGGGAGGGGTGTGTGTTTTGTACACAAGTTTTCTGTGTGCTACTTATGCTTGTTAGATATTTGTTAGTGTGTTATTTTGTTTAGTCATTCGTCTAATCTTGTTTGTTTGTTCTTCTTTGTCGATTAGTGTGCAACGCTCTTGATGATGTCATTTACAAGTTTCTTTCTGTGACATTCACTGGTATTTTCTTAAGATTATTGTTATGTCGCGACTGATGTTTTCACGTAATTTATTTATCTTTATTTTTCTCTCTATGGGACCTGAATATAAAACAGCTTTTGAAATGTGTGTCTACCCCTCTCCTTCATAAATAACCCTGAACATTGTTGAATCGGTCTTTTGTGTGTTTATTCCTTCTCTGTCTGTCTGTTTTGCCACATTCTGTAGCTGTCAGTCAGTTTATCTCTCTTTCTTATTCCCCTCCTCCTATCTTTTTCTTCCTCAATCTCTCTCTTCTCTCTCTCTCTCTCTCTCTCTCTCTCTCTCTCTCTCTCTCTCTCTCTCTCTCTCTCTCTCTCTCTCTCTTCTCTCTCTCTCTCTCTCCCCCCCCTCTCTCTCTCCCTTCTTCTTTTCAAGCCTAAATAACGTAGAATGTCAACACTTTACATGTATAGATTAGTAGTCTGCGACAAAGAGTTGTGATTGTTTCCAGACAAATCCATATATGCCGACACAAGCAGAAACGCACACATACACAGGCAGGACGGGATAGACTAATGGTTAGAACATTGCGATCGCAATCTGACGACCCGAGTTCGATTCCCGTTCAAGGGGATATTTTCCTCTGGAGTTAACATCAATGCAGACTCCACTCTCCCCAAAGTCCTTCGGATGAGATTATAAACCGAGGTCCCGTGTGCAAACGCACGCAGAACATCATGCGCACACGTTAAATCCTGTTCCGCTTTTCGTAAGAGTAGGCCATTGTGTGCCGGTGGGAACAGATGACAAAATTTACAAAACTGCATACACACGGGGACTGGGTATAAAAAAGCACATACGTGCTTATTCCATTATCCTCGATATAAAAGAATAAAATAAAATAAAAATAAATGGTAGCATGTAGAAGTGCATGCGCTTTGAAACTACTAGACAAGGTTGTACTCTTCGCTTACTATCATAATATATCCCTGCATCAACCGGGCCCGAGAGATACAGACACCTGCAGTGTTGGTCAGGTAATTTGAGCAACACTCTCAACTTCACATCCGTAAAGTGGATGAAACTCAACTGTGTGGTCCTAGTCTTCCCACTGAGCCCACAGCACACTCACTCTGGGTAGAAGCTGGCAGGAGTCCGAAAAAAAAATCCCTGCGACTCTTATGGGATTAGAACCCACGACCTTTCACTCTGTAACTTAAGGCGCTAGCCACTGCGCCATGGCTGCTGGTGCACCAGAGTATTTCATTCATCCTGTGCTCTCCATTTTGTTTCTTTCTGAAAGAGCAAATGAAAAAAGACGGAACCGAAATAGGAAGACACAAAGAAGGGGGAGGAGAAAGGGGAGGAGGGGGGAGAGAGAGAATGAATGAATGAATGAATCTTGAATGAATCTTTATTTTTCAAAGGTAACAGAATAAGCATGCGCATACTTTTTTTCATCCGGCCCTTGCCCTGATTAGGGACTATCAACAAAACAAAGGTTAAAAATCTAATACAACTACGTCAACATGATTAAAATTTATATATATATTTAACAATACATAAACCCTAACTAACTTGAGCATTAATTTCGAGAGATACATAGATTTATTATTTTTTTTTAGAAACGAGATATACATTAATAAACATATAATTCTAAAATAAATCAAATATTAACATGAAAACTAATACGCTGATTATAATTAGGTAATATGGATAAAGTAAAATAGAGGGGAGACAGCAAGAAGCAAGAGAGAGAGACAATGACAATGACAATGACAATGACAAAGATTTTATTGTGTTAGGTTTTTCAACCCCTTCACAAACGGGTAGTTGGGAGAGGGACCGAAATCGAAAGATACAACAACAAAATTAAACACTGTACAATGTCAACGATTCTTCGCGAGTGGTAACCAACCGCGGTATTATTTATATCTAGTTCTGCATGTATGTAAATGTCACTGGTGATAACTGGCTGATCACCGATATCGTAGCGGGGAGCGGGGAAGTGCCACACACAGAGCGGCATTACGGTGCGGGTGTACTGCTGGCTGCTGACTGGGCGTGTCCGGAGGATTCCCGTCTTCAGCTGGTTTCTTTAATGGTGCAAAGCCTCTGTCCATTGCGTCTGCAAGTTGCTGAACATGTTCCATCAACATCTTGCAATCCTCGGGGGACACAGTGGCGCTGTTTCTTGCTTCCTTGATCGCAGTTGGACTTTCTGCATTTGTTTTGATTGGTTTCAGTCTCTTGCTATTCCCTGTCACATCTTCTGGAGAGAGAGAGAGAGAGAGAGAGAGAGAGAGAGAGAGAGAGAGAGAGAGAGAGAGAGAGAGAGAGAGAGAGAGAGAGAGAGAGAGAGATAGAGCATTTTCAGGTTACATCAATATAAAAAACACCCAGATATCAAATTATGTTAAAACATCCTCACTAAAACCCATTAAATATCTTTCTATCTATCTATCTATCTATCTATCTATCTATCTATCTATCTATCTATCTATCTATCTATCTATCTATCTATCTATCTATCTATCTATCTATCTATCTATCTATCTATCTACCTATCTATCTATCTATCTATATGGGGACGGGATAGCTCAGTGGTCGGAGCACTCGCTTTCCCCCAGCCAAGTTAAGCAGCGTCGAGCGAGGTTACCAGTTGGATGGGTGACCGTTTGCGCGCCTTGGCCTCAGTACAGTTCCCCCAGTTCACCCAGCTGTAAATGGGTACCTGCCCTCTTTAGGGTTAGGGAAGGTAAAGCAGCAAGGGAGAGGAGATGGACGCCGCCCTCAATATGCTGGCCCTAGAGAAGTGAGGTCTCTGACGCCTCGCTCCCCTACGACCTTAAGGTTATGGGAGTCCTTTACCTTTTACCTTTATATATATATATATTATCAATAAAAATATCAAGTTAAGTTACAAAATGTCGAAGAGCCTGATATAAAACAGTTTTAACAGCCCCGCCAACAACAGCATCAGTACAACAATTCGAAGTTAAGCAAATCAGTTTAAACTCACTCAGTACATTTCCAAGAGGCATGATATATTGACTGAAGATGGAGAACAATACTGTATGCTTTTTGGACGATGATAAAATAAATCACTATAAAATGTATAAACCAAACATTTATATAAAAATAATGCATTTCATATATAAGAGGAATACCAGAGAGAGAAAGAGAGAGAGAGAGAGAGATGAGATGAGAGAGAGAGAGAGAGAGAGGAGACAGAGAGAGAGAGACAGAGAGGAGAGAGAGAGAAAGAGAGGAGAGAACAAGAGGAGAGAGAATGATGAGAGAAGAAAGAGAGAAAGAGAGAGAGAGAAAGAGAGAAAGAGAGAGTACATTTCCAGGTTGTGTGATCATCTAGATAAAGGGAATGAAACAAAACACCCTCACAAATTTCTCTCACCTTAAAAATCAGCTATAAATAATAAACAACCCCAAAATGTAGCTGCAAGGAACCCCGCATCAAAAAAGTTAAAAATTAAAGACAAAACATTTAAAAATTTCCAATGAGTAAAATGCATATTGTATAAAAAAAAATCTGTTTTAAAAAAAATTTAAAATGTAGGGAATTAATTAGCGCTAAAAGAGAGAGAGGAGTGGAGGAGTGGGAGGAGAGAGAGAGAGAGAGACAGACAGACAAAAGGAAACAAGAGACGGAGAGAGAGAACAGACAAAACTGAAAACAACATCCCCCAACCCCCCAAACCCCCAAAAAAAACAAAAACAAAAACAACAAAACAACAACAACAAAACAAACAACAACCCCAGAAAGCCACTCAGAAGACTCAAGCAAAAAAGACACTATGAAAAAAAACTCTGCAAAACGATGCAAACGGGCTTGTTTTTCCCCAAAAAGGGCATTGCTGATTTTTTTCTGGTATTGCTGTTTTTTGATCATTTTTTTTTACCCAATTGGTAGGGGGAAAAAGTGTTGATCCCACTTGCTCCATAACTGTTATGCTTCTGTCTCTCCTGTCTCTCTCTCTTTTCTGTCCTCCGTCTGTCTCTCCTCGTGGCGTTTCGTCACCCTGAGTTGTGCCAGCTCGTTTTATATTTGGTAAACCCTTTTAGATAAGAGATATTTTGGGTTTTTTAAAGATATTTTGTAACTGACTTTTGTTTTTGTTGCTGTTTTAAAATAACATATTTGTTGTGTTGCGCTCCCCCCCCCCCACTAAGTACTAAATGTTCGGTAACCCCCTTCATGATGGGCCAAGGGGGCTTTTTAAATTTAAAATCTTTCGAGTTCGATTCTCTCTTCTCTCTCTCCCCTTTCTCTCTCTCTCTCCTCTCTCTTTTTTTTTTCTCTCTCTCTCTCTCTCCTCTCTTTTTTTCTCTTCTCTCTCTCTCTCTCTCTTTTCTCTCTCTTCCTCTCTCTCTTTTCTCTCTCTCTCTCCTTTTTCCTCTCTTCCTCTTTTTTCCCTCTCTCTCTGTCTCTTCGTACTTCCCCCTCTTCCCCCTTTCCCCCATCTTCCCCCAATCCTTCTACTTTATGTGGAATGTTATTTTGATACTTTGTACATGCTTTTTCTGTTAAATACAAAATCAATACAATCTTGTTTTAATTTTCTTTTTTTTTTTCATTCCGCTGGTGCCTTTCGGCGTCGCGGGAGACACAGAGTCTGCTGCAGCAAGGGGGGGGCTTGATTTTTTTTTGGACGGTCAGGGGCTCGCAGGGTGTCAGCCAGGGTTTTCGCCCCATCTTTCCCTTGGTCTCCCTCGGGCTTTAGCCTTTTTGGTTTGGTGGTGTATGCCGTGGGGCGGGTTGGTTTTGGGCGGCTTTTTGTGAGGTGCCAAACCCACCGACCCTTTGTTGTTCGATATGGGGGAGATTTGGGTGTTATCCGCCCCATGTCTCTGACACCTCATTCTTGATTTTTGTCGCTTGGTTTTTGTTGACGTTTTTCCCCGGCAGTGCTTTTACATGTCCCATTTTTCTCTAAGGCTTTTTTAGGGCCTGTCTGACAGGGTAGTGAGTGTTGGAAAAAAGAGGGCGTTGATGATTTTTGCCTTGGTGCTCTTTGGGATGCTGGAATTTTTTTAAAGGGGGGGGAAAATTTTAAAACTGACTGCGTTCGCTTTGGGATCTTTTTTCATCTCTCTGCCCAAATTTTCCATCTTCAGTGAAGAGGCTTGCCAAGGTATATAAATTTTTTGGGTTTTTTTAAACTGGGGCCGTTGAGTTGATTTCCCGCTTTCTGGATTTCTGCTGACAGAAAAACTTCCGTTTTGGTGATACTGATCTTCATTTCATACCTCTCGCAAGTTGTGTTGATTTGGTCTGTGGTTTTTGAAGAGCTGCTTTTTTCGGATTCATAAAGGCGGTGTCAGCAAATAAAGTTCGTTCAGGGCCTCAAGTCTGGGTTTGGTTTCCCTTTGTAATTGGGGTCCATGTAATCACGAAGAAAAGGGGGAAGAGAGTACGCAGCCTTGCGACCCCTGATGTAACCGGGAAACCGTCGGTTTTCCCACTGGCTGTTGGGAGCGCTTACGTTGAATAGATGCTCTGATGTTATCAAGCAACTGCCCCTTCCGTCGTACTGCCCAGGATTTCCCAGAGCTTGTCTCTGTTGACTGGGTCGAAAAGTTTTTTCTCTTGATAACGAATCTTTCAGGTCTTGGTTGATTCGATGGCCTTTCCCCAAGCTGCGGGATGGGAAAAGGCATCTGTGCCCCTCTTCCTTTCGAAAGCCAAAACTGGGCATTGTCTAGGTGTTCTGCTTTGGCTCTTGTGCGCTGTTCCAGAACTTTGCATACATTTTCCCTCGGGGCTGAGAATTTAATCCCCTCTGAGGTGCTGCAGTCTCTCTTGCTCCCCTTTCCCTTTTCCAAATTTGGCCCAATTGTTTTTGCCAGTCCATTGGTCTTTCCTCTCTTCCCCGGCTTTGGGAAGATGAGGTGACCCACTTAAAATCCCGTTTTTCCGATGCAAGGTGGCTTCAGTTGTTATGCGCATCGCCGCCGCTTTGCCCTTTTGGGTGGTCTTAAGTTTTTTCTTGTTTCAGCTTCAAGGATTTGGGGGTCTAATGGTTTTTTTATAGCGTTTGGTGAGAAAATAGAGTGGGGGTTGTGCTCCAGTGGGTTTTTAAAAAATCTTTTAAAAAAACTTTTTATCGTTTTAGAATTTTCCTCTTCTTTGTGCAGTGCCTCTCCATTTGCATCGTTTTCTCTGTTGTTGGATTGAATGGCTCTTCTTACTCTCATCGTCTTCCACTTTGAAAAAATTTTCTTGGGGAGTTCTTGCAAATTTTACTTAACTTTTTTCCATAAGTCGCCCAAAATCTTTCTTTTTAGGGTTCACAACACGTTTACTATGTCTTCTCGGATTTGTACTTTTACGTAGTCCTCTTCTGTCTTTGGGCTTGGCCCAAACTTTTTTAAAAGCTGCTTTTTTCTTGATGGCTTCCTTTTACCCCTTTGGGTTTCCCCAAACGTGGCTTTCCCCGTTTTTTTCCCCCACATTTCTTTGTCCCCCAAATTCCCTTAAGGGTTCAAAGAGCTGGGGTTTTAGGTGTCCAGGGCTTCTCCATGTTTTGGAAGGTGTATCAATAGAGTCAAGTTTCACCTTGATCACTATGGATTTGGGTTTTGCACTTTTTTCTTTCCGTTTTAGGGGGGTTTATCTTTTTAGGGGTGGCCTTTCTAGCAGTTTTTATTTTTTTTCTGAGTACTGGGGGGGATAGAATGACGGGTGTGGTCAGTGTCAAGGTTGGGATTTGGGGGTAGCTTTTGAGTCTTTGATGGGGTAAAAGTGTTTAGTCTTGCAAATTTTTATAAAGTCGTTTTTAGACGAGATGTTAAAGGTCGCTCCACTTGTACAAATGTAAATTTGGAGGCTTTGGGCGGGAAAAAAGGGGTTTTTGATGATCAGATCATGCTCTGCACTAGTTCCGCACTGGTTCCCGTTGTAAATTTCAAGGTGTTTGTGGTCCTGTGGGGGCCAAGATGTTTTTTTCCACGGGGTTTTTTCTCTCACCAACTCTGTCGTTGAAATCACCCATAATACAGGTCCCCTTTGTCAGGGGTGCTGTTTATGAGGGTCGGAAAAATCTTGAAAGAAAGTCTTTCTCCTCTTCTGTGTACGAATCGTTACACGTGATATGCTTGGATATAGAGACATTTTTTTGGACTTTCTTTAAAAACCCATTTTAATCAGTCTTTTTGATAATGTTCTGCGCCTGAATTTTTTTGCTATTTGGGGGGTAGGATGAATCCCATCATGCGTTGCTCTCTGGTCTTTCCCGACTCCACGAGAACAAAGTTTGAAGGGTTTCTTTCGTTTTTGTCCTTTCTTTCCCAGCGTCTGAATGGCCCCTGTGGAGTCTTTCTTTTGGTCATGAATTTCCAATTTCTGGTTCCTTGTTTTTTTAGGCCCCAGATTTCCTGTTCCATGGTCACTGTTCCTTCCGATTTCCGTTTCCATTTCGAGGTCGTTTTCCGTTGGTTTTCCGTCCGTTTTTATTCTTTCAGTTTTCTTTGCGGGTTTATAAACACTGTCGGTTTCAGGGAGTCCAGCTTTTACCAGGCCCCGTTAGCCCGTTGCCTGTTTTCCGTTTCCCCCGACGTGGACGAGGGGTTTGGGTTTGGGGGAAAAATTTTTTTAATTGATTTGATTTTTAACTGAGGGCTTTTCCCCCAATCGAGGGGATGCCCGGGCCCTTTTTGCATAAAAAGCATCCCCCAAACTTCGGGTTTCTGTGCTAGGGAATTCCTCTTTTCTTTCCCCCCTTTGTTTTGCCTTGTTGCTTGTCTTCCTGTCACTTCTTTCTTTTTCTGTCTCTGCTTTCTTGGTCCATTCCCTGTCCTTTTTCCAGAAAAATTTAAAATGTTAAAAATTTCTCCCATGAATTTTGGATGTGCTGAGCTGGCTTGACAGGGTTTTTTAACGGCAGCCAACGCATTTTTGCTGATAAACAGACAACAAAGTTGTGTTGAGCGTTCGACCGCAAAGAAGAAATAAATAATAATAAAATAATAATAATAATAATAAAAGTAGGAAAATTTTTTTAGCGTGAATCTTGTAAAGCAACAAAACAAAGCCCAGATGATTTTTTTTTTAAATCGAAGATAAGGAAAAAAGCCTAGTGCTTTTTTTTTACATCCAGTCCCCGTGTGTATGCGGTTTGTAAATTTTGGGCATCTGTTCCCACCGGGACACAAGGCCCACTCTTACGAAAAAGGGAACAGGATTTAAAGTGTGCGCAAGATGTTCTGCATACATTCGCACCGGGGGC
>CM054138.1:70461904-70481904 GCA_028751875.1 Rapana venosa
CAACCCGGGTTCGAATGCCGTTCAAGAGGATTTTTTCCTCTTGAGTTAACATCAGTGCAGACTCCGCTGTCCCATAAAGTCCTTCGGATGAGACTATAAACGGAGGTCCCGTGTGCGAACGTAAGAACATCATGCGCACACGTTAAATCCTGTTCCGCCTTTTGAAAGAGTAGGCCATTGTGTGCCGGTGGGAACAGCAAACAAAATTTACAAAACTGCATACACACAGGGACTGGATGTAAAAAAAAGCACACTAGCGCTTATTCCATTATCTCGACATAAATCAATCAATAAATAAACAAATAAATAAATAAAATCAAAATTTTTTTTACCACTTTCTTTTTTGTTTAAAATTTTGTATAGGGTTTTCTTGTTTTTTCCCCTTTCTTTTCATTTTTGTTTATTTGTTTTTCGTTACTCAGCTAGGGTCCCGAAGCTCACTAATGTTGATATTTTGCGTAGGCGACCGTTTTTAAAAAACAAATTATCCATCATTAAGGTAGCCAAATTCAGACTTCAGGGATGCTTGTTTGCTTATGACAGTCATTTTTTTTCTAAATAATTGTAACCCACACATTTCTTTTGTCCTCTCCCTTTCCTCCATTGCCTGTTTATTGCACCCTCAAAGAGAAAACAGAAAGAAGTATTAGAGAGGAGAAAGAAAGAAAAAAGAACAAAAACAAGAAGAGATGATGAGTGGGCAGAGGGTGAGAGGGAAGGGAGGAGAGGGAAAGAGATTTCAGAAGTACAAAAGAAGGGAAAGAAAAGCCCTGTTTACATTTACACAATGCGAAACAGTTGGTGTTTTTTTTGGTGTTAGTCTTCTTTGATTTTCTGGTGCCGTCATTGTTCTTGTTGTAAATACGCTCGTTTCCTCCTCGTTCTCAGCAGGAATCTGAAAGTTGTTGATAGGGAAACTTCGGCTTGTGTTTGCAATTGTGATTTGTGTGTTTCTGTGGTTGTATCTCTATGCTTTTTGTTTGTGTGTGTTTCTGTGTTTGTGTATTCTGTTTTTTTTTCTTTGTGTCTGTGTTTGTATCTCTGCTTTTTGTTTTCTTTGTGTGTTTCTGTTTGTGTTCTATTTGTTTTCTTTGTGTGTTTTTGTATTTGTATCTCTGCTTTTTGTTTTGCTTGTGCGTCTCTGTAATCTCTGTTTTTCTTTTCTTTGTGTCTGTGTATCTCTCTGGTTCTCTGTTCTTTATGTGTATCTTTGTAAATATATCTGCTTTATGTTTTCTTTGTGTGTCTGTACCTCTCTGATTTTCTTGTCTTTGTGTGTCTTTTTGTATCTCTCTGATTTTTTCTTTGTCTCTTTCTTTGTCTCTGTGTGTTAATCTGTGCCTTTCCTTCGTCCTCCACTTTCTTCTCTTCTTCTTTCCGCTTCTTTTTTCTACCCATTCTTGTACTCTTCAAGAGCTGAGAGAGAGAGAGACAGACAGACAGAGACAATGACAATGACAATGACAATGTTTAATGAATTTAGGCCTCTGCCCATTTTCATGGGGTACATAAATGTCTACAGATACATGAATGCATATATCAAGAAAAGTGACGCCAATGAAAAGTGAAAAAACCCCACATATAAATATAAATAAATGACATCAAGATTTGCAAAATTCTATGTATACTGGAGACTGAGTTTACTGTTTTTGAGTTTAAAGGCTTTGTACAAAAACCATGATAGTTGTCTGATTATTGACACATTCTGGGTGGCCATAAGACTCACATACTTTGCTTTCTGAAAATGAATGGGAATCTCCTTCAGCGTGTTTGGTCTCAAAGTAGAGTATGTGTCACACTGAAAACACATATGAAGTTCATTTTCTTCTGACCCTGGACAAAATGGACATTCATTGTTTATATTATCTGCACACACATAACGATTCTTATGGATTCGGAGGTCACTGATTCCAAGCCGTACTCGAATAAAAATGTCTCTGAAACACTTTTGCTGCACACAACCTAAATAAGTTTCTGGGATAAGGGAAGACTTGAAACACGCGTAAAGATTAAATCTGTCACTGTTACAAACACTTGTCATCCATTCTTGCATGTACACGTCCAAGAGTTTCTGCTTAAATGATAGCAAGAAATGCCTCTCGTTATCAACTCTTTGGTTTATCCAAACATACCCAAACCCAACACTTTGTAACATATGTTTAAGTTTAGAAACCCAGTTTATTTTACCAGATTCGTCTAAGCTCATCAGCATTTGATAAGCTTGTTTTGGCAGTCGAGTATAATCCATTTTAAGTATACGAAGCCAATATTTAACTGCACGCATGCGACAGTTGATTTGTAAAGGATACCTCCCGAAGTCACCATATACCATTTTATTTGGAGTGCGGCTGGAAACATTTAAAAATCTCTTGCAAGCGAATAAATGTACTGACTCAACCAAATGATTTTCAGACAAAATGCCCCACACTTCAGAAGAATACAGAAGAATTGGTTGAATTTTAGTGTCAAATATTTTGAAAAATGTTTTCCTAGACATATTATTATATTGGTTATATATTCTGACAATATCAAATAGCGCTCTTTTGCCCTTTTTTGCAAGGTGTTTGGCATTTTCATTCAAACTCATGGTGGTTGTAAACGTAAAGCCTAGATACACATATTTGTTCACCACTTCTACAGGAACACCGTCAACAAACCACTTCTCACTCCTACCTAGGAATCCTCCTTTTCTGAAAGCCATAACTTTTGTCTTTTCTTTGTTAATTTTCAGACCAAGATCAGTACATACTTTAAGCATACAGTTAATCTGGTTTTGTAGTCCATTTGGTGTGCAAGACAACTACACGAGATCATCTGCAAATAGTAGAATAAATAATTCAGCTAAACCTGGTAGCAGTTGTATTCCATGTTTCCCCTGATCTTCTAGACATATCACTAACTCATTTATTACAACCGAAAACAATGTGGGGCTTAGAACACAACCTTGGCGCAAACCCCGTGGACATTCAAACAAGTCTGTATAGCTGTTGTTTACTCTGACACATGACATAACTTCCCTGTAAATTGATTTAATGGAATTTAGAAATACAGAAGATGTGCCAGCGTTGCTTAAAGCCTTTATCATTATGCTTCGTTGAACAGAATCAAAGGCCTTGGGCAAATCTACAAATGCAACATATAGTTTTCCTTTCTTTTTAGATAAGCTTTTCTGAATGACTGAATACAGAGTAAATATATGGTCTGTTGTGGAGTAACCTTTCCTAAAACCAGCCTGATTTTCTGGAATTTTGTCATGGTCTTCTAACCAGTTGTAAAGTCTCTTATTTAGAATAGCAGTATAACATTTACCCATAACACTAAGCAGTGACACTCCTCTATAATTATCAGCTACATCTACTGATCCCTTTTTGTGTATCGGCACAATAGCTCTGGTCCAAATAGTTGGATACTTGCCATTCAAAAAAATTTCATTGAAAAATTCAGTAATAAACTCTAACAGTAACTTGTCTGCTGACTTCAATATTTCTGCAAAAACATTGTCAAAACCACAAGCTTTTCCTATTTTTAATTTCTTTATTGATGTTAAGACTTCATGCTTGGAGATAGGATTATCAAGCTCCTCGACAAAAGGGAGGGTGTCATTCGGAAAGGTTTCTTCCTCTGAGCTACAACCAGCATTAAAAACATTCTGAAAGTGTTTAAACCCGTCTTCCTTAGTAATCTGATTACTTGCCTGTTTCTTTTTCCCAAGACCTAAAGTTATATTAACTTCTCTCCAAAAGAGTTTTGGGTCTGTTATGTTGTCAGCTAGATATTGAGTTGCACTTGACCTAAAACTTTGTTTCTTAGCTCTTAGAACTTTACGATATTCAGTCCTAGCCTGAACAGCATTTTGCCGATCTACTGTACGTTGTGTTCTTTTAAATCTGCGCATTTTCGCCCTTGCTTCCTTCCTCAAATCAAAACACTCTTTATCAAACCAGCGAGGTTCTCTTTTATCATTGTTAGTCTTAACCCTCTTCATCATACATTTGCTTGCAGTTTTTAAACATTCATTAAATTCCTCTAATGCCTTGTCAATGTCTAACTTGATAAGTGACCTTGCCTTTTCTAAATTACCTTGGTTAATAGTTGAAGTTAACGACTCTAAGAATACCCCAACTTTTTCATTATCCCACAAAAGCTTCTCAAACGATTGTACATTCTGCCCTGCATTGCTGTCAGAATTTATATTGAGAACACTCTTGAGCATCAAAATAACAGGTAAATGATCTGACTCAACATATGTAGTGTCCACAATAAGAGAGACCAAAAAATCATTGTAACACAAACTGTTTGATACAATAAAATAATCTACAGTGCTTGATCCAGTATTAGAAATGAAAGTTTCACTGTCATCAAAGCCAAACATCTTTACTCCATTAAGTATAGAGCAATCTAAAATATCACACAATGATAACAACTGAGTACCAAATCCATTCAGACAGACAGAGACATAGGCACAGAGACAGAGAGATACAGACAGACGGAAACAAAGAGACAGAGAGAGCGAGAGAGGGGAGAGAAAGAGAGACAGAAAGAGAGAGGAGAGAGAGAGAGAGAGAGAGAGGAGGAAGAGAGAGAGAGAGAGAGAGAGAGAGAGAGAGAGAGAGAAAGAAAGAAAGAAAGAGAGAGAGAGAGAGAGAGAGAGAGAGAGATGAGAGAGAGAGAGAGAGAGAGAGAATCAGAAATATATACTTAACCCACCACCTCCCCAATATAAAAAAAAGACTATCTGCTGTACTCAAACAAATTTGCCCTACGAATTCAGTGCTGCATTATTTATAACCAAGCATTCTGGCAGGTCATTTAACGTCCATATTACCTTTGGCACCCTCGGCATATAACTCAGATTTTATGTTCCCTACTGCACATTTTTCTCTCTATCCATTGCCTCTAAGGGAATTTCTGTGTATCCTAAAGTTAGTCCCAGAAACCGTAAAAGTCCAGAATCCAGATTGTGAAATATTTCTTTCAGAACTGTGTTAGTAGATAAACTGACAGCAGGCTATTTTAGGAAATATTTGGGGTCTTTGATAAAATAGCATCATTTGTATTTGTTGGTAGTTTTGGAGAAATTGTGGACACGGTTTTCTGGGGAAGAGGGATTTTCATTCAAAAGGATGTTAAGTACTAATGTTCCATGAAAGCATTTGTTCCTTGACGTTTTATAAGGTGTTTGTGCTGGTGGGTAAAAAAAGATTGCAAGCTTTGGGTGTAAAGTTATTATTATTTTTAAAGGGTTTTTTCACCCGTTGTCCTCTGACCACACCTTGCCATGTCGTTCAATCAACTGGGCCACTTTGTAGGCAGCTGTTGACGGGATAGCCTAGTGGTTAGAACACTGTGCTCGCAATCTGACGACCCGGGTTCGATTCCCGTTCAAGGGGATATTTTCCCCTGGAGTTAACATCAGTGCCGACTCCAATCTCCCCAAAAGTCCTTCGGATGAGACTATAAACCGAGGCCCCGTGTGCGAAAGCACGCAGAACATCTTGCGTACACGTTAAATCCTGTTCCGCTTTTCGTAAGTGTAGGCCATTGTCTGCCGATGGGAACAGATGACAAAATTTACAAAACCGCATACACACGAGGACTAGATGTAAAAAAAAAAGCACATAAGTGCTTATTCAATTATCCTCGATATAAAAGAATAGAATAAAATAAAACATGGAAGATGACCTGTTCAAACGTGTGTGGAAGGGAGGAGTGTTGACAGCCACTTCAAGAGGTGTTGGACTGTGTAGCTTGGCACTGACAAGTTTTTAGCTTGTCGGCCATGGGGAGAACTTCTGTCTCCCACTGCACTTAAGACCGAGTCACTGATCAGTAACTCCTGGCTGGCAGTGGGAACTGACTTTCTCCTCAGTGCACCTAATGGTCCTGGGAAGGGAACGGTTGAAGAGGTATTTTAGAGCTGAAATGGACAATGATTTTTAACAAAATATCATTTTACCAAATGGTAGTGAAGAAACCGCCCTCAATATGCTGGCCCTAGAGAAGTGAGGTCTCTGACGCCTCGCTCCCCTACGACCTTATAGGTTATGGGACTCCTTTACCTTTTTACCTTAGTGAAGAAATGGGGGGGAGGGGGGGGGGGGGGTGGAAGGAATGGTTTGGGGCTGGGTTTTTCGCCAAGGTCCAGGAGTGAAATATCATGGTTAGAGGGGACTGTCATTCACTCTTTTTGTTGGAGAGTTCGAAATGTCCGAGAGGGAGTCACTGAAAGGAATTTTGGGGAAGTGGTTAGTTTGTTGGTGGGAGCCTTTCTAGCGGAGGTGACTGACTGAATGTTGAAGTAGGATGCCGAATATGATGAATCAGGTTAGTGGCAGATATCATAGGTGGGAAAAGAGATGTGGATGAAGGTGTGGGAAAAGAGATGTCGATGAAGGTAACCGTCTTGTGAGTGTTGTACTGAATTTCAGTTTGATAGACATGTCAAAAAGGTTGTGTTCATATCCTTCTAAAACCACACCATCCTGCTTCATCATGTATACACCATCTTACAACCATTTAAGTTATCCCCTCCCTTTGTAAGAATATTGGTTGTTCCCTTCCTGTCACTATGTTTCAAAAGGTTGTTATTTCACAACCTCTCAATGCTAAATAAGTTTTTATCTTCTCCCCCTTGTAGAAGTTTGTTTTCCCCTCCTCCTATTTGAAGTTGTTATCTTCACCCTTCCTGTTGAAGTTTGTTTATCCTCTCCTGTTGTGAATTGTCTTCCCCTCCTGTTGAAGTTTGTTTTCATACTCCTTTTGTTGAAAATTTGTTTTCTCTTCTCCTGTTGAAGTTTTACTTCCTCTTCCTCCTGTGTGAAGTTTGTTTCTCTTTTTTTGAAGTTTGTTTTCTTCTCCTGTTGAAGTTTGTTTACTCCTCTTCTCCTGTTGAAGTTTGTTTCTTCTTTCCTTGTTGAAGTTTGTTTTCTTCCTCCTGTTGAAGTTTGTTTTTTTCCCCTGTTGAAGTTTGTTTTCTTCCATCCTCAGTTGAAGTTTGTTTTTCCTCCTCCTCTTTGAAGTTTGTTTTTTCCTCCTTTTGTTGAAGTTTTTTTCTTCTCTCCTGTTGAAGTTTGTTTTCCTCCTCCTTCTCCTGTTGAAGTTTGTTTTCTTCCTCCTTCTCCTGTTGAAGTTGTTTTTTTCCTCCTTCTCCTGTTGAAATTTGTTTTCTTCCTCCTTCTCCTGTTGAAGTTGTTTTTTCTTTCTCTGTTGAAGTTTGTTTTCTCCTCTTCTCCTGTTGAAGTTTGTTTTCTTCCTCCTTCCTCCTGTTGAAGTTTGTTTTTCTTTCTCTGTTGAGTTTGTTTTTCTCCTTTCTCCTGTTGAAGTTTGTTTTCTTCTTTCTCCTGTTGAAGTTTGTTTTCTCCCCCTGTTGAAGTTTGTTTTCCTTTCCTGTTGAAGTTTGTTTTCTTCTTTCTCCTGTTGAAGTTTGTTTTCTTCCTCTTGTTGAAGTTTGTTTCTTCTCTCCTCTCCTCCTGTTGAAGTTTGTTTTCTTCCTCTCTCTGTTGAAGTTTGTTTTCTTCCTCCTTCTCCTGTTGAAGTTTGTTTTCTTCTTCCTCCTGTTGAATTTTTTCTTCCCTCCTGTTGAAGTTTGTTTTCTTCCTGTTGAAGTTTTTTGCTTTCTCCTCTTGTTGAAGTTTGTTTTTTCTTCTTGTTGAAGTTTTTTTTCTTCTTTCTCCTGTTGACGTTTTGTTTTCCTCCTCCTTCTCCTGTTGAAGTTTGTTTTCTTCCTCCTCCTCCTGTTGAAGTTTGTTTTCTTCCTCCTCCTCCTGTTCAAGTTTGTTTTCTTCCTCGTGTAGAAGTTTGTTTTCTTCCTCGTGTTGAAGTTTGTTTTCTTCCTCCTCCTCCTGTTGAAGTTTGTTTTCTTCCTCCTCCTGTTGAAGTTTGTTTTCTTCCTCCTCCTCCTGTTGAAGTTTGTTTTCTTCCTCCTCCTGTTGAAGTTTGTTTTCTTCCTCGTATTGAAGTTTTTTTTCTTCCTCCTCCTCCTGTTGAAGTTTGTTTTCTTCCTCCTCCTCCTGTTAAAGTTTGTTTTCTTCCTCCTCCTCCTGTTAAAGTTTGTTTTCTTCCTCCTCCTCCTGTTGAAGTTTGTTTTCTTCCTCCTCCTCCTGTTGAAATTTGTTTTCTTCTTCCTCCTCCTGTTGAAGTTTGTTTTCTTCTTCCTCCTCCTGTTGAAGTTTGTTTTCTTCCTCTCCTCCTGTTGAAGTTTGTTTTCTTCCTCCTCCTCCTGTTGAAGTTTGTTTTCTTCTTCCTCCTCCTCCTGTTAAGTTTGTTTTCTTCCTCCTCCTCCTGTTAAAGTTTGTTTTTCTTCCTCCTCCTCTTTGAAGTTTGTTTTTTCTTCCTCCTCCTCCTGTTGAAGTTTGTTTTCTTCCTCCGCTCCTGTTGAAGTTTGTCTTCCTTTGTTGAAGTTTGTTTTCTTCCTCCTCCTCCTGTTGAAGTTTGTTTTCTTATTCCTCCTCCTCCTGTTGAAGTTTGTTTCTTCCTCCTCCTCCTGTTGAAGTTTGTTTCTTCCTCTCCCCCTTTGTTGAAGTTTGTTGTCTTCCTCCTCCTCCTGTTGAAGTTTGTTTGTCTTCCTCCCTCTCCTGTTGAAGTTTGTTTTCTTCCTCCTCCTGTTGAAGTTCGTTTTTTCTCCTTCTCCTCCTGTTGAAGTTTGTTTTCTTCCTCCTCCTGTTGAATTTTGTTTTCTTCCTCCTCCTCCTGTTGAAATTTGTTTTCTTCTTCCTCCTCCTCCTGTTGAAGTTTGTTTTCTTCTTCCTCCTCCTCCTGTTGAAGTTTGTTTTCTTCCTCCTCCTGTTGAAGTTTGTTTTCTTCTTTCTCCTGTTGAAGTTTGTTTTCTTCCTCCTCCTCCTGTTGAAGTTTGTTTTCTTCCTCCTTCTCCTGTTGAAGTTTGTTTTCTTCCTCCTCCTCCTGTTGAAGTTTGTTTTCTTCCTCCTTCTCCTGTTGAAGTTTGTTTTCTTCCTCCTTCTCCTGTTGAAGTTTGTTTTCTTCCTCCTCCTCCTGTTGAAGTTTGTTTTCTTCCTTCTCCTCCTGTTGAAGTTTGTTTTCTTCCTTCTCTTTTTGTTGAAGTTTGTTTTCTTCCTCCTCTCCTGTTGAAGTTTGTTTTCTTCCTTCTCTTCCTGTTGAAGTTTGTTTTCTTCCTCCTCCTCCTGTTGAAGTTTGTTTTCTTCCTTCTCTTCCTGTTGAAGTTTGTTTTCTTTCTTCTCTTCCTGTTGAAGTTTGTTTTCTTCCTTCTCTTCCTGTTGAAGTTTGTTTTCTTCCTTCACCTCCTGTTGAAGTTTGTTTTCTTCCTTCTCTTCCTGTTGAAGTTTGTTTTCTTGTTTCTCCTGTTGAAGTTTGTTTTCTTCTTCCTCCTCCTCCTGTTGAAGTTTGTTTT
Source organism: Rapana venosa (assembly GCA_028751875.1). Taxonomy (NCBI): domain Eukaryota; kingdom Metazoa; phylum Mollusca; class Gastropoda; order Neogastropoda; family Muricidae; genus Rapana; species Rapana venosa. Next base: position 70,471,269 of record CM054138.1, read on the forward strand.
CTTCCTTCATCTCCTGTTGAAGTTTTTTTTCCTTCCTCCTCCTTTTGAAGTTTGTTTTCTTCTTCCTCCTGTTGAAGTTTGTTTTCTTCCTCCTCCTGTTGAAGTTTGTTTTCCTCTTCCTCCTGTTAAAGTTTGTTTTCCTCTTCCTCCTGTTGAAGTTTTTTTTTCTTCCTCTTGTTGAAGTTTGTTTTCTTCCTCTTTCTATTGGAAGTTTGTTTTCTTCCTCCTTGTGTTGTAGTTTGCTCTCTTACTCCTCCTCCTGTTGCAGTTTTTCTTCCTCCTTCTTCTGTTGAAGTTTGTTTTGTTCCTCCTCGTCCTGTTGAAGTTTGTTTTCCTTTTTTCCTCCACTGTTTTCTTCCTCCTCCGTTGAAGTTAATTTTCTTCCTCCTTTTGCTGTTGATGTTTGTTTTCTTTCTCTTGTTGAAGTTTGTTTTCTTCCTCCTTTTGCTGTTGATGTTTGTTTTCTTCCTCTTGTTGAAGTTTGTTTTCTTCCTCCTTTTGCTGTTGATGTTTGTTTCTTTCTCTTGTTGAAGTTTGTTTTCTTCCCCCTTTTGCTGTTGCTGTTTGTTTTCTTCCTCCTCCTGTTGAAATTTGTTTTCTTCCTCCTCTTGTTGATGTTTGTTTTCTTTCTCCTGTTGAAGTTTGTTTTCTGCATCCTGTTGAGTTTTTTTCCCTTCCTGCTCCCCCTGTTGAAGTTTGTTTTCTTCCTCCTTCTCCTGTTGAAGTTTGTTTTCTTCCTCCTCCTGTTGAAGTTTTTTTTCTTCCTCTTCCTCCTGTTGAGGTTTGTTTTCTTCCTCCTCTTCCTGTTGAAATTTGTTTTCTTCATCATGATAAAGTTTATTTTCGCCTTCCTGTTGAAGTTTGTTTTCTTCCACTTACTCCTGTTGAAGTTTGTTTTCTTCCTCCTCCTCCTGTTGAAGTTTGTTTTCTTCCTCCTCCTCCTGTTGAAGTTTGTTTTCTTCCTCCTCCTCCTGTTGAAGTTTGTTTACTTCCTCCTCCTGTTGAAGTTTGTTTTCTTCCTTCTCCTCCTGTTGAAGTTTGTTTTCTTCTTCCTCCTCCTGTTGAAGTTTGTTTTCTTCCTTCTCCTCCTGTTGAAGTTTGTTTTCTTCCTCCTCCTCCTGTTGAAGTTTGTTTTCTTCTTCCTCCTCCTGTTGAAGTTTGTTTTCTGCCTCCTCCTCCTGTTGAAGTTTGTTTTCTGCCTCCTCCTCCTGTTGAAGTTTGTTTTCTTCCTCCTCCTATGGATGTTTTTTTCTTCCTCCTCCTGTTGAAGTTTGTTTTCTTCATGTTGTTTGTTTTTGTCCTTCTCCGCCATATTGATTATTATTTTAAAAAACTTCCCATTCCATGTTATGTTTTTCCTTTATTGTGTGATGTTTTTATTAGGATTGTTTTTTTCTTTTGCCATGTTGACGTTTGACTCCTTCGAAGTTCTCTTTATTTGTTGCCATGTTGATGTTTTTGCTCCCTCTGTATTGTTAATTCTTTCTTTTCCGCCATGTTGATGGTTTTTCGTTTGCTATGTTGACGATTTTTTCCCTCCTCTGCAACACTTTGTTTTTCCATTTTCCGCCATGTTGATCTTTTAACTCTTCCTCCGCCATCTTGATATTGCTTTTCTTCTTTTCCAGCAATGCTGGTAAATCTTTTCTTTTCCAGAATGTTTCCTTTATTTCCGCCATATTCATTTCTTCTTCTTCTTCCTCCGCCATGTTGATGTTTCTTTTCTTCTTCCTCCGCCATGTTGATGTTTCTTTTCTTCTTCCTCCGCCATGTTGATGTTTCTTTTCTTCCTCCGCCATGTTGATGTTTCTTTTCTTCTTCCTCGCCATGTTGAGTTTCTTTTCTTCTTCCTCCGCCATGTTGATGTTTCTTTTCTTCTTCCTCTGCCATGTTGATGTTTCTTTTATTCCGCCATGTTGTTGTTTCTTTAATTCCGCCATGTTGATGTTTCTTTTATTCTGCCATGTTGTTGTTCCTTTAATTCCGCCATGTTGATGTTCCTTTTATTCCGCCATGTTTGTTTTGTTTTCCTTTAATTTTGCCGCCTTGTTGATGTTGCTTTTATTCCGCACATTTTTTTTGATGTTGTTTCTTTTATTCCGCCATGTTGATGTTTCTTTTCTCCAGCCATGAAGACTTTTGTTTCTTTTTTTCCCTTCATGTTCAGGTTTTTATTCTTCCACCAAGTTGATGTTTTTGTTTCACCATGTTGATGTTGTTGTTCTTCAGATTTTTTATTTTTCTTCTTCTTCCTCACTTTGTTGACGTTCTTCGTCTTCTTCCCCTGTCCTGTTTTTTTTTCTTCTTTAGCCATTTTGATGGTTTCCCCTTCCTCTGCCACATTGAACTTTCTTTCCTTCTTCTTCCATGTTCACGTTTCTTTTTTTCGCCATGTTGAGGTTTTCTTCCGCTATGTTGATGTTTTCATTCTTCCACCATATAAATGTTTTTCTTCTTCATTGGCCATGTTGATGTTTTCTTTCTTTTCCTGCCATGTTGGTGTTTTTATTCTTCTGCCATGCGGATGTTTTTTTTTCTTCTGTGATGTTGATGTTATTTTTTTGCAATACTGATTTTTTCCCTCTGCCATGTTGGAATTTTGAATTCCTCTGCAATGTTGATGTTTTTATTCTTCCGACATGTTGTTGTTTTAGTTTTTCTGATGTGTTATTGTTTTTATTTTCTGCCGTGTTATGTTTTTTATTCTTCTGCCCCGTTATTTCTTTTTTCTTCTTCTGCTATGTCAATGTTTTCTTTTCTTCCGCCATTTGTTGTTTCATCTTCTTCCGCCATGTTTTCTTTTCTTTCTCTTTCCGCCATGTTGTTGTTTCTTTCTTCTTCCCCCAAATGTTGTTTTTCTTCCACAATAGTGTTTTTTTCTTTTCTTCTTTCACCATGTGTTGTTCCTTTTCTTCTTTCACCATGTTGTTGTTCCTTTTCTTCTTTCACCATGTTGTTTTTTTCTTTTCTTCTTTCACCATGTTGTTTCTTTTCTTCTTCCGCCATGTTGTTGTTTTTCTTTCTCCGCCATGTTGTTTCTTTTCTTCTACACCATGTTGTTTCTTTTCTTCTCCGCCATGTTTTTGTTTCTCTTCTTCTTCCGCCATGTTGTTGTTTCTTTTCTTCCTCTTGCGCCATGTTGTTGTTTCTTTTCTCTTCCGCCATGTTGTTTTTTTTTCCTTCTACCGCCATGTTGTTTCTTTTTCTTCTTCCCCCATGTTGTTTCTTTATTTTTTCCGCCATGTTGTTGTTTCTTTTTTTTTTCTACCGCCATGTTTGTTTCTTTTCTTCTTCTAACCGCCATCTTGTTTTTTTTCTTCTTCAAACCGCCATCTTTTTTGTTTCTTTTCTTCTTCTTCCGCCATGTTGTTTTTTCTTCTTCAATATGTTTTTCTTTTCTTTTTCTTCTGCCATGTTGTTGTTTCTTCTCTTTTATTCCGCTATGTTGTTCTTCTTTTTCCCACCATGTTTCTTCTTCTTCCGCTATGTTGTTTTTTCTTGTTCTTCCGCCCTGTTGTTTCTTTTCTTCTTTTTTTTCCGCCATGTTTTTTTTTCTCCCACCGTGTTGTTATTTCTTTTCTTTTTCCCTACCGCCGTGGTTGTTATTTCTTTTTCTTCTTCTTCCGCCGTGTTGTTGTTTCTTTTCTTCTACCGCCATGTGTTTTCTTTTTTCTCTGCCGTGTGGTTATTTTCTTTCTTCTTTTACCGCCATGTTGTTTCTTCTTTTAACCCCCCATGTTGTTGTTTTCTTTTCTTTTTCTACCGCCATGGTTGTTTCTTTTCTTATTCTACCGCCATGTTGTTATTTCTTTTCTTCTTCTACCGCCATGTTTTTTTCTTTTCTTCTCTTCCGCCATTTTGTTTCTTTTCCTCTTTTCCCGCCATGTTTTCTTTTCTTTTTCTTCCGCCATTTTGTTGTTTCTTTTCTTCTTCTTCCACCATTTGTTGCTTCTTTTCTTCTTTTTCCGCCATGTTCTTTTCTTTCTTCGCCATGTTTCTTTCTTCTTCTTCCGCCATGTTTTTTTCTTTTCTTCTTCGTCCGCCATGTTGTTTCTTTTCTTCTTCTTCCGCCATGTTGTTTCTTTTCTTGTTCTTCCACCATGTCATTGTTTCTTTTTCTTCCACCATGCGTTGTTTCTTCTTCTTCCCCATGTTGATGTTTTTTTCTTGCATATATGTTTCTTTTCTTTTTCCCGCCGTGTTGCCGTTTCTATTTTCTCGCCCATTTTGTTGTTTCTTCTTCTTCCCGCCATATTGTTGTTTCTTTCTTTTTCTTCCGCCATGTTGTTTCTTTTCTTCTTCCCCATATTGTTGCTTTTTCCCTTCCGCAATGTTGTTGTTTCTTTTCTTCTACCCCATGTTTCTTTTCTCCTTCCGCCATGTTGTTTCTTTTCTTCTTTCCACCAGTTGTTTTCTTTTTTCTCCGCATGTTGTTGTTTCTTCTACTTCCGCCAGTTGATTTTCTTCTTCCGCCATTTTGATGTTTCTCTTCTTCTTTTTTCCGCCGGTATTGTTGTTTTCTCTTCTCCCCATGTTGTTTTCTTCTACTTCCGCCATGTTGTTTCTTTTCTTCTTTTTCCCCGCCGTGTTGTTTCGTTCCTCCTTCTTCCACCATGTTTTTTTGTTTCTTCTTCTTCCACCATGTTGTTTGTTTTTCCCGTGTTGTTGTTTCTTTTCTTCTTTTTCCCCCATTTTTTGTTGTTTTCTTCCACCGTGTTGTTAGTTCTTTTCTTCTGCACCGCCATGTTGTTTCTTCTTCTTCCGCCGTTTTGTTTTTTTTTCTTCTTCTACCACCATGTTGTTTCTTTTCCTTTTTTTCCGCCGGTTTGTTAATTTCTTTTCTTCTTCTACCGCCATGTTGTCGTCTTTTTTTCTTCTTCTACCGCCATGTTTTTTTTTAACTTCTTCTACCGCCTTTGTTGTTTTCTTTTCTTCTTCTCACCGCCATGTTGTTGTTTCTTCCCTTCTTCCGCTTTTGGGGTTATTTCTTTTTTCTTCTACCGCCATTTTTCAAATTCAAATTCAAAAACTTTATTTTCTCAAGACAGAGAAATTCCGTTTCGCCAATGTTTTTCTTCTTCTACGCCATGTTGTTTTTTTCTTTTTTCTTCCGCCATGTTATTTCTTTTTTCTTCTTCTACCGAAATTTGTTTATTTTTTCTTTTTTCCTCTACCGCCAGTTGTTGTTTCTTTTCTTCTTCTACCGCCTGTGTTTGTTGTTTCTTTTCTCTTCCGCCGTGTTGTTGTTTTTTTTCCTTCTTTTTTCCCGCCATGTCGTTGTTTCTTCTTCTTCCCACCCATGTTGTTTCTTTTCTTCTTCGTCCGCCATGTTTCTTTTCTCTCTTCCGCCAGTTGTTTTTCTTTTCTTCTTCTTCCATCATGGCGTTTTTTTTCTTCTTCTCCACCATGTTGTTTTTCTTCTTTTTATCGCCATGTTGTTGTTTCTTTTTCTTCCACCATTTTGCTTTTTCTTCTTCTTCCCCGTTTTTGTTTGTTTCTTCTTCTTCCGCCATTTTTGATGTTTTTATCTTGCATTATATGTTTTTTTCTTTTTCCGCCATATTGTTGTTTCTTCTTCTTCCCCCATATTGTTGTTTTTTTTTTTCTTCCCCCCATGTTGTTTTTTCTTCACCTTCCGCCATGTTGTTTTGTTTCTTTTCTTCTTCTACCGCATGTTGTTTCTTCTTCTTCCGCCTTGTTTTTCTTTTCTTCTTCTTCCGCCATGTGTGTTTTCTTCTTCTTCCGCCATGTTGTTTTTTCTTTCTTCTCCGAGTTTGTTTTCTTTTCTTCTTCCAATGTTTCTGTTCTTCTTCCCCCCTGTTGTTGTTTGTTTTCTCCTTTTTCTGCTGTTGTTTCTTCTACTTTCCGCCATGCTGTGTTTCTTCTTCTTCCGCTATGTTGTTTCTTTTCTTCTTCTTCCGCCTTGTTGATGTTTCTTCTTCTTTCGCCGTGTTGTTGTTTCTCTTCTTCTACTTCGGCCATGTTGTTTCTTTTCTATTTCCTTCGCAATCTTGTTGTTTTTCTTTTCTTCCTCTTCCGCCATGTGTTGTTTCTTCTTTTTCCCCGCCATGTTGTTTCTTTTCTTCTTTCTTCTGCCATGTTGTTTCTTCTTCTTCTTATTCCGCTATTTTTGTTTTTTCTACTTTCACCATGTTGTTGTTTCTTTTCTTATTTCGTCGTGTTTGTTTCTTTTCTTCTTCTCCGCCATGTTTTCTTTTCTTCTTCGCCTTTGATGTTTCTTTTCTTCATCCGCCATGTTGTTGTTTCTTCTTCTTCCACATTTTTGTTTTTTCTTCTTTTCCGCCATGTTGTTTCTTTTCTTCTTCCGCCATGTTGTTGTTTCTTCTTTTTCCATCATTTTTTCTTTCTTCTTCCGCCATTTGTTTTTCTTTCTTTCCCGCCATGTTGTTTTCTTCCTTTTCCCCCATGTTTTTTTTCTTCTCCACTATTTTTTGTTGTTTTTTCTTCTCCACCATGTTTGTTTCTACTTCTCTTCTACCATTGTTTTTCTCTTCTTCCATAATGTTTTTTTTTTCTTCTTCTACCATGTTTTCTTCTTCATTTTCTACCATGTTGTTCCCTTCTTCCCTTCCACCCATGTTGTTGTTCTCTTCTCTTCCACCATGTTTTGTCTCTTCTTTTTCCCCACGATGTTGTTGTTTCTTCTTCCGCCATGTTGTTGTTTCTTCCTCTTCCGCCAGTTATTCTCTCTTCCCCCTTTTACTATTTTGTTTCTTCTCTTCTTGACCATTTGTTTCTTCTCTTCCCGCCATGTTTGTTTCTCCCTCTTCCGCCAGTTGTTTTTTCCCTTCTTCACCCGCCATTTTGTTGTTTCTTCTTCCCCGCCATTTTGTTGTTTCTTCTTCTCCCGCCATTTTGTTGTTTCTTCTTCTTCCACCATGTTGTTTCTTCTTCTTCCGCAATGTTCATGATTTTATTGTTCCACCATGTTGATGTTTCTTTTCTTCCGCCATGTTTCTTTCCTTATTCCTCTGCCATGTTGAGGTTTTTCTTCTTCTGCCATGTTTATGTCTTTATTCCTTCACCATGTTTTTTTTTTCTCTTCCACTAACATGTTAATGTTTCTTTTCCTCCGCAATGTGGATGTTTCTTTTATTGTTCCATCGTGTTGATGTTTATTCCACGCTAGGGTAATGTTTTTCTTGTTCGCAATGTTGATGCCTCTTTTTTCTGCCATGTTGAGGTTTCTTTTCTTCTTTTTCCGCCATGGTGATGTTTTTCGTCTTCTTCCATCACTATGTTGATTTTAGTTTTATTTTTCTTCCTCCAGGTTGACGTTATTTAGATGTTTTTATTCTTCCGCCATGATGACGTTTCTTTTCTTCTTCCTCTGGCATGTTGATTTTATTCTTCCGCCATGTTGATGTTTCTTTTCTTCTTCCTCTGCCATGTTGATTTTATTCTTCCGCCATGTTGATGTTTCTTTTCTTCTTCCGCCATGTTGATGTTTCTTTTCTTCTTCCGCCATGTTGATGTTTCTTTTCTTCTTCCGCCATGTTGATTTTTAAATTTTTCTGCTGTGTTGATTTTTCTTTTTTTCCCCTTCCCCCATGTTGATAAAAAACATTTTTCTGCCATGTGACGTTTCTTTTCTTCTTCCGCCATGTTGATTTCGTTTCTTTTCTTCTTGTTCCACCATGTTGATTTTCTTCTTCCGCCATGTTGATGTTTCTTCTTCCTCTTCTTCTCTTTGTTCATGTTTCTTTTTCTTGTTTTTCCGCCATGTTGACGTTTTTTTTTCTCGTTTCTCCTCCTTGTTGATGTTTCTTTTCTTCTCCGCCATGTTGAGGGTTTCTTTTCTTCTTCTTCTGATTTGGTCATGTTCTTGTTTTTCGGTCATGTTGACGTTTCTTTTGTTTTTCGCCATGTATTTCTTTTGTTTTTCCGCCTTGTTGTTGTTTCTTTTCTTGTTCCTCCGCCATGTTGTTTCTGTTCTTGTTTTTCCGCCATGTCGATGTTTCTTTTCTTGTTTTTCCGCCATGTTGATGTTTTTTTTCCTTCTTCCGCTTGTTGATGTTTCTTTCTTCTTCCCCCTTGTTGATGTTTCTTTTCTTCTTCCGCCATGTTGATGTTTCCTTTTCTCTTTCCGCCATGTTGATGTTTCTTTTCTTCTTCGCCATGTTGATTTTTTCTTCTTCCGCCATGTTGACATTTCTTTTCTTCTTCCGCCATTTTGAGCTTCTTTTTTTCTTCCGCCTTGTTGATGTTTCTTCCTTCTTCCGCCTTGTTGATGTTTCTTTTTTTCTTCCGCCATGTTGATGTTTCTTTTATTCTTCCGCCATGTTTTTGTTTCTTTTATTTTTCCGCCATTTTGATGTTTCTTTTATTCTTCCGCCTTGTTGATGTTTCTTTTATTCTTCCGCCATGTTGATGTTTCTTTTATTCTTCCGCCATGTTGATGTTTCTTTTATTCTTCTTCCGCCATGTTGATGTTTCTTTTCTTCTTCTGCCATGTTGATTTTTTTCTTCTTCCACCATGTTGATGTTTCTTTTCTTCTTCCTCCACTATGCTGTTCTAGTTTTATTTATCTTCTACTAGGTTGATATTTTGAAGTTTTTATTCTTCCGCCATGTTAATGCTTTTATTCTTCCACCATGCTGATGTTTGTTTTCTTCTGCGATGTTAATTTAAAAAAAATTCTTCCGCCATGTTGATGTTTCTTTTCTTCTACAGTCATGTCGATTTAATTTTTCTTCAGTGTTTGTGTTTCTTTTCTTCTTCTTCCGCCATGTTGATTTTATTCTTGCCCCATGTAGATGTTTTTATTCTTCCACCATTTTGATGTTTTTGTTCCTTTAGTATGTAGAATATTTTCCCGTCGTATTAATGTTTTTATTTTTCCACCATGTTGATGTTTATTTTCTTCTTGTTCCATGATGTTTCTCAGGGGACGGGATAGCCTAGTGGTCAGAACATTGCACTCGCAATCTGACAACCCGGGTTCGATTCCCGTTCGAGGGGATATTTTCCTCTGAGTTAACATCAGTGCAGACTCCACTCTCCCCCAAAGTCCTTCGGATTATACTATAAACCGAGGTCCCATGTGCGAACGCACGCAGAACATCTTGCGCACACGTTAAATCCTGTTCCACTTTTCGTAAGAGTAGGCCATTGTGTGCCGGTGGGAACAGATGACAGAATTCACAAATCCGCATACGCACGGGGACAAGACGTCAAAAAGCACATAAGTGCTTATTCCATTATCCTCGATTAAAAAAAAAATGTTCGTGGTTTTATTCCTCCGCCATGTTGTTCTTTTCCTCTGTCATATTGACGTTTCTTTTCTTCTTCCATTACTATGTTGATTTTAGTTTTCTTTTTCTTCCACTATGTTGATGTTACTTTCACCATATCAATGATTCCTTTCTTCTTTTCCCGTCATGTTGGTATTTCTCCTTTTTTCTCCATGTTGACCTTTCTTTTCTTCATCTATGTTGATTTTTGTCGTTCTTTTCCCGCCAGGTCAATGGTTTTATTCTCTTGCCTCGTTCATGTTTCTTTTCTAGTTTTTCTGCCATGTTTATGTTTCTTTTCTTTTGCCATGTTGATGTTTCTTTTCTTTTGCCATGTTAATGTCTCTTTTCTTATTCTGCCATGTTGATGTTTCTTTTCTAGTTTTTCCACCATGTTGATGTTTCTTTTCTTCTTCCGCCATGTTGATGTTTCTTTTCTTCTTCCGCCATGTTGATGTTTCTTTTCTTCTTCCGCCATGTTGATGTTTCTTTTCTTCTTCCGCCATGTTGATGTTTCTTTTCTTCTTCCGCCATGTTGATGTTTCTTTTCTTCTTCCGCCATGTTGATGTTTCTTTTCTTCTTCTGCCATGTTGATGTTTCTTTTCTTCTTCCGCCATGTTGATGTTTCTTTTCTTCTTCTGCCATGTTGATGTCTCTTTTCTTCTTCCGCCATGTTGATGTCTCTTTTCTTCTTCTTCCGCCGTGTTGATGTTTTTATTAATCTGCCCTATTCGTGTCTTTTTCCGCATTTTGTTTTTCTACTTCTTGTGCCATGTTGATGTTTCTTTTTCCTCTGCTTCTTCCATGTTAATGTTTTCATTTCTCTGCTATGTTAATTTTTCATTTGTTCCTCCAAGTTGACTTTTTTGTCTTCTTCGACCATGTTTCTTTTCTTCCACCATGTGGATGTTTCTTTTTGTCCGCCACGACCCTGTTTCTTTTCTAGTTTTTCCGCCATGTTGATGTTTTCTTCTTCCCAATTTTAATTTTTTTGTTGTTTCTTCTACTGGCGCCATATTGATGTTTCTTCTACTGGCGCCATATTTATTTTTCTTCTACTGGCGCCATATTGATGTTTCTTCTACTGGCTCCATATTGATGTTTCTTCTACTGCCGCCATGTTGATGTTTCTTCTACTGCCGCCATATTGATGTTTCTTCTTCTGCCGCCATATTGATGTTTCTTCTACTGCCGCTATATGGATGTTTCTTCTACTGCCGCCATATTGATGTTTCTTCTTCTGCCGCCATATTGATGTTTCTTCTACTGCCGCCATATTGATGTTTCTTCTACTGCCGCCATATTGATGTTTCTTCTTCTGCCGCCATATTGATGTTTCTTCTTCTGCCGCCATATTGATGTTTCTTCTTCTGCCGCCAT
>CM054138.1:70486904-70563885 GCA_028751875.1 Rapana venosa
TACCTTCCCCGACTCTAAAAAGGCAGCTGCTACAATAACGACACAAGGTTAAAAGAAACACCTAACATGCCCACCCCTTATTTCATTTTCCTGTAATCTGAACATGCACATCTTGCCCGCTCCCAGGGGGGGGGGGGGAAAGGGGAAATGGTTTGGGGCCCGGGGTTTTTTCCCCCAAAGGGCCCAGGAGGGGAAATATCAGGGTTGAGGGGACTGTCTTCACTCTTTTTTTTAGGAGATTTCAAAAATGCCCGGGGAGGGATTCACAAAAAGGTTTTTTTGGGGGAAGTGGTTATTTGTTGGTGGGACCCTTTCTAGCGGAGGTGACTGATTTAAAGTTGAAGTGGACCCGGGAATATGATAATCGGTTTAAGTGGCAGATTTCATAGGGGGGGAAAAGGGAGATTGGATGAAGGGGTGGGAAAGAAAACCCGATAAAAGGGAAACCCGTTTTGTGATGTTGTAGGGTTTAAGAGTTGATAGACGGGTAAACAGGGGTGTGTTCACTCTTTCCTTTTAAACTCACCCCAATCCGGGCTTATCTTGTATACACACATTTTTACACCATCTTTTTCACGCACCACACCCCCCTTTTTGGGCCACCAGAATACATCAGAAAAACACATGTTGTTCCCAATTCCCCCTTTGTTCACTTTGTTTCCAAAAAGGTGATTTTAGGGGGTAAAACACAAAACCCACTGAACATAAGAAATGCATAAACAAATGAAAGTTTTTACCCCTTCTCCTTTTTGTAGAATTTTGGTTTTATCCCTCCTCCCCCTATTTTTAAAGTTTTTTTTATTTTCCCTCCTCCCCTGTTGAAGTTTGTTTTATCCCCCCCTCTTTAAAATTTGTTTTCTTCCTCCCCCTTTTTGAGTTTGTTTTCTTCATACTCCTTTTTCCTTTAAAATTTTTTTTCCCCTTTTTCCCTCCTTTTTTGAAGTTTTTTTCCCTCCTCCTCCTGGGGGAAAGTTTTTTTTTCTTTTTTTTGGGTTAAAGTTTGTTTTCTTCTCCCTTTTGAAGTTTTTTATTTCCCTTCCCCTGTTGAAGTTTGTGTTTTCCCTTTTTTTTTTGAAGTTTTTTTTTTTCCCCTCCTCCTGTTAAAGTTTTTTTCTTTCTCCTTTTGAAGTTTTTTTTCCCTTCCCCTACTCCTTCTTTTTGAAGTTTTTTTTTTTCCTTCCCCCCTTGTTGAAGTTTTTTTTTTCTCTTTTTGAAGTTTGTTTTCTTTTTTTATCCTTTGATTTTTGGGTTTTCCTCCTCCTTCCCCTGTTAAAATTTGTTTTCTTCCCCCTTTTTCTCCGTTGAATTTAATTTTTTCTTTCCCCTTTTGAAGTTTGTTTTTTTTCCTCCTTCCCTTTGAATTTTAAATTTTTCCCTTTCTTTTTTTTGAAGTTTTTTTTTCTTCCTCGCTCCTGTTGAAATTTGTTTTCTTCCCCCTCCTCCTGTTAAGTTTTTTTTTCTTTTTCTCCTGTTGAAGTTTTTTTTTTCCTCCTTTTTCTTTCTCCGGTTGAAGTTTGTTTTTTTCCCTTTCCTTTCTACTTTTTGAAATTTGTTTTTTTTTTTCCCCTCTTGTTGAAGTTTTTTTTTTCTTCTTTTTGAAGTTTTTTTTTCTTTTTTCTCCTTTTGGGAAGTTTTGTTTTCCCCCCTTTTTTCCCCTTTTGGGAAGTTTGTATTTTTTCCTCCTCCTCCTGTTTGAATTTTTGTTTTTTCCCCCCTTTTTTGAATTTTTGTTTTTTTTCCCCCTTCTCCTGTTGAAGTTTTTTTTCTTCCCCTCCCCCTTTGTTGAATTTTTTGTTTTTTTCCTCGTTCCCCCTGTTGAAGTTTTTTTTTCCCTTCCTGTTCTCCTGTTGAAGTTTCTTTTTTCCTCTTGTTGAAGTTTTTTTTCTTCTTGTTGACTTTTTTTTTTTCTTTTTCCCTCCTTTTAACCTTTTTGGGTTTTCCTCCCCCTTCTCCTGTTAAAGGGTTTGTTTTTTTTCCCTCCTCCTCCTTTTGAAGTTTTTTTTTTCTTCCTCCTCCTCCGGGTTCAAGTTTGTTTTCCCCTCGTGTAGAAGTTTTTTTTTCCCTTCCTCGTGTTAAATTTTGTTTTTTCCCCCCTCCTCCTGTTGAAGTTTTTTTTCTTCCTCCCCCTTTGTTTTTGTTTTCTTCCTCCTCCCCTTTTTGAATTTTGTTTTCTTCCTCCTCCTGTTAAAAGTTTGTTTTCTTCCTCGTATTGAAGTTTTTTTTTCCCTTCCCCTCCTTTTGTTGAAGTTTTTTTTCCCTTCCTCCCCCCCTTTTTTAAAGTTTTTTTTTTTCTTCCCCCCTCCTTTTTAAAGTTTGTTTTCCCCTTTCCCCTCCTCCTGTTAAATTTTTTTGTTTTTTTCCCCTCCCCCTCCTTTTGGGGAAATTTTTTTTCTTTTTTCCCTCTCCTGTTAAAAGTTTGTTTTCTTCTTCCCCCTCCTGTTAAAAGTTTGTTTTCCCCTTCCCCTCTCCTTTTTGAATTTTTGTTTTTTTCCCTCCCCCCCTTTTGAATTTTTTTTTTTCTTCTCCTCCCCCTCCTGTTAAATTTTTGTTTTTTTTCCTCCCCCTTTCCTGTTAAATTTTTGTTTTCTTCCCCCTTTCCTTTTGAAGTTTGTTTTTTTTCTTCCTCCTTCCTGTTGAAGTTTGTTTTCTTCCTCCGCCCCCTTTGTTAAAGTTTTTTCTCCTTTTGTTGAAGTTTGTTTTCTTCCCCCCCCTCCTGTTAAAATTTTGTTTTCTTTTTCCTTTCCTCCCCCTTTTGGTTTGTTTTTTCCTCCTCCTCCTTTTAAAAGGGTTTGTTGTTTTTCCTCCTCCCCCCCTGTTGAATTTTTGTTTCCCTTTTTCCTCCTCCTTTAAGTTTGTTGTCTTCCCCCCCTACTCCTGTTAAGTTTTTTTTCCCTTCCCTCCTCCTGTTAAAGTTCTTTTTTCCCCTTCTCCCCCTGTTGAAGTTTTTTTTTTTTTCCTCTCCTTTAAAATTTTGTTTTCTTCCTCCTCCTCCTGTTGAAATTTTTTTTCTTTTTCCCTCCCCTCCTGTTGAAGTTTGTTTTCTTTTTCCCCCCCCTCCTGTTGAATTTTTGTTTTTTTTCCTCCTCTGTTGAAGTTTGTTTTCTTCTTTCTCCTGTTGAAGTTTGTTTTTTCCTCCTCCCCCTTTGGAATTTGTTTTCTTCCTCCTTCTCCTTTAAAGGGTTTTTTTTCTTCCCCCCTCCCCCTGTTGAATTTGTTTTCTTTTTTCCTTTCCCCTGTTGAAGTTTTTTTTTCTTCCCCCCTTTCTCCTTTTGAAGTTTTTTTTTCTTCCCCTCCTCCTGTTAAGTTTGTTTTTTTCCCTTTTCCCCTCCTGTTGAATTTTTGTTTTCTTTTTCCCTCTTTTTTTGTTGAAGTTTGTTTTCTTCCTCCTCCCCCCTTTGGGAATTTTGTTTTTTTCCTTCTCTTCTGTTAAAGTTTTTTTTTCTTCCTCCTCCTCCTTTTGGGAAGTTTTTTTTTTCCCTTTCCCTTTTCCTTTTAAAGGTTTGTTTTCCCTTTTTTCTTTTCCCCTTTGTTGAAGTTTGTTTTTTTCCTTCTCTTCCTGTTAAAGTTTTTTTTCTTCCTTCACCTCCTTTTTGAATTTTTTTTTTCTTCCTTCTTTTCCTGTGAAGTTTGTTTTCTTTTTTCCCCTGTTGAAGTTTTTTTTTTTCCTTCCTCCTCCCCCCTGTTGAAGTTTGTTTTCTTCCTTCATCTCCTGTTAAAGTTTTTTTTCCTTCCTCCCCCCTTTTTGAAGTTTGTTTTCTTTTTCCCCTCCTGTTGAATTTTTTTTTCTTCCCCCTCCTTTTGAAGTTTTTTTCCCCTTCCCCCTGTTAAATTTTGGGTTTTCCCCTTTCCTCCTGTTGAAGTTTTTTTTTCTTCCTCTTTTTTGAAGTTTGTTTTTTTCCTCTTTCAAATTGGAAGTTTTTTTCTTCCCCCCTTGTGGTATTTTGCTTTTTCTTACTCCTCCCCCTTTTTGGCAGTTTTTTTTTTCCTTTCCTTCTTCTGTTGAATTTTTTTTTTTGTTCCTCCTCGTCCTGTTTAATTTTTTTTTTCCCTGTTTTTTTCCCCCTTTTTTTCTTCCTCCTCCCTTTTTAAGTTAATTTTTTTCCCTCCTTTTGTTTGTGATTTTTGTTTTCTTTTTTCTTTTTTGAAGTTTTTTTTTTCCTCCTTTTGCTGTTGATGTTTGTTTTCTTCTCTTGTTGAAGTTTTTTTTTCTTCCCCCTTTTTTGCTGTTGATTTTTTTTTCCTTTCTCTTGTTGAAGTTTTTTCTTTCCCCCTTTTGCTTTTGCGGGTTTTTTTTTCTTCCTCCTCCCTTTTGAAATTTTTTTTTTTCTTCCTCCTCTTGTTGATTTTGTTTTCTTTCTCCTGTTGAAGTTTTTTTTCTGAAACCTGTTGATTTTTTTCCCCTTTTCCCTGCCCCCCCTTTTGAATTTTGTTTTCTTCCCCCTTTCCGGGTTGAAGTTTTTTTCTTCCCCCTTTTGGGGTTTTTTTTTTTTCCCTTTCCCCTGTTGGGGTTTTGGGTTTTTTTTCCTCCTCTTCCGGTTAAAAATTTGTTTTCTTCTCATAAATAAATTTTATTTTCCCCTTCCTGTTGAAGTTTGTTTTTCCCAAATTACTCCTTTGAAGTTTGTTTTCTTCCCCCTCCCCCTGTTAAGGGTTTGTTTTCTTCCTCCTCCTCCTTTTGAATTTGTTTTCTTCCTCCTCCCCCCCTGTTGAAGTTTTTTTAACTTCCTCCCCTTTTTGAAGTTTTTTTTTCTTCCCTTTCCTCCTGTTAAAGTTTGTTTTCTTTTTCCCTCCTCCTGTTGAAGTTTGTTTTCTTCCTTTCCCCTGTTGAAGTTTGTTTTCTTCCTCCTCCCCCTGTTGAAGTTTTTTTTTCTTTTCCCTCCTCCTGTTGAAGTTTGTTTTCTGCCTCCTCTCCTGTTGGTTTTTTTTCTGCCCCCCTCCCCCTTTTGAATTTTTTTCCCTTCCCTCCTCCTAGGGAAATGTTTTTTTTTTCCCTCCTCCTTTTGAATTTTTTTTCTTCAGGTTTTTTTGGGTTTTTGCCCTTCTCCCCGCCATATTGATTATTTTTTTTTAAAAACTTCCCATTCCATTTTAAATTTTTTTCCTTTTTTTGGGGATGTTTTATTGGGATTTTTTTTTCTTTTGCCATGTTGACGTTTGACTCCTTCGAAGTTCTCTTTATTTTTTCCATTTTGATGTTTTTGCTCCCTCTGTATTGTTAATTCTTTTTTTTTTCCGCCATGGTTGGTTTTTCTTTCTATGTTGACGTTTTTTTCCCCTTTCCCTTTTGCAACCCTTTGTTTTTCCTTTTTCCCGCATGTTGATCTTTTAACTCTTCCTCCGCCTTTCTTGTATTGTTTTTTTTCTTTTCCAGCAATGTTTGGAAATCTTTTTTTTTTCCAAAATTTTTCCTTTTATTTCCGCCTATTAAATTTTTTTTCTTCTTCACTGCCATGTTGATGATTCTTTTCTTTTTCCCTCTCCCCATTTTGATGTTTCCCTTTTCTTCTTTTTTTTCCTGCCAGTTAAATGATTCTTTTCTTCTTTCTCTGCCTTTTTTTTTGTTTATTTTTTTCTTCTTCCTCTGCCATTTTATGATTTTTTTCTTTTTCCTCGGGCCTGTTGATGATTCTTTTCTTTTCCCTTCCCGCCATTTTGATTTTTCTTTTATTCCGCCATGTTGTTTTTTCTTTAATTCCGCCATTTTTGATGTTTTTTTTTTTCCCATTTTGTTGTTTCCTTTAAAAATTTCCCGCCATGTTGATGTTCCTTTTTTCCGCCATGTTGTTGTTCCTTTAATTCCCCCTTGTTGATGTTTTTTTTATTCCCAGGGTTGATTTTTCCCTTTTTTTCCCCAGGGTTGATTTTTTTTTCCCTCCACCTTTGAAGACTTTTTTTTTCTTTTTTCCCCTTTCAGTTAAATTTTTATTTTTCCCACCAAGTTGTTTGTTTTTTTTTTTCACCATGTTGAGGGTTTTTGGTTCTTAAAATTTTTTTTATTTTTTTTCTTTTTCCCTAAACTTTTTTTGACGTTCTTGCCCTTCCCTTCCCCCCTGTCCTTTTTTTTTTTTCTTCTTTAACCATTTTGTGGTTTCCCCTTCCCCCCACATTGAACTTTTTTTTCCTTCTTTTTTCCATTTTAAAGTTTCTTTTTTTGGGAAAGTTGAGGTTTTCTTCCGTTAGGGTTGATGTTTTCATTCTTCCACCCATATAAATGTTTTTCTTTTTCCCCATTGGCCATGTTGATTTTTTTCTTTCTTTTCCTCCATGTTGGTGTTTTTATTCTTCCCCCATGCGGATTTTTTTTTTTTTTCGGGGGATGTTGATGTTATTTTTTTGAAATCGATTTTTTCCCTCGGGCCATTTTGGGAAATTTTAAATTTCCCTTTTCAATGTTGATTTTTTTTATTTTTCCCGAATGTTGTTTTTTAGTTCTTCTGTTTGGGGTTATTGTTTTTATTTTTCGGCCGTGTTATTTTTTTTAATTCTTTCCCCCCTTTATTTTTTTTTTCTTCTTCTGTTGGTTAAATGTTTTTTTTCCCTTTCCCGCCATGTTTTTTTTCATCTTTTTTCCCGCCAGGTTTCTTTTTTTTTTCCTCTTCCGCCATGTTTTTGTTTCTTCTTTTTCCACCATGTTGTTTTTTTTTTCCACAATAGTGGGTTTCTTTTTTTCTTTCACCATGTTGTTTTTTTCCCTTTTTCCTTCTTTAAACCATTTTTTTTTTTCCTTTTTTTTCTTTCACCCAATGTTGTTGTTTCTTTTTTTTCTTTCACCATTTTGTTTTTTTTCTTTTTTCCGCCATTTTTTTTGTTTTTCTTTTTCCCCCGCCTTGTTGTTTTTTTCTTTTTAAACCCAAAGGTTTTTTTTTTCTTCTTCCGCCATGTTGTTGTTTTTCTTTCTTTTTCCCCGGCCAGTTGTTGTTTTTTTTCTTCCTCTTGCGCCATTTTTTTGTTTCTTTTCTTCTTCCGCCATTTTGTTTCTTTTCTTCTACCCCCATGTTGTTTCTTTTCTTTTTCCCCATTTTTGTTTCTTTATTTTTTCCGCCATGTTGTTTTTTTCTTTTCTTTTTCAAACCCCCTTTTTTTTCCCCTTTTCTTCTTCAAACCGCCACCCTTGTTGTTTTTTTTTCTTCTACCGCATCTTGTTGTTTCTTTTCTTTCTTCCCGCCTTGTTTTTTTTTCTTCTTCAATATGTTTTTTTTCTTTTTTTTTTCTTCTCCAGGGTTGTTTTTTCCCTTTTCTTCTTTTTCCCCGCTATGTTGTTTTTTTCTTCTTCCACCATGTTTCTTTTCTTCCGCTATGTTGTTGTTTCTGTTTTTCCGCCCTGTTTTTTTCTTTTCTTTTTTTTCCCCCATTTTTTTTTTTTTCCCCCCACCGGGGTTTGTTATTTCTTTTCTTCTTCTCCCGCCGTTTTTGGTTATTCTTTTCTTCTTCTTCCGCCCTTTTGTTGTTTTTTCTTTTCTTCTACCGCCTTGTTGTTTTTTTTTTTTTTCTTCTGCTTTGGGGTTTTATTTTTTTCTTTTTTTACCGAAATTTGTTTCTTTTTTTTCCGCCATGTTGTTTTTTTCCTTTTCTTTTTTTTACCGCCAGGTTTTGTTTCTTTTCTTATTCTCCGCCAGGGTTGTTATTTCTTTTTCTTTTTCTACCGCCATTTTTTTTCTTTTCTTCTTCTTCCCCATTTTTTTTTCTTTTCCTCTTTTCCCCCGGGTTTTTTTTTCTTTTCTTCCCCCATGTTGTTGTTTCTTTTCTTCTTCTTCCACCATGGGGGTTGCTTTTTTTTCTTTTAAATTTCCCGCCATGTTCTTTTTTTCTTTCCCCCAGGGTTCTTTTCTTCTTCTTCCGCCATGTTGTTTCTTTTCTTCTTCCCCGCCATGTTGTTTCTTTTCTTCTTTTCCGCCATGTTGTTTTTTTTTTTGGTTCCCCACCATGTCATTTTTTCTTTTTCTTCCACCAGCTGTTTTTTCCCCTTCTTCTTCCTCCATGTTATGTTTTTATTCTTGCATTAAAATTTTTTCTTTTTTTTTTTTCCGCCTTTGTTGCCGTTTCTATTTCTCGCGCCAATTGTTGTTTCTTCTTTTCCGCCATTTTGGTTGTTTCTTTCTTTTTCTTCCCCCATGTTTTTTTTCTTTTCTTCTTCCCCATATTGTTGCTTCTTCCCCCGCAAGGTTTTTTGTTTCTTTTCTTCTACCGCCATGTTTTTTTTTCCCTTCCGCCATTTTTGTTTCTGTTCTTCTTCCACCATTTTTGGTTCTTCTTTTTTCCGTCATGTTGTTTTTTTTCTTCTACTTCCGCCAGGGGTTTGTTTTTTTTCTTTTCCGCCATTTTGATTTTTCCTCTTCTTCTTCTTCCCCCTTTGTAGTTGTTTGTTTTCTTCTTTTTTCCCCATTTTGGGTTTCTTCAATTTTCCCCGCCTGTTGTTTTTTCTTCTTCCCTTCCGCCGTGTTGTTTTTTTTCCCTTTTTCCTTCCACCAGGGTTGTTGTTTTTTCCCCTTTTTTCCACCATGTTGTTTTTTTTTTTCCGCCGGTTGTTTTTTTTCTTTTCTTTTTTTCCGCCATTTTGTTTTTTTTCTTTCCCCCCTGTTGTTAGTTCTTTTTTTTTTCTGCAAACCGCCATTTTGTTTCTTTTTCTTCCCCCTTTTTGGGTTTGTTTCTTTTTTTCTTCAACCCCCAAATGTTGTTTCTTTTCTTCTTCCGCCGTGTTGTTTTTTCTTTTCTTTTTCTCCCCGCCATGTTGCCCGCTCTTTTCTTCTTCTACCCCCAAATTTTTTTTTTTTAACTTCTTCTTAACCGCCATTTTTTGTTGTTTCTTTTCTTCTTTCCGCCATGATGTTGTTTTTTTTTCTTTTTCCCGCTGTGGGGTTTAATTTCTTTTCTTCTTCTACCCCCTTTGTTAAAATTAAAAATTCAAAAATTTTATTTTCTAAAAAACGAAAAATTTCCCGGGGTTCGGCAATGTTGTTTTTCTTCTAACGCCATGTTGTTGTTTTTTTTTTCTTCCCCCAAATTTATTTTTTTTTCTTCTTCAAACCGCAATTTTTTAAAGTTTCTTTTCTTCCTCTCCCCGCCATGTTGTTGTTTCTTTTCTTTTTAAAAACCGCCATGTTGTTGTTTTTTTTCGCCCCTTCCGCCGTGTTGTTGTTTCTTTTTTTTCTTTTTTCGCCATGTCGTTGTTTCTTCTTCTTCCCCATTTTGGTTTCTTTTCTTTTTCCCGTCCGCCAGTTTCTTTTCTTCTTTTCCGCCATGTTTTTTCTTTTTTTCCCTTTTTTCCATCATGGCGTTGTTTTTTCTTCCCCCACCATTTGTTTTTTCTTTTTTTAAATTCGCCATGTTGTTGTTTTTTTCTTTTTTCCACCATTTTCTGTTTTTCTTTTTCCCCCCGAGGGTTTTGTTTCTTCTTTTTCCCCGCCCCATGTTGATGTTTTTTTTTCTTGCTTAAAATGTTTCTTTTTTTCTTCCGAAATTTTTGTTTTTTCTTCTTTTCCGCCAAAATTTTTGTTTCTTTTTTTCTTCCCCCCCCATGTTGTTGTTTCTTCACCTTCCCTTTGTTTTTGTTGTTTCTTTTCTTCTTCTACCCCCATGTTTTTTCCCTTTCTTCTTCCGCCATTTTGTTTTTTTTTCTTCTTTTTCCCCCATGTTGATGTTTTTTTTTCCCTTCCGCCTTTTTTGTTTTTTTTCTTCTTTTCCCCCAAATTTTTTTGTTTCTTTTCTTCTTCGGCAATTTTTTGTTCTTTTTTCCGCCGTGTTGTTGTTTGTTTTTTCCTTTTCTTCTCCCCTTGTTGTTTTTTTCTACTTCCGCCTGCGGGTTTTTTCTTCTTCTTCCGCTTGTTGTTTTTTTTCCCTTCTTCTTCCCCCATTTGTTTTTCCCTTCTTCTTTCCCCGGGTTTTGTTGTTTCTCTTTTTTTAATTGGGCCCAGGTTTTTCTTTTTATTCTTTCGAAATTTTGGGTTGTTTCTTTTCTTCCTCTTCCCCCATGTCGTTGTTTCTTCTTTTTTCCCCCCCTTTTGTTTTCTATTTTTTCTTTTTCTGCCATTTTGGGTTTTTTCTTCTTCTTTTTCCCCGCTATTTGGTTTTTTCTATTTTCCCACCATGTTGTTGTTTCTTTTTTTATTTCGTTTTTTTAAGTTTTCTTTTTTTTTCCTTCCCCCAAATTTTTGTTTCTTTTTTTTTTCCCCCAAAGATTTTTTCTTTTTTTTCTTCCGCCATTTTTGTTGTTTCTTTTCTTCCGACATTTGTTGTTTCTTTTTTTTTCCCCGCCATGTTTTTTCTTTTCTTCTTCCCCCATTTTGTTGTTTTCTTCTTCTTCCATAAATGTTTCTTCTTTTTCCCCCCAATGTTGTTTCTTTTTTCTCCCGCCAGGTTGTTTTTTTCCCTTTTTTTTCCCCGCCATTTTGGGTTTTTTTTTTTTCCCCCTATTTTGGGTTGTTTTTTTTTCTTCTTCCCCATGTTTTTTCTACTTCTTCTTCAAACCATGTTGTTTTTTTTTTCTTTTTCCAAAATTGTTTTTTTTTTTTCTTCTCCCCCATGTTGTTTTTCTTCTTTTTCTCCCAAATTTTTCTTCTTCTTTTTTCCTTCATTTTGTTTTTTCTTTTTCTTCTTCCCCCCATGTTGTTGTCCCCTTCTTCTTCCAGATGTTGTTGTTTCTTCTTCCCCGCCATGTTGTTGTTTTTTCCCTTTTTCCGCCATGTTATTTTTTTCCCTTCCTTTTTTAAAACTATGTTGTTGTTTTTTCTTCTTCTTGTACCATGTTGTTTTTTCTTCTTCCCCCATTTTTGTTTCTTCCTTTCCGCCAGGGTTTTTGTTTCTTTTCCCCCGCCTTTTTGTTGTTTTTTTCTTCCCCCCCCCCTTTTTTTGTTTTTTTTCCTACCCGCCATTTGTTGTTTTTTCTTTTTCCCCAATGTTGTTTCTTCTTTTTTCCCGCAATTTTTCATGATTTTATTGTTCCCCATGTTGAGGGTTTTCTTTTCTTCCCCCATTTTTTTCTTTCCTTTTTTCCCTCTGCCTTTGAGGTTTTTCTTTTCTGCCTTGTTTTTTTTCTTTTTTCCTTCACCTTTGTTTTTTTTTTCTTTCCACTAACAGGGTAAAGTTTCTTTTCCTCCGCAATGGGGAAATTTTTTTTTTGGGTTCCATGGTTAAATGTTTTTTCCCAGGGCTAGGGTAATTTTTTTCTTTTTTTTCGAATTTTGATGCCTCTTTTTTTTCTCCCTGTTGGGGTTTTTCTTTTTTTTTTTTTCCCGCCATGGTAAATGTTTTTCGTTTCTTCCATCACTATTTGATTTTTAGTTTTTTTTTTTTTCTTTCCTCCAGGTTGAGTTATTTAGATTTTTTTTATTCTTCCGCCATGAGGGAACTTTTTCTTTTCTTTTTCCTCTGGCATGTTGTTTTTATTTTTTTCCCGCCATTTTAAAGTTTTTTTTCTTTTTTCCCTCTGCCATTTTTGATTTTATTCTTTCCCCATGTTAAATTTTTCCCTTTTTTCCCCGCCATGTTGATGTTTCTTTTTTTCCCTTCCGCCATTTTTGATTTTTCTTTTTTTCTTCCGCCTGTTGATTTTTAAAAATTTTTCCCTGCGGTGTTGATGTTTTTTTTTTTTCCCTTCCCCCCCATTTTGTAAAAACATTTTTCTCCCATTTTTAAAGTTTTTTTTCTTTTTCCGCCATGTTGTTTTTCGTTTCTTTTCTTTCTTTTTCCAAACCAAATTTTATGTTTCTTTTTCCCCGCCATGTTGATGTTTCTTCTTCTTCTTCTTTTTTCTTTGCCCATGTTTCTTTTTTGTTTTTCCGCCATGTTGACGTTTCTTTTCTCGTTTCTCCTCCTTGTTGATGTTTCTTTTCTTTTTCCCCGCCATTTGAGTTTCTTTTCCCTTCTTCTTCTGTTTGGGTCATGTTCTTTTTTTTTTCGGCCCATGTTGACGTTTCTTTTTTTTTCCCCATGTTTTCTTTTTTTTTTTCCGTTTCTTGTTCCTCCGCCATTTTTTTCCCTTTTCTTGTTTTTCCCCCATGTCGATTTTTCTTTTCTTTTTTTTCCCCCAATGTTGATTTTTTTTTCCTTCTTCCGCCTTGTTGATGTTTCTTTTCTTCTTCCCCCCTTTGTTGTGTTTTTTTTTTTCTTCCGCCATGTTGATGTTTCTTTTTTTTCTTCCCCCTTTTTGGGTGTTTCTTTTTTTCTTCTGCCATGTTGTTTTTTTTCCTTTTCCGCCTGTTAAAACCATTTCTTTTTTCTTCCGCCATTTTTGATGCTTTTTTTTCTTCTTCCGCCTTGTTGATGTTTTTTCCTTCTTCCGGGCCTTTTGTTAAGTTTTTTTTTTCTTCCCCCCAAGTTAAATGTTTTTTTATTTTTCCCCCCATTTTTATGTTTCTTTTATTCTTCCCCCAGGTTGATGTTTCTTTTTTTTTCCCCGCCTTGTGGGGGTTTCTTTTATTCTTCCCCATGTTGATGTTTTTTTTATTCTTCCGCCATGTTGATGTTTTTTTTATTCTTCTTCCCCCCAAATTTTGTTTTTTTCTTTTCTTCTTCTGCCCATGTTGTTTTTTTTCTTTTTCCCCACCATGTTGAGGTTTTCTTTTTTTCCCTTCCCCCCCCTCCATATGCTGTTTAGTTTTTTTTATTTTAAAAACAAAGGTTGATTTTTGAATTTTTTTATTTTTCCCGCCTTTTAATGCTTTTTTTCCCCCACCTTTGCTGATTTTTGTTTTCTTTTGCGATTTTTAATTTAAAAAAAATTCTTCCGCCATGTTGATGTTTCTTTTCTTCAAAACATCATGTCGATTTAATTTTTCTTCATTTTTGTGTTTCTTTTTTTCTTCTTCCGCCATTTTTGTTTTTATTTTTTCCCCCATGTAGATTTTTTATTTTTCCACCATTTTGATGTTTTTGTTTCCTTTAGTATGTAGAATTTTTTCCCGTCGTTTTAATTTTTTTTATTTTTCCCCACCTTTTTTTTTTGTTTATTTTCTTCTTGTTCCGGGAGGGTTTCTCGGGGACGGGTTCCCTTGGGGTCAGAACATTGAAACTCCCAATCTGAAAACCCCGGGGTTCCCGTTTCCCCTTTCGGGGGGTATTTTCCCCCCCTGGGGGAAAAACATCATGCGGGACTCCACCCCCCCCCAAAAAGTCCTTCGGTTATCCCAAAAAACCCAAAAGGTCCCTGTCGAACGAACGCAGAACATCTTGCGCAAAACCCCCGTTAAACCCTTTTCCACTTTTCTTTAAGAGTAGGCCTTTGTGGCCGGTGGGAAAAGAGGGAAAAAAAATTCACAAATCCCCCTACCACGGGGAAAAAGCTTTCAAAAAGCAAAAAGGCTTTTTCCATTATCCCCCGTTTAAAAAAAAAATGTTCGGGGTTTTTAAATTCCCCCCCGCCATGTTGTTCTTTTCCTCTGTCATATTGGGGGTTTCCCTTTTCTTTTTTCCCCTTTTTTCCCTATTTGTTTTTTGTTTTCTTTTTCCCTTTTCCACTTTGTTGATTTTATTTTTAAACCATATCAAGGGTTTTCCTTTCTTTTTTTCCCCCGTCATTTTGGGGTTTTTTCCCCTTTTTTTTCTCCATTTAAACCTTTCTTTTTTTTCATCTATGTTGATTTTTGTCGTTTTTTTTCCCCCCCAGGTCAATGGTTTTATTCTCTTGCCTCTTTCATGTTTTTTTTTAAATTTTTCTGCCATGTTTATTTTCTTTTTTTTTGCCATGTTGATTTTTTCTTTTCTTTTCCCATTTTAAGGCTTTTTTCTTTTTCCCGCCATGTTGATGTTTCTTTTCTATTTTTCACCCATGTTGATTTTTTCCTTTTCTTTTTCCCGCCATGTTGATTTTTCTTTTTTTTTTTCCGCCAGGGTTGATTTTTCCCTTTTCTTTTTTCCCCCAAATTTTTGGTTTTTTTCTTTTTTTCCCCCTTTTTTAAATTTTTCTTTTTTCCCGCCAGGGTTGAGTTTCTTTTTTTTCCCTTCCGCCTTTTGATGCTTTTTTTCTTCTTCGGGCCAAAGTTGATGTTTTTTTTCTTCTTCCCCCCAATTTTGGGATTTTTTCTTTTCTTCTTCCGCCATGTTGATGTCTCTTTTCTTCTTCCCCCAATGTTGATGTCCCTTTTCTTCTTCTTCCGCCTTGTTGATTTTTTTTAAATTTAATCTCCCCTATTGTGTCCTTTTCCGCATTTTGTTTTTCACTTTTTGGGGCCCATGTTGATGTTTTTTTTTTTCCTTGCTTCTTCCCAATTTTAAAATTTTTTTCCCATTTTCTCTGCTATGTTAATTTTCATTTTTTCCCTCCAATTTGATTTTTTTTGTCTTCTTAGACCATGTTTCTTTTCTTCCCCATGGGGATGTTTTTTTTTTTGTCCCCCACGCCCCCTGTTTCTTTTCTATTTTTTTTCCGCCATGTTGGTTTTTTCTTTTTCCCCCAATTTTAATTTTTTTTTTTTGTTTTTTCTACTGGCCCCATATTAAATGTTTTTTTCTACTGGCCCCCTTTATTTATTTTTCTTTAATGGCCCCAAATTTTGGGATTTTCTTTTTTGGCCCCTTTATTAAAGTTTTCTACTCCCCGCCAGTTAAATGTTTTTTTTTACTGCCCCCAAAATTTTGATGTTTTTTTTTCTGCCCCCTTAAAAGTTTTTTTCAAACCTGCCGCTAAAATGGATGTTTTGCTACTGCCGCCATATTGAGTTTCTTTTTTCTGCCGCCTATTGATGTTTCTTCTACCCCCCCCCCGCCATATTGTTTTTTCTATTTGCCCCCAATATTGATGTTTCTTCTTCTGCCGCCTTATTGATGTTTCTTTTCGCCCCCATATTGTGTTTCTTTTTCCCTCCCGGGATATTGATGTTTCTTCTTTTCCCCTCCATTTGATGTTTCTTCAAATGCCGCCAAAATTGATTTTTCCCTTTCTACTCCCCGCCAATTGTTTGTTTTTTTTCTGCCGCTATTTTTGATTTTTCTTCTACTCCCGCCTATTAAAGGTTTCTTCTACTGCCGCCATATTGATTTTTTTTTCTTCTGCGCCATATTGATTTTTTCTTCTATTGCCCCCATATTGATTTTCTTCTTCTGCGTTTTTATTGTTTGTTTTCTTCTACTCCCCGCCATTTTTGATGTATCTTTTCTTCCTCTCCCGCCATATTGATGTTTCTTTATTGCCCATATTGATTTTTTTTTCTTCTGCCCCAAAATTTTGTTTTCTTCTACTGCCCCTTTGAGTATCTTTTCTTCCTCGCCGAAAATTTTGTTTTTTTCTTCTATTGCCGCCATATTGATGTTTCTTCTTCGGGCGCCATATTGTTTGTTTTTTCCCAACTGCCCCATTTTGAGTATCTTTTTTTTCCCTCTGCCCCCCCATATTGATATTTTTACGGGCCCCCATATTGTGTTTCTCCTACCCCGCCATGTTGATGTATCTTTTTTTCCCCCTCCCGCCATGTTGATGTTTCTTTTTATGCCCCAGAGGGAAAAGTTTCTTTTTTTGCCGCCATTTTGTTTTTTTTCTTCTTCTGCCCATATTGTTTGTTTTTTTCTACTGCCCCCCATTTTGAGGGGCTTTTCTTCTTCGTTTCCCGTATTGTTATTGTTCCAAAAGGGGTTGATATCTATTGTATTCCCTTCTACATTAATGTGTTTTTCTTCTTTTTCCCTTTCTCCCTTTTCGGGGTTTTTCTTTTCCGAAAATTTTAAATGTTTTGTTTTCCCCCTTTTTCCAGGTTGTCCGTTTCCCTCATTTTTTGCTTTTTTGTTGTTTTTTCTTCCCCCTCCCCCATGTTCCCTTTGTTTCTTTGCCATCAGGTTTTTATTTTCTTCCTTTTCCCCATTTTTGATGTTTTTTTTCCTTTTCACCCCATTTTGGGATTTTTTTTTCTTCCCTTTCCTCCTTTTTGATGTTTTTTTTCCCCTTTTCCTCAAGGGTTGATGTTTTTTTTTCCTTTTTTCCCTCAATTTTTATGGTTTTCCCTTTTTCCTAAAATGCTGATTTTTTTTCTTCCTTTCCTCAATGCTGATGTTTTTCCCTTTTTTTTTCCTCAATGTTGATTTTTTTTTTCCCTTTTTTCCCTCAATGTTAAATTTTTTTTCCTTCCTTTTTTCCTCAATGTTTTTCTTCCCCCCCCTTTCTCCCTATTTTTTTTGTTTCTTTTGCACCATGTTTGCCCCCAATTTTTATCTGTTTTTTTCTTTCCCTTTCGGGTTCATGTTTTGTTTTTTGCTGGGGGGCCCCTTTTTTTTTTCTTACTTTTTTTGGCCATACCTTAATAGGGGGCCCTTGGGGACAAAAAACAAATTTGGGATAAAACTGTATCTTTATACATTTTGGAAAAGCAAACAAATACATTTTTTTTTAAAAACCAACTACACAGTTTTTGGGTCGGGTTTAACAAAAGCATTTTTGGTCCAGTTAAAAAATTTGTTTTATAACAAAAAACAAACACATGGGCCCAAACCCTAAAATCACAAAGCCCCATTTTTTAAGCGAACTACACTTTCTATAAAATTAAAAGCAAAAACACAACTCCTTTATAGGGTTTAAAAAGCAATTTTTTTTGATGGAATAAAAAAACCCTCGCTTTAAAAGGGAAAAGGAAAATTTTACAAAAGCAACCATAAATTTTTTACTAAAAAATAAATGGAAAAGATGTTTGTGATGGTTTAACAGCACCATAATTTTTTAATGCTGCGTTTTTTTTAAAAAAAAACTACTAAAAAAAAAAAAAAAAGAACAAAAAGACCCACAAACAAAAGGGACCCATCCCTTTTTTTTAAAACCCAAATTTTCCCCTTATAAGCAAATGAAAAAACAAAATGGGGATTTTTTAAAAAAAGTTTTTTCGGCCCCATAAAAAAAAAATTTTAAAAAAAAACCAAAAAATTTCCCAAACATCCATTATTTGGTAAATACCCCTTTTACAAACAAAAAGGAAAAAAAACTTTCGTTTTCTTAACAGAGAATATTTGGTGATGAAAAAAAAAAAAAATCCCAGACAAACGGAAACCCCAAATTTTGCGCGGTTTTAAAAACATACTTGGGTGATGATTTTAAAAAATCGGGCAAAACAAAAAATATTTGGGTTTTTAAACAATCCCCTTTTGTTTTGTTTTCTGGGGATTTTCCACTTCCAAAACATGCAAATGCACTGATTTTGTGCTTTTTTTCTGCCCCTACTTTTTATTTGGGGATGGTTTTACATATCTTTTAAAACGGTGTTGGGTTTTCATCTCTTAATTTTTAAAGTGGGTTTTTTACCATTGCACTGATTTTCCTGCACACACACAAAAACCCACACCCCACACAAACACAAACCCCACTCACACACCACTTTCAGCCTTTCCTTTTTCCCATTCCTACCGACCTGAACACGCTTCCTACACTTTTCCCTCCCGAAAACTTTCCCCAAAATTCCCCCACCCCAATTATTCCTATCTTTCTATTTATCATATCTCTCTCTCTTCTTAAAATATATATTTTCTCTCTTATCTGTCGTATGTCTGTCTATCCATCCCTCCCCCCTATCTATCTAGCCACTTTTAATTTATTTCCATTTTTTGGGGCCGGGCTTTTTTTCCCTTAAAGTGGGAAAAACGTTAAAATTAAAAAAACCCTTTTTAACTTACACACTTTCCCAAGGGGGTTTTTAAATTGCCT
The DNA here is from genome assembly GCA_028751875.1 of Rapana venosa. Taxonomy (NCBI): domain Eukaryota; kingdom Metazoa; phylum Mollusca; class Gastropoda; order Neogastropoda; family Muricidae; genus Rapana; species Rapana venosa. The sequence goes on from CM054138.1 coordinate 70,504,516, forward strand.
GAAAAAAAATTTCCCGGTTTAAAAGTGCGACAAGATCTGTAAAAGGGATTTGGACAACCGATTTCATTTTCTTTACTTACGAGACACTGGGTTAACAAAGTATCTACGTTAATGAAAAAAATTTCAATAACCCAAAAAATGGAGTAAGCATATAATGGGTCCTGCCCGAAAAAATTTTCCCCTTTTTCCATTTAAGAAAAGGGTAAGCATTTTACAAAATTTCCGTTTGTTCCCTTTCGAAAAGAAACTACAAGAAAATTTTGGTTTTCCCCCTGGACCGATGATGTAACCATTTTTTTATCTTTTAGAAGAAGAGAAAATTTTAAAAACTTTTTTTTAAAACCCCTTTTTTAATCTGTTGCTTAGAGGGAAAAATTTTAAAAGGGCATTTCCCCCTAATGAAAAAAATGGGGTTTGTCCAATTTAAATCATAGGGCCCAAACATCATTTTTTAAAAATTTTTGTAAAATATTTCAAAAAGTCCCCAAAGAAAAGCGAAGGGGGAGTGGGTTTTGCTTTATTTTTTTAAAAATCAAAGTTCTTATTTTATGGCTTTAAGTTTTTCTTTTTAAAAAAGTCTTTTAAAGAGGATAATTCCCATGTCACTTTCCCGCCCCCCACCTACAAACATCACCCAAAAACACTCTTTACCTTTTTTATATTACTTAAATGTGGAAGGATGTTTTTAAATTTAACAACTACACACACAAAAGCATGAACCCCACACCGCGCCCAAAACACTCACCCATACGCGCGCGCGCACAACCACACACACCGCGCCGCGCACACACCACACACACACAGACAACACACAGTATCTTTTTTTACAGTCCCCTTGACCAGTCTCTTTGTTATTGTCTCCCCTTTTTTAAAAAGCCCTTTTCTGTTTTAATTTTTCTCCCCCCCCCAGTACAAAAAATGTTCCACACCCCATTTTCCCATCCACACACACCACACACGCACACAACACACACACACCCCACCACACACACACACAACACACCAAAACCCCAAAGAATCCGCCCCTCCCCTTACTAGCACCCCCCCCCCCTCTTTCAGACAAAAATAATCTCCAACCCCAAAAATTTCCCCCACCAAATTTAAATCTTACGAAAAAAAAAATTTTTATTTTAAACTTGGTAATTTTCCTACCCCCTTAAAGCATTTTATATTTTTTGGGTGAAATTTTGGGGGTCTCCCCGGGGAAAAATTTTTTCACCACAAAAGCCGCGCCCCCATTTTTTTCTTTTCGTGTTTGCTTTTCTTTTTTCCTATATTTTTCCCATCCCATTTTTTTTGGGGATTTTTGGGGTAGATATTTTTTCCCCTAAAATGGAAGTGTATTTTCTATGGGCTTTTTTTTTATTTTATTATCAATATATCCTTAAGGGGGGGACTGGATTTAAAAAAAACACAGGGGGGCTTAATTTAAATTTTCCTCGAAAAACAAAGAAAATTTTTTCATTGTCAAATTTTCAGAAATTTAGGTACTTTTTTGGGAGAATTTTGCCACCCCAAATTTTCCGTACAGTGGTTTTTTTCTTGTGCGATAAATGCCCTGGCACACGAGACCTAGTTTATTTTCATCATTCGGGAAAAACTACACCCAGGGCCCCCACCCACGGGTCTAGGGGGATTTGGGGAAAATTTTCTGGGCCCCAAATTTGGAATTTACTCGGACCCAGATCATCCCGGAATTTTTGCTTTGGGTATCGGTGCGTTTAAACCCCTAACCACCGATCCACCCGCACCCCCGGAAATTTAAAATTTCCTTTGTGTACCCTATTTTGGGGGGTGGGTGTTTTAAAAACAAGGGTTTGTGTTGGGTTAGGGGTTGGGATCAACCCGTTTGCAGGGATGGGGGAAGGGTGGTTTTTGGTTTTTCAGTTTGGGTTTTTTTTGTTTGTCTGAATGCAGTGGACACAAAGGCACAAGACACCATGATGAAAAAAGTAGTCAAGCAAACCCCCAAACTACCTCTCCGACTTGTGGAAATGATGTCTAAGACAATCAGCGTGTAAAGCCCGGGTTTTTTTTCCGCTAAAATTTTTCTTTACCACACGATTGGCCTACTCTTCTGAAAAGGGAGACGATTTAATTGTGCAGGCAAGGTAGGGCCCATTTACGGTGTTGACACAAGATTCCCAGTTCGGTTTTCAGTCTAATCAAAAGACCCTTTTGGGGAGGGGAAACCGCAATTTTACGTTAACCTAAGGGAAAAATCCCTTTAAACGGGAAATCTTGGTTTGGTTTGGGTTGGGCCTTGGCCGCCCAAAATTTTGATGGGAATGCCTTAACCCCAGGCTCCCTGCTCCAAACCCCTTTTCTACAATTTAACGACCGGTAAAACTCCCATAACCTTTTATATACATTTTGGGGGCGAGCTTTTTGAGACCTCACTTTTTCCCGGGGCCCGCAAAATTGAGGGCGGCGCCCCCTCCTCTTCCCCCGTGCTGTTACCTTCCCCCGCTCTAAAAAGGGCAGCTGCTACAATTTAAAGACACAAGGTTTTAAAAAAAACACCCAACACCCACCCCTTTTTTCAAATTTTCCCGTAAACTAACATGCACAACTTTTCCCCCCCTCCCAGAACACTCTTTTCCGCTTAACCCCCTCCAACATGTTTAAACCCCTTTCCCCACACACCCCACACCCCACACCACCCGCGCATACACACAACGATGCACTCACCCCCCGCACTTTTGTATTCATATTTTCCCTTTTTGAATTTAAAGTGTAAAGCTTAAAAGCCTCCCAAACAATTTGGAAAAAATTTTTCCCGCCGAATTTTGTATGTCTTCTAACAGTCCAATGGTAGCTTTCTGTGATTGATCATTCTCTTTTTAAAAGGGAATCAACCGTTTTTTTTTTTTTTTTCCCGTTTTAAACTTTTCAAAAATTTTTCACTTTTCCCCTCCCCCCCAAATTTGTGAAAATATCTACATTATAGTGGTTTGCATATCCAACGTTCCCCAAAATTTTCGGGAAATTATTGTTTCCAAATTTCGGTTAATTGCAGGGCTCCTTCTACAAAAAGGGTTCGTTGGGGTTTCCGAAACATGTTCTTTTAATTTTTTAAACCCCTTTGTCCAATATCAAACTGAAGGTTAAGTTGTTTTTCCCCCTCTTTCTCCCCCAAAAGTTTTGTTTATTTTAAAAAGGCTTTTATTCACACACACCACCCCTCTCTCTCACACACATACTACAAACCTGCGCGCGGCAAAAAACCCCACACACAAAAGTGCACTTTATGCACATACAAACCCACCAACACCCCACACACACACACACAAAACACACACACACACACACACACACACACACACACACCCCTCACGAAAAGCACCGATGCGCTGCGGTCACAATTTTTTCCCAAAACACAATCCCTACGCCAAAACACTCACGCACACAAAACCCCGCCTGATATCACCGTTTAGGGAAAGGGGGGTTTTAAAATGAAGAATCCTTATTCTTGGGGAACTACAGCATTTTTAATTAAAGAAAAGGTAAAAAAATGGATTTAAACATAATTCCGGGGGTAAAATAATATCTTGGGGAAATTTCTTTTTAAAATGTTTCCAAAAAGCATTTTCTACAGGCTTAAGCTCAATGCTTTTAGATCTAAGTTTTTTAAAAAAAACCCAAACTTTTATCTGTGGCGAAAATATTACCATTGCTACATTTTTTTTTGAAAAGCAGAGATTTTGAAGACCTTTTTAAAATGTCTTTTTCCGTCCCAGCTTAGAGCAAATTTTTAAAAGATATTCCCTTTTTTGAAAAAATTGTTTTTTCATTAATCATAGTCCTGTTATAAGATTTTTATAGTTTAATGCTGTTTACTAGCTATATGAATTGAAAAGCTGGTGCTTAAACTGTTATTTCTTTTTTCAAAATTGTTGTTTAAGCTTTTTGGCTGGGTTTTCTATTTGTTTTTATAGTTATTTGCAGATAATTAGCTATGTGCACCCCCCACCCCCACACAAACTTTCCTGTCTGATATCACTAATTAGTGGAAGGACGTTAAAATGAGGGAAATTTTCACACATCACAAAAACACAAAACACCACACACACACACACACACAAAAACAAAACACACACACACAAACTCACACAAAACACCCCCTTCCCCAAAAGAAAAAAACTTCAGCGCTTTTGCTTTACACCATTGAAAAAAAAATAAAATTTTTAAATTGTTAAAACTTTTCCCTTTTCGCCGCCGGCAAAAGTTTTCAATGATTTAAAAGTACGGCAACCCCCTTTAAATTTTGCTCTGTCTGCAGTAGCCCCGTGTCTTACCCTTTCCCGCTAACATACCCCAACCCTTTTCAGCTCCCAAAATAAGGGTTGGGTTCCCCTATCTTAATTTCCAATTCAAACCAAAAAATGGGTTTTTTTTTAGGTTTATCTCCTTTCCCCCTCACCCCCCCCAAAAAAGGAATTTTTCCCCCCCTGGGACTCCCAATATAATCAAACCTCACAAGCAAAAAGCCTAAGACACATATAATACGAAAAAAAACATAGCACCTGCACCTATTGCTTATTGGACCTTTTCAGTTTTAAAAAAAAATTTTCAGTACCCCATAAACAAAAACAGCCAAAAACTTTTTATAAGGTTTTTTTGGGTTTATTTGATCCAGACCATGGGATTTTCTTTTTTTTGTGTTTTTTCCTTTTCCCTCTTTTTTTGTTTTTTTTCTGATCGGGGGAGCAAACCCCCCCTTTTTTTTTCTCTTTTTTTTCCCCCCTTTTTTTTTTATTTCTTTTCTGGGGTCTTTTGTGGGGGGTTATTTTTAATTTAGGGGGGCCCCCCGTAGGGCCCACCCAAAACAACCAAAACAAAAAAAACAAAAAATTTTTCAACAACCAAAAATTTTTAAAAAGAAAAACTCCTCTTTAAACCCCCCCCTTTCTTTTGCTCTTTTTTCACATATCTTTTTTCCCACCCGAGCTCAAAAACAACAAACTTGTTTTATTGCAGCTCTTCCCCGTTAAATTTTTTTCTTTGGGAGGACTTGGGTTTTCATTTTCTTTTTTGAGGATCTATTTTATAGGCATTTCGCAGATCCCTTTTTTTTCTGAAATTAAATTTCCCCCATTATGAAAACCCTTTTTCTCTTTTAAAAACTGTTTTCCCTTTATTTGGGCGTAACTTCCCGAGCGTAACTTTCCTTTAAAAAAAAAGTGTCAGAACATTTAGTAAAATTATTTTTGGGAATTTTTACTGCTCTAGGGGTATGGGCCCAAATTTCCCCTTTTTCCCCACCTTATACAAGTTTTTTTTGGGGCAAAATTTAAAAATTTTTATTAAAAACAAATTAAAATTTTTTAAAACCACACAAAATCTTTTAAAAAAATCAGGGGTTTCCATGCCCCTAAAATTAATTTTCCTGTTTTCCTGTTCAGCACAAAAAGTTTCATGATAGGGGGTTAAAAAAAATTTAGCAAATATCTCCTGACAAATCGCATTTTTGTAAACCAAATTTTCCCTTTTCCCCTTTTGATGACTTTCAAATATAAAAAGGGGTATAACCTCTGATAAAATTTTTAAACAAAAATTAACAAACAATTTATGCTTTTTCTCTATGCGAGGGTTTTGCAGTTTTGGAGCAAGCAAACATTTTTTTTTTTCAACGGTTTTTTCCCCAAAATTTGTTCCAGGTTGCCCTGTTTATCTCTTCGTTTTGTTTTAAAACCCCTAAAGTGGGGTTTCGCTCTTCTTCCCCCATAAGGGCGGTTTTTCTCTTCATTTTGTGTTAACCTCTTTTCGTGTTGTGCTCTTCTTCTCCTTCCCTCCCTGCGTTTATCTCTTCATTAGTGTTAAACTCTATCGTGTTGCTTCTCTTCTTCTCCTCCTTTTTGTCCCCTTTATCTCTTTATTTGTTTTAACCTCATCGTTTGCTGTTCTTCTTCTCCCCCCTCAAAACATGTTTTAAACTGTTCATTAGTGTTAACCTCTATCGTGTTTTCTGGGTTTTTCTTTTTCCCTCCATCTGGCGTTTATCTCTTCGTTAGTGTTAAACCCCTATCGTGGTTTCTGTTCTTCCTCTCCCCATCAGGGCGTTTTTTCTCTTCCCTATGGTTAACCTCTATCGTGGTTTCTGTTCTTCCCTTTTCCTCCATCATTGTTTGTTTATCTCCTTTTTTTTATTAGTTTTCCTTAAAAAATCTTTCGTGTTTGCTTCTTTTCTCCTCCATCATGTCGTTTTTTCTCTTTTATTATGGTTTAAAATCTATCGTTTTGCTGCTCTTTCCTCTCCCCCATCATGTCGTTTTATCTCTTTATTAGTGTTTTCCTCACGTGTTTGCTGTTCTTCTTCTTCTCCATCTGTCGTTTATCTCTTCATTAGTGTTTTTAAACCCCTATCGTGTTTTCGTTCTTTTTCTCCTCCATCAAGGGCGTTTACTCTTCATAAGTTAACCCCATCGTGTTGCTGTTTTTCTTTTCCTCCCCCCACATGTCGTTTATCTTTCAATTTGTGTTTTAAACCCCTATCGTGTTGCTGTTCTTCTTTCCTCCATCATGTCGTTTAAAACTTTTTAAATTTGTGTTAAAACCCCTATCGTGTTTTCTTTTTCTTCTTCCCCCATCCTGTCGTTTATCCCCTTTATTAGTTTTTAACCTCTATCTGTTTGGGTGTTCTTCTTCTCCTCCTCATGTCCCCTTTATTTTCTTTAATTTGTGTTAAAACCCCAAACGGGTTGCCCGTTCTTCTTCTCCCCCTTTAAGTCGGGTTTACTCTTCGTTTTGGGGAACCTCTTTTCATGTTGCTGTTCTTCTTCTCCTCCACATGTCGTTTATTTTCTTTTTTTATGTTAACCCCATCGTTTTTGCCCGTTCTTCTTTCCCTCCCTCATGTCGTTTATCCTTCATTAGTGTTTTAAACCCCTTTTGTGTTTCTGTTCTTTTCTCCTCCCTCATGTCGTTTTTATCTCTTCATTAGTGTTAAACCCCATCGTTTTTGCTGTTCTTCTTCTCCTCCATCATTCGTTTTTTTTTCTCTTCATTAGTGGTTTTAAACCTCTATCGTGTTGCTGTTCTTCTTTCCTCCATCATGTCGTTTATCTCTTCCCTTATGTTAACCCCTATCGTGTTGCGTTCTTCTTCTCCCCCACCTGTCGTTTTTTCTCTTCCCCTTAGGGGTTAACCCCTATCGTGTTGCGTTCTTCTTCTCCTCCATCATGTCGTTTATCTCTTAAATTTGTGTTAAAAACCCCATCGTGTTGCTGTTCTTCTTCCCCCTCCCTTTTGTCGTTTTTCTCTTCATTTGTGTTAAAATTATCGTTTTTGCTGTTCTTCTTCCCTCCATCATTCGGTTTTTCTCTTCATTTGTGGGTTTAAACCCCTATCGTGTTTTCTGCTCTTCCCCCCATCATGTGGGGTCCTTCCGTTTTTCTTTTAAACCCCGTTGACATTTTCACCTTTGCCTCTTTGTTGTTCTCCTTCACTTGTGTTGATGTTTTCCTTTTTCCGCCATTTGATGGTTTTTACCTTTCCCCCATGTTGGGTTTTTTCACCTTTTCCCCATGTTGTTTTTTTCATCTTCCGCCCAAAAAGATGGTTTCCCCTCTTCCCCCATGTTGAGTTTTCACCTTTCGCCTGTTGATGTTTTCACCCTTTCCCCCATGTTGACGGTTTTTTCCCTCTTCCGCCCCTGTTGACGTTTCCATTTCCGCCATGTTGATGTTTTTCCCCTTTTCCCCCATAATGAAGTTTTTTCCTCTTTAAAAAGTGATGATCCCAAAAAAAAAAAAAAGAAAAACGGTGTATGTATGTATATATAAAAATATATATTATAAATATATATATATATATATTTTCACTTTTGTTCCCTTTTATATGTATAAACATATAAATATATATCTATATCTATTTTAAAATATGTATTTTTAAATGTATATACATATTTTTTAAAAAATATAAATATATAAGAGAGAGAGAGAGAGAGAGAGAGAGAGGAGGGGGAGAGAGAAGGAGAGAAGGAGAGAGAAAAGAGACTCCCTAGAAAACACAAAAATGTTTCCTTTATGAAAAAAAACCCCAAACTGAACTCTGGCAGAAAAAAATTTACCCATATTTCGGGATAATGGAATACGCCTCTGAAATTCTCTAAATCTTTTTCCCCCTGTGTAAGCCCGTTTTGGGAAAATTTTGTCGTTTCCCTTCCCACCGGCACCCTATGGGCTTTCTTTCCAAAAAACAGAACAGGGTTTTTCCGTTTTAGCAAGATTTTTTTCTGCCGAGTTCACAGAAGGAAGGGTTTGGGGGGGTTTCAGTCTCATCCGAAGGAAATTACCGAAGAGTTTAAGTCGGACTGATGTAAATCCGGGGAAAAAAAATTCCTTAAAAGTTTTGTCTCTGAGGTGGCTCTAACCCGAGTCATCACATCACAGAGAAAAAGCATTAACAACCAGGCAAACGCATCCTCAGGTGTGTGGCGCGCGCGCGTGTGTGTGTGCGCGTGGGGCAATGTGTGTGTGTGTGGGTGAAAAGGGAGGGCATGCACACTTAAAAATTAAAACACTACGCCAAACCCTTAAAACCCCAGGAGTGGGGCAGTCAGCTGCTGTGTGCAGTCAGTCTGGTCCTTGCCGGGGACTCCCTCTGTGGTGCTGGACATGCCCCTTCCTGCAGACTCCGGCTCTGGGCACTGCACTGCAGCACAGCACACTGCAGTACAGTACAGTGCAGCACAGTACACTGCAGTACAGTACAGTACACTGCAGTACAGTACACTGTAGTACACTACACTGCAGCACACTACACTGCAGTACACTACACTGCAGTACACTACACTGCAGTACACTACACTGTACGCTACACTTCAGCACAGTACACTACGCTACAGGGGCTGGCTGTGTCTGAAACATCTTCTACACTAGCAGAAGCAAAAACACCATACTACTACTACTACTACTACTAGTACTACTACTACTGCTGCTTCTGCTGCTGCTACTGCTGCTACTGCCGCTGCTGCTACTACTACTGCAACTACTACTGCTACTACTGCTGCTACTATTACTTCTACTACTACTACTGCTACTACTACTACTACTACAACTACTACTACTCCTGCTGCTTCTACTATTACTACACCTGCTGCTTCTACTACTACTCCTGCTGCTTCTACTACTACTACTGCTGCTGCTGCTACTCCTACTCCTGCTGCTACTACTCCTACTCCTGCTGCTACTACTCCTGCTTCTGCTACTACTCCTGCTGCTACTACTCCTACTCCTGCTGCTACCACCACTACTACTACTACTCCTGCTGCTACCACTACTACTACTCTTGCTGCTACCACTACTCCTGCTGCTACCACTACTACTACTACTACTACTACTTCTACTACTACTACTCCTACTACCACAACTTTGTCCAAGGCTCAGACAGCAACTACAACTCAGCTAGCGCTCCGAGGTTCACCAAAGGTGAGATCGTAAGCGCCAATTTTTGCCCACCATGAAGGTAGCCGCATTCCAACTTCGGGAATATATGCAGAGTATGTTCGTGTTTCTGTAACCCCTCAAACGCTGACATGAATTACAGGATCTTTAACGTGCATATTTGCTCTTCTGCTTGTGTATATATGCAACGGGAATTACAGCACTGGCAGGTCTGCACTGGAGCTCTGAGCTCTGACAGCAGTTACTGAACGAAAAAAGCATCGCGCCGCCATTAAGCGCCTGACATGTCAGGCCCAGCACATAGGATGTCGGCATTGAAACACCCTACAGTTAGCTTGTGAGTGTGTGTGTGTGTTTGAGTGTGTGTGTGTGTGTGTGTTGGAGGGGGGGGAACGCTCGTGCAGTGTGGTGTAACTAAATGCATGGAAATATGTGTAATGTGATTTTGAGTGTGGTGTGATGTGATGATGTAGTGTGTGTGGTGTGTGTGTGTGTGTGTGTGTGTGTGTGTGTGTGTGTGTGTTTTTCATGTGCATATGTGTCTTCGTTTTAACGTTTATCCACTAGGAATATAGACAGGTAATCGGGAGAAGAAAAAGATGAAAACTTAATGTCAGTGTGTACGTTTTGCTTGTGTGCATGTATCCATTAAGTGTTCGTTGGTGAATTGTGCGCAAGTGGTGCGCGGGCGCTTGATTGTGTGGGAGCATGCAGTTGGGGTATAGATGCGTTTAGTGCACTTTATCGCTAAGGTCTGTGTATATGTATGTGTGTATGTGTTACCTCGTTTGATGGCCAGCTCCTGTTGTGCCCTGGTGTCAATGGTGCTGTCTCTTGCCCACTCCTTTGGTGTTGCAGATGCTCACGCTTGGTGATGGCGGTTGTCTTCCTTCTCCGCCATGCTTTTTATTCCTGAACCGCCATGCTGATGGTTTCTTCCCTGTCCGCCATGTTGTTTGTTCTTCCTTCTCTTCCGCCATGTTGTTTGTCCTTCCTTCTCCTCCGCCATGTTTGTCCTTCCTTCTCCTCCGCCATGTTGTTTGTTCTTCCTTCTCCTCCGCCATGTTGTTTGTTCTTCCTTCTCCTCCGCCATGTTTGTCCTTCCTTCTCCTCCGCCATGTTGTTTGTTCTTCCTTACTCCTCCGCCATGTTGTTTGTTCTTCCTTACTCCTCCGCCATGTTGTTTGTTCTTCCTTCCTCCTCCGCCATGTTGTTTGTTCTTCCTTACTCCTCCGCCATGTTGTTTGTTCTTCCTTCTCCTCCGCCATGTTTGTATTTCTTCCTCCTCCGCCATGTTGTTTGTTCTTCCTTCCTCCTCCGCCATGTTGTTTGTTCTTCCTTACTCCTCCGCCATGTTGTTTGTTCTTCCTTCTCCTCCGCCATGTTTGTCCTTCCTTCTCCTCCGCCATGTTTGTCCTTCCTTCTCCTCCGCCATGTTGTTTGTTCTTCCTTACTCCTCCGCCATGTTGTTTGTTCTTCCTTACTCCTCCGCCATGTTGTTTGTTCTTCCTTCCTCCTCCGCCATGTTGTTTGTTCTTCCTTACTCCTCCGCATGTTGTTTGTTCTTCCTTACTCCTCCGCCATGTTTGTATTTTTTCCCTCCTCCGCCATGTTGTTTGTTCTTCCTTCCTCCTCCGCCATGTTGTTTGTTCTTCCTTACTCCTCCGCCATGTTGTTTGTTCTTCCTTCTCCTCCGCCATGTTTGTCCTTCCTTCTCCTCCGCCATGTTGTTTGTTCTTCCTTACTCCTCCGCCATGTTGTTTGTTCTTCCTTACTCCTCCGCCATGTTGTTTGTTCTTCCTTCCTCCTCCGCCATGTTGTTTGTTCTTCCTTCCTCCTCCGCCATGTTGCTTGTATTTCTTCCTCCTCCTCCACCATGTTTGTATTTCTTCCTCCTCCTCCGCCATGTTGTTTTTCCTTCTCCTCCGCCATGTTGCTTGTTTTTCCTTCTCCTCCTCCTCCGCCATGTTGCTTGTATTTCTCCATTTTCTGCAATGCTAATGTTTTCTTCCCACTTCGCTATGTTGATTCTTTTCCCCTTTTCTGCTATGTCTTTCTTGTTTCTTCTCTTCCACATTGATGTTTTCTTCCTTTTTGTCATGTTCATATTTTTCTTCTTCCTCCTCCGCCCTGTAGAAGTTTTCTCCCTTTTCCGCCATGTTGATGCTGATTTTCCCCTTCCGTAATGTTTACCTTCCCCGTTACGTTTCCTCTTTCATCACCACCGTATTGGTTTCGTGTTGTCTTTTTCCACCTGGCTGGTTGTTGTCTTTCTTCCTCTTCTGCTAGTTTGATTTTTTCTTTTCCGCCTTGTTTAGATTTGTGTTCCCTCTTTCAACATGTTAAATAGTTTTATTCCTTCTCTACCATGTTGATGTTTTTTCTTCCTTTTCTGCGATGTTATTTCGTTCTTCATCCTCGCCTATGCTGATTATTTTTCTTTCCGCCATGATATTTATCTATGTTGTTTTTCTATTTTCTCTGCCATGTTGATGATTTTATTTTCCATCCGCTGTGTTGTTTTTCCCCATGTTCTTTTTTCTGCCATTTATTTTTCTTTCCTGCCTTATTTGTTTTTTCCAACATGTTGAATTTTGTTCTCTCCCCTATGTCGATATTTTTTATTTTTCTTCTTCTTCCGCCATGTTGATTTTTTTTCTTCTTCTTCCGCCATGTCTATGTTTCTTTTCTTCCTTCACTATGTTATTTGCATTTCTTCTACAATTATTCGGCAGATTAACTTTTTTCCTTTAAATTGGATTTTTTAAAAACAGAACACAACTGGAACATCGCAAAATACACCAGCAACATTCAAATGATCAATTTTTGTAGAAAATAAATCATATCTTTCAGCATTTAAAAATTAATTATATCTGAATTTTTGTGACATGTCTTGTATATCTAATACAGGAACAAGCTGATCACAGGGATATCTTTTTTGTGCAAAGTCTGCGAAGTCATTTGTACAAATGAATGATTCTCTGCCTTACTTTTTTTTTTTTTTAATTCACCAAGAATGTTGATCAAAACAGCTCGATATTAAACGTTTACCCTTAATAGGAGCCTTGTAACTACTAAAACCAAGTTTGATAAAGCAGTAGCTCTCGACATCTGGTAAACTACACCTTTTCCTCAAACCAACTGCACAACCTTTTGAAGTGGTAAAACAGCAGCCTATTTTTAGTCATAGATCAGTTCTGTTGAAAAGAAATTACAGACCCGAAAATCACATAACACCCATCTTTCAGGTTAATTACCATTTTCATCAAAAATGCAAATTCTCAATTTCTATGCTAGTTAAACAGCAATATTTTTTTTTTGTTGGCATAAAAAGAAATCATACAAGGAACCAAAAATCACATCAATTATTTACCCTAAAAGCAAATGGAAATAATGCTCATGTTGGTTTAACAGAAGCCCGTTTTGGCAATGATATTTTTTTGAAAAATCATAACACACAAACTAGAAAACCACAGGGTACCCGCAATTTCGGTAAATGAATTTTTCGCTATTAGCAAACGCAAATATAAACGGTGCATCTAACCACTGCATATTTCGCATGAAATAAACCCATCTCACATAAAGCTTAAGTTATCAGAAGTCAATTATTCTGGCGGCTACAGTTTTCACACACAAAAAGGAAAATGTATACAATACTTATGTACTGTTTTAACAGTAGCATATTAAGGTGATGAAATCTTTATAAAGAAAAGAGACTCGCACAACCAAACAGTATACATTTATCCTTTTTCTCTTCAAACTACATAGGTGCTGGCTTAACAGCAGAATTTTGATGAAAACTAAAATATGGTTATGACACATAAACTCATAAAGCATCCATATTAGATTTTTCTATGCCTGTATTTGTTCCATTTTGATTCTTGTCTTCGATTTTACGTCTGTTCACTCTCAGTGATATTAGTTGTTCCCCTTCAAAGACATGAAAATGCACAACTTTTTGTGCTGATTTTACATCTACTTGTATGAATGATTGTAAACCAGCGATATGCCATTGTACTGATTTGCCTGTGGCACAGACTATTCACACACACACACACACACACACACACACACACACACACACACCACACAAAACACACACACACACACACACACACACACTCACTCACTCACTCACTCAGCCATCTCTCCAATCCCCACTTTCCCTGTTCTCCTGAATAGGCTACCTACCCTGTCCTGTTAACCACCCACCCCCACACGCACGCACACACACAGACGAGAGTCGGCTATCTCTACAACCCACACCTCGTCCTCTCCTCAGACTACAATACCCATCTCCTGCCCCTAACATTCCTCCGTCTCCCTCACCTCTCCTTAAACCCCTAGCCTAGGACCCCAGGGATCTTGACTGGGAGGCAAAAATAGGCGTGGCTTATCTGGTGAAAGAAAGAGAGGCTGTACCCAGGGATGCTTGTCAGTTATGTGACGTCAGCTTCACCTCTGCTCATTCAGTTCACATTTTACTGGAACATCTACATTATTTTTATGTAAAAGATGATAATAAAGTGGCAGCAATGTTCGTGTTTTTACTCTGTGAGAAAATACAAGCCCTGTACTTTTCCGTCAGTGCGAGAAACTCTTGCACCTCAGACAGCAAGAGACGTGCGTGTGTGGAAAAGCACTTTTCCACTGGTGTATACCCCTATTGTCCTTTTAACCTTAATGCAGAAAAAGTCTTCTTACTGTGTCAGCTTGTACCTTGCTGTCTAACTGCCTTTGTGTCCACATGTGGGGCTAGGGTTAAGAACAAGGTTAGTATCAGGAGTTAGGATTAGCATCAACAGTTAGCATGCCTGGGGAAGGGGTAGTTGGTCAGTCGGTTGGTTTGTCTGTACGTCTGAATGCACGAGGACACAACGGCATATAGACGCCCCTGGTATGTAGCTGTATGCAAACTGCAAATTTCCGCTCTGACTTCGGGAATGGTGTCTAAACAGACACCACTATGTAAGAGTTTTTTGTGTCTTTCTGTCAGCCATTGTAACCGGCACAATTGGCCTACTCTTCCGAAAAAGAATGAGTTTTAACGCGTGCGCAAGATATACTGCAAATGTTCGCATACGGGGCCTTGGTTTATAGTGTCGTTCATATTTTCAGGGGAGTGCAGTCGGTAACGATGTGAGCTCTGGGGGAAAAATCCCCTTGAACGGGAGTCTCTGTGGTAACTCAAACCTGGGCCATCAAATCGCAAGCGGAACGCCCTTACCACTATGCTATCCTGCCCCCATCCATTGTCTAAAGTAAACCATACAAGGTAAAAAAAACCCACATCCTCTCAACAGCGCCCATACTTTATATCACTTCAAAGAAACTAAATTGCATTCACTCAATCTACATCACTTCAAAGAAACTAAATTGCATTCACTTAATCTACTTTATACCACTTCATAGAAACTAAATTGCATTCACTTAATCTACTTTATATCACTTCAAAGAAACTAAAATTGCATTCACTAAATTCTACTTTATATCACTTCAAAGAAACTAAATTGCATTTACTAAATCTATGTCTTTCCTTTACGCCACAGTGCAAATGTACAGTGGTATGACAGCGCTGGCAACCCTTCACTGAGCTCTGTCTGCAGTACCCTGTCTTTTACCACTCCTGCTGACATACACAACAGTCTAAGCTTCAGAATAAGGAGTTTAGTTTTGGTCTTAATCCCATATCAAAACCGTCTTTTTAAAGTCCTCTCCACTCTTACAAAACCGCCAAATCTGACAGCTCTACTGGGACTCTATACAAACCAATCTTAGGGAAGAAAGCTATAAGGGACACATACACGCTAGAAAACCACGCCGCATATGCACCTATCCTTCAGGCGAGTATTTTCAGTCGAGGAATTTTTATTTTTACTCTTCAATATATTCTACAAAGCAACTATTTTACATTTTTGCTTCATTTACACATAGACCATGAGCATTTTTCCTTCTTGCTTTTCTCTCCGTTTTTTCATCTTTTTTGTTGTTGGTCTGAGAAGCACCATACTTTTTGCTTTTGTTTTCTTTGTCCCCTTTTCTTCTTTCCTTTCTTTCTTTCTTTTCTGCGGTCTTCTTCGAGGAGAATCTTTATGATGGGTGCTGTATAGGTCTCTTTTCGTAGCAAACTAAACCAACCAAACAAAAACCCTCAAACATTTCCAACAATCAGAAAAGTATTTGAAAAGATAAAACTCTCTTAAACCCTGTTTTCAACAATAAAAATCTATAAAGAGAACTCTATTCTTCTCCTCCCTTCTTTCTTTTTTCAACAAATATTTCGCCTGGTTTGAGCTTAACAGTAAAACTTGCTTCTTTTTTAATTTTTTAGATCGTTTCTTCCATCTCCCTCACCCCTCATTTATTTGGTAGCAAACCTTTTATTTCCCCCTTTTGATGGTGGGTGGGGGGGGGGGGGGCTATTTTTATGGGCACTCTACAGATGTATTCTTACCTAAAATAACTCACCCTTTCCTCACACACCTAAATCTTTCTCTTTTAACAAATGCTTTTTCTCACTCAATGACTGCTCTAGGTGTGAAACGAAGTCGCACGTTCTAAGAATGTAGGACATTTGTACATTTGTCTGGGATTATTACTGCTCTAGTGAATGTTGCAATGCTATATTTTCATTTTTCCATACCTCACCACAGTATTTTTTGTGATCAGGTTCTTAAAAACGCTATACACAAAATGTTTACAAAATTTAAATGCACATACTAGCAACATTCTGTTTGCTTGTAATAGTTTACCACAACATACTGTCACTGATACGGGGCTATCTGAATTTTGCAGGTCATACTACACTATTTTATGAATCCCCAGACAGCTTGTTCCTGTACTTTAGATGACTGTCAAAAATAAATGCTGCAGCCTTATTCACACTAACTATTCACATTAACTCGGTAAGTTCACTCTGTGCTCGCTTCTATGTACTGTGTAGTTTTGGGGTAAGTCACTAATTTTTTCTCTCAACTGATTTTTCCGAACTTTAATTGCAAAATGACATGTTGTTTATCTCTTTACTGATGTTCCGTCCATCGTATCAATGTTTTCTCTATCATATGGATGTTTTCACCTTCAGCTATGTTGTTTTTAACCTTCCGCCATATTGAAGTTTTGATCATCCGCCATATTGAAGTTTTGATCATCCGCCATGTTGATGTTTTGATCATCCGCCATGTTGACGTTTTGATCATCCGCCATGATGTTTTGATCATCCGCCATGTTGACGTTTTGATCATCCGCCATGTTGATGTTTTGATCATCCGCCATGTTGACGTTTTGATCATCCGCCATGCTGACGTTTTCACCTTCCGCCATGTTGATGTTTTAATCTTCCGCCATGTTGATGTTTTAACCTTCCGCCATGTTGATGTTTTCATCTTTCGCCATGTTGATGTTTTCATCTTTCGCCATGTAAAATTTTTTTCCACAGAAAAGAAAAGAAGAAGTAAGAAGAAGAAGAAAAGAACGAAGAAAAATGGAGGTAGTGAGGAGAAGGAGAAGGAGAAGAAGTGGGGAAAAAGGAGGATAATAGGAGGTGGTACCGTGCTCATAGAAAAAAACACCAGAAGCAATAAACGAAGGAGAAACCCTAAGTTTTTGAAGAAAGTAAGAAAAAGTAGGGAGTAGGAGGAGGAGGAGGAGGGAGGAGGAGGAGGAAGAGAGAATGTAGAGCGGAAGAGGAAGAGGACGGAGAAACAAATTTTCACAAAACAAAACCAGAAATAAAGAAGACACAAGTAACACCCCAAAACAAAAATAAAAAAAGCCTTAACCAGAAATTTTCAGCATCTCTCCTCGTCCATCTATCTGTGCGGGATTCCAGCATCAAGCCTTCAGAGCCTGAAGACTCCTCGGAGACAGTGTTGAAAACCCTGTGACGGTTGACACTCGAGGTGGGCGTTTCAGGTCCAAATCCTACCTCCCTCTAAACTAATATCGTCATCAGTTGAGGTGCTTAGTAGGTGGTGTCCTAGATATTTTCAATCAAAACAAGCACCCCGGAACACGCCCAAAGAAACATATTGACCACCAAGGCCTTTTCTACCGGGTGGCTTCTCGGTAGACTAACACCGATAACTACACTATCTTCGCGTCACAGGCTGCAGCAAGGCAAGCTCATATTCGGGCAGTCGTTGTGAAATCAAATGGTACGACATGGGATCAGTATGGGGCGAATGTAAAACCAAAGATGAAGCCAGCTTAAAAACAAGGACAATAAAGCTCATCCTACCGCAGAACAAGTCTCCCATGCTCACACATCAGAATGAAATTACGTCATCCCACCTAAAGTTAAATGGAAAAGCAAAGACAGGAAAATGACGCAGTCAAGATCAGAGAGTATCTTCCCCTTTTCTTCAGCTCTCTGGTGGCCAAGAGAGAAAAAGTCAGCGGAAGCCCTCTGGCAATTTTAGCAGCTTGGAATGGAGTGAGAGATTTGCCAGGATACGGGGCGATCAAATAACGACAGAGGGATGGGGATAGCCTGGCGGTTAGAGTGTTGAGCTCGTGATATGACGACCGGGGTTTTGAGCCACCACCAAGAGCAAAAGGGAATTATCCTCCTGGAGTTACATCCAGTACCGACATCTCCACTCCCCTGAGAGATCTTCAGTATGAGACAATAAATCGAGGTCCCCCTGTTGCTAACCGCAGGCAGAACAACTCCCGCACTCGTTAAAACCCAATCCGCCCTTCCTGCAGAGGAGTGGATTACATTGAATAAATTGAATGAGATTAAAATAGACTTTCAATCTCGGCACAATATCTCTGTGTGAACATACGGGCTGGCTTTCATTGGGGGAGCGAGCGCCACAAGAGCAGGCCACCCATAACTTTTCCCCCCACTGTTTTGCAAATATATTGTTTCCTATCATAGTGGCCTTTTGATCAGAAGCTTGCAAGGTACAACTAAATATCTTGCTGCTTAGGGTTCTTTTACGTGGGGCTGGATGTATGTTGCAAGCAGGAACCTCGTGCTTATTATATCATCCTAAATACTAGCAAACGCCAGACTACCGTGGAGGTCCTAGTGGAGGGGAAAAATTTCTGGCACAATAAGAAAACCGAACACGAACGGAATATGTAAGGCGCTTCTCTCACTTTCTAGGAAGGTTGTGTTTACTCTAACCACGTCCTACGGATAACAAAAATGTCAAAAACCCACAAGCACACAGATGTGTTTTAGGACACCATCCCTGAAGTCAGAATGCGCTACCTCCATGTAGGGAAAGACAGGAACAAAAATACAATCCTCTCCCCAAGAAAAAAAACCAAAACCAGAGACACAGAGTCTACAAGATACAAGCCGAAGGCACAGATACAAAAATAGCTGCTAACGCCGATGAACGAACGGATTTTTGTCTCTTTTCTTCAACGAAAGCAGACGAGGAAACATATCAAAAGCTGAAGGAAGTCATATCTTTCAATATGAATTATTGATTTCTTGTCTTTAAAGTTGTTTGCTTTCTAGATATGCATAAAAATAGCAAGACAATGACATACATGTAATACTTTCCACAATGTTTGTGACTTTTTGTACAACATTAATTTTCGAGTTTTTATTTTATGCTTGAAATTTTGTTTTTCAAGTTGCCATTATATTAGATTTCTTTCGTGGTTTCTTATTTTGTTAATATGATCCTACTCCGCTAATAAAGATGATATATATATTTGTATTTGTAAAAAACTGTTAATTGTGCGCGCGTGTGTGTTTTACATTTGATTGTAAAAATCTGTTAATTGTAACTGGCTGCCATGGTGAAAGACCTATGATGAATGAAGAGCACTTGAAATTTTTGTGTTTTTTTGCAAATATATAGCCCTGTATAAATTCCATGTATTATAATTATTATATTATTATTATAAAATTTTTTTCTAGAGTGTAAAGCTATTATCGACATTGACGTCCATATTTCTTGCTGAATAAAGGGAATAAGACAAAAAGCAAAAAAGCCAAGAGTAGAGAGTGCCCTCCCATGTGTATGAGCTCTCCTGTGCCTGTGTAGGATAAGATCAGCAACAGCCCCCAGCGTCCTCCATTGGCAGCTTGTAATGGAGTGTGGGGATTTAGATGAACACAGGCACTGGCATTGCAACACACTGACACAGACTGATGAGGAAGCAGAAAGCAAAGGAGAAAGCGTGAAAGGAAGAACAAAGGAACAACATAGACCACAGCGAAAAGAAAAAACACGAAAAACAAGTACACCAAACATGATAGTAGTGAGCTGACAGCTACACCCCACACTCATACAACAAAAACACAACACCCCGACCACCCACCAACAAAACCAACACAAAACACACACGACCTCCAACGCCACCCACCCAACCCACCCCCACCCCGCCCCCAACCCCCCACCACCCACACCCCCAACCCCCCCCCCCACCCCCCCCACCACACCCCAACCCCACCTCCACCCACCACCCCCCACCCACCACACCCAGACCACGCACCCCCCCCCCCCTAACCCAACCCCCCAACAACCCAAACCACACCCCTCCACCCCCAATCCACAACCCCACCAACCCCAACACCTCCACCACCACCCCACACACCATCCAAACGCCACAAGCCAAACACCCACCCACCCCACCTCACACCCCACCGACCCCAAAGCCCACCACCCCCCCCCCAACTCCACTCAAACCCACCCACCCCACACCACACCGCCCACCCCCACCCAACACCAAACCCACCCCCGAGCCACCACACACCCCCCCCCCCCACCACCCACACCACACCCACACCGCCCACCGCCACCCCCGCAAACCCGAAACCACGCAACACCGACCACACACCCCAACCCTCACCCACAAAACCCCCCACCCCGGCCCCCACCACGCGCCCCCCCCCCCTATATTCCCCCTGAAATTGAGTCATAATAGAAAGTCCAAATTTTCAAAGATTCTTCAAAAGCACTTATATCAAAAAGGAAGAGTTGCCTCACAGACCAAACAATCCATTTTATAAATTGCAGACGCAAAATGGGCAAAGCCCGTTTAAAGTCCCGATTTCTTATCATCAAAAGGATGCACAAACATATTCAAATGCACGCGCGTGCGCGTGGCAAGCCGATTTCAAGTCCGATTTCCATAGCATCAAAGGATGCTCAAAACTAGATTCTAATTGCACTCGCGCACAGCGCGCGTGTTTGTTGTACTGTATTTGAGTGTGTGTGTGTGTGTGTGTGTGTGTGTGTGTGAGTGTGTGTGTTTGAGTGTGTAGTGTGGTGGCGCGCTGTTCGTGCGCATATCTGTGACTATCCCTATGTATGGACTCACTGAGGCAGGTTTGTGCACACTCACTCATCTGTCACAATCTTCTTACCTTGACGTCATAAAGATTTCTGGGATTCCCGTCATAGTCCCAGGTGACGTAATTGGTGATGACGTTCCTTCTTAACTGCATCAACTGTCCTGCCTTTGGCCTCCCACGACCTGTCAGCACATTAAAAAAGGTCCAATTTACCCAAGACGGATTTCGCTACCATTCATGCAAGCAAAAACGGACACATACCATAAAAACATCAACATTGGTGAACACTGAACTCCTAGTCGATAACGGACACAACAAAAAACCAAACCCCCGCCTCCCACAAAAAACATTGGTAATTAAACATTACCCTCCAACAACAATCGAAGAAGATTATTTTCGAAAATGTCAGCTTTTTCCTGTTTTTAACAACATAGGCTACAATTCCTAAATAAATGCATAGAGAATTTCACGCCTACTACCCTCTTCATCCCCATTAAACTGGCAGGCGGACACTGGACACCTACGTCAACTCGAACTCATCCCCGAATCGGAATGTGGCTACCTAAACGTTGGGTTGGGGGGGGGGGGGTGGGTGGGAGAGATGGTCTGCGTACATATAACATCATCACCAGTGGTAAACCTCGGAGCTCATACCAATGAACGGGTCAAAAAAAAAATACACCTTCCCGCACGGAGTTTTGGATAGTTCACGCTGTTGGATATGCCATTCCTTTCCAGACTGTAGATCAACTATTGAATATGTTCATGTCATCCATAGCACCGGCCATAACTAGTTAGCCAGTGTGTGAGGATGGGTTTTCAAGGTGTGCGCAGAAAAAAAATTATGGGTACATGTTTAACTCATGACCTGGGTGTTGTAGAGTCCCATCGGAAGGGGAGTGGCGTTGGAGGTAGTGTTAAAAAACAACAGCGGGAGGAATGGTTCTTTACACACACAGCGTAGTGGGGACTCGAAACCCAGACACCCAAAACACCACTGTGACGCGGTAACCGCCGAGCTTTTCTGACCTCCACAATGTCTTAAACATCTCTTACCGAACAATTTTACACCCCCCCACAACCTCCCCCCACACGCACCCACCCCCCCCCCCCCAACCACCCACTCACACACTTGTTTTTAGTTGTGTCAAATAAGTCCTACATGACTTAAACGGCAATAAAATAATTCTGAATCCTGAATCAAAATCACCCAGCCCCCCCCCCCCACCACACACAAGAACACACGGTTCCAGTCCCCCACTGAGACGCCCATTAGAGGGGATTTTCCTCTGGAAGTTGGCATGAGGACCAACTCCACAGCCCCGAAAGTCCTTCAGTTATTAACCCCTCCCTCCACATATCTGCATACTGAACATATTACGCAAACGTTAAAACCCATTTCGCATTTCGAGAGAATAGCCCATTGCGTGCCAACAGGAATGAATGGATGACAAAATTAAAAAAACAAACCAAAGCATTATTACTAGCATTGTGTTCAGACATCGTTCAAGTCGGAATGCGGCCACGTTGAGGGCGGTCAAACGACCGATTGGCTTGACACCGTAGCCCCGTGGTGAAGACCCTTTGGACTTTAATCCCCGCGGTCCTTTAGATAAATGATAGGTTCGCATCTCGGTGGTGGCAGCGTCTGGTGAATTAAGGGCGGTTTTTTTAAAAAAACATTCTCCCAGGTCAACTTCAACAGCACACCTTCCAGTACCGTAATTTCTGTCGTGTATGCACACATGCAGAATATCAAATATGCACGATAAAGATCCTGTAATTCATGACGGTGTATAGTGGGTTAGGGAAAGACATTTACCCACATAGCAACATGTAACACTGGAAATGAGCTGCTTAAGTCTAAAATGTCTTTGACAGACGCTAGCACGCAGATTATTTTTTTATTAATTTAATCTTTTATATCGAGGATAATGGTATATAGCACGTCATGTGCTTTTTTCATTCCCGTCCCCGTGTGTAAAGGCGGTTTTTGTAAATTTTGTCATCTGTTCCCACCCGGCACACAAAGGCCTACTCTTCGAAAATAGAACAGATTAACGTGTGCGCAAATGTTTCTCGGATTATAGTCCACATCCGGATTAACTTTGAAAATCAGTACGATTTTTTTTGTCAAAACCTGGAAGTGCGAGGCTGGGAAGTCGATCCATAACCTCACGGTTTAACTTGTTTGGCAGCAAACGTCATACCATCCTGCCACCTTTCCCTCCTGTAAAGTTACAAGCCCAGGTGAGAAGACCTGACACCGAGCACCACCCAACAGGTAATGGTCACAAGAGATTAGAGAAGAGGACGAATATTCCATGAAAAATAACAAAGAGTTTTCCCCAGGCAAAATTCTGCCGAAAAGCATTCTGGTAAGAAACAAATTTATATGCGGAAAGGAAAAGAAAAAATATAACCGGTGGCGCTGCTCTTGTGGAAAAGCACTCTCCTGGGAAGAGCTGTCCGAACTTTGAAAAGCACAGAAAAGTGCTGTGATTTAAAAGAGGTATACATACAACTCACTATTATTGCTACTGCTAGTAACGTTTACCACCACACAAATGAAGCAACTAAAGCAATATAATGATGTAAACCTTGTCCCAAAATGATGTTAGTTAACTCCCGCCCCCCTCCCCCCCCCCACCGAAAAATAGGGAATGTTAACCCCACCCACCCCCAACAAAGAAAAGGATTGCCGTCATCCCTTCTTCCCCCCACCCCCCCCACCCCGCCACATTCCAACACACACACCTTGTCCTCTAAAGACTCAACCAACAGTGGCCTCCTCAACTATCATCATCAGTTTGACACTGACCCACATACTATTCCGCCCTAAGAGTAGCAAATATAGAAGAAAAGTTTTAGAAAAAGACGGCCCTAAAAGTAACAGGTTTGGATATCAATCCTTCAATACACACACACAGAGCAGTCAAGGCAGCTATTTTTAGCAACAGAATGACCAGACCTACAAGGGGTGAGCCCAGCCACCACCATCTTGTACCATTGTGGTCGCCTATGCTCTGTCAAACATGGAAACTGTCATTTAAACAAATAAATAAATACACAAAAAAATGCACAATCCAAATAACTCCTCGTTATATAAGTATTACATATTATTTGACGTGGGCTCCTTCGTTATTCAAAACAGCCCACCGTTAATTTACAGATTTTTTTTCCCTCTGTGGCTTCCTCAAGTTTTCAAAAGGCAACCACTGTTCTCATCGGATCTGAATTCCACTCACTCCCAGTGACAAAACGAAAAAAGGCAAATGCGGTGATCCAAAGGAGGACCCTTCCAAAAAGTTCGGGGTGGCGCGAATGTCTCGTGCAAAGCGCAGCTTGTGTCCTTTCCAGGGTTTTTTTTCTTCTGGCTTCATGCTAGTCCTTTTTTTCCTTTTAAAAAAACATATGGGGTTTTATTTTGGCTTTTTGATCCTTTTTTTGCACATGCAACCCACCGCACCGCACTTTTATGGTTGACACAACAAGCATACACACAAGACTTATTGCAACATCTGCTTTACAATTAGTTTTCTACATACCCCTCACCCACCTCCCTCGCATCATAACACATGTGTATACGCTATTGTGGTCAAATGCCAAATGACTTTCGATTTTGAATTGTTCAGGTGTCCAAGCGAGCGGTATGGTCTATATGTGCTACACCACATCAGCCACTGTGCGGAGCATTCTTATCAATGAACTAGCTACAATTCCTCACAGGGCTTAGTGAATCTTAGGGGAGCCAGGTAGTCCTTGTGGTTAGAAACGTTGTGTATGTGATCTGAGGGCCTGGGATTGAGCCACCACTGAGGCGCCCGCTTCAGGCAATTTTACCCTGGAGTTGACATCAGTACTGACTCCACTCCCCCACCCCTTCCCAAAAGTCACTTGGAGGAAACAAGAAACCGTTGCCCTGTTGAGAACACTCACAGAAGGACCATCCAGCGCACACGTTAAAACATGTTCCGCCCTTTTGGAAGTTTAAGACCATTTCGTGCCGTAGAACGGATGACATGACTATTAAAAAACCGCATGCACAGAGGTTCATGTTTTAGATGTCATCCCCGGGTCGGTAAAAGGCGGCTACCTTAGTGGTGGTGTAAAAGAGGTTCGCAAATGCAACGCTCGCCATTGTGTTTGTTTCTTCTTTTCTCTTGTTTTGTGCTTTTAGTTTTTTTAATTTTTTTTTTTTAAAAGAAAAGAAATTGTTTTTTTTTTTCAAAGCAGTCAGAGTTGTGACACATCCTAGCATTAAGACAAAGTTCCCCCCCCTGGGAAATCCTGGTAGGGGGGGTGTGGTGGGGGTGGAGGGGCTCCCCATCTTCTAGAGTTCTTACGAGGTATTCCATCTTTTCTATCCTTCCTCTTTGTTTCTACTTGTTTCCTTTTCTTTCCTGTCACCTCCTTTCGTTTTGTTTCCCTGTCCATCTTGGTCCATTTATCCTGTGCTTTTTTCCCCCTAGAAAGACAAAAAGAAACGATTTTGTCCCACGCCGAATGTCGATGATGCTGGGCCTGACTTGGTTCAGGAGTTCAACGGCAAACCAACGCATTTTCTCATATGAGCGTTGAACGACAATGAAAAATTGCTCCTCTCATCCTCGCTCTCACAACTAACCTCATCCAAATCTCCACTCACGTCTCTCTCTCCTCTTCTCCTCCCTCATCCTCCTCTCTCTCTCTCTCTCTCTCGTCCCCCCCCCCTCTCTCTCTTCTCTCCCACCTTCCCCCCCTCTCTCGATCTTCCCCCCACCAGTATTTTATTTCCTATCGAACTTTTGGCAGGGACAAACTCTTATTTGCTGTTTGTTCCTTTAGTGCGCTAATGACTTGTTGTACACACAACCTCGGCTTAAACCGTTCCATCCGGAAGACAATCACCCAGACCGCCACTGCAGGTCCTCTAGTGGGATGGAGGAAACATTTGGGCTTAAAACGGGGATTGAACCTCAACACACTTCGAACCCAAACAATGTTTGTTGCTTACTCTAGGCAGGTGCGTTACCTCTAGACCACCGTTCCACTGCAGACACACAAACAAGGTCAGTTTGTTCGGTTTTATTTTGATATCCAGCACTTGTGTGGGTTTCAACGTGGCCGACATCAGGAGACATGGAGTGGATTTCACGCGCAGAAGGCAGGCCAGATAGACCCCTGTGTGGTCTGGAGACATGGGCGGTGTCCTTGTGGGGCACAGTGTGGTTTGCTGGAGGCATACACATGAAAAGACCAGGTGGATTTTGAAAAAATGAAAATTCCCCTCGTCCTTAAAAATATCTTTTGCATCTTTGTTTCTCGTCTCCTCTCCTCCTCCTTTCTGCCGTCATCTCTCCTTCTCCTCCTCTGCCCCTGTCTTCTCTCCATTCTCCCCACCTCTGCCCTGTCTTCATCTCCTTCCTCCTCTGCCTGTCTTCTTCCTTCTCCTCCTCCTCTGCCTGTCTTCTCTACTCCTTCTCCTCAGCCTGACTTCCTCTCCTTCTCCTTCTCCTCTGCCTGTCTTCTCTCACTTCTCCTTCTCACCTGCCTGTCTTCTCTTCTCCTTCTCCTCTGCCTGTCTTCTCTACTCCTTCTCCTCTGCCTGTCTTCTCTTCTCCTTTCTCCTCTGGCCTGTGTCTTCTCTTCTTCTTCCTCTGCCTGTCTTCTCTCCTTCTCCTCTCCTCTGCCTGTCTTCTCATCCTTCGTCCTTCTCCTCTGCTGTCTTCTCTCCTCTTCTCCTTCTGCCTGTCTTCTCTCCTTCTCCTTCCTCCACTGCCTGTCTTCTCTGTCTCCTCTCCTCTGCCTGTCTTTCTCTCCTCCTTCTCCTCTTGCCCTGGCTTCTCTCCTCCTCCTCCTCTCCTGTATTCTCCTCCTCCTTCTCCACATCCGTCTTCTCTCCCTTCTCCTCTGCCTGTCCTTCTCT
Organism: Rapana venosa; assembly: GCA_028751875.1. NCBI lineage: Eukaryota > Metazoa > Mollusca > Gastropoda > Neogastropoda > Muricidae > Rapana > Rapana venosa. The sequence continues at coordinate 70,531,097 of CM054138.1, forward strand.
CCTCCTTCTCCTCTGCCTGTCTCCACTCCTCCTCTTTCCTGTCTTCTCTCTCCTCTTCCCTTCTTCCTCTCCTCCTTCTCCTCTGCCTGTCTATCTCTTCTCCTCTCCTCCTCTGCCTGTCTTCTCTCCTCCTTCTCCTATGCCTGTCATCTTCTCCTCTCCTCCTCTGCCTTATTCTCTCGCTCCATCTCCTCTTCCTGTCTTCTCTCTCCTTCTCCTCTGCCCTGCTCTCCTCCTTCTCCTCTGCCCTTCACCTCTCCTCCTCTTCATTCATCTCTCCTCCTCTTCCTGTCTTTCTTCTTCTCCTCCTCCTCTGCCTGTCTTCTCTTCCTCCTCCTCAATTTCTGTCTTCTCTCCATCCTTCTCCTCTTCACTGTCCTTCTCTTCTCCTTCTCCTCTGCCTGTCTTCTCCTCCTCCTTTCTCACTCTCCTGTCTCCTCTCCCTCCATTCTCCTCTTACTGTTCCTCTCCTCCTCTGCCTTTCTCCTCCCTCCTTCCCCTCTTCATGTCTCCTCTCCACCTCGCCTGGCTCCCTCTCCTTCCCCTCTGCCTGTATTCTCTCCTTCCCCTCCTCTGCCTGTCTTCTCTCCATCTCTTCGCCTCTGCCAGTCCTTCTCACTCTCCTCTGCCTGTCCTTCTCTCCTTCTCCTTCTCCACTGGCCTGTCTTCTCTCCTTCTCCTTCTCCTCTGCCCTGTCTTCTCTCCTCCTTCTCCTCAGCCTGTCTTCTCTCCATCTCTCCTGTTCCTCTGCCTGTCTTCTCACCTCTCCATCTCCTCTGATGCTGTCCTCCTCTCCTCCTGTTTTCCTCTGCCCTGTCTTTCTCTTCTATCCTTCTCCTCTGCCAGTCTTCTCCTCCTTCTCCTTCCTCCTCTGCCTGTCTTCTCACCTTCTCCTTCTTCTAATGCCTGTCTTCTCTCCTCCCTTCCCTCTGCACTGTCTTCTCTCCTTTCTCCTTCTCCTCTGCCTTTTCCTCTCCTCCATCTCCACTGCCTGTATTCCTCTTCTCCTTCTCCTCTGCTTTGTCTCCTCTCCTCCTTCTCACACCTCCTGTCTTTCTCTCCTTCTCCTTCTCTCTGCCTGTCTTCTCCTCCTTCTCCTTCACCTCGTGCCTCTCGTTCTCTCCCTCCTTCTCCTCTGCCTGTCTTTTTCTCTTTTCCTTCTTTTCTGGCCTGTCTACTCTCCTCCTGTCCCTCGCCTGTCTTCTCTTTTCCTTCTTTTCTGCCGTCCTTCTCTCCTCCTTTCTCCTCTGCCTGTCCCCTCTCTCACTCCTCTTCTGTCTTCTCTCCTCCTCTTCCTGTCTTTTTCTTCTCCTTCTCCTCCCCTCTGCCTGTCTTCCTCTCTCCTCCTCCTAAGGTTCCTGACTTCTCTCATCTTCTCCTCTTCCTGTCTTCTCTCCTTCTCTCCTCAGCCTGCCTTCCCTCTTCTCCGCCACCTCTGCTGTCTTCTCTCCTCCTCCCCTCTGTCTCCTGCCTTCCCTCCTTCCTCCTCCTCATCCTTCCTGACTTCCTCTCCCCTTCTTCTCTGCCCTGTCTACCTCCCTCCTTCCTCCTCCTTCCTGTGCATTCCTCTCCATTCTCCTCCTCTGCCTGCCTTCCTCCTTCTTCCTCGCTCCTCTGCCTGTCTTCTCGTCCTCTCCTCCTCCTCAGCCTGTCTTCTCATCCTTCTCCTCCTAATCCTCTGCCTGTCTCCACTCCTTCTCCTCCTCTGCCTGTCTTCTCTGCTCCTTCTCCTCCTCCCTGCCTGTCCTTCTCTCCTTCTCCTCCTCTGCCTGTCTATCTCTCCTTCTCCTCCTCCTCATGCCCTGTCTTCTCTCCTTCTCCTCCTCTGCCTGTCTTCTCTCCTTATCCTCCTCCTCCTGCCTGTCTTCTCTCCTTCTCCTCCTCCTCTGCCTGTCTTCTCTCCGCCATCCTCCCCTCTGCCTGTCTTCTCATCCTTCTCCTCCTCCACATCCTGTCTTCTTTCTCTCCTTCTCCTCCTTCCTCTCCTGTCTTCTCTCCTTTCTCCTCCCTCCTCTTCTGTCTTCTCTCCTTCTTTCTTCTCCTCCCCTCTGCCTGTCTTCTCATCCTTCTCCTCCTCCTCCTGCCTGTCTTCTCTCCTCCTTCTCCTCTGCCTGTCTTCTCCTCCTACTCCTCCTCAGCCTGTCATCTCTCCTTCACCTCCTCCTCTGCCTGTCTTCTCTCCTTCTCCTCCTCTTCCTGTCTTCTCTCCGTTCTCCTCCTCCTCTGCCTGTCCTTCACCTTCCTTCTCCCCTCCTCTGCCCTGTCTCCTCTCCTCTCCTTCCTCTGCCCTGTCTCTCTCCTCCTCCTCGCCTGTCTTCTCTCCTCCTTCTTCCTCTGCCTGTCCTCCTTCCTTCCCCTCTTCCTGTCTTCTCTCCTCTTTCTCCTCTTCCTGTTTCCTCTGTTCTGCCTGTCTGCAAGGCTTCTTCGTGGAACGCTCAGACATCAATTATTGTTGTCTGTCACATAAGCGTAAAATGCGTTGCACTGCCGTTAAGCGCCTGACAAGTCAGGCCCGGCGCATCTGACTTCAACTTGGGATAGAGTTGTTATCCTTTAAGTCTTTCTGAAAAGAAAGGTATGATAAAGAATCTAGAAGGCTGAAAATCGATAAAAAGGAGGTGACAGGAAGAAAAGGAACAAGGCAGAAACAAAGAGAGGGATATTAAAGAGGGAATTGTGGGGACAGAATTTCCAGAAGGTGGGGATGTAATTTTTATTGGCAGGCACCCGAGCATCCACACGGGGGAAAACTGCCAGGCTGACGATGTTTGTTGTCTCGCCGTGTTGGCAGTGTCAGAACCTGTCCTCAGTCTCAGTACAACAGTGGTGTTGTCTCCTTCTCCAGAGATTTTCCAGGAGGTCAGTCACTTTTCTGTAGCAGGGCCACCTAAGGTAACTTCACACGTCGTGTGTAAATCTACAACGGGTATAATGCTGGATAAAATAAGTTTTTTTAAACCCCCCCCCCACCACCTAAAATCAATGCAGAAAGAGAGAGAGAGAGAGATGAGCGAGGGAGAGGGATAGGGAGATGAGAGAGAGAGAGAGAGAGAGAGAGAGAGAGAGAGAGAGAGAGAGAGAGAGAAGAGAGAGAACAAATAAGATCCATTGAATACGCTGGCTCGTGAGTGCTAAAAGACTTTCCCTAAAACCACAGACCTCGCTGTGCAATCCTTTTATTGAAGTATTCAAACAGTCATTTACATGTTACACCCCCCCTCCCCCCCTCCCTCCACCTTTCCTGGGTTTATCACCCTCGGCATAAAATTATCTGTATCTATATATATATATATTCTCCTCCTCTCACACTCTCTCTAATAAATAATATATATATCTCTCTCTCTATAAAATAATATTAAAACACCATCCTATCTCACAGTCCCTCATGCACATTTTTCACCCTAGCCTGCGCGGAGAGAGATATGCCTGCTTCATGAAGTTAGATGGTGGAAAGTGGTTTTGGCATGTACAGTGATCACGCAAAGAAACGGTCTGGAAAGGATTTAGCAATGTGTTTAATGAGTTTTCTTTTCAAAGATAAAAAAGCAAGCCTAGTTTATGAAGACCTAAGGCCCTGCATTATGCGTTGAACAGTAACTTAAAGGTGGTGGCTGTGCGACTAGAGCAAGTCAGAGCAGTTTTTATGTTTGGGAGTGATGACTCAAAAATTGTGGTGCATTTTTGGGTGGTGGTGTTGTTGGTGTGTTTAAAGATACAAGGTGGTAAAACAGGATTAAAAAAAAAAAGAGTATTGGTATACAAAAGGTAGACTGATTTTTAGATTAATATTTTTATAGGATAAAAGAAGCATATTTTGTGTGAAGCAATCTGTTTTTGCATTGCAGAAGCCATGTTGTTGGATATCTTTAGGACTTTTTGATAGATCTCAAAGGCTGTATTTTGTATTTACATGTGAGATATATCATCAGCTGAAGGCGTAACTTTTCTTGTGAAGAAAAAGAGTCCATTATCAGGTGATGCTAAGCCTTTTCTTACTCTAAGCATGTCTATTTCACGCTGCAAGATGTATTTTAAGCAATAATCATTATTTTTTGTGATAATTACTGAAGTGACCAAGGCAACGACTTAATGAAGCATTTGTGTTGTTTCCATACACCAACATTGGGATTAATAAACGTTTCATTCGCTATGCAGAAGTATAGTCCATTCTTTTGTATGAAGCTCCGTATCCGTGAGACGAGAGAGAGCGAGAGAGAAGCGAGAAGAGAGAGAGAGAGAGAGAGAGTAGTAGGTAGTAGGCTTATAGATCGTGTAGAAAATCCTCACATCAAAAAGCAAGACTTTCATGGAATTTTCCAGACCAGTGAAGTGTTCCCTTCATCCCTGTACATCCCCTGCTATGATCACCACCCTTCCTGCACATTTATTTCCCTCTGCACCTGCTGTCTCCCCACCCCTCCCCTCCCCTCCCCTCCAGAGAGGATTTGCTACAGGGAACGGGATAGCTCAGTGGTCAGAGCACTCGCTTTCCCCCAGCTAAGGTTAAGCAGCATCGAGCGTGGTTACCACTTGGATAGGTGACCATTTGCGCGCCTTTGCTTCAGCAAAGTTCCCCAGTTCACCCAGCTGTCAATGGGTATCTGCCTCTTTAGGGTCAGGGAAGGTAAAGCAGCGATGGAGAGGAGATGGGCGCCGCCTTCAATATGCTGGCCCCTAAAGATGTTGGGGTCTCTGACGCCTCACTCCCCTAAGACCCCATAAAGCCTGCTGCATGCAGTCAGTGGTGTGAGGTTTAGGGCTGGCAGCAGCTGACATGAGGACAGGTCTGCAATCCTCTTTACTTACTTAGCGCCCTGTTTCCTTCTGTGTGTTGTGGTGTCTGTGTGCACAGAGGAAGTCAAAGCAGTTTTATTATTTATGTCTGGGATGAGACTCTTAAGTTGTGTTGCATTTTGGGGGATGGTTTTGTGTGTGAGTCGTTTGGGATAACATGTGTATAAAACAGGATCCTTTTAAAGGTAGTTTTATTGGACATGCTCAGGTAGACCGATTTTTATAGAGACTATATCCTTTAATAGGATGAAAAGATCTTTTTTGTGAAATGTTTCCTGGAGCAATTTTACAGACTATGTTTGATGGGATATTGTTTTTAGTTTTTTCTTGTGGTTTATCTAAAAAAAATTGTTTTTACTTGAGAGATGTTCTATACAGTTGTAATGTAAGTTTTCTATGCAGGACAATATTTTTGGTAATAAAAAAAATATCTTTTTTCTAAGCAATATATATTTTTTTATAGATAAAAAGTATGTCCTCAAAGCAATATCCATATTGCTATGAATATAAAAATGACTGAGGTACCAGGATGATTTCGAAAAAAGAAAGGGATGTTAAAGAAAATGTGGGGAAGTAGGGGGTGGGGGGATGGGCAGGATAGCATAGTGTTTTAGAGCATTGAATAACTGACCTGACTGCCTGTGAAATCCCCTACCAGGCACCTGTTTGAGGGATCTGTTCCTTGGAGTTATCACCGTACCGACTAATCCACTCCTCCAAAAGGTCCTCTGTATGAGACTATAAACCGAGGCCTCTTTTTCACAAATGCATGGCAGACATCTTGTTAAAAGTAAAGAAAAAGGAACGGAGTCCCATAACCTATAAGGTCGTAGGAGAGCGAGGCGTCAGAGACCGTTCACTTCTCTAGGCCAGCATATATGAGAGGCGGCGCCCAACTCCCTCACCCTCGCTGCTTTAATCCATCCCCGACCCTAAATGAGGCAGGTAACCCATTTACAGCTTGATGAACTGGGGGGAACAGTACTGAAGCCAGGTGCGCAAACGACACCCATACACCAACGTTAACCACGCTCGACCAGCTTAACTTGGCTGGGGAAAGCGAGTGCATCTTGTACACACGTTAAAATAAAACCCTTCTTTCCTTCTGAACGAGTCGACATATCATTCTAGAAGAAACAGATGCAAAATCTGAAGAAAACAAATGCAATACGGTGTTGTGTAAAGACAATCGTCCCCGAAAGTGGGAATGATGGCTACATATATAGATAATACTGAGCACAACCGGCCTAATGGTGGGATAAAGTGGTCACCAACGCAACAATCTCACCGTTTGGGATATTGTTATTAGATTTGTTTTTGATAAAAGTTATTAGCTGTTTCAGGTTGTTAACATAACTGTTAACATCAGCAAATCCTAAGTTTGGTAAGGATCACATTTCTTCAAATGATCAAGTTGTGAACTCTCAGACTGACGTCCACACAGATCGCCTTCTTTGAACAGAAAGACACCACAAATTTATTTGGTCAAGAGTGGAGAGTTCCGTCCCTTTTCACGAGCTTTCCTGTGTCTGTGGAGAGAAAAAGGTCAGCACAGCCCCAGCGTCTCCTATGGCAGCCTTGTAATGGGAGTGATGGGTGTTATAGGAGACCACCGACACTGACACTATATCAACACACTGACACAGACTAATGTGTGCATAAAGCTAAAAAATGTACAAATAAAAATAATCTAACATAGAAAAAGTAGAAGAAGGTAGACTGAAAGAAGGAAACATTACGGAGGAGAATAAGAAAGAAAAGAAAAGAAGAAGTAAGAAGAAGAAGAAAAGAACGAAGAAAAATGGAGGTAGTGAGGAGAAGGAGAAGGAGAAGAAGTGGGGAAAAAGGAGGATAATAGGAGGTGGTACCGTGCTCATAGAAAAAAACACCAGAAGCAATAAACGAAGGAGAAACCCTAAGTTTTTGAAGAAAGTAAGAAAAAGTAGGGAGTAGGAGGAGGAGGAGGAGGGAGGAGGAGGAGGAAGAGAGAATGTAGAGCGGAAGAGGAAGAGGACGGAGAAACAAATTTTCACAAAACAAAACCAGAAATAAAGAAGACACAAGTAACACCCCAAAACAAAAATAAAAAAAGCCTTAACCAGAAATTTTCAGCATCTCTCCTCGTCCATCTATCTGTGCGGGATTCCAGCATCAAGCCTTCAGAGCCTGAAGACTCCTCGGAGACAGTGTTGAAAACCCTGTGACGGTTGACACTCGAGGTGGGCGTTTCAGGTCCAACTCCTACCTCCCTCTAAACTGAATATCGTCATCAGGTTGAGGTCTTAGTAGGTGGAGTGTCCTAGATATTTTCAATCAAAACAAGCACCACCGAACACGCCCAAAGAAACATATTGACCACCAAGGCCCTTTTCTACCGGTGGCTTCTCGGTAGACTAACACCGATAACTACACTATCTTCGCGTCACAGGCTGCAGCAAGGCAAGCTCATATTCGGGCAGTCGTTGTGAAATCAAATGGTACGACATGGGATCAGTATGGGGCGAATGTAAAACCAAAGATGAAGCCAGCTTAAAAACAAGGACAATAAAGCTCATCCTACCGCAGAACAAGTCTCCCATGCTCACACATCAGAATGAAATTACGTCATCCCACCTAAAGTTAAAATGGAAAAGCAAAGACAGGAAAATGACGCAGTCAAGATCAGAGAGTATCTTCCCCTTTTCTTCAGCTCTCTGGTGGCCAAGAGAGAAAAAGTCAGCGGAAGCCCTCTGGCAATTTTAGCAGCTTGGAATGGAGTGAGAGATTTGCCAGGATACGGGGCGATCAAATAACGACAGAGGGATGGGGATAGCCTGGCGGTTAGAGTGTTGAGCTCGTGATATGACGACCGGGGTTTTGAGCCACCACCAAGAGCAAAAGGGAATTATCCTCCTGGAGTTACATCCAGTACCGACATCTCCACTCCCCTGAGAGATCTTCAGTATGAGACAATAAATCGAGGTCCCCCTGTTGCTAACCGCAGGCAGAACAACTCCCGCACTCGTTAAAACCCAATCCGCCCTTCCTGCAGAGGAGTGGATTACATTGAATAAATTGAATGAGATTAAAATAGACTTTCAATCTCGGCACAATATCTCTGTGTGAACATACGGGCTGGCTTTCATTGGGGGAGCGAGCGCCACAAGAGCAGGCCACCCATAACTTTTCCCCCCACTGTTTTGCAAATATATTGTTTCCTATCATAGTGGCCTTTTGATCAGAAGCTTGCAAGGTACAACTAAATATCTTGCTGCTTAGGGTTCTTTTACGTGGGGCTGGATGTATGTTGCAAGCAGGAACCTCGTGCTTATTATATCATCCTAAATACTAGCAAACGCCAGACTACCGTGGAGGTCCTAGTGGAGGGGAAAAATTTCTGGCACAATAAGAAAACCGAACACGAACGGAATATGTAAGGCGCTTCTCTCACTTTCTAGGAAGGTTGTGTTTACTCTAACCACGTCCTACGGATAACAAAAATGTCAAAAACCCACAAGCACACAGATGTGTTTTAGGACACCATCCCTGAAGTCAGAATGCGCTACCTCCATGTAGGGAAAGACAGGAACAAAAATACAATCCTCTCCCCAAGAAAAAAAACCAAAACCAGAGACACAGAGTCTACAAGATACAAGCCGAAGGCACAGATACAAAAATAGCTGCTAACGCCGATGAACGAACGGATTTTTGTCTCTTTTCTTCAACGAAAGCAGACGAGGAAACATATCAAAAGTGCTGAAGGAAGTCATATCTTTCAATAAGAATTATTGATTTCTTGTCTTTTAAAGATTGTTTGCTTTCTAGAATATGCAAAAAAATAGCAAAGACAAGTGACAAACATGTACTACTTTCCACAATGTTTTTGACTTTTGTACAACTTTAATTTTTCGAGTTTTATTTTACTGAAATTTTTTTTTTTTCAAGTTGCCTTAATATTAGATTTTTTCGTTTTTTCTTATTTTTTTAATATGACCAACACCGCTAATAAAGATGAATAATATTTGTTTTTGTAAAAAACTGTTAAATTTGGGCGCGCTGGTTTTTACTTTTTAAATTTTTGTAAAAATCTGTTAATTTAACGGGCGCGTAAAAGACTGGAGAAAGGAGCACTTTAAATTTTGGTTTTTTTGCAAGATATAGCCCGAAAAATTCCCCAGTATTATTATTTTTTTTATTTTTAATTAAATTTTTTTTTCAAGGTAAAGCTATTTTAAAATTGACGTCTATTTTTTGCGAAAAAGGAATAACAAAGCAAAATAAGCCAAGAGAGAAGTGCCCCCCAGGGTTTATGGCCCCCTGGCCTGTGTGGGAAAAGATCCAACAGCCCCAGCGCCCCCCTTTGGAGCTTGAAGGAGTGGGGGGATTAGATAACCAGGCACTGCTTTGCAACACACTGACACAGACTGATAGGAAGCAAAAGCAAAGGAGAAAGCGTGAAAGGAAAACAAAAAAAACAAACATAGACCACGCGAAAAGAAAAAACACAAAAAACAAGTACACCAAACTATAGTATGAGCTGACACAAAACGACTGAGGCCACATAAAGGGATTTCACTTTTATCCCAAAAAAAGGACAAAGAAAAAATAGACAGCCCTCTTCCAAAACTTTTTTCGTTCCTCGGCTAAGCCCGAGTTCCCCAAATGTGAGGACTTTGCATAAAATTATACGCCGTTTCGCCCACCATGGGGGTAGCCGCATTTTAAAATTTCGGGAACATCTGGGTATTTCGTGTTTCTGAAACCCTCCCGAACGCTACAGAATAAGGGGGATTTTTAATGTGCTATCTTTTGATTCGCCTCTGTATATACCTAAGGAACTCTTTCAACATATATCGAAGGTTTTTTACCAAGGTTGCCCAATACCCAAATAGCTGGCTCCCCCAATTCTTCTTTTAAACGTATGCATGATAAATCTTCGTTTAACCACAATTTTTTAAACGGCATAGAACGTTTTTGAGGACTCCAGTCATTTGGTAATGCAAATTTCAGAAACTAAAAAAATAAATAGCACAACATTTGAAAAGAATTTGCCCATTTTTGGGACCTCTTGGTCAGTCTGTCTGCTTCAGGCTTCCCCCTTTTCTCTCGTCTCTGCGCCTACCTGACAACTTTCCTCCTCTCTCTCCTCCTCTCTCTCTCCTCTTCCTCTCTCTCTCCCTCTCTTCCCCCCTTCTCCCTCTCTCTCCTCTCTTCTCTCTTCTCTCTCCCTCCCCTCTGTCTTTTTCCCTTTCTCTAAAAAATTTTATATTTTTGTATCCTAATAACTGTGCAATTTAAAAAAAAACAAATGAATAAAAAAGTTTAAAATTTTTTTTTACAAAAGAAACAACAAAAGGAAAAAGCACAAACGCCAATCAAAGAATATCCTGTACCTATTTTGATCGAAATTTTATTTTTTAGCAAGAAAAAATTGGGGGGAACAACAATAGTTTAATGATGTGAAAAAAAAAAGAAAACGGTAAGGATCTTTTGAAAAATGTAAGTTTTGAAGAAAAAAAAGCATAAAAAAAAGAAGAAAGGAAAAAGAAAAGAAAAACCCCAACACGCAATAACAACAAAAAAAAAAAATACTAACGGACAATAAAGACTAAAGCAAAAAAACAAGAAAAAGAGCAAGACCAAAACCACAAGAACAACAACATGCACAACAACAACAAAAACAACGACAAAAAAACAACAACAAAACGCAACAAAAAAAACTAAACGAAATCCATCCCCCTAGGAGCGTCTAAAGAAACACAAAATGACATCCCCGGGAAACACAAAAACAAAAAGGGGAGAAAGAAGAGGAACATCTTTGGCTTATGAGAAGAAAGGGCACAGCACCCCCAGCCCCCCAAGCCTTTATGCATGAGGGATTTACCCGCACCGACACACTGACTGACATACCCCTTTTTCCCCACACAGACACACGACAGACCATCCACACACAAAACACACTGACTGACATACCATCCACAACAGACCACGACATGACCACCCACACACAACCACGACTGACATCCCCCCACCAGACACCTGACGGGGAAAAATGCCACAGAAGTAAGATGGTGAGAGGATGAAGAGATATGATAAGGAACAGAGAAGAAGGGGTTTAAAGTAAGTAGTATAGTATATATATGTATAGTGAAAATGTATAAATAGTAGATATAGTATTAAGTTGTTTTGTTCTCTTCTTCTCCTTTTTGTTCTTGTTCTTGTTTGTTTGTTTTGTTTTGTTTAATGTATATTTACTACATGGGGATTTAGACACACCCGCATTCATACCAAAGTACCAATTATTACACACCCCATCTCTCTCTCTCTGTGATGATGATAGAGGTGATTACAATGATGATTATAGTGGTGATGTTTAATGTGATTTTTATGATTCACTTTGCTTATATTTTTGTCTGTTTACCTTCTTTCTTCCTTTCTTTTCGAGGGCTGGATGAAAAAAAGTCTTGTACTTATTCTATTACCCTCAGAAAATTAAATGTCGTTATCGTTCTTGTTATCTCTCTTTCTTTCTCTCCCTCACACACACACACACAAAACACACACACACACACACACACACACACACACACACACACACACACACCCCAACACTTTATCTATAAACTAAAATTTCAGAAAATTAATGGTCTTACAGGTGAATAAATATGACTTCACAACTGACATTATGAATTTCGAGAGTCATATAAAACTTCTTGACTAGTGGCATATTTCTTATGAATACAAAACCTTTTCTTTTTACAACTGCTCTTGTTTTTTGTTCTTCTTTTTGCTCTTTTGTTTTCCGTTGTTTTTGTTTTGTACTCCAACTGTTTTGCGTCAGATTCTCAGTGATGACAAACTATAAGCATTTTGCAAGAACAAACAGTTTTTACAGATTTGTTTTCGTTTCCGGCTAGAGTACCGAGATTTTCAAATGGTGATTTTTATGATGCTGTTTTTACCCCCCCGTTTAGGTAGCTCTTTTTTACTTCGGAATGATTCTAACTCAACACCAATTTACAGGGTTTAAAAATGTCATCCGTTCCTACCCAAACACGCAACGGGGTCACGTTTTTAAAAAGGAGGAACAGGTTTTAAACGGTTAAATGCTCTTTTGTTTGCACACGGGATCTCAGTTGCTAGTCTCTTTTAAGGGGGTTTGGTGGAGAGGATCGACTGATTAACCAGGGGGAAAAATTTCCCCTAAACATTTCCTTTTATGGGTTTAACCAGGCTGTCAACACACAAATGCTCTAACCACTCGGGAAACCCGTCTGTTTAAAGCAATAAAACTGGTGTAGTAGTACATGGTTTAAAAAAAACAAAATTATACTCTCCTTTCACTTCTTGTAGTCTCTTCCCCTTTCATTTCAAGAAAAAATTTTCGAAGATAAAACAAGTCTGCTGCGAGGCTGAAACACAAAATGTTTGGTTAAAAACAGAAGGGCAAAAAATCTGTTTTTATCAAGACCCAAAAATCTTTCCCCTTGTTCTTAGCTCCTAATGATGTTGGGAAAAAAAACAACAACGTTTTGAGTGTTGCATGGCATGTGGAAGGAAAGGAGAACAAACCCTTTACGACACATCCGTCAAATAACAAACAAAGCCAAACCCACTTTACGCAAGAAAAAACAGGAAAATCACACGAAAAAAGGAAAAAGCAAGGGATAGAAGGTTCATGAATTTTAAAAAAAAAGAGAGAAAACAGGAAAGATACAATAAGGAAATACAGAAAGAAAAGTTTGGGATTAAAGCAAAAGACATAAAGAAAAAGAAAAAAATTAAGAAAATAAAAAGAAAAAGAAAGAAAATCGGGGGGAAAAAGTAATAACAGGTAAGAAGGGAAGAAGAAGCAGGGTGTAATCATGCCTGGGTACAGACAAACAGCAAAACAACGAAAGGCAAAAAAAAGGCAAAAAAACAAACCAAACCCAAAAAAAAACATTTTTGAATACTTTTTTTGAAAAGAAAGTTATGTAATGAAGAGAAAAAAGTGGTCAACAAAAGGAAGTCAGAGAAAGAAGAGGGGGGAGAGAAGAAGGGAGAGAAGAAGAGAGAGAGAGGGGGAGAGGAGAGAAGAGAGAGAGAGAGAGAAAGAGAGAAGAGAAGAGAGAGGAGGGGGGGGAGAGAGAGAGAGAGAGAGAAAGAGAAAGAGAGAGAGAAGAGAGAGAGAAGAGGAGACAGAGCCACAGATCCAAGGTCTGTCCCTTTAAGGTTGGGGGGCCTCAGTTTTTTGCACAACCAGGAGCCTTTTTCCCCCCAGCGTCAAAGCAGGCACATTTTGACTTTTTCATATTGGACAGTTGTTTATTTTTTAGCATCTTTGGCACACAGTTTTTACTAACATTTTGAGTAAAAAATAAAAAAAACAAAAAAAAAAAAGAATCACAAGGGGAAAAAAGAAAAGAAGAATCAAAAAAGATAATGCAGAGAAAGAAGCAAAGGGAAGTGCAAAAGAACAAAAAGAAGCAAAGAAGAATCAATAAAAAACAAAAGCAAAGAAAGAAAATGCAAAGAAGTGTGAAAAGGGGTGCAAAAAAAGAAGAATGAAAAAGAAAGAAAAATGCAAAGAAGAAATACAAAGAAGAAATATGCAAAGAAGAAATTGCAAAGAAAAGAAAAGACGTCAGGGGAAAATATGAAAAGAAACGATAAAGAACTGCAAAGAATTGCAAAAATTGCGAAAAAGAAGAAGAAAAAGAAGAAGGAGGGGGGAATTTGTAAAAAAATATCAACCACTGGGGACAGATCAAAAGAAAAAAAACGGGGAAAATCCAAGATAAAAAAGAAACAACAGAACTCTGTTGGCTTTTTCGGGGAAGGGGGCATCAGCAGCCCCCAGCCTCCCGACCAGCCTGTCAGCGGGGGGGGTTTTACCAGCACACAGACACACTCCACGCCCAACTCCCCCAGACACACTACAGGGAAACATGCCACAGAACTGAAAAAAAAAACATCGAAAAAAAAAGAGGTGATAATGACAGACAGGAGAAGGAGATAGAACTTCCAAAAAATCCCTTTCATGCAGCATATCACAAATTAAAAATTAAACCTAGTTTTCCAAACCTTGCTTTTGATGTCTTACAGAGTTTGATATAGCTTTCATTTTTTTGTTGCTCTGTAATCCGTTTTAACTGAAAATTTTTTTGGGAAAATAAAAATAAAAAAAATATTTTAAAAATGCCCAAAACAACAAAAACCAGTGTGCTCTACATATGAAAAAACCTAAAAACATTTCCTTTCTCCTTTTCCCCCCCTTGGTTTTTTTCTCGAAAAGTTTTTTAAAAAAAATTTTTAGAGAAAGAAAAAGCCCTCGTAGAATCCAACGTACGTTTTTTTCAAAAGTCATAAATAGAGCAGGCAAAAAGGTCTTTTTAAATCAAAAATAAAAGTGCTTTCCCCCTTGCCCTTAACCTCGTGACTGTGTGAAAAAAAGATCCCCAAAACCCCCCTGGTGTTGTGGGCTGTAATGCAATGGAGGATTCATTTAATACCATCAGTCGATAGAAAACACAGCACAAACCCCCAAACCGACGCCAAAAAAACCTGGAAAAGCCCCCAAAAAGAAAGGGAAGAACCAGGTTACAGAGATAATAGAATCAAAAAAAAAAGAGAGAGAAAAAGGGAAGGGGAAGAAGAGGACAAGGATTTTGCAGAAGGGCGCAGGTGGGATTAGGGAAAAAAGGTAAAAAAAAAAAATGATAAAGCCCCTAAGTTCGACACAAAGAAATAAAAAGGGTGAACAAGTAAAAAAACAAACACTTTCCAGTAGAAGCAACAGGGGGATATAACTGGCAAAAAAAATTTCTCTCCCGCTGGTGGGGCTGGGCCTGACTTCCCCCAGGCGCTTAACGGAAGCACAAGGCATTTGGGTCATTTTGACAGATAACAATATTGCTGTCTGAGGGTTAGCACAAAAACGTGATTGATGAAGAAACATTAAAACCCCAAAAAGGAACAAAAAAAAAACTTTACAACCCAAACTGATAAAACGTCAGAGACCTTTCCCAAAGGGCAATCAGAAAAAAAACCAAATTTTTTCCCTCACAACTTTTTTAAGCACCCTTTTTTTCGTAGCGTTTTGAAAGGAAATTCCCCCCCTGATCTTCACAGGACTATTTGATAATTTTTGAGTGGTTATGCTTGCTGGAGTATCAATTTTCTGTCTACTGTCTTGAGTTTCCATGTTTTCCCCACATCATTTGAAGTTGCCATGCTTTTTAAACCAGTTTTGAGTTACACCTCTGTTTGTTTACTATGCTTTTGTAATTCGTTTGTAAAAGTTGCCAGCTGTTCTGATTTTTTTTTATAATCATTCGTTTGTTTGTTTTATTTTCTTTCTTTCTTTCTTTAATTAATTAATTAATTCATTCTTTCATTCATTCATTCATTCATTCTTTCTTTCTTTCTTTAATTCATCATTCTTTCTTTCTTCTTCTTTCTTTTCTTTCTTTCTTTATTATTTTTTTCTTTCTTTCTTTCTTTCTTTCTTCTTTCTCTTTTTTCTTTCTTCTTCTTTTTTTTCTTTTCTTTCTTTCTTTTTCTTTCTTTTTTTCTTTTTTTCCCTTTTCTTCTTTTTTCTTTCTTTCCTTCTTCTTTCTTTCTTTCTCTCTTTTAATTAATTTATTAGTTCATTCTTTCTTTCTTTCTTTTTTCTTTTTCTTTTTTCTTTCTTTATTATCTTTCTTTCTTTCTTTCACCATCTCTTTCTTTCTTCATTAGTTTGTGCTGATTTGTCTGTTTGCATGTATGTTTGCCAGTTCATTTCGGTGTGTCGATGTCTCTTCCTATTTTGTAATTTTTATAGGTTAAGTCACGCTACGTGGTCTACAGGCAACTTTTTTATATTTTTAAACAATCTTTACCGTGACACAGTTTTATTGTTGAAGTACTTTTGGTTTTTGTAAAAGGAAAGATATGCTGCACACAGAACGGGGACACTCAGCTCTGAATAAAGGAGAACCCTGACCAAGTTTCTGATGGCGAATAAGTGAATGGAAAAAAGTAATCTTCCTCTCCATCTTCAGTGCAAAAAAAAAAAAGAAGTTAAGAGCTTGAGTCTGCTTTGAAAGTCAAATGTATCCATTCTGCACAAGCTGTGAGGAATCTTATTTGTTAAAGTTTCATTTTGAAGTCAGTGTGTGTGCGTGCGTGTGTGTGCACGCGTGCGTGTTTGCGTGGGTATGTGGGGGTGCATAATCAAAGAGAGAGAGAGAGAGAGAGAGAAAAGAAAAGAGAGAGGAGAGGAGAGAGAGATAGAGAGAGAGAGAGAGCGGAGAGAGAGAGAGAGAGATAGAGAGAGAGGAAAACAGAGAGAGAGAAAGAGAGAGGGGAGAAGAGATAGAGAGAGAGAAAAGAAGAGAGAGAGAAGAAGAGAGAGAAGGAGAGAAGAGAGAGAGGAGAGAGAGAAAAAGAGAGAAAGAGAGAGAGCGGTGGATATGTGCGTGTGTGCGTGTGTATGTGGAGTTGCATAAATCAAAGCGTGCCTGCTTGTATGTATATATGCCTGTATGTCTTTCTAACTGCCTGCCTGCCTGCTTCCTGTCTGTCTGTCTGTCCACCAGTTTGCCTGTGTCCACACGATGTTGACTGCAGGGTGGACTCACAGCCACCACCCCCCCACCCCCCGCCTTAAAAATGAATGTTTACGGGGACAGTGCTTCATCACGAAGTGGAGAGTGCCTTCCCCTGTCTCCTGGCTCTCCTCTGGAGGAGTGAGGAAAGAGAGAAAGGTCAGTGAGAGGTCAACATCGTCTGACAACATCCTCTGTTAACATCCTCTGACAATGTCCTCTTATTCAGGGGTCTAATGGTAACTGAGAGCCTGGGCTACATAAAAGTGGCGCCCAATAAGGGACAACATGTTCTTTTAAAATTGGTACAGGCTAAAGAGGTCTAAAATGGCTAGTGGTGTAAAAATGGCTAGTGGTGTAAAAATGGCTAGTGGTGGTGTAAAAATGGCTAGTGGTGTAAAAACGGCTAGTGGTGTAAAAACGGCAAGTGGTGTAAAAACGGCTAGTGGTGTAAAAACGGCTAGTGGTGGTATAATCATAGACCATGTCCCAGTCAGCTACTTGGGAAACGAGGAAACAGTTGAGGACTGAGAAGGCCGAGGACAATGACAAGATCACAAAGCTTCATCGCATGCACCAAGACATCATGGCGAAGTTGGAAGCAAAGAACAAAGAACTACAGCAAGAACTGGGCCAAATACGAGGGGTAACAGAATACCACCCAGGGGCAACACCTCCACAAGTTATCAGGCTGAAAGGGTTTATCTTAAACATTGTTTTGTTTCTTTTTCATTGAATGTTACAAAGTTCTTATTTTGGGTTCTGACGGGAATTAAAAAAAAAATTTTTCATTGTAAAAATAGGAATTATTTTTTTTAGGGGGTAATTTGAAACCCCCCCAAAAAGGGTTTTGCCGGGAAAGGGGGGAAAATTTTAGGGGGTAACCAAAAAAAACAGGACCCTGTGACCACACCACACCCAAAGTGATATGTCCCAAAAAATTTTTAAAAAATTTAATGAACCAAAAAGGTGACAGTTAGTTTTTTAGGGGTTTTTTGGGGATATTTTAAAATACTTTGTTTGTATTAATATTTAAAAAATTTTAAAAAATTTTTAAATAGTAAAGGAAGAAGGGTAAAATCCAAAATTTTTTCTTGAGACTTCCGTCAATTTGAGACACCGGCAGTTCCCGCTATCATAGAATTGACAGTCACGCTAAGACGGGTTTTATATTTTGTCTACAGGCAGTGGTTGTCCACCCAAACTTGGGGCTATGATCGGTTCTTTTTATTATAGGTAAGTTCAGTTTTTATTTATTGTGCTTTGATTATTAGGGGTTTTTTGTTTGAATTTTCTACAAATATTTTTGAAGAAAAAAGCATTTGGGAAACTGGCTTTAATGTTTTGTGGAAGTTTATCGGGCAGAAGGTCAAGGTGATCAAAGATGGGGAGCACCCATATTACACATGTGGTGAAGCTGATAGTACTAATTTAATTTTAGTTTTGTGCCTTTTAGTGTTGGTTTGTCTTAGAGTGAAAAGATTATTGCAGCATTTCCCCCAACAAATTTTTATGTATAAAATTGTTATAAATTTTGTTTGAAGAAATTAAGGAAACAAGTTTTAGTGAAGGGAAAATGGGTTTTCCAAGGAAAACATTTTGTAGTTTTTTTACTCCTCAAATTTGAACAACAAGCAAAGATTTTTGGAAGGTTTGGCGGGAGGTAGAAAAACAAGGCAGTGCAATTGTCAAGGTTTCGAGTTATTTCATTTTTTCAAGACAGAACACAGAATATTTTAGCAATCGCTATAATTGTTGGTAAAAGGTGGGTTGACTTTGGGAAGAAAGGAAAAGTAAAAACCTGGGAAATGAAATTCCTCTGTCACCCCAAGAAAAAAAGTTTAGTTCCAAACAGAAATTTTTTTAGAAAAGGCAAAAAATAGCCACAATTAAAAAAGTATTGGGCGGGTATCCACCCGGGTATTTGGGTTTTTCACAGTTCTTGATTAAACCATTGACGCTGGGCAACAGCAAAATGGAGCGAGACCAGTGGCTTTTCACTCATGAATTCCGCTTTAAAAAGCTTAGTCTTTTTGGGGAACTATGACCTGACAAAAAGGCTTGACTCGCACAGTCCTTATGTCGCACCCTGGGCTACTGGCCTTTTTGGGGAACATCCCATGTGACGTCCTTATGCCACGGCCAAGAGTGGGGATGTACTGTGGGCAAGGCATCTCTACATAATCAAATTTTTTCCCAAATTTTGAAAAAGGCTGGCTCCTCTGCTGTTTTGGAGGTCATCGTAGAACCCCAAACAAACAAAATACAACAAGGTAACGTGCTCATTTAGAAAGCAAAAGGTTATGGGGTTTTATTCTTTCGAACAATTCTTCCTTCTATTCAACGACCCCAAAAGGGGGTTGGGATGGGTACTAGTCTCTTAGATGAGATTTTTAACCAGGCCCATTTTCACAAGACATTAATTTTTCATTTAGTGTTTAAAAAAAACCCTGCCGCTAGGTGAACTTAAGGGGGGAAAAATCTACACAATTTCAGAAAAACATGTAAAGAAAGTGCTGCTTTAGAGGTTGATGTTAAATTTTGTTTAATGAAAAAAAGGCACACAGAATAAAATCTCTTCTCATGCAGAAAAAGTATTTTACCTGTCCTTACTCCTTGACGGTGAAAAAACAACAGCCCTGGGTTAAAAGGCAGTGTGGAAGGGAATATAAAAATTGCCCTATGCATGACACTGCATCACAAGCAAACAAAAAGCAGCAAACCCCCCACTGATCCAGAAAAGCCATTAAACCACGGGGAAAGGGAAGAAGCCAGGGTATGGAAGATAACAGAAATTAAAGGGCAAGGACAGAAAAAGGGGAAGAAAGGAGGGAGGAGGACAGACAAAAAAGGGAGTTTTCAGAAGGGCCCCCTTTGGGGTTAAAGGGCAAACAACACAACACACAAAACCAACACACACACACACACACACACAACACAAACACACACACAACACAAAAAAACCCACACACACAAACACACACACGCCCACCACAAAAAAAAAACACACCACGCCCCATGCACACACAACAAATAACACACACACAACCAAAAAAAAAACCCAAACTAAATTAAAAAAAACCAAACCCCCACCCCTTTTAACGGGGGTTCTTATATGCTTTGAATGCAAGACGCACAACAAACCCTAATTTATTCCCCATAAAACCCAGACCCCACTCAAGGTCTAGTGGGGGGGGAAAGAGCTTGGCTCAAACGGAATTAAACCCCCATACTTTTCCCCTTTTCAGGCAGGTCTTTTCCTCTAGACCCTGATCAGCGGTTATAATTCATCAGTATATTTTAAAGCCCGAAACTGACACTGACTAGAATTTAGAAGAATCTTGACAAATTTCCGAAAATAAAGTAAAATTAAAGATTTTTCTTTCATTTTTCCGATATGGGAATTTAATTATGGCTTGAATCACTAAAAAAAAATTGATCCACGAAAAAAACGGTAATCACTTTTTTTTATTCTTATTTTAATTTTTGAAAACATGTGCATGCGGGTGGGCGCACGCGCGCGTGCGTGTGTGTTGGCGTGTGCTGCTGCGGTGTGTTGTGCCTGGTGTAGGTTTATTTCATTAAAACGCTTTTGAAATAAGTTTTTAGACGATGTGTTGTGTTTTTGTTGGTGTGGTGTGTGCTTGTCGTGCGCGCACCCTGTGAATCCGAATGCATGTGCAAACGTCCCTTTTGGCCTTTTTCCCCCCCTAACTGCATTTTCGTTTCCCAAAGTCCAACCCCTCGTCCCACGTCGTGGGAAAGGGAAAAACGGGTAAAAGCTCTAACGGGGCTCTGGGAAGCGGACGGCCCTAGCAAAACCGACAGGGATTTACAACCCCAAAAGAAAACAAAAAAGAGACACAAGGGAACGGATACCAACGGAAAACGACCTCGCAATTGGAAAGGGAAACATCGAGATAGGAACAGTGACTACTTGGAACATGGAACATCTGCGGCCTAACAAACAAGGAACCAAAATTGTGGAATTCATGACCAAAAGAAAGATCTCCATCAGGGCATTCAGACACTAAGAAGAAAGGAGAGATCGAAAGAAATCCATTCAAACTTTGTTCTCACTGGATGGAGTCAGGAAAGCCCCAGAAGAAAATGCCATGGGTGGGATTAAATCCTAACCCAGACATAGCAAAGAATCTCATGAGTACAGAACATATATCAGAAAGACTGTTTAAAAATCGGTGTAAGAAAGTCCAACAAAATCGTCCACTATATCCAAGCATATGCACCATGTAACGATTCGTACTCAGAAGAGGAGAAAAAACTCATTCTATCAAGAGCTCTCCGACCTCATAAACACCCCCCTGACAAAGGGGACCTGTATCAGGGGAATTTCAACGGCAGAGTTGGTGAAGAAGAAACCCGGGGACAAAACATCTTGGACCCCACAGCGACCACAAAACACCTTGCAATTACAACGGAACCACGTGCTGGAACATGTGCAAGAGCATGATCTGATCATCACCAACACCTTTTTCAACACCGAGCCTCCCAAATTTACACCTGGTACAAATGGAACGATCTCAACATCTCGTCTCAAATCGACTTTATACTTGCAAGATCTAGAACACGTTACGCCATCAAAGACTCAAAAGCCACCCCCAAATTTCCAACCTTGACTCTGACCACAGGCCTTCATTCTAGCCACCAGTACTCAAAGAAGAAAATAACAACTGCTAGGAAGAACCAGCCTGAAAAGATCAACCTCCTCAAACGGAAGAGAAAGAAGTGCAAGAACAGATTCACAGTGCTATTAAGGGAAACTTGACTCCATTGATACAACACCTCTCAACATGGAGCAAGTCTGGGACACCTTCAAGCCAGCTCTCTTGAACACCTTAAGGAAGTTTGCGGGACAAAAAAAGTGGAGGTAAAAACAGGAAAGCTACAGCTTGGTGGAACCAAGAGGTGAAGGAAGCCATCAAAGAAAAAAAGCAGCTATATAAAGCTTGGGCCAAGACCAAACAGAAGAGGACTACGCCAAGTACAGAATCGCAAGAAGACATAGTAATCGTGTTGTGAAAGCCTCCAAAGAAAAATCTTGGGCGACTTATGGAGAGAAGTTAAGTGAAATTTGCAAGAACTCCCCAAGAAAAATTTTTCAAAAGTGTGAAGACGATGAGAGTAAAGATGAGCCATTAAATCCAACAACAGTATTTGAATGAAGCAAATGGAGAGGCACTGCACAAAGAAGAGGAAATTCTGAAACGATGGAAGATTACTTTAAAGATTTTTTAAACCATTGGAGTACAAGCTTCCAGCTCTCAGTTCTTACACGCTATAAAGACCATTAGAGCCCCAAATCCTTGAAGCTGAAACAAAAAAAAGCAATTAAGACCAGCCCAAAGGGCAAAGCGGCAGGTGATGACGGCATAACAACCTGAAGCCATCCTTGCATGCGGAGAAACGGGAGTTAATGGCTCACCATCACTTCCAGAAAGCATGGGAAAGAGGAAAGTAACCAAGGGACGGCAAAAATGCATTAGTGGTGCCAATTTGGAAGAAGAAGGGCAGCAAGAAGAACTGCAGCACCTAACAGAGGCATTTCACTTCTCAGCCATGTAGGGGGGGGAAAATGTATGCAAAGACTGGAACAGCGCACAAGAGCCAAGCAGAACACCTACTGAGCAATGCCAGTTTGGCTTCGGAAAGGAAGAGGGGCACGATGCCATTTCGCACTCCGACAGCGGGTGGAAAAGCCATCGAATACAACCAAGACCCAAACAGTATTCGTTGATCAAAAAAGCTTCGAACGAGTCAACAGAGACAAGCCTGGAAGATCCATGGACCCAGTAACACGTGAAGGGCAGTTGCTTGATAACACAGAGCACTCCAACAGTATAGGCGCAGCCGAACAGCCAGGAACATCCACTGTTCCCCGTACATCCGGGGCCCGGGCAAGGCTCCCGTACTCCCTCCCCCCATCTCTCGTGATCTACATGGACCAGATCACAAGGAAGCCAACCCAGATCTTAAGGCCCTGAACGAACTATTATTTGCTGACGACCAGTCCCTGATGAACCCATACAAAGCAGCTCTTCAAGATCACACAGACCAACTCAACACAAGCTCGAGAGGTATGACATGAAGATCAGTATCACCAAAACAGAAGTTAGTCTGTCAGAAGAAATCCAGGAAAGCTAGACATCAACATAAACGGCACCAAGCTGAAACAGACCAAAGAATTTAAATACCTTGGCAGCCTTTTCACTGAAGATGGAAAATTGGACAGAGAGATAGAAACAAGATGCCAGAAAGCGAACGCAGTCAGTTACCAACTCGCCCCCCCTTCTAAAACATTCCAGCATCCCAATGAGCACCAAGGCAAAACTCATCAACGCTATCTTCGTTCCAAACACTCACAATCCAGTGTCAGACATGGGCCCTAACAAAAGCCTTAGAGAGAAAATTGGTCACATGTGAAATGCGCTGCTTGAGAAAAGCTGTCAACAAGACCAACGCGACAAATCAAGAATGAGGTGATCAGAGACATGGTCGGACTAACACCAATTCTCCACCAATCGAACAACAAAGGGTCATATGGTTTGGTCACCTCACTAGAATGCCGCCCAACCAACCACCCCAACGGGCATACACCACCAAATTACAATGCTGGAAAACCAGAGTAGCCAAGAGGCGAAAGGAGCGACTCCGTGGCTGACACCCTGCGAGCCCATGACCTGTCACTACATCAAGCCTCCCGCCTAGCTGCAGACAGACGTCTGTGTCTCCCCGCGACGCCGAAGGGCACCAGTGGCAGATGAAAGAAAGAAGAAGAGAAGAACTGCATATCTGCGCCCCCCATCCCCTCTCTCTACACATACTGCCTGCCAGCTTGCCCCTGTCCACACGATGTTGACTGCAGGGCGGAATCACAGCCCCCATTGAAAAATGAATGTCAACAGGGACAGTGCTTGATCACGAAGTGGAGAGAGAGTGCCTTCCCCTGTCTGCTGGCTCTCCTCTGCCAGAGAGAGGAAAAGGAAAAGGTCAGGGAGAGGTCAACATCCTCTGTCAACATCCTCTGTCAACATTCCTCTGTAAACTCCTCTGAAAAACATTCATCTGTAAACATCCTCTGTCGACATTCTTTTGTAAACATCCTCTGTCAACATCCTCTGTCAACATTCATCTGTAAACATTCCTCTGTAAGCATCTTCTGTCAACATTCCTCTGTCAACATCCTCTGTCAACATTCCTCTGTAAACCATCCTTTGTCAACATTCCTCTGTCAACATTCCTCGTAAACATCCCGTCAACAATTTCCCTGTCAACATCCCCTGTAAACATCCCCTGCAACATTCCCCTTCAACACCCTGAAAAAAACTTTTCAAAAATTTTCCCCTGTCAACATTCCCGTAAAAATCCTGTCAACATCCCCTGTCAACATCCTCTGTAAACATCCTCTGTCAACGTTCCTCTTTGAACACCTTGTCAACATCCTCTTCAACATCCTCTGTCAACATTCCTCTGTAAACATTCCCAGAAACATCCTCTTCAACAATCCTCTGTAAACAACCTCTGTCAACATTCCCGTCAACATCCTCTGTCAACATTCCTCTATAAACTCCCCAACATTCCTCTGTAAACATCCTTTGTCAACATTCTCTGTCAACATCCTCGTAAACATCCTCTGTCAACATTCCCCCCGTCAACATCCTCTGTAAACACTCGTCAACATTCCCCTGTCAACACCCTGTAAACATCCTTTGTCAACATTCCTCTGTCAACATCCTCGAACATCCCTTCAACATTCCCCTGTCACATCCTCTGTAACACCTCTGTCAACGTTTCCTTTTAACATCCTCTGTCAACATTCCTCTGTCAACAAACCTCTTCAACAATTCCTCTGTCAACATCCTCTGTCAACATTCCTCTGTAAAAATTCCTATGTAAACATCCTCTGTCAACATCCCCGAAACATCCTCGTCAACATTCCCCCGTCAACATCCTCTGTAAACATCCTCTGTCAACGTTCCTCTGTCAACACCCTTCTGTCAACATTCCTTTGTAAACATTCCTCTGTAAACATCCTCTGTCAACATTCCTCTGTCAACATCCCCTGTCAACATTCCTCTGTAAAAATTCCTATGTAAACATCCTCTGTCAACATTCCTCTGTAAACATCCTCTGTCAACATTCCTCTGTAAACATCCTTTTCCCAACATTCCCCTGTCAACATCCTCTGTAAACATCCTCTGTCAACGTTCCTCTTTGAACATCCTCTGTCAACATTTCTCTGTCAACATCCTCTGTCAACATTCCTCTGTCAACATCCTCTGTCAACATTCCTCTGTAAACATTCCTATGTAAACATCCTCTGTCAACATTCCTCTGTCAACATTCCTCTGTAAACATCCTCTGTCAACATTCCTCTGTCAACATCCTCTGTAAACATCCTCTGTCAACATTTCCCTGTCAACATCCTCTGTAAACATCCTTTGTCAACATTCCTCTGTCAACATTCCTCTGTAAACATCCTCTGTCAACATTCCCCTGTCAACATCCTCTGTAAACATCCTCTGTCAACGTTCCTCTTTGAACATCCTCTGTCAACATTCCTCTGTCAACATCCTCTGTCAACATTCCTCTGTCAACATCCTCTGTCAACATTCTTCTGTAAACATCCTTTGTCAACATTCCTCTGTCAACATTCCTCTGTAAACATCCTCTGTCGACATTCTTTTGTAAACATCCTCTGTCAACATCCTCTGTCAACATTCATCTGTAAACATTCCTCTGTAAGCATCTTCTGTCAACATTCCTCTGTCAACATCCTCTGTCAACATTCCTCTGTAAACATCCTTTGTCAACATTCCTCTGTCAACATTCCTCTGTAAACATCCTCTGTCAACATTCCCCTGTCAACATCCTCTGTAAACATCCTCTGTCAACATTCCCCTGTCAACATCCTCTGTAAACATCCTTTGTCAACATTCCTCTGTCAACATTCCTCTGTAAACATCCTCTGTCAACATTCCCCTGTCAACATCCTCTGTAAACATCCTCTGTCAACGTTCCTCTTTGAACATCCTCTGTCAACATTCCTCTGTCAACATCCTCTGTCAACATTCCTCTGTAAACATTCCTATGTAAACATCCTCTGTCAACATTCCTCTGTCAACATCCTCTGTCAACATGCCTCTGTAAACATCCTCTGTCAACATTCCTCTGTAAACATCCTCTGTCAACATCCTTTATCAACATTCCTCTGTCAACATTTCTCTGGACAAGGGGTCTGGTGGTAACGTGTCTATCTAGAAATGGAAGGGATAGAGAGAGAGAGAGGAAGAGATAGTAGCCAGCCAGATGGACACACAGACAGACACGGAAAAAATATTGGATAGTCTTTCAGGTCCATGAATAGACTTTTGCCATAAAGCTACAATTTTAATAGTAGCTACAGTTTTCACTTCCAAGTCATTTGACGGACCATTAAGCCTCTTTCTTCTATGTCTGCACCCTCTGCCTTACACATCGTATCATATGACACTTCCTGCACAGTTTCATTTCTCTAGCCAAGGCCTCAAGGGGGATTTTCGTGTGCCATAAAGTCTGACGGGGAAAGTGGTTTGGGTTTACAGTGGTTAATGTGAGGGAAGTCTGCAATGTGGTCAGAGTGTGATAGTTCTTCCTTGACTGCACGTGAAGGTAAAGTGTGAGAGAGGGTTTGTTTAAAGATGCATTTGCGAATCTGTGATCAAGCAAAGTGTCTTTAAAACATTGCATTAGCTAAGATGATGGGTGTTGAAATTAAATTTGGGAGTTTTTGAAGTTTTTCTCTGTTTGACTAAAAATAGATTGTTGTGAAGCATTCATTATGAAATTGAATCTGGATAAAGCAAAATATCTTTAAAACATTGCATAAGCTAAGATGATGGTTGCTGAAATTTGGGAGTTTTTGGAGTTTTTTTCTGTTTGACTAAAAATAGACTGTTGTGTAGCATTCATTAAGAAATCGAACGTGGATAAAGCAAAGCGTCTTTAAAACATTGCATTAGCTAAGATGGTGTTTGATGAAATTATTAGATTTTAGATAGATTGCTGTGAAGCCTTCGTTATCCTCCGCATCGAAATGAGTCGCGTAGCACGTGACCCGTTTTTCTGCTAGGTTTAATTTTAGGCAGATGGAGATCAGGTTGTCGAGTTTTGAAATTTGGATTGTTTATAAAACTATAAGCTTTCTTCTGTCTTGTACTGAAGTATTAAGGGGGAATTTTGTTTCTATTTGCTTTAAAAACACCCAAACCCTTATCCTGATGACCTATTACGATGCCAGATTCGTCAGTTTCTCATTTTATCACTTCCTGGAGCCTAGCATTGTATTTTGTAATAACTTTTCAATTTCATAACTGTGCAATTTTAATATTTTAATTTTTTAGTAGTCTTTTTCATTATAGATTAATAATAACATTAACAGTTAAAAATTGACCGCGATGCAATGCAATTTACTATATGATAGAGGGTTACATATTAACATTTTTGGTATAACTCATTACAATATAGTTTTGTTTGTGTGGCATTTCATTAATAATGAAATATATTGCATGATTCCTGAAAGAAACCCCTTTTCGTTGTGGCATATTCGTTTCAGTATCAATTCATACAATATACAATAATGAAAGATTTAAGTGAAAATGTTCATGTAATATCAGAAAAGCAACACTTTTTCTTTCGTGACACAGACGGAACATTGATTTCACATATGCACACACATATAGCATCCACATTTTTTTTTTTGTTAAAAAGTCTTCCTTACAGCCTTACTAAAGACAGCAGGAAACTGCGCTAGAATGAATCGTTGATCTGCTTTCTGAATATATATATGAAAACAACACAATTTCACACATATACTTTCTTTATTTTCCTCGTTTCTGACCTCTCTCTACATATCTCAACCTATATTATTTTCTTTACTTTTATTGCACTTTATTTTGTCTTGTCTCATTCCTGTGATTTTGCTCTGCAAACCAAGAAGCCATTTTTAAGGATGAAGTGTCACCTAACGGCATTGACGTCATACCTCTTGTTGAATCAGGGGGACAGACAGAAAAATACTTTGGCTGAGAGGGGAGAGTGCCGTCCCTTGTGCATGAGCTCTCCTGTGTCTGTGTAGAGAAAAGGTCAACAACAGCCCCCAGCGTCCTCCATTGGCAGCTTGTAATGGAGTGTGTGTGTGTGTGTGGGGGGTGGGGGGTGGGAAGGGGGGGATGGGTGGGTTAGCAGACCACAGACACTGACACTGCAACACACTGACACAGACCAATGAGGTGGCAAGAAACATTAGAAAATACAAGAAAAATGAATAGATCAGCATAGTGAAAAGTAAAGAAGAAGAAGAAGAAGAAGAAGAAGAAGGAGGAGGAGGAGGAGGAGAGGAGGAAGAGGAGGAGGAGGAGGAGGAGGAGCAGACGAATACAAAAAAAGAAGAAAAATGCAAAAAATGCAGAGGAGTTGAAAAATGCAAAGACAAATGTAAAGAAGAATGCAAAGCTAATAATGATAATAATAATAATGGTAAAAATAACAACAACAATAATGATAATAATAATAATAATAATGTCAACAACAACAATAATAATAATAATAACAATAAGAATGAGAAGGAAGAGGAGGAGGAAGAGGAGGAGGAGGAGGAAAAGCAGCAGTAGTTGCAATTCTTTTGCTTTTAGTTCAGAGACAAAGACCAGAGCTTTCAGCACGCCAAAATGATGATCAATCTTCCCAACACAAACAAAACAACCCCTTTCTCTCACCCCAACCCCCCCACCCCCCTCCCGAACCCAAAACCAAGAAAGAAAGAAAGAAAAAAAAACCCACACCTAGCAAACAGACGAATAAACAGACAACCTCAACAACCCCTCACCTGAATTTAACATTTTTTTTCAAGAGTCACGACTATTCTAAGTCTGTTTATTTTCAAGATTACACGGTGTATATAATCTTTTAATCAGTGAGCTCCTTTAGGCAACAGATACCACAAAGCAGACCGAAGATCCTGACTCTTCTACTGCATGTGTGCGTGCATGTGTCCGTGCATTCATACCTCTCTACTACTCTGTCCATCTTTCTGCCAGTCTGTCTGCCTGCTTGCCTGCGTGTACATATGCAAGGTCGGCAGCAGGGCGGGATCACAACAACGCCCATTGAAAAATGAATGTCAACAGGGACGCTACTCCATCAAGAAGCTGAGAGTGCCTTCCCTTGTCTCCTGGCTCTCTTCTGGCAGAGGGAGAAAGGGTCAACAGGAACTGCAAGCACGCCCCTGTGTCACCGTGTCATAGAGGGGCCGAATGGACAAACTGGGGATGGAAGGAGTCCTAAGCTTTGGTTCCGAGTTTGATGCTTGGCAGAGCTTGATGGAGATTTAAAAAAAGTGATTTTCTGTTTAGCTGTTGTGTAGACATGTCAGTGCATGACACCTATGTGTATGTACAATGATAAAAACAACAAAAATATCTAGAAATGATTATTATAATGATGATAACAATGACGATGATAGTAACATAGCGCTTAGTCTTTTTCATGCGCCTCATAATATTCCTGTAACAGGATTATGCCGGAAACAAATAAATAAACCACACACACACACACACAGTGTAAAGACGTTAAAATTGAAGACTTACTTACTTGAATCCATCTTCAATACTTATCTAATCGAAAATGTCTACACATTTCCTTAACATTATTCTAATCGAAAATATTAACACATTTTCTATCAAGCTTTTTCTAAATGTACCCCTGCACTTCTCCAATGAAACCATTCATGGAGAGTCTAGTAAATACTCTGAAAATCTTATCATTTGTGAAATGTATCAATACTGGCTAAAAAAACTTTAAAACTACCAATAACAATAGTTTGCAGACAGGCTAACAAAATACTGGTGCGGCAATATGAAGAAAAACAACAAAAAATTGCAACAAATATCAAGAATATGTTATACCACAGTCAGATTTGGCTTTGTTTGGATCAGTCAAAGGTTAGGAACTTGTAATAATTTTTTCAGCAGAATCTAAAGACCGTTGAATTGGTTTACACAGACAGAGCTAGCACTCAACTTGGAAGAGAATACAAACCATCGCTGTTTTTCTTTTTTCTTCTAATTCAGAGCAGGTTCAACCGAGCAATGTATTTTTTGGAAGCTCTGACAAAATTTGTCAGATTTAATATCATCATGACGTTTTTAGCAAGATTTAGAGCAAGAATCATAGGCCTAACTGTAAACAGAAAATAGTTTGTCCTGGAGAGAACCACTGCACATTTGGGTGCTTGCGGTTTGAAGAATCCAAAGACACAACCATTTGTTTTTCATAAAGCGGGCTCCAATATATACGAGGAAACTAGTATTTTATTAATTTATTAATTTTATTTTATTTCATTCTTTTATATTGAGGATAACGGAATAAAATCTAGTATCTGATGACACGCTCCTTTGCCGAGAGATCCAAAATGTCTATCCAATATGGCCTTTCTTTTCGAGAATTGTATATAACTTGATAACTTTTTTTACTATCTAATCTTTTATCTTAAAAAAAAATCTTATTTACTTTCCTAGAGAATTCAAACAAACATTTAAGTTTTTTAAAATCTCTCTTTTGTGTGGCTTTGGATAATCAAATACTAACGCTTATTTCTTTATTACTGTTGGCTGGTTAGCTAGTTGGTAGCTAAATGATTGATTGGTTAATAATGCATCTTCATTTCATACTTTTGTTAAGAAACCACAATTTTTTAAGGATAGTTGGTAAATAATTAGTAGGTTGATTAAGAATGAATATTTGTCTTGCATATTTTGTTCACAAATCATATCTTCCTCTTCTCCTCCTTCTTCTCTGTTCCTCTTTCCTCCCGAATCAGTATCCCAGCTAAGACTGACGTCATACTGCTTTAGGGATAACAGCTCAGACCAGAAGAATCCAGTTTCATGAAAACTAAAGAGTTACTCCCCCTCCATGTCTCTTACCTCCCTTGTTTTGTAAGAGAAAAGGTCAGGAACAGCCCCTGGCTTCCACTGGCAGCTTTGACTAGGACGTGAGGATGACAGATGACAGCTCTTCCCCGCCACACTGTGACTGGATGGAAGCTAGCTAGCAAAAGTGAGAGGTGCTGAATAGGGTAGAGTCTTATCATTGAATATTAACCAAAACAAGTGATGTGAAGTCTACAAAAGTGGTTTTTATTTATTTTATTTTAATTATTTTGTTCTTTTATTTCGAGGATAATGGAATAAGCACTCGTGTGCTTTTTATTTTACACCCAGTCCCCGTGTGTATGCAGTTTTGTCAATTTTTGTCATCCCTCCCCACCGGCACACAATGGCCTACTTTTCCGAAAATCGGAACGGGTTTTAACATGAACGCAAGATGTTCTGCTTGCGTTCGCATAGGGGGCCTCGGTTTATAGTCTCATCTGGACTTTTACGGAGAGTGGAGTTGGCACTGATGTTAACTCCAGAGGAAAAATCCTCTTGAACAAGATTCAAACCCGGATCAGCAGATCACAAGAGCAATGAGCATCCCTCTATCCACCAGACTATTTCGTAGAATCATCATTTAATATTGATCAAAGTAAGTGAAGACTACAAAAGTGAGAAAAGGGTAGAGTCTTATCATTGAATATTGATCAAAACAAAGGAAGTCTACAAAACTGAGAAATGTGGAAAAGGGTAGTGTCTCCATTCAATATTGATTAAAAAGTAGTGTAGTTTATGAAGAAAAAACAAAAGTGGATCGCATGACCAAAGAATCAATCAACCAAGCAATAAAGCAAGACAGAAAAACGGACAGACAAACCAACACACACACACACGAATCCTTCGAAATCTTAAAAAAATAACCCACGCAGACATGCGTGCACACATATCCTACCCCTAAATATACTTTAAAAAAGTAATGGACAAACCAGCCAACTAATCATACAACCCAATCACCCAACCAGCCAATCAAAAGAAAACAACAACAGCAACAACAACAGCATAGCCTACACGCACATACACACATAGATACAAAAGCACTTTTTGTCTCTGTGTGTCTGTCTGTCTATCTGCCGTCTCTTTCTCTCTGTCTGTTTCTCTATCTCTCTGTCTCTCTCGGTCTTTGTCTGTCTGTCTCTATCTCTCTGTCTCTCTCGGTCTTTGTCTGTCTGTCTCTATCTCTCTGTCTCTCTCGGTCTTTGTCTGTCTCTCCCCCTCGTTAAGGAAAAGGTCAGCTGTAGCCTGCAGCCACAAAGACACAGACAGCCCTTTAACGAGTGATGGCGTTTACCCAGACACAGACACTGACATGAGAACTACACACACACACACAAACGCGCGCGCGCGCGCACGCACACACTTACAAACATACACACACAACACACCTCACACAAACGCGCGCGCGCTCGCGCGAACACACGCACACAAGCACGCAACACACACACACACACACACGCACGCTGACATACACATAGACACACGCACGCTCGCACAAACACTCACAAGCTCACGCGCCACACACACACACACAAACACGCGCCGCACACACACACACACACTCACATACACACAGATATAAACACAGACACACACACTCACTACACACATACTCACACACACGCAAACACACCTACACACAGACAGACACACACACACACACTCACACACAAGCACACACACACACACTCACACACATACACACATCTAAACACCTATACACAGACACAGACAGACCTACACACCTACACACAGACACACAAGGGAAGGAGCTGGAAGACAACTGAAAAGGGAAAGAAAGGAAGAGTAAAGAAAACAACAAAAGAAAAATTTTGGCATATGGATGAAACGGTGAAGCATCCAATAAAAAGAAACGAAAGAGAGAGAGAGAGAGAGAGAGAGAGAGAGAGAGAGACAGAGAGAGAAGAGATGAGAGAGTGAGTGAGAGAGAGAGACAGAGAGAGACAAGAGAGAGATACAGATAGACAGAAAAACAAACAGAAAGAAAAGACAGATAGAGAGACAGACAGAAAGAAAAGACATATTTTATTTATTTTATATTTTATTTTATACCACTTTAAGTCACGAGATTTCTCTGCGTGAAATTCGGGCTGCTCTCCCCGGGGAGAGCGCGTCGCCACAAGAGGAGCGCCACCCTTTTTATTTTCTTTTTCTTTTGGTCTGCAATTGTATTTGTTTCCCTATCAGAGTGGCTTTTTTCTAAGAATTTTGCCAGGGACAACTCTCTTGTTGCCGTGGGTTCTTTTACGTGCGCTGAAAATTGTGTGTAACACACGGGACCGGGTTTTGTCTCATCCGAAAGACTAGCGCCCAGACCCACCACTCATGGGCTAATGGATGGGGAAAAATTCGGGCCCAAACGGGAAAAAACCACCGCAACACCCCCCCCCCCCGGACTTTTTGCATTTAGAAGGCGCGTTACCTCTAGAACCCC